>JAREIS010000051.1:0-1200000 GCA_030060385.1 Muscicapa striata striata | reverse complement strand
CAGTGCCCAGCCACCCTCTGTGTGGAAAAACTCTTCTTGATATACAGCCTAGATCTCCCCTGACTCAGATTCATGCCATTTCTTCAAGTCCTGACACTGTTCATGAGAGTGAAGAGATTGGTACCTGCCCCTCTGCTACTCCTCATGAGGACATTGAAGACTGCAATGAGGTGTCTCCTCCAAGCGGAACAAAATGAGTGACCTCGGCTGTTCCTCTGCAGGCTTCCCCTCCAGACCCTTCCCCATCTATGTAGCCCTCCCTTGGATGCCCTCGAGCACTTTGTATCTTTTTCATACTGTGGCTCTCAGAACTGCCCCCAGCACTGGAGGTGAGGCTGCCCCAGCTCAGAGCAGAGCAGGACAATCCCCTCCCTTGCCCAGCTGTGATGCTGTGCCTGATGAGCCCCAGCACACACTTGGCCCTCCAGGCTGCCAGGGCACTGCTGACTCATGTTTAACTTGCCATCAACCAGGACCCTCAGGTCCCTTTCTGTTGCACTGTTTCCCAGCCTCTCATTCCCCAGTCTGTCCCCACATCCAGGGTTGCCCATCCCAGGTGCAGAATCCGGCACTTCCCATTGTTGAACTTGATGTGGTTGGTGATAGCCCAGCCCTCTGACTTGTCGAGGTCTCCCTGCAGGCCTCTGCCTCTGAGTGAGTCAACCACTTCTCCCAATTTAGTGTCATCAACAATCTGCATCTAAGCTGTTAATGAAGACACTGAAGAGCACAGAGCTGAGAATGGAGCTCTGTGAAACCCCACTAGTGACAGGTCACCAGTCTGATGCCACCCCCTCACTATAACCCTTTGCAACTGGCCCGTGCGCCAGCTGCTCACTCATCACATGATATGTTTATCCAGCTGTGTGCTGGACATTTTGTCCAGAAGGATATTGTGACACACAGTATTTAAAACTTTGCTGAAATCCAAAAATATACAAGTTTTGTATCAGTTTTTATTATGCAGAGTTAGATATCATTTTATAATGATGTTCATAACTTATTATAAATAATTAGTGAAGCCCAACTGTAAGAATCAATAAGCATTTACCCAAAACATCTTATCAACAAGCAGTCATTGATTCCAGTGATTTAATTGCATCTGCTTATAATGTTCTTTAAACAGTTTCAAACTCTCCATTTACCACTTCCATCTAGCATTCTTCATGCCAGCAAAATTCTTAAAATGTATACATAATCCTTAAAGACAGAGGAGATATCCTAAGGAGTAAGAACAATGTTCCATTAGAGCCATATGAGCTTCTTAATTCTTTTCACCAGCAGCTAGCTGAATGGCATGATTCAGAATATTCTTCAAGTATAGGAAGTGGTAGGAAAGGCGCAAAACCTTTAGTCACTACTTTTGTTGAAGTCTGGCTTGTTTCATAGACCTGTGAGAGATTCTGAGAAAAGTATGCCTTCTGTTTCCCATTTAACTCTTTGTGTGAGTCTGGAGTTTGAGACACAGGCAAGGCTGAGGACTACCTAAAAGAGCAGCCTCACCTCTTGCCTCACCAGTCTTCCTTGTCTCTAGCTGTGCATGCCTGCTGCTCTCTAGCATAGAGTGATCGTGCAGTCACAGGGTGTGTGTGCCACCAGCAGATGCAATCGAGAGTGATTCTTCATACAGAAATATTAGGAGCTTTCTTAAGCCTGCTCATTCTTCAATCCAGCAGTAGCTAACACCCCTCAGGAAACAGCATCATGGAAACTATAGACCCAGTAGCTATAGACATAGACATTATGATCAAATTTAGTATCCTCAAATGACATCTGTCATATCTATGTCTTGAACCAGGTTCAAGTCAGCCCTATTCTGTAGAGCATATTATACCTGCCAACATGCACTGTTGAGGCTTGGGGGGCTTTTGTGACAAAAGATGATATGTGTAAATAAGAGAACTAGCTAGCCCTTGTCTCCACTGCATAGATTTGCTGAGCTATGCCCCTCCCAAAAAACAAGCAGCTCCCCCAATCTACTCTGAGTTCTGAATCACTACATTACTGAAACAAGACCTACAGCTCTCCTTGAATCATATTGCAAAAATGATTAAAATTAAAAGCTATTTTTCACTTAGAAGTAAATGAATTTATTGAACTTTTTCTTTTTTTAATGGTATTGTCTTAATACTGCTTCAAGGAAAACATCTACTTAGAGAAAGCTAATAACTGGAAAGAACAGCTGAAATTGTTAAATAGGCAGCTGAGAAGCAAACCTGCTCTACTAATGGATTTTCTTTCAGTTTAACAACAACAAAAAATGTCACAATAGTCTTCAAAGTCTAATGACAACACATCCATTCATTATGTTGTTCGAAACATGCTCTTAAAAACTCCATGAGGATTCTAGGACTCCATTCCTACAGTTCCTTTTCTCTAGCAGGACACAGCATACACTTCACAGCTCGACAGATGGTTTTCTTCCTTCCTCTGATACATAAGTAAGCCAGAATTGCCATTCCTTACTTTCCCAGCACTCCCTAATTTCTGACTGTTAGTAGGTGACAACCTATTTCTGAGCACACTATGACTAACTTTCTGAGCTATGTAGCTAATTAACACATCACAACAGAAAAAGTAATGTAGAGGAAAGGTAGTAAAAATGTGAACAGATCAAGGTTTCATATCACAAGCTCGAAGATAATGAAATGAAATTACCATTTTATTTGTTTATTGAGCACAATTGTTTTGATAGAGGCAAATAGAGACAAACACTATCATTTTCTTCTCTTAACTCTCAAGTTTCTCTGAGGTTCTTTCAAACTTTCATTGGACTTACAAATATTGCCATTAGAAAGAGAAAGGTTATAACATCTTCATGAAGACAAAATATTACAGCTCCTTCCAGCAGTTTTGACATAAAGAAAAGAATTCCATAAAGGACTCTCTAAGTCTACATTGTGTTTATTGGGTTGTGGCAAAACCAACAAAAAAACCCCAAACCAAACACTGCACAAAAAAATACCAGAGTATTTAATTACTTGTATAATAGTTTGAACAAGACTGCATATTGTTTGCAACAGTGGTTTAAAATACTGCTCTTCTCCTTTACAAGTACTGATTTACACCAGCAAAGAGAGCATTAAGCAATACAAAACAAAGTCTATGCCAGACAAGAAGCTGCTTTATTAAATTTCAGATCTCATCCAACAGCACAAGGGAAGTATTAGGGCATATGAGTCTTGCCAGTAAATTCAGATGAAACAGAGAAATAACCCAAATTATAGTGTGGAAAGTCATTAAATTAATCCACAATGCAGAGCTTTATATACCAAAACCAACTTTTAACCATTAATGCAACCTTTGGCTGTGTTGCTCTGTTCAATCTGATCCAACACCAAGAACCAGGAAATCCCGGGCAGAGTCCACGAAACAAAAAATCTGAAACCCAGATCTCTGAATACATCATCCTTGTGATCCAAAGATGAGGAGATCTAAACTTCCTGAAGCCAAAAACCATAATTTAGCAAAAAGATAATTTACACAAGGCATGTATAGTTAATTAAAACAGGATTTAAAAGTTTCTGGCTGGACTGAATAATATGATGATGCCTTACTAGGAACAAATACATTCTCAGTAGACAAAGTGTCCCACACTTTTTCTGGTCCTTTGTAGATCACTGTCTCATTTGACATAGCTACAAATATGCCTATTATCTTCTAAGTGTACAGAAGATGGAAAAAAAGAAGCAATGATACTATGGGGTTTAGAACTAATACTCACCATTTACAAAAATATACAAAAAATGTATATTACATTTGACTAGTCAAATATAAAATAATACATGTATTATTTGCAACACCAGATCTCTAAAAAATGTTCATGAAAGGAGTCTGACATGAAAGTTCTCATCCCTCTGTAGCCTACTTCAGTTTAACAAAGCAATATCTATCTTTTTCTGGCAGAGCTGCATCAGCAAGTTAAAAAATAAAATAAAAAAAAAGTGGTCACACAACATGTCGTCATGAAATTGTTGTTAGAGTTAACCATACCACAAAAATGTCCAAAATCTGTTTGTCAAAGGTGACTAATTTGCAAGAATTAGTTACCAAATGAGATTTCCATCACAAACTCATCCATCTGACTGTTTAAGAGGTTGCTAATAAAAAAGTCTGCAATGGATATTACAAATACAAAATGTCTTTAATGTAGGAAATATATTAAGTAGCAAACCAGCAGACATTAAAGCAGAGAATAAGCAAAGGCAATCTGTACACATATCCCAAAGAAATAACACAGTAACAGCCTGTTTGAAACTGACTATTTCAAGAAGTACAGCATTTAAACAAATTCCTTCTGAACTTCAGTCAGGTTTTTACACTCTCCACCTTGCTCTTAGGCATTTGGCTTGGAAAGAACCAAGAGAGCAGATGAGTCAATCATCTTGCTTCCAGGGTTTTTTTTTTTACTAGAACAGAGTTTTCTGACTGTTGAAGAGGCAAACTGAAAGGTAAGTACCACTAAAAACATTCCTCATACTCTCACCATACATAGAAGCCCAAACTTATGATTCAAAGGAATCCAAAAGATGCTTATAAACAAACAAACATTACCCCAAACTCTCTTTGATGATTAGAAAACCGTAATTAGCTTAGCTGGTTAGAGAATGGTGCTAATAATGACAAAGTTGTGGGTTCTATCCCTGTATGTGCCATCCACTTAAGAGTTGGACTTAATGATCATTGTGGGTCTCTTATAGTTCAGAAAAGTCTGTGAAAAGTATTTTGCCAAATCTGTAAATTAAAATAAATGTTCTACAATTATTAAATTATTTTACATATAAATGTTTTACAATACAATTATTTTATCTATTTTTAAAATAAAGACAGGGTTCCTCAACAAAAATTACATGGTATACTGTGCTTTACTAATTTTCCATCAATTTTATAATATGTATGCCTCATTCAGACAAATAACTCTCCCCCACAACATCCCTACATCCCTAACACCTCCCCTATATCCTTTGTACCTAAGATGAGCCTTCACAATGAAATCTTATAACATAAAATAGAAAACTACTCCTTGATATGTGTACAGGGGATAGTGGCTAATACTCAGCTGAACTCATATAGTGATGTAAAAAGTAATTAGAGGCAAGAGGAAAAGATCTCTTGCCTCAGGTTACAGATGTCTTAATGAAAAGCTGCACTTATTAATAGTCAGCTGATTGTCAAGCAACAAAGAAACAAACAAACAAAAGCCATACTAAACCAGAACCACAGACAAACTATTCACATTATCTAAAATAAAATCTTTATTTCAGCACAAAATTAATGTATTATCAGGAAAAGTAAGATGAAAAAATTTGCATTTACAGCAAACAAAAAGATGCAAAATTGTAATATTATATTTGTACATGTCAGACTTGGGTCATAAACTGCACACATGACTTTTTTCCAGTTTTAACCTAGATAGATAATACCCCTGACAATAAAACATTTTTTCTCAATACTTAATCAATGGGTTAGTTCTACAGGATACACAGTAACTTGTTTTCATTTCTAGCAGCAAGTATAGGATATTTCTACAGGAAAACAACGTGAATTAAACAAGTATTTTCTAAATAAAAGGATCATTTTCTTGTTAATCTTTGTAAAAAAGCTTTAATTTTGCTTGTTCAAATAGCCAACTCTTCAGCAAGAGCTGCATTTTGTTCTGTTTTGTATTAATAACATCCTTAATTTCCCCAAACCAAGAAAGTGCATATTTTTTATTTAATTATTGAATGCCCATGGTTGTTAGTGTCATGATGATATTTAAATGAGGCATTTAGTATGCAGCCTTTCAGATCAGAGGTCTTTCACCAAATCACTTTCAGAGATGTATCTGGCCATATATTCTGAACTTTTAACCCAATGTGGTATTTAGACAAGCAAAGAAAGAAACTAAAAGGCTACATTGCAGCAAATGCTTGAGCTATTTCATGAGCAAGGGAAGAAAATACAGCTGCAAAAAGTATGGACTTATCACAAAAGGAGATGCAAATCATAAGGAAGCTTTAATGGTGAAAACAAGAGATAAATTGAATTAAAAGAATAAAACCAGCAATTAAAACCCCTCCCCTAACAACATTTTATACCTATAGAATGACTCCTTCACAAAATACAGCAGTTTTTGAATATATTTTTCTGTAATTAAAGGTCAAAGACTCTGTCCCACATGAAGTTCTTAAGAATCAAAAACAATTTTCTAAAATAATGTATTAGACAAGTTTGACAAGTTTATTTTTAATTATGCATATTTTTTCAAAAAATTATGCAACGATTGAGAATAAACTCAGTAATTTTCTCCTTTCAAAAGTTTTAGTGGTCTTGAAATTACTTTAGCCTTAAGGAATGTTGGGTTGTTCCAAAAATTCTAACAATAATTTAAGTTTTGAAATCCTTGGCTGTACAAGATAAAATGGTATTTAATGATCTGGGATGATAATATCATTGCTTTGAAGAAGAAAGTATTTGATCAGAGAACCGTGGTCGCTTGTGTTTTCTTCATTCCAACTTTCTGCTAGTAGCATTTCATACATACGTAAATAGTTTCAACAAATGACTATAACTAACAAAAAAATTACAAACCAAATTAGTAGGAGAGATTATAGGTTTTCAAAAGGCCTGTTAAAGAAGTAAGCACTGGATTTTAGATATACATTTAGTCTGTTTTATCAGTCCCAAGTGCATATCATTAACATTTTTAAAAGTCTTGAAAATGATTAATTGTTTATATGTCATTTTCATTTTTTTGGTCTGGTCCCTATCATGGAAGACTGAACACAGAATTTTAATTAAATTCAGCAAGTCTGTCAACAGAAAATGCATTATTACCAATAAAAATAATTACAAAACTGAAATTAGTCTAAGATTAAACAGGTTACATAAATCCCCCATGGAAGTTCTAACTTAAGCAACAATACAACCCTCCTCGGGAAAAGAAGCAGTAAGATTAAAACATGAAGAACACAGTATTTCAATATAATAAGCTTAAAATGCCACAGGATCAAGAGAATGACCGAGAAAAATGCTGACTTAAATTTTGACTTAAGAAATGCTCATTTTACTTCAAGAGTTCAGTAGTGCCATTTAAATTAATCTATAAGACTTGATGACTCTTTAAATGGAGAACAGAAGCAATTCAATGTTAAGAATTTAAAAGTCTATTGAAATTTTCTAAGGGCCCAACTCAATAAAATGTATATGGTCTTGTGGAGACAATCAGCCCTCCATTATTGCTCTGTAGAACTGGACTTAAGATGAATGTCCAAAGTAACGACTGGAGGTTCAGTCTACCATGTAAAAAGAAGAAACAGTGGTACCTGCCTGACTAGGAGACAGTGACTTGGATACAAACTCATGCATAGCATTTTGTGTGCTTTCTTTTCAGCTTCTCAGCCAGAAGTGCTGAGATATACATACTGCCTACTATATACTGCCTATAGCTAAATAGCTATACATACTGTATCTCTGGTCTGGCAACATTCACAGGCAAGAAAAGTCACAAATATTAATCTGGAAAGATAGAATGAAATGTGTAAGAATAAATGATCATGGCAGAAAGAGTCCTTCCCTTGGGTTTCTCATTACAGGCAGATCTAAGCTCTATAGGCTCCATTGTCACAAAGGAGGTTTAAACTACTCTGGTCATTAGACATAAAACCAGACTTAAAAAAAAGAATCAAGTACCAACTTGAGCTTTGTCATTAAAATATTATTGCAGTCTCCTACTATCTCTAAGTATGGGCAAATAAACATTAATGGTCACATTATAGAAACTACAGCAGTGACGTGATTATTGACTAAAAAAAGAGGGGGTGTCATCAAGGAATAATGTATAAATATATAAAACATGCTGAAACAGTAGAAACAATTTACACTTGGTTAAGATTCAGATTCCATTGAGTTATATCTATTTGATTATCCTGTGATGGCCAGTTTCCTGCTGTTTGATACTCCTCCTAATACCTAAAACCTAATGGAATATACATTCAGATTATATATCTTTTAAAGTCATATGAGAGCCAAGCTGAAAGAGGAAGTTATTTCATGCCAAGATAGCTAAAAAAAAATTAAAAGCTGACAGACTTCGATTCTAGGAAGAGTGGGTGGAGAAAGGGATGCAAAATAATTTTTGGAAACAGCAACACAAAGGCACATAGAAAAGTTGAGGTTTTTAAGACTAGAACTCATTCAGCTCTTAAATACTATGCTGTACTGTAGGAGCAAAAACCCACCCAACCCTCGAGCCTTAATAAGGACCTCTGTGATTGTTCTTGCTTTTTTTTTTTCCTACTCTTGACCATTGTCTGAAAGTATTATTTGGATTTGATTGCAAAGACTGCTTTTGACTTTTGGCTCCATTTTCAAACATTTTATGTGTGCAAGTTAAAGAAGGATCAAAGCTTCAGAAAGGATGACCCTGTTAAATGATAGTGGGAAGGCCCTAGGTCTTTTTCTATGTAAACATAAAAAACAAACCAAACAAACACAACAACAACAAAAAAAAAACAACAAACAAACCCAAAACCCCCAACGAAACACCAAAAACACAAAACCCTCAAATCACCACCCCCTGCCAAGTAGTTCTTCATATTTCAGGCAGAATTGTCTCTTCACCACCTTTTTACATCCTGATAAATGTCAGTATAAAGTTGACATTCATTACCTTGGCATTTATTGTGAAACCCAGCCATTTCCCAATTTTCTTCTTGGTATTTGCCTATAGCTTTCACTTTACAGATATGAAAATCTGAAAACAGAAATTGAAAGGAAAAGTTCCAATTTCCTGGAAATACCTGCCTATGTAAAAGAATCTCTACGGAGATCATTATCTTTTACCCATGCATCTAGTTCAATCTTATCTTCTCAAGATGTAAAATATTACAGAAACATTATCCTATTGCTTACTACTTATTATATGATGAAGTCACCTACGCCCATGTAGCTGTGCCCCTCACACATACATCCATTAAAAAACCATACAGGAACATGCATGTCCATGCCACTTGATTTTTAGTGAGGTAGGTTCAACTCAAGTGAAAACTTACTTCCATTGCTCATGTTTGATTTAACACCAAACTGCAACTTTCTGTCTATAGTCCTTTAGATTAAGTTAATGATGTTATGTGTTGACAGTTTCTTTTTTCGTAGTAATATAAAAAAGCAGTTCTTCTTTTACTCTCCATTTAACCCAAAGCTGCTGAACTGCTTCTGCTGAAACTTACCAAAACAAGCCAATTCAGCAGCAAGCACAGTCCAAGCTACCTGAAAGGTGAAAGTTTCACATTATGTGGAAGTGATTTACCTAAACTTCACAGGAATACTACTGATGCACTTGTAGAATATCTTTAAATGTGTACCTAATAGTTTAATGGTAACATCCGCACAAGATATTTCTACAAGTAAAATGATCATTAAGCCATCATGAATGATTCAAAGGATGGGGGGAAAAATAACTAAAATTAGAAACGTATTCAAAATTCCTTCCTCTGTAATTTCTCTTCAATTTAAAAAAAATTGGTTGATTTTCTGCGAAGCTACAAGAAAAGAACTCATTATGATTCCTGCTCCACACTTGAGAAAACAAGTATCACAAGACAAGACTTTGGGACAGCCGGAAGGAGTAAATATATACACTTCCCAGACCAACTCTCTGTCTCTTGTATCATGATGTAATTTAATATTGCAGCTGAAGAAAGGAGACTGTGCCAAGCAGCAAGAGAAGGTTTCTCCAGAATGTCAGTATTTGTCTTTTTCCTACATGTAAAAGACATTAGCAAATGTCAGGGTACAAATGCATTCTAACTCAGGGTAACAGTTCATCAGCCTCATCTGCAATGGTGACCCCTATAAGCTTCACAACACAGAGTAACAGATTGTCTGAACGCTGTAAATATTAATCACGTGTTTCCCACTCATCTGCCCTCCTGAGTGCCCGACGGTGTTCGCACACATCAAATGCTACAGAATTACAACAATCTGCATTCCCCGCTTCACTGCACCTATCCCGCACATCAGGCTAGAAGAAAACGAGCATAGTTTTAAGAGTCATTTTGGGGCGGGGGGAAGTAATCCAGTTAAATTTACTTTAATAGCGCTGTCAAGAATGGGGGAGGGAGGAAATCTAAGGACTTTCTTCGGACCGCAAGAGAAACTAAGAGATCCTAGCTCTCGTGATCCCACAGAAGCTATTTATAAATAAGCAGCCGGAGAGAAGACGAGATGCTAATGACGACCAAACAGATCCCTTCCCTGCAGTCTTGAGTTAGAGGTTTAATTTTGTAATCCACTCGACTGCGACAGAGCCACTGCGGGGAACCGAGCAGATGGGCAGAGCGGTGGGCAAGCGAGCGAAAGAATATTACCTTGCGAGAAGCAGCGCGCCGGACGGCGATGCTGTGCGGCTGTTTCAGGAGCCGGGGAGGACGCGGGATGCCGGACGCTGCAGGACTGCGGTGCCCCGCGCTGTTCCGGGCCGCCCCCGCCTCCTCCCCCGGCCGCCGCCGCCGCCGCCACCTCCCGGATCGCTCCCGTTGCGGGGCGCGCGCCGCACCGCTCCTCGCCGCGGGGCGGGACTGACGGCCCGCCTGGCCAATGGGCGGGCTGCGCGGCTGGGCGCTGACCAATGGGCGGGCTGCGCGGCTGGCGCGCGCCGGCTCCGCGCGCGGTCCGGCGGCGGCCCCGGGTCCCTCCTGCGCGCGCGGAGCCGGCCCCGAGCGGGAGCGCAGCAGGATCGCGGGTTCCCGCTCCCGAGCCAGGATTCCTGCCCCTTGGGGAGCCAGAAACACACTCTCCGGAAAAGCGTGGGGCTGAGGGGAGCTGAGGCATCGCGGCGGCAGCCTGCTTATTCTCGTCGTTAACTGCCGTTGCATAATCCGTCAAATCTGTTCTCCTCCTGGATGAGCATCGCTGCCAGTCATGTCGCTACGGCTCACCAGAGTAATTGCAATACAGCCCTCAAGCAAGCCAGACATCACTCTGAACTGCAACATTAGAGGACAAGAAATCCTCTCCTTTGCTCCTAACACTGCTAGAAGAAGAAAATCAGAACACAAGTGCAGCCCTAAACCACCACAAAAATACCTTGCTATTTCAAGGGATAGAATTTTAGGTGGAGCCATGACCTAGTTCATTGATCTGAACCTCACTTTTCTACAAGTAATCTTCCTGCTACTCTTCCCTGAAAGTTCTCCATTCTGAAAGGCACCATAAAGGAAGAAAAATGCTTTTGGAATAACTGATTTAGGTAAAAATAATAGCAGCAATTGAGAAGTAACAGACTTAGGGTTAAAATATTTCTAATAACAGACACGACTAGGACAAAGAAATAAACTTGTAATTTCCATAGGCATTTAAGACCCTTGTCTGTGTAGTCAAATATTGCAACAAAATACCTTTTCTCACTGTAACTTGTAGCCTCCTGGAATGTCTACGGACATTTCATACTGCTTCATGAATTAGTTTATTAAATTATTTTTTATAAATAATTATGATCTTACTGAACTTAAACAGAAAACATCCACCTCTATTTGAAATACTAGAGATTATCAGATTCTTATCACTTTAGACCACTCACGTCTTCCTTTCCTTTTGAAAACTTAACAAAATCAGTCTTCCTACTTTTTACCTGAATTTTTTAACCATCAGCTGGTGACCTATACAAGTACTAGCTCATACTCTCCATATTGAGATGTCTGCGGACTAGGGAATGGAAAAAGCCCTGGCTGAAAGTAAGTCTTGCTCTTCTGATGTCTAGTACTTTCAAACGAAGATTAACAATTACTTTCTTAGTAACTTGGTTTTGCAAACACGTGATTTATGTGGAAACAAGAGTTCACAGAATGCAACCAACATGAAATGATTATGTCAGGCTGTGCTGCAATGTAGGGCACAGTGAGAGCAAAACCTAATCTCTGAGAGGTTTCCACTTCATCTGCACTCATCTGCGTAATCAGCTTTTCATCTTGTCATAGGATAAATGCAACCTGCCTTCTGCTTCGTTTACCCCGTATAGAACACTAGTATAGGTTTGTATGGAGCAACCGGTAAGAGCTTGTGTAGAAATGTATTCAGAAAGGAACTCGAAACCATTCAATTTTTAAAGGAAATTAGAGGTTGGAAGTCATCTATTTGCAAAGTTAATACACTAATTAGAACTGAAAGCTATTCACTCCACCCAGTATGCATACTGACCCTGCTTTAGATGAAACAACCTTTACTTTCAGCTATCGTTTCATTTCTTAATCTGTGACTTTGTGTATGGTAATAAACAATAGCTGTTGCTTAAACCTTTCTGGAGCTTTTATAAACTGCTGAATTCCAGTGAATAACCAAAGCTGTTGAGTGGAACTAGTGTTAGTATCACGCATTTTAGTCTCAGTTCATCTGAGTGTGGAAGGCTCACACAAGTGAAGACCTTAATGGAGCAAAGCAATGATTAACAGCCTCCTGTTCAGGTTGCCCCTTTATTTGGAAAGGTTGGAAAATCACCAGAAATCATAGCTAACAATCAATGAAACACTTTACCAACAACATTTTCAGAACTAATGAGATTTGCTTTGATGTCTGACAACCTAACTCTAAACTAAGTTCTAAGGACTAACAATGAGGATACAGGCTGGCCAACTATATATTTATAATTCTTTGTACTCTTCTTTCAAAGGATGAATTTTTTCTATATTATTGTCAGAAACATGTTCATGAAGATGTATGGGTAATCTGCAGGTACATGAGAAAAACATGAACTGTGTAATCCAAAAAGGAGAGTAAGAAATACATCACAGCTTGCTGCCAAAACAATTTTTACCAGTTCATTTGCACTTGAAGAACTAAAAAGCAAAGACCTATCATGCATAAGACAACTTTATTTTCCCCTTCCCCCCCCATACCTGCAGCAGATTCTAATCCCTGAACAGGTATTTCAGTTTTTAATATGTTTATTTTCTTGTCTTAAAATTGCACATCAGAGTTGACACTTCCATATAACAGGGATAAAATATTCAATATTTTCATCTTAAAATTAATGCCTTGAATTCCCAATAAATGCGGCTCCATAATGCAACAATTCATTGTCTACTTTAATTTACATGGCCACTTTTGCACCAAAAAGATTTAAATCTATTCCTGACTTGTTTAGAAATATGAATTGAATGTATTTATGGCATAGCAAATACACCCAGAATTCTTCATTCTTCTGTTCCTCCTCCTGAACCTTTTCAAATCTCCTAGTGTCATCATCCCATATTCTTAAATCCATAACATCCCATGCCTTGGAACAGCAGCATGAGCCGTGATTCCAGGAATAACATGTAGTAGCTACTACTACAGATTCTGATCCCTTCTGTCCTGGCTTCCAGTTTTATTCTCATATCTAAAACTCAGCAGACATTCCGCTCAACAATAATGAGAGCAAATTGTAAAATTTTATCAAATCCTTAATGGGACCAATTACAATTCTGGTATTATTGTCTGACATAATGGATAGACAAAACCCCCCATCTAGTTAAGTGTAAGAAATCATCTGTCTTCTGAAAAATTATTAAAATAAATAAATTGGAATTGTAGGACCTTGATTAATTTGTATCTTCATACAGAAAAAAAAACAAAACAAACAATAACTCTGTTTATATGAACAAGGTAAATGCAAATATATTGAAATGCATGTTTAAAATTGATTGGATGGAGGGGTTTTGAGCAGTGCGTTTTTTTGTCTCTGCAACATAAAGTGCATTGTTTTAATTTGGTTTATTAATAAATTCTTGACCAAAAACTATCTAATACAGAAATATTACAGTTTACATTAGTAATCCATTATATACATCAATATCAAAGATTTTATCCTAATGAGATTTGCCTGTTTTGAATTATACCAAATCACTCAAATGGTTAAGTAACTTTGGCCAAAATGGCTTTTTCTCTGATTAATAAAATGGAACTTCAAAAGACATCAGAGGAGAATCTTTGTTATTTTCAAAATCCTGGATGTATGACTTTGAAGTGCTGCCAACTCTTGTTATTAAATGACCTGATTTTGGACAAGGAGGAGGCCAATATTACAACAAATATCAGTATGTGTATGCAAAATTCTGAGAGCAGGGTGAAAAATTACTTATTTTTATGGGAAAAGAACCTAATCAGGATTGTTACAGAAAGCAGACAGAATGTTTCAGAAAACAATGTGGAAGATCTCTCTGGAAATGGGTATGTATTTAAGTGGCTAAAACATTGCTAAAGGTGAAGTGGTAGGATCAATTTCATCAGTACATTGAAATTGAGGTATTCTTTGCCAGGCTTAAGTACAAGAAGAAAATTAAGGCAACTGGTGGCAACTAAAATTTCAAAATAAAATTATACCAAGAAAAAGCTCTCTTCATTTGCATATTGTATTCTGTAAACAAATGCATGGAAATATCATTCTCTAATGATTATAAACACCAATTACTTGTCTGTTGTTTGAAGTAGGAGGAGTTTACTGTTTGACATGTAGTACATACCAGCAGATTTGCATGAAGCTATTACACCAACAAATCCTAATAAAATCAATACAATTGTCATTACTTCTCCTCATGCAGACTAAACACAAAGATTATGAAAAAAGTGTGTGTATGTGTGTGTGTATGTGTGTGTGTGTATGGTATTAAATGCCTTCTGGAAAAGATTAATATGAACTGTAGATACAGCCATTTATTTAGGTCAGTAGTGAAATTCTGTGTTAAAAAATAGAAAAGAAAAAGAAGGTGACATATAATAAACAGGTATATGTATCAGTTGTAATGGTTGAAAGATTGTGGAGACAAACTGCTTTCAGAAATGGTCTTAAGGATAGAACAGTCTTGGGAGAGCATGAACATCAATGTTCAGCATCATTTCTGAAAATATTTGCAAAATATGTTCAGAACCATACAATGGCTCTTTCAACCTCTCTGAAGGTAACTGAACTTCAACTGTTTTTTTGGAATGTGAAGGTGCTTTGCAAAATTTAATTAAACTATTACCTTGTGAGAATTTCAGTTTCACACTTTGATGAGTCAAAGAACATTCTTAGGGAAATTTGCATGTCTAAGGTCACCACAAATAAGGAATTGAGATGAAAAAGCCGAATTCTCTGCATATTTTGCAAAGATGGACTATTACTTCTTCCTATACAATGCAGAAAAATATCTGTTATTCCAAACAGTGACAGAGTAGACCATAATGTAATACTTGTAATATTGTCAGACCACAATTATCTACAAAGTTTAGATATAGTCTTTATTTCAAACAATTTTCTCTATGTCTGTGGGGTTTTTTCTCAATTTATTCAGAGAAAAAAAAAGGAATCACACATTCAGCTGCTCTGCAAGCATAACACATATTTGGAAGGAGAAAAACAGATAATCTTCCATGGTTTAATCACATAAGCCACTTCATAAATTGATCATGTGAGTTTGACATTTCTCATAAGAATATTTAGCTTAGAACAGAAGTGGCTTTTTTGTTCTTGAAAGTTACTAAAAAATATTTTATTTACAAACATAATTTATGTAATCTCACCAAAATAAATCCCAAAATTAAAATGCTTCAGACATTTAATGACTGCATTTCTTAAAATTGTGTCTCTAATTTGAAGTTTTTGTAACTGTCTGATGCTGACCAGACTTGGCATGCACACTGTCTACAAAAAAGCAGAGCATGCCAAGTCTAGGGCAGCAGAGAACAGCACAATTTATACTCCCAATTATTCCAGGAAGAGGACTCACATGTAGCAGTGGTGCAGTGGTCTTTCAAATGCTACTTAATTTACCTTCAGATTCAAAGCAGTTGGAAACTTTGCAATCCTAACAGATTTGAACACAGTGGTTACAGTGTTAAATAGGATAATCAGCTGACAGTCATCAGTCTGGCTGTGTAAAAAATTTTTGTTTGGCTTTAACATAATATTATTTAACATAATATTTCCATGATCTTGAATGCCATGGAATTTCCCATTCTATACACTTGGATAAATTTTGTATCTTTCTGAAGTAACATTAATCTTTGGATGTAGAAGGTGTGAAAATGTATAGTTGCAGTGATTTAAGTAAAATTTTTATTTAAAAAAAAGCTTCTACCTTTTTAACATTTAAAATGTGGGCTTATAAGCAATATTACATTTATGTATTTCTACATGCCATATAAAATAAGATACTGATGTATCTTGAAATAGGGCCAGCAATCAAAGGATTTAAAAAAATATATTTAAAAGCTGAAAGGTTTATTTACATAGTATTTACATGGGGGAAAAAAGGCAAACTAAGAAGCCTTGCTTTGATGATTGGGGAAAGACAGTCAGTATAGAATTCAGCCTCTGGAACAGGATTTAATCATTGAGCTTTGAGGTAAGCTAAGTCTGTATATGGCTAGTAAGGGTATATGTAGTCTATGAGCAGATAAAATGAAAGAATAAACTGGAAGTGCTTGAAATTAATTGTCATGGGCAAATGGTCTCTCATTCAGAAACATCCCTGATAGTTGTTCTTTGTTTAGGATTTGAAAAGATCACAATGGATCATACTGATAAAAGGCACACTCTGAAAGGGAAAAAATAACCTATTCTACTCATACAAGCCAGTTATTTCCTCAAAGTTCATGGTGTAATATTTATGTACACAAAAGCAGATGACAGTGAGGGACTGGCATTAGGTATATCTACTGAGCAGTAGTTCGATCATATAAAAATAACAGAATAGCAAAATTTTGGACAAAGACATTCAACTTAATGGTCCTAATGTCCAACTTGTCCCCTGAACGTAGGATTTAAAACCAGTATGTGTAATAACAGGAATCTAACTTCTCGTCTGAAGCCAGTTTCCAGCATAAAGCACAAACATGTCAAAACTTTATACATCATAAAATCACTTTACAAACATACAAAACATGTCTTCTGATATTAAAAGCTGCCACATAGTAACTTGTTTTCACTAATGTCTACTTGACAGGAAATGCATGAGTTAGGTATATGCAAGCCTCCTAGATTAATAAACAGATTGAAATATGCCCCCCTGGCCCCTAAATATGCAAGAAGCTTTTGGAAGAATACAACAAGTCATTGAAATTTTGAATGTATTTTTCTTCTGTTGCATGCACAAAAAAACTTCATGCATTTTTCAAAATATGTTTGTATATTAATTGCATAGTTGCAATTTGATACTTTAGAAAATTCTACAAGTTTTCCTCTGGGACAAAAATATTCAAATACTCATAGCAGAAGCAGGATATCAAAAGTAGTTATTTCTGTAGAGCACATTATACAGATGTAAGATACCACAATACTTGAGAGGAAGATCTTTTCTACAAGGAAGTTCTGCATGGAATTAGACTGGCTGGATAAATAAGGCCCTTATACCTTATTGTGAGAATGGCACATGGCAGAGGAGCAGGCAAGGAAGACTGCTGAAATGCCATTCACTGTTTTCATGCTCCAGGCAGAGCTAGGCATCCTCCGAAAGATAGACAGCCAAGTCAAAGAAAGCAGTTACCAGTTTGGCTATGAAGTATTTTTAAATTAATTACATCTTGCAGACTCTGATCATTGCAGTAAACCAACCACCTGGAAAGTGAGGTACTGCTTGGAGCATAAAAATGACCTTCAAAAAGCTCTGGCTGGTTGTTTAAAGAGAGCATCAGGAGAAGGAGCACAACAGATTTTAGATTTGTGGTGCTCATTTGCTCTAGTTACTGTTGAAAACCCCTTTCAGTTGAGGTACCAATACAAATAATGACAACAGAATAGACATAACCTCAACATTTAAACATACATTGAAATAGAGATAGCAACTGTAAAACTAAAGAGTGTGAAAATACGGTTTCCCCACACACTTTCAGGAGAGAGTAAGGTAATCCAAGTTTGTGTGATATATTTGATCAGAAGAACAACTAAGACAATGTAAGAAGTAAAAGCATTCAAACTGAAAGTTTTCATCGTCACAGAACTAGTTCTCAACAAGGAGTTTAATTACCTTCATATTTACAGTGGAAGTCTGTAATAGAACTACTCAAACAACAACATACCTCCTTCAAGGAGATGTCTGCAAAACTGACAGATGTTCGTGACAAAAAAACAATTGGAGCAAAAGATGTGATTGAATATGTGAAGCAGAATTGGGGCTTAAGGAAGCACATTTGAAGGTTGAATTGACACAAGGTTCTGGAAATAATGCTAAGCAATGGTATGTAAATTCAGGAAAGAAAAAAGAAAAATGCACTTTATAGTTGATTCATGACATTATGTTGTTCCTGGTTATGCAGCTTCAGATCAAGTTATTTTGTAGTTTTATTGAACTACAAATTACTGTTAGGTTTTGACTTCATAAATTACCAAGCCACTTTCAAACCACAAAGAATGTTGTTACACTTTTCCACATCAGATGTTATACTGACCCTATTTCTGACAGCCTTTTAATTTCATATTCATCCTAATTCAGTATGTTCATTAATATTATTGCAAAATTTAATCTCATTTTCCAAATTTATTATAAACATAAATAAATGTACATTTTTCATGTTTCCCATTAGAAACCACTTCCAGTCTGCTTGATATTTTGCCAAAACCTTAAAAAGAAAACTGCCGAAAAACATATAATATATATAACATATAAATGTACAATGTAGGTACAGATTTCTGGGAGTGATAAAGGGAAAAGAATGTTTTTAATGTGACATTTTTCCCAGAAAAACATTGTCAAGGTAATTTAAATGCAGTTTTGATAATACTTACATGCATTAAGAAAGAGAAAAGTGTCCAGAAAACAAGGTTCTCAGGGAAAAAATGCAAACCAAACGTGCATTTTATGAGAATCCAGGATAAAGTCATCAAATTATTTAAGGAAGAAATGTAAATTAGATCAAATTCAGATAATTCAATGTATCAAAAATATTATTTAAATGGCTGTAATAATATATAAACCTTTATGTAATTTAAGAATTCAATTTAAGATCATTCAAATTCACATGTAATTATTTTCTTTTGTTAATGCAAAATCAGCAGAATGCTCCAATCTGGTTTTTATAACTTTTATATACTTATCCCATAATTAAAAGGAAAAGTTACACAGGTAACTTATGGAAAGTGAAAAGAACCTTCCAATGGCCTTGTAATATACAAAATATGATGGATATAATTCTAGTAGCACCAAACAAGAGGTGACCACAAATACCTAGGACTTAGTCATTTAGGATTTTATGGATTAAAACTAACTGCATAAGCTCAACCATAGCCCAAGCAGGAAACAAGTGCAGATGGTGTGCTGCTCAGCCCATAAACCTGTTAGAAAGATGGTATTCTACCAGTGTCTGTTACTCAAGTGATCTCTTGGACAGGCTATGTGATACTACTAGAACTAGAGAGATGTAAATGTTATTGAATTCTTTCATTCATTGTCAGAAAGGTTTGTTAATAGATTTTTCACTGTTGGTAGAAATTAGATATCTTATTCTTTTGAATATTCTGATGATCCATGACCTTGGAAGAACTTAGACGTGTGACAAAAGCAGTACTAGGCAGGTGGTGTTCTCTCTGTCTGAACAGAAAAATAACAGGCAGTCACTGACTTTTCTTCTGCATTGTCTCGAAGCTGAAGAGAAGCAATTCTGCTTGAATAATGTTCTGTTAATTGCTGCTACAAATCAGCATTGTGGAGTCAAAGTTAACAATTTCCAAAAATTAAGGTGGGTAAAGAGTATGACAGAAAGCAAAGCAGAGAAATAGAAACAAAACCATATATATAGAGTCAGATACGGTGACTCACACAACTATCTACATTTTCCCAATTTGTTTGTGTAAAACAGAATTTCTTAATAGGTAACTGTAGGATGAAGTTATGTTAAAATAATAGTACTCATCTTTTGAAAAAATCACTCAGCATAACTTTAAGCTATGAAAGTTTCAGTGTAACTGGCCACTGAGATACAAATTCTACAAATAGAGATGTACTTGTATTTTTAACAAAATTCTAAAAGACAAAATGGTAATTGAAATAGAAGTATTTTTAAATAACATCTGTTCAAATATCTCTTGGAAAAAACCTAGAATTTCAACCTAAGAATGTTAAAGTAACTGATAATAGTTCTAAAATATTGTAGTCTAAAAAAGTATTTGATTGTGCCACAGCACATTTTTTGAATTGTTTTTAGGTTGAGATGAAGGATATTTCTGCTGTAACAGGGGCTGAAAACATTAAACTTCTATAAAAATAAGTTTGAAATTCTCATAAAATATAAATCTAGAAACAGGGATATTGATCTAGAAATGGGGAAACGAAGGAAAAATTAATGTTTGCCCCTCAACTAAAGAAATGTGATCCTGCTAAGAATGGAATAGGTATAAATTTAACATGAGGATAATAAAAAAACCCAGCAAATACTATATATTAGAAAAAGACAAAATGTCATAGAGATCTCAACGCCTAAATTCAGAGGATCAGGTATACATGACCTCACACGTTTAACTATCAGAATGTGCCAAAAATTCCTAGATGTTTGTAAATTTAAAGATATATGTATATTTAGGTTAAATAGTGCCCACATTTTTGTGAATACTACTCTTTTGGACATATATTTTTGAAAAAAGAAAAATTAAAAACATTAGGACCAATACTATGTGGCACTTTCTTTAATTGCAAGTTGAAGTAAATTCAACATGACCGTTTACAGTATTTAGCCATGACTTTCATTAACTCAAGAATAATTGCTGAGTAACATCTATGCAAAGCATTACCCTTATTTATTGTTAGTTCTATTTTTGCTCATGAAGAAAACTGTTGATTTTCCTTTCTTAACTCTTACTGTTCTTTCACAGCAAGTTTTTAAACACTGACTGTATTTTAAACGGTAACCCAAAATAATTTATTTTATTTTTTAAGAATTTGCTAGGACAGTTGGACACAAAAGGTTTGGTTTTTTTAAAAGACACTAATAACATTAATCAAAGGTTTCTTGAATTGCATTGTAGCTCCCTTATTTTGTGAAGCCGTATTTAGTTTACACTTGGGATACTTTTTTTGTATGTTTTTTGAGGGTTTTTTTTGTATTTTTATTAGAAGTATTTGCTGGAAACACCCTCTAGGGCAAAAAGGATATTTATTACAACATTCTGCCCACATTTTACAGCATAATGACTCACACATAATTAATGAAAACCACCAAATTAACTCCATAATGGCTTTCAGAACTACATGAAACTTCAGTACCTAGTTAAGATACTAGTTAAAGTAGTTCAGTGCTAGTTAAAGTACTGAGGAGCTATAAAGGTAAACTATAGGTAAACTATTTTATAGCTATGAAACTATAAAATTAATTCCTTAATCCAAGTCACTCAGTTACACTAATACTCCATGAAAATATGGTAAGGCTTACTGTAATTTGAGTTGAGGAGTGAGAAGATGATTCTAAATTTTGATTGAACTTTCTTCACATTTTTTAAAGCTGTTTGGACAGCTCTTCACATGTAGTAACTTTCCATTGCTACACCCAGTGTGCTAAAAAAGAAAGAATACATACAATTAATTGCTGAAGGGAAATAAGGGCAAGTCCTGCACCCCTAGTACATGGTCAGCTTTACCTTTGCAGTCTCTTACAGATGTTACAAATTGCAGCAGCTGCCTTTATTTCATCTGCAAAAGCCATAACCATTGTCTGACTGCAGAGCTGATTAGAGTCTAGGTAAAAGTTTGTGGCATTTTGAAGGCTGAGTATTATTTCCCATCAATTTCTCATTTCAGCCTGCGGTGTTTTTGAACCTGACTGTGCCGGGCTCAGGAGAGTGAGGCAAATTTGAGAACAGTGTGGCAGCACAGCATCGACTACTCCAGATTTGCTTCCTCTGAGGCAACTTCAGAGGGGCAGGTGGCATTTAACTATGCTTACAAAAGTTAGGTAACGAGGAGTTGATTGTTTCTGGGTTATTTCAACTATCAGACGTTTGTGTGTGGCAGGTGAAGCTCCCTCCTGTGAGGGCACGGCTCCGCAGGGCAGCCGGGCCCGCGGGGAGCGGCAGCGCTGCGGCAAGGCCGGCGCTGTGAGGGCCGGCACGGCGAGCAGCAGGAGGGCTCCCTGCAGTGAGCACCAGCCAGGCCAGACCGTACTGTAACAGCACAGAGACGTGGCAAACCTCTGAGCACATCTGTTTAGGCGTGTTCTGCTCAAGCAGGCTGTCGGGACCCGTTCGCACGTGCCCGTGGCGGGGGCAGTCTCCCCTGGCAGCCCCGGCTCTGCCGGCGGTCGGTGCCCGCGGTGCCGGGAGCCGTGAGGGAGCGGGGCCCGGCCCGCATCCTCCCCCGCTGTGCCCGGCAAAGGGCTGCGCTCCCGCTCCGAGCCCGGCCATCGAGCCTTCCTGCTCGGCGGAGCAGAGCCCGCCGCGACGGGCGCCATCTGGGAACTGAGATGGTTCCGCCCTGCTGCAAGGAAGGGGAGCACAGGGTGTCCCGGGTCTCGTCGCTGTTCGGGTAACGGGGCTGCCGGGGTCCCCTCTGCGCGGCCACTGCAAAACCACTTAGGATGGCTCGTAAATCAAAACAGGATCCGCTGAAAGTAAGAGGGGGCTTAAAAAATCACTCTGTGGTCAGGTTGAGGTACACTGAACCTAAGCAACTTACTGGACTTGGCAGAATAATGCACTAACTGAAACAGCATTGAGCAACATATCCTCGCCCTGTTTTTAAATTTTGTTTCTTTATTATGACTTAACACAATTTTTAACAGTTTTCTTTGTTAAAGCTGGTTAGACCATCTAATAGTCCGAGTGATCACAATCTTTTCTATCTCTATCTGGGCTAATACCTGTTCTTAATTAAGCTTGGACTTCTAGGGCTGCTTAACCTAGAGAGCAGGACCTCTTTGTAATTGATTAAAGTAAATACATGCCTTTTCTCACATCCAGTAGATGAATACAAATAATTAAATGATACATTTCTAGAACAGCTCTTGCACCTAAATTAATCCAAAGTAGATGATGAAAGCAGATTTTTTTTTTTTAATTGCATTTTTATTGATTTTTTTTCAGATTTAGACTCCTTTATCTTGGGAATATTAGGAAGAGTTAGTCTCATAATTGGTTCCTACATTATCCCAAGAGATCATATCTAATATTTTCAGAATCTTGTTACAAAGGTTAATTAAAGCATCTCTGGCACATTTTCATTTGCTGCAACACAAGTAAGATTAATACTTTCACAGTGTCTATGCTCCAGTTGACAAAAAGCATTTGATTAACAAGTCATGACAAAAGTCCTACATTTGAATATTAAATGGCCTATTTAAAGCTGTATAAAATTACAACAAAACTTGAAAGTAAAACCAAGTAAACAAAAAGGTGAATAAATAGGAATACGCATAAAAATAGAAGTGAGAATGAATACTTCTTCTACAGCACACAGAAATACGTATCAATAAGTTTGTACTACACCAAGGAGCACTCAGTACAGCAGAAGTCATTTATGGGAGAAAACTTTAGGCTTCTTTATTTTTAGTCATTGAGAAGTGAGGAAAAATATGTGTTTTTAAAAAAATTTAGTGTCTTAAAAAGTAGAAATTTGAATTCTTTATTGAATGAAATGCAAATTGTGTTCAATGTTTACTTTTTTACATCTTTATCTCATTAGTTATGCCAAATAAAATTTTTTAAAACTCTGCTTTCTACAGTTGATTTGTAGTTACTACATTCAACTATTCAAGTACAATGGTATTTTAAAATCCCATATTTGTTGTTTTGCAAGAAGTGGAAGATTTTGTGAGACTATTACAGCATATTTGCTCTGTTTTTTTTTTTTTTCCTGAAGTATTCACAAATGGGCAATGACAGAAATGGGCTGAAATGCCACTTTACTTTGACTTAGCAGTCCTTATGTAACTTTCAAATTATATTTGCAGGTCTAATATAAGTGTTTATATAAATTTTGAATTAATATGGCTGTTCAATTTAACTTAGGTGTAACTTGAACTGGTAAGATGAAAATTATTATGGTTTGAATAGGTATAGTTTTGTACTCAGTATCCCTAGAAATGATACCTGTTTATATGATACACAGTCTAATTACCACATGTGTAATAAGCTAGAGTGAGTTTATGGATATTTATAATCTGTAAGACTGTAATATCAGCATGATATATAGGGCAATTGTGTAGTGATATTCAGAATGGAGTTTAATATAGAGTGTAGTCAAAATTGGTTTTGACTGCTAATCCCTTCCTGGGACACTCCTAAAGAACCATTAGCCAAACTGGTAAAGTGTCATTTACAGACATTTTTTCACTTTAAAATTACATGTGAGTGATTCTAATTCACTTTGAGACCTGATTCTAGAAAAGTGAATTGATCAGATTCTGTAAAAATGGAATTTGGTATGTCACTGTGGCCTGCCTTTCAATATTGACTTTAGTATTTGCTGTATATAAATTAACTTTGAGAAGGCACTCTTGCAAGTGTTTTTTTTTCTCAAATATCTAATTATTAATTTTTTAATTACTGACCATTTTTTTCACATAATCTCCTTTAATATTTTATGCATTGTTTGCCACGGTCAGTAGTCATGGTTGTCAGTACTAACTCATCCAAACCCATAATTTCACTGGATATAAATATAATCTCAACAGTAAGAATTCTGTTGTCACATTTACTAAATTTTAAATTTTACTAATGATATCAAGGTTGTCATTTGTTACAGTAGATGCTGCTCTTACCAAGTATATCTACATATCTCTATATATAAATATAGAAAAGTTATTTTGGGCTTGTATCTGTTGTATGATTGTTTGCAGTTATGGTGGACTCGACTCATAAACATAAGAGGCCATCTCTCTAAATTGAAAATAATTTATCTAGCATGGCTTGTGTTAAAGTAACTAGTGGGTTGACCTTGGCTGGATGCCAGATGCCCACCAAAGCCTCTCTATCCCCTCCTTCCTCAGGGGAGAGACAATGTGACAAAAGTTTCATGAGTTGAGATACAGAGATCACTCACCAAATACTGTAATGGGCAAAACAGGCTACAATCAGAGATATAAATTGAGTTTATTACTAACAAAATCAGAACAGGACAATGAGAAGTAAAAACAGACTTTAAAAACACCTTCCCCCCACCCCTCCCTCCTTCCCAGCTCTACCTCCTCCCCCAGTGATGCAGGGAGAGAGGGAATGGAGCTTAAGGTCAGTTCATCTCCTGTTGTTTCTGCCACTGCCCAGGGAGAGGAGTCAGTCCTTCCCCTGTTCCAGTGTGGAGTCCCCCCACAGGGCACCGTCCTCCATGAACTTCTCCAGCATTGCTCCCATGGGAAACAATTCTTCACAGATTGCTTCAATGTGGGTCATTTTTCCACAGGGTGCAGTCCTTCAGCACAGCCTGCTCCAGCCTGGGTCCCTCACAGGGTGACAAGTCCCACCAGGGAACCTGCCCCAGTGTGGACTCCACTCCTCTCCACGGCTCTGCAGGTCCCTGCCAGGACCCTGCTCCAGCACCCCCGGCCTCCCAGGGGGTCACAGCCTCCTCTCAGCCATCCCCCTGCTCCAGTGTGGGTCTGCCCTAGAATAAGTGTTAATGTTGAAAAGTAGGATGCTGTCAGATTACATTGTTAGTTTCTCTGATTCCTGTCCCAGTCACTACTGTATCTTCTTCTGAGCACTTTTTCTTGAAATTTATTTGGCTGGGATTAATTTGTGATACTCTAGAAATTACTTGCAATAGAAACTATGCCTTTCTTAGACTTTATTTCTTTCTATGATACCATAAGATCTCAAGATGAACTGGCTTTATATGGAGTCACGTCAATAGAAAATACAAACTGATTAAAGAAATCCAATATTTTCAATAAATGACCGTAAGTAATTTTCTCTAAGGCAGGGTATTGATGTGCTTTTAATTATCTTTAGAAGAAAAGTGATTATTGAAGTAGTCTTTGGAGTTTAAAAATATGGATTCTTTTTATATAACAATTTATATAACAATTTTATTTATTAAAGAAATTAAATATTTATGTATAAAAGTTCTGAGAAAAGAAAGGTAAATCATAAGCCAAAGTAAATCCAATGAAAGGTGCTTGAACAACTTTCTCAGAGGCAATCCAAAAACAGTGTTGGGAGACTTATTTTACCAATCACAACTGAACTACATAGCTGAATACAGAACACTGTATATATGCAATATGCACTATATATATGCAATCTGTTAATATTTAGCTGTTTGGATTAGAAAAGCTATAGTAATTTTATTGACAGCAATTACAGCAGTCTTGAAGGAAGTTAGCATTTAGAAAGCCTTGAGATTTTTACAGAAATTAAGACTATTTTTATAGTTGCAGCTCTATAGTTAGCTGAAATTGTTATGGCATTTTCTGGTGGTAATTCTTGAATTACATAGTAGGTACAAGAGAAACACTAGCTACATGGTAAGTTTTAATTCTGTCATATTATACTTCAAGAATTTATCACTTGAATTATGTCAGTACTCTGTATCACATTTGGTGAGGCAATTACTCAGCATTGCTAGTACAGAATTTTTTCTGTCTCAGTTCTTTGGAAATGGCTGGTCACGCTTTTATCGAATTCAAACTGAATTAATGCAGTTCTCTGTTGGCAGATGGGCTGAAATTTTCTTTGCATAAACTCCAGGTTCTTCGTAACATGTTGCCATAGGCACTTCAATAAAATTAGAATTTAGTTTCAGTGAACTTTGTTAAAAACCTTGAAAATCACTCATTAAAATTCCCTAATTGGTCATCAAAACAATCTATGCTCATATGCTTATAGAAAACTATGCTGAAACGGTCATGCTACATCTGTGAGAGATGAATAGGACTTGGGAATATATGACAGATATTTCAAGAACAAAGCAAGCTTAAAATTACAAGTTTGTCCATATCGTATATATGGACATATAATATGAAGCAGAAGCACAAAATTTGGTATTGGCATAATTTTGAGACCAGTAATTATTTTGGTTTCCCAGAGATAATTTCCCTATATTATGCTACTGTTATAAGACACAAAGTCAGCATTTCTAGTTACTCTAATTCTTACTCTGCTTAACCAAAATGCTTAACCTCACTCAGAATGAGGAAGTGGATGAGACCTTCTGCAGGCAGCCAGAAGCAGTCTCAAAGTCACAGCCACTGATTCTTTTGGGGGACTTTAACTACTCTTATGTCTGCTGGAGATAAAGAACAAAAGAACAGTCTAGATATCTCAGTAACAAAAGAAAAACTAAGGATAATGTGGAAGACGCTGGTAACAGAACACAGAGCAGGCAGAGTTACTGAGTGCCTTCTTTGTGTTGGTCTTTACTAGCAAGACCAACCCTCAGGAATCTCTCACCCAGGAGAGTAAAGGAATGCTGGAAGGAGGATTCCCTTGGCCTAGAAAGATTGGGTTAGAGCACAACTAGACAGAACACCTTGACATCCACAAGTTCTGATGGGATATATCCACTAGTGCTGAGAGCTGGCAGGTGCAATACCTAGGCTGCTCGTGATCATCTTTGAAAGGCTGAGTTGGTTAGTAGAGGTTCCTCAGGACTGTAAGAAAGCAAATTTCACCCCAGTCTTCAGAAAAGTAAGAAAGAGGACCTAGGGAGTTATTGGACAGTCAGCCTCACATCAGTCCCTGGAAAATGATGGAGCACCTCATTCTGGAGGCCGTCTCTAGCCACCAGGATGACAAATAGGTGATCAGAAGGGTTATAATCAGTGGCATGGGGTCTAGCTGAAGGCTGTCAGTGGTGGTGTCTTCTGAGGTTCAGTGCTGGGCCCACAGTTCTTTACCTTAATTCATCAATTTCTTGGAGGAAGGGCAGATGCCTCCTCAGCAAGTTCACTGATGGCACAAAGCTGGGAGGAGTGGCTGACACCCCAAAGGTCTGTGCAGCCCTGCAGAAGGACCTCGACAGGCTGGAGAGATGGGCAGAGAACTGTCTGAGATTCAACAAAGGCAAGTGCAGAGTCCTGCACTGGGCAGGAATAACCCCATGGACCAGCACAGCCTGGGGCTGACCTGCTGGGAAGCAGCTCTGTGGAGAAGGACCTGGGGGTGCTGGTGGACAACAAACTGTCCATGAGCCAGCAGTGTGTCCTTGTGGGCAAGAATGACAATTATTAGATTTGCTCATTAGGAAGAGCATGGCCAGCAGGTTGAGGGAGGTGATCCTGCTCTTCTTTCTGCTCAGCCCTGGTGAGCCTCACCTGGAGTGCTGTGTCCAGTTCTGGGCTCTTCAGGACAAAAGAGACAGGGAGCTCCTGGAACAGGTCCAGTGAAGGGCTGCGAAGATGATGAAGGGACTGGGATCTCTCTTACAAGGAAAGGCTGAGGGAGCTGGGCCTGGTCAGCCTTGAGAGGAGGTGACTGAGAGGGGACCTCATCAACATCAGTATCTGAAGGGAGGGGTCAGAGGATGGATCCAGACTCTTCTTGGTGGTGTCAAGAAGTAAGACAAGAGGAAATGAGCAGAAACTGAGGCACATGAAGTTCCACTTGAACGTAAGGAAGAGCTTCTCTACTGAGCAAAGAAGGACTTCTTTACTGGCAACTGTTGTGGAGTCTCCCTCACTGGAGAGATTCAAGAACTGTCTGGACACAATCCTGTGCCCTGTGCTCTATGATATCCTTATCTGAGCTGGGAGGTTGGTCCAAAGGTATTGCATAATCTATAGTAAAATTGGAAATAAGTCTCCCAATAACTCGGGCTAAAATAATAATAACTATAATAATAATAATATGCTTACCCAGTCACAGAATCTTTTTTAAACTTTACCACCAGATGGCAATCTGACATAAAGGTTTGATCATTGGTGAAAGGGTTTGAGCATGTTTTGAAATACTGTTCTTTCCTCATTTTGCTTAAAGTAATGCTGAATTTGCTTAGAAAGCCACTGAATTAGGTCTTACGAGCAATATTGATACTATGTTATGAGTTCTGAAACATTATATAATACACTTTACACTTTCATATAGATATGGCATCAAAGGTTTTATTTTGTTTTTAAAAATTAAGGAAACCTTTGACCAAGATCCTACATTTTCCACGTGAAAATTTAATGCAATTCCTCTAGACTAAATTGAAAAGAAACCTACATCCTCCCAGAAA
The DNA here is from genome assembly GCA_030060385.1 of Muscicapa striata striata. NCBI lineage: Eukaryota > Metazoa > Chordata > Aves > Passeriformes > Muscicapidae > Muscicapa > Muscicapa striata. The sequence goes on along the minus strand of JAREIS010000051.1, from coordinate 1,170,931 downwards.
AACCCAATAAAAAGACACAATGACAATATTAAAAAACCCAGAAGCAAACAAAGAACTTTTTAATTGGATATCTACAGAAGTAGTTTTCTCTTTGATGAATGAAATATTCACCTGCTTAAGTGCCTAACATTCATGAACTGGACAAGAAGCTGACTGCTGAAGATAGTCAACATAATGAATTTCAATACTTTTATGAAGCTTTTGTAAAGAAAACATTTTTTTCTTTTAATGAAATTTTCAAGCCTGTATTTGTGCATTTATTTTTGAACTTAAGAGGCACATAAAGATTGCAGAGATATGACAGTCTTTTAAGAAACACCTAACTTTTAGCACTGAGGCCTGTAATTATCAGTGGAGAATATAGTTTTGATTCCTCACCCAACTGACTCTTTGGTAAGTGAGTTATCTGTACTTTCTAAAATGTCAGTGTGCATGTATTACCTTTGCAGGTTTTGTAAATATCTTCTACTTGGTATTTGATTCATCTTTGATTTGGCATGTTAAATCAATCTTCATAAAGGTAAAATACACACAACAAAAGTTGTTTACAGATTGTTCAGATATTAATTTTCTACAAATTGTTTATTTTGCTTTGTAATATCCATCTTACTATTCTATTGCCAAGCTACTGCTACTGTAAAAGTTCTATCCTACAATCAATGACAAGTGAAGAGTCAGTCAGCCAGAATCCCTCAGTGAGGGTGGAAAGCTTATGTTGAAGGATAACCAGGCTGCATGTTTGTAATGAAAACTGAAAGGAAGTTTTACTTCAATTTGTTTTGTGGACAAGTCCTTCTCACAGCTTTAAAGTACCATGAACTCTGTCCAGAGTGTGTGTAGGAGCAAAAGTGCTAAATTACAGATTAAGGATTGATTGGGATAAATAGAGTATCATAAAACACACAAGTAGTCACAATTCGGATTATTGGACACGTGTGATTTTCACAGTGGAGTGCTGTGCTTTACAATCATATCCAGTAAAGCAGAGTGACTGTGTATGTGTGTGTGTGTATATATATATATACATCTACACATAGATATATATACATATAAACCCTGTGTGCAATAGGTGATCATTACAGCCAAATCACAGTCTTGCAACAGTGGGGAAGTCCTAGATAGAAAACATGTCTTGAAGAGATGTGGATTTAATTGTGTTGTAGTAGGTGAATGATTTTCTCCTTAAACATGCAGCAGAAAAAAAAAATCTAGGAAGCAAAAGTGCTATGCAACAATTTTGCATTGCAGTTGGCAATTTTCAAAAGAGGAAATCTAACAAAAATATTCAATTTATTGTGACAGGATATAGTTTCCCAAAACAAGGCACTTTGTAAAGATGAGTATCAAACAATAGAGGAACTTACAAACAAAAAACCAAAACTACTGGTTTGACATGAATCAGAATTTTACCTAATCTCTGTTATAATGCTTAAGGTATTCCCATTATTCATTTTTTCATATGCTTTTTCTGTTGTTTAAAGAAATTCAGATGTATATCCTAGCATATTTATGTCTGCTTAAAGGAAAAAAATAAGTAACCTTACTATCTGCCTTATTAGGAGATATAGACATCTATAGCTATCTATATTGACTGATATAAATATATCCTTTTATATGAAATCTTTATTTCATAGGAAGCATTTTAATTGAATACGCTAACACATGAGGAAAACACTTGAAAAGTTTTTTATTTTTCACCTGTTCATTTGATTCAGATGGATTAATCTGAGCTTTGCATGTTCAGAACTTACTATCTGGAAATCTTATTGCATAACTGAAATAAAATTTGGCCAGCACATATACTAAATTACATTAATTTCTATTTGTGAAGGAAATTCACCACTTGTGCTTATTTTCTCAGATTTTTTTTAGTTATTTCTTGCTTTTAATCTTTCAAAGTGAAGTAGTATGCTTGAAAGTTTGTTTCATTTAGGATGTTACAGAAAAGCTCTCCTTATGTGTGTAGTTTTTGCCATTCAATATCTGTATCAAATCCATTGTGCATATAATGGAATCATAGAATGGTTTAGGTTGGAAGGGTCCTTAAAAATCATCTAGTTCCAACACTCCTGTCTTCACCTACTCTGGTCAAGGAAACCTTCCACTAGCATGTAAATTAGAAAATAATATAAATGTATGGATAAGCATGTGTCATAGTAGGCCTCATTGCCTACTCTTTTTAGTAAAAACACTGAGTAGCATGCCTTGTTTTTGGGCAAATTTTCCCCACTTCTCTTTTTTTTTTTTTTTTTTTTCTGGAATAATGGTATTCCATAAAGAAGATCTGTTATAGTATGTTCTTTTTATTGATGAGGAATGAGATAAAGCACTGATCCAAAGATGGTTGGAGTTAAAATAAACACCACAAAAAAGCCCCAAGCACAAAAATGGGTGTTCAGATGCCAACCATATCAGTTTTCTGGCATTTCAGAGAAACATTTTTCTGCCACATTGCCTTTGCCTTGCACAAAGTTCTTTTTCTTCTTCACAGCAACCAACAAAAACTGCGGGGTGGGGGAAAGGGAGAGGATGGACTGGCAGGGAGAGTCTGTATGACTATATCAACTAAAGGCTTCTGAGCTGCTTTTGACCTGAAATTGCCTGTTACTGAGTAATGTGATTGGCATTATTTTTTGGATGGATTTTCTCAGGGTAATAAGATAGAGTGGAATAAAACATTTTTCAGAGTTCTGCCCATCAAGGAGAGAAAATCTTGGGCATCTCATTTTCTGGCTTGTGACAATGCTTATTTTAATTAGTGCAAAATCAGAACACTATTAATTTGAGGGATGGAAGGGCAGTGTGCACTGGGTTCACTGTCCAGAGGACAATTTTCCATAATTTCTTAGCTTGTGGGCACAGAGTATGTAGTTTCACTTTTCAGTGAGCTACACTCAGCCTTTTGATCCCAGAAAAGATATTATTCCCTTATTGTACCTATGTTTTACCTTGTAAACAGTAAATATGTTTTTATTGAGAAAAAGACTGTATGCATGGCAGTCTGTGGGGAATGTCTCAAGTTAAATAGGGTCTGCACAAAGTATCGGTTATTCTCCTCAGGGGTTGAATGTAGGGCTTAGCTGTGGATGCAATCTTATCATAAGATTCAAGATCACACAGTGAATTGGCTGGCTAGAGCCTCCTCAGTGCTTTCTTCTGTTTCCATGTGTCCTTTTTGTTTTTCTCCTCACACTTAATTAAAATTTGTTTTAGTGTTGATCAATTTTTTCCCTTCATTATTTGCTCATATTGAAGTAATAAATAGCAATTTTCATTAATCACAAATTTCTTCATTATTGAACTAGAATTAATAGTTATTTTAAGTTTTATTTTAACAAAACTGTCTTGTATGGATTCTGAAGTAAATATGTAGCATCTTCTATAAATATTCAGGTGTAGTTCTAAAACAGTACAGATAAAACCCTTGAAGTCCTTAGGATACAGGTAGAAATACCATGTAAAGGAATAGCACAAATAACTACACATGGTTCAGATCATGAAGTCATCTTGGAAATCAGATTTGCAGCTGCTTATGCAGAGAAGCAAGAAATGGAAATTATTGTAGGCAAGCTGAAAATACCTGCTGTCAAAATCAGCTTGTCCTCTGATCATCAGGATTACATCTTTCTGCTGCATAATCAGTAGGTTCAGAATTGCTGAATTTGATACATTTCAGCGCAAAATTGGCTATCCTGATCTGTGAAAATGGAAGCTCAAGCTCTGCTTTTATTAACACTTCACCATTTTTGTTGTTCTGCCCAGACAGTATCTGGAGGGAAAAAAAAATCAACATCTAGTGATGCATATAATGCTTCCTGCAATACCTTAACAGTAGGGGGTTTTGCCTCCAGGGTAGAGAGAAAAGGGAGAGAATTGCTTGCTATGAGCTGGAAAAGCAGCGCAGTTGGCTCTGGCAGTGAGGGGGTTGACTGACAGTCTGCAGTGCAGTGGAGTTAGCTGAGCTCCCTATATGGCTGTGGATTAGCTATATGCTAATACTGATAGGAGAGGAGCAGTACAGAGCGCAGTGAGCTGACGGTGGAGGCGATCAGCCTCAGCAGAGCTGACTCCTCAAGAGCCATGGCTGAAGGGGGTGAAGGAGGGGAAGATGAAATACAGTTCCTACGAACTGTAAGTATCTGCTTTTTATAGGTCATGTACTACATGATTTTGTGCCTCATGTCTATTTCTTTTCTATTGTATTAAAAATAAAGTGTTATTTCTGTGCTGAGCTGTGCCAAATGGCAGAATTGATTTAGTCAGTGGATAAAATAAAGCAAGAATAAGAGCTTTAATAGCATCATGCAGTCTCGGTGTGTTCTTCCCTGAATCTGCTCAATAGCCAGTTTGGTCTAAGGAGACCTATTTCCGCTGTAATCCCCTGTGTTTGAAGCGTCCTCGTCAACTTTGTACTTGGGTTTCTAAATGTAGCATGCCAAATATGTGACCTCTGAAACTTCTGTCTGGGTTAGATTTCACTGACATTAACAGAAGCTTTGCAAATAGGAGTGCCTTATAATGATGAATAAACCAAGCAAGCCCCTGATGACCTCCTCTGATAAACATGCACACAGAAGCACACTTGTGTGTAGGGAATACCAACAGATGTTGAAGTCAGGGCTCTGCAAATATTTGGGGTCTTTTCTCTTCTTAAAAGAAGCTTATCTTTAAAGGACATAAGCATTTCTTTGGGAAGGGGTGTTAATTAGTGAAATATCCTCCACTTGGTGTAATTTTCTATAAAGAGCCCTCACACCATTCTTTCCCAAAGCTTTACACAAATCTAGTATGACAACTAATTTGAACTTTTAAGCAAGTAGTGTACATGCTAATTTTTGGGAAGAGGATAACTTCCTTTTCACGTCTCATCATGTGTCTCCTTATTTTTACCCTGCATGACTAAGAGTGTGTTGTTGTGTAACTAGCATGGAAAACTATTAAATGTGTGTATTCCCTCCTCTTTCTATGCTATCTTTTCTTTGCATTTATCAGAAATAATGTTCCAGATACAGTCTTCTTTAGAGTTTATTCAACTTTAAAAGGATAAGTCACTAAAATAAAACATGCTAAGTTCCCAAAGTAAGAAATTACAAGATTGATTTGTGAGAGGCTGGGGTAAGTTATTTACAGGAAATAAAGGTTGGAGTGAGGTGATGGCTGCTGCTGTAAGTTGTTTAGGTGTGATGAAGTGTCATTAGCACTTTTAAGCCTCAGAGAATTTCATGGAGGGAGGGAAATTGATAATAACAATGAAAAATCTTTTCCAACATTCCTCCCCTCCACTACACTTTTAGAGATACGTATTTTAGCAGATTACTCCAGCCTTCAATCCAAGACTGGAGCTTTATATGTGTATCCTTCATCCTTTCACTTTCTAAGATGTTCCCTTGACTGAACAGCCATCCTCAGTGATGGAGTGAGAAGCTTTGCCCTTTCATAGGTAGCCTGTTTGTGCTATATGAGATGGCAAATTCTGCTGCTGTGATGCATTCTCGTGCTACAGTAACTCTACTGCACTTCTTTCCAATGGTTAGAGTGCTAAATAGAGGTGTGGGCCAAAAAAGAAAATAGCAAAAGGAAGACTGTGCAGAAGTGTTCCTTCCACATAGTGCAAGGAAATCTTCTACAGGGGAGAGAATGGACTAGATTTATATCTTGGCTTGTTCTAAACAATTATATCAGTTGCTGCTGTCTCCTCTCCATTATACAACTTCCTTCACCTTCATGGGGAAAGGATGAATTGTTGTTTCTTGATATACTGAGAAAGGAAACATTTATTAGATACTGAGTGCTACAGTGAGATACACCTTCAGTACTGATTTCTTACAGCTTTTATTGCTGCCTAAGCAGTGTTTGTGCTTACAAACATAAAGTATAGTAGTCCTTGAGAACTCTTCCAGTGAAATTGTTAATCAATTAGGATCTTCTCCAAATCAAAATATTTTCTGGAAATTTGGATTGCTACTGAATGTTTCTGAGGCTTATGCCGCTGAATCTTCCTTTGAAAATGTTGATATCTGTGTTTTTATTTTTGACTCTTTAGAGATAAGCTATCTAGGATGATTTAGGCTCTTGGGGATAACTTTTTCTTGTTTAGGTATACAATAGGATTAGATGTCTTTTGATTCAAAGATATGCAGCATTTTTTGAAAGAGCAAGAGAATAAACTCTTAAAAATCTGCTTAAATTATTGTTTGCTATCTTAAAGACAAATGTCCTTTTGTCCTCAGTTTTGTTATTTATGACTCTTTTGTCTTCCAGATCTAAGTCATTGCTTAGTTTTGTGCCTCACTTTTGTGTTCTCTCCTCATGTAGAAGGTCAAGAAGCTTGTTAATGCACGGTGATGAAATCTGGATTTGTTTCTATGGAGCAGCAACTTATGGCCACATTTATAAGATTCAGTGGAAAGCTTTTTGCTGCCATTTTCTGTTCCAAAACATTCCTTATATTTGATTAGTTTGGCAGCAGTGGGAATGAGAAACACCTAAAGAACTAATTCCAGAGAGGATAACAGCATTATCATTGTTCGAGTAGTAGTAAGTCTTCAGTACTCATTTCAAATATGTCCCAATGCTAGTGTAAAGCCTTTACATCCTATGACAGCATTTAAAGGAAGGTATTGTTAATACAGTGTAATTTCTGTTCTGAGTTTTTCCCTGACTTACAACTTCAGTATAAACATAAATAAATATATAAGCACACATATTTTTTTCTTACACTGCTACCCTGCTGTTGTGTCTTTGTTATGAAATCTTTGACATTTCCTTTCCTGTAATAATGCTTAGAATTGTTTTATCTATTTTTCTAGTTGGTGGCTTCCTTCTGGTTTTGGCTCTGGATAATCAGTGTGTCATGTATAGAAGGGAGAGGCAAAGCACTTGTTGCGTGTGTGTGACATGCAATACTGCTGTGTTTTAGTTTCCTGTTTGTTTAGATTATATTCCCATATTATTTATTTGTTACCCCCTCTTAAGGTGTGAATACATGAGAAATCAATGTAGCTGACATTATGCAGCAATAAGTGAGAATACGTATTGAAATAAAAATACTGTTTTGAAGTAACATACTGAGAGATATAGAAAGAACTTTGTTGCCCTTAAAGTGAATGAGTAAGTGTAAAGCATTCTCATTTAAGCTTTTTCTAGCTACTGGGAATTTACTTCTATGATGAATTGAAAAAGTCCTCTCCTCTCTGGAAATTATTCACAAGTTCCCACCGCCGCTGAATTAGTCAAATATGAGGTGATCTCCATCTTGGAACAAAGAGATTTTGCCTTCTTCCATTAGAAATACCTGAAATAGTAACTTGGTAATAGTAACTGAGAACATGGTTGAGGATGGAGGCGAAGTCCCACCCCTGCCCAAAGCACTTTAAATGTAATGAAGCATATCCAAGTTCTTTGCCAGTTTGCCATCCAAGAGTCTAAATTATGATGGTAACACTAGTTATCAAGTCTATTGCTTTCCTATTTCTCCTGAAATTCATGCAATTAATGGAAAAAGTTTGTCCTTACTTTAATAGAAATACCTTTTTTGGGGGAGGGCGCGGGGGGTGGGTTATTTCATTAGTCAACAAAGTTCTGCCTAATTTTCTATAAATCTAAATAGTGTTTGTGCTGTTGTGTTTGGGCATAAGTGTACATATATCTTTTTGCATGTGTCTGTTTAGGTGTGATTCTTTCCTCAGCTGGTTGCTAGGCCTTCATTTCTGAGAGACAATTTATTCTTCTTTAACTTTTGCATTTTTAACAGCTTATATCAAAGACTTTAAGTGTTCTGATAAACCTCTCCAATCACTGTCTAAAAATTTACACATAGGAATTGGAAACTGTTTTCTTCCACAGACTGAGTGTGTTATACCTAAATAGCAAAATACTGTTGTTACAAAGACCCAGAAAAGAATATTTGGATTTTTTTTTCCAAGATCTATTCAAGATATGTAAATTTACACAATGAATTTACAGATATTTTTAAGATCATTTGTGCATTGAGGTGCTGCTCAGAATCAAGACAATTGAGTAGCTCATACATATTTTTATTTGTGTTACAAATTCCTATCTATATTCTTGAAAATGAGGTCTTCTGCTGTTCAGATGTAACAAATGAGATGGGAAGTAATCTCAGTTTTACAATGTGAACTGTCAGGTGTGAATTATATATTTTATATATATATGTGAATTTATATAGTGTGAATTATATATATTTTTCCCCAATCATTTACACTATTGCCAAATTTAAATATAAAAAGTGATTATATCATACTTCATAAAAACTATTTTAAGAGTCGTACTAAATAATTTCAGTTTATCAGAGATTAGTGTGGCGTAAAACTAGTTATTTTTTTAGATGCTTCTAAAACATGTTGTTTCATCAAATCTGTGCTCCTAGTGGTGTATCTCAAGTGACAGAAGAGGATATGAAGTGAAGATATGAAAATAATTTTTCCTTAATAGTCCAACTTTATATCCAAGAGTTATGCTACTAAGTGCATGCTGATATTCTGGAGCACAGATCTCTGTGACTTGATTCAATAAATTACATATATCTCCTTTAAAATACCCACCAGACCAATACTTGTAAACAAATCTATTGGACGAATGTCTCAATACCAAATAATAATGGAAGATATTTCTAGGGAGAAGTCTTTAGCAGTGCTTAATTAAAAACTGGGAAAATGTGGAAACTAATTGCACTGAGTTGTGCATGAATTTGTGGAAAAGTATAGAAACAACAAGAAATGCCTTGAGATCAAATCAGTGGAATCTTCCTGATGCCCTTTTTAAGGGAGCTGGCACAAATTCTGTGTGCTTTTTGAACAGCTGTGTGTATTCCACTGTATTGTTTTCAAATTAATTAGAACATTTTGTCTATTGTCACTGAAATGTGCTGCAATTCATGACAAAGCAGTTCATTAGTCAGACGATTCCCTTCAAAAAAGGGGTAAAAATAAAGAATGATGTTATATAAAACTTTAATTGCTTCTGAAAGCTGGTATTTGTTAGGAGTTCAGTTATTTTTGAGTTAAATATTTCTATGTCTGTTTATCTATTTATCTCTGTGCATTAAATCTCCCCCTTCTGATCCTATTGCTGCAGTTGTACAGTTATATAGCAGTCCATACTCCTAAGTAGTTCAACCAAAATTATGTGGCAAACAAAGCAAAAACTACACCATGTTTCTTCCTCTCTTTGAAAAGAGTCTTTCAAGTAGACTTGTTTTTCACTGCTTAAACTTCAGGCTATCACTAGTGCAACTATTCACCATCACTCCTATTTTCCCTCATTTTCTACCATGGAAATCATACTTAATGTTGTAAATTTATCTGGAGTTATGTTTCTAAGAAATTTTAGTGTCCTTCTTTGTAAATAATGTTGCTCAGTTTATTTTTACTCATTCAACTGCCACTTTTGCTACCTGCATGCGTTCTCAACTTTACGAATATTTTTGCCCAGTTTGTCACCATAAGCAGAACTACTCATGGTCATTCATAGCTTAGGACTTTCCCTGCTGAAAGTAGGATCATATTAAGGACAGATTTAGAGTATGAAAAATTTTCTGGTGCATCATGTGCTGTGATATGCTGTAAGTGTTTATTTTTTATAGAATAAAGAATACATCTTGTGCAATTAATTACAACCTCTTTTCAAGGCAGGATGGTCTACCATAGCATAAAGACAATGGTCGTTGCTTCAGACTTTAGTGTGTGTCTTTTTTCTTAACCTCCAAACATATTGGAGTAGTTGCTTGATATCTAGATCAGCCTTTCAATTACTTTGTAATAATTTCTCTTTAGAAGTGAATATGTATTTTAGGCTCCTGGCATGAAATAGTTCTTTGCACCATGGATTAGATGGAAAGAGAAACAATTCAGTAATTTGGTATGTTTAATTTAATGAAAGTTATTTGAAGTTTCTAAAAAACTCTTATAAATAATCTGGGGAAAATGTGTTTTCTGGGTTATGGTATATTGGAAGACTACATTAGGTAAAGGGGAGCAGAAAGAGGAAAAGGCAAGTAGAGTTTTTGCAGACAAAACAAAAAACAATGAAGACTTGCATCATGATTAATCAGAGATGAAGGCAGATTTCTTTCTATCAAATTGAAGGTAGTTGAGGTAGGAATACTTCTTCAAAAGTTCCTGACATTGTTCTTGAGATGGTATGTTGTTTGATGGTTTCTTTGAGACATTTCTTATATTTTATTTCACATGCATCTATAGAATAGGTAGTAATTCTATTTTTTTCTACAAGGATGTAGACCAGTAAAGTTCAGAGATGCATTGTGAAACAAAATATAATCATAGTACATGTATGTATGACATAAGTATGGATATATTGTAATATCATATCATATCAATGGGATATATGTAATTAGATGTAGCAAGTTGCACCTTACTGAGCTGCCTCATATTAAACCAGCCTACATCAGTTAAAATCAAAGCAAAATTATACTACATGAACTCAGCATCATGCTTTTCTACTGCTTCTTTGTACAGCATAAATTTTAAGAATGCTGTTTCAAAAAGAAATCAGTGCATGTACTACAATGTTACAAATCCAGTGGGTTGTTAGAAAATTCCTATGAGATTGAACCTATTCATGATTGATTCAACTTCTAGGATGGATGTAACTAACTGCTTGTTAGGTGGGGGTTTTTTTGTTTGTTTGTTTGTTTGTTTGTTTCTGTCATTGTGTCCCATCCTGTCCGTCCGTCCCCCATTATATTTCTGGGGGTATTTGATGCTGATGCAGTTCTCCAGAAATAACATCAAATTTGTTGCAGTCAAGCAAAACCCTTCAATCTTGCCTTAGAATGTTAGTGAGTGAAAAGCCTTTTGATAGGATTTTTGACCATGCAATGATCCTAAATTAATATCTGAGCCTATATTTCCTTATTTCCTCCTAGCCACACTGGTGGGCTTTGTTTTCTGCTCATGCTCTGCTTTTTGTGTCTAAATGGGAATTAATATCTTCAGTAATAAATAGTGAATTTGTTAGTGATGTTATGCATTTTTATAGAATGCAACAAGTAGGTTTTTCTGATCTCTAATCCCATGCTGTACTAGCTGGGTATGATTCATATTGAAATCCAGCCGTGAATATTGCCTCTTCTCAGTTCCCATGGCAGTGCTATGACCACACAGCCAAATGCTGCCAGGTGCATTAGCTACACATTCCAAAAATTTAAAACAGAGTTGCATGCATGGAGGAGATGAAAAATAAAATTGGCATGCAGTGATTTTAAAGATATTGAATTCAATAAGAGGGCATTAGCTAAAAGTTCTATGTCTCTTGACTTCATACACAAAATGTACATATTCCCAAATGACACATAATAACAGTGTAGCTATGTAATAAGCACAGATGTCTATAGATAATAAAATTATCATCTCAATTGAAAAAAGAATTGGTAACATAAATACACTTTAAAAGATTCAGAAAGAAAACATGGGGTATTCATGTATGCCTCAATGGGAATTTTGGTTTATTTTCTCAATATTTAAATCCAAAACTTTAAAAAGGTTTTAAATGTATATTCTGTCTTTAGTGTCATGTCAATATCACCAGACCATTCCTTCTGTCTATAACTTAGTAGAACATAGTGATTTTGGTGCTGAAAAATCTAAAATTGTGTAGTAGATAATACTTGAAGAGAATGTATGTTCTAATGTCAGCAGATAATTTCTACCTAAATACTTGATGTGCTTGAGTAACTTTTGCAAACATGTTTTCTGAAAATTACAGTGATGTTCTGAATTGCAAATGGCAAATATGTGACACCTCAGGGTGCGTCTAAAGTAGTTCAATATTGGGATATGCACTGGAATTACGAAAGCCTATAGGGAAAATTGGATCTGCTCGATCTGCTTTTGGTAGTGTCTGGGTATGAGGCACACAGAGCTGTTGATTGCCAGTCATTGCACACCTGCTGTCAGTCAAGTTTCAGCCTCCACAGACAGGCTTAAGCTGTAAACAGGAGCTGATGACCAGTCTGTAACCATGCTTTTCCAGTTCCCTCTTCTGGCACATCACATCCATGAGGAAGAGTGTCAGCTACGGTCAGCAGTAGAGACATCAGCGACATAAGGTGAAAGATTCAGTAGTAACATCAAGTTTGTTCTTTCTACTGGGCTTTTATCCAAATAAGCAAGTGCTAGTTCCTCAGTGAGCTGAGTAGTCAGCACACGCCTGAGCTGTTTTTAGTCTATAGCAAACTTCTCTGTCAGTCTTGAGTATTTCAGCTACTTCAGCACTCAGCCATGTTCTCTAATACCTTGTGCCAGAAAACCAACTTCCCTTGACACACTTGCAACAATTTGAAATCTCTTCAATAACAAAGTAATACAGAAGAATTGCAATGTAAGTAAAATCTTTTAAAATTACATGTACAAAAAGTAGAATTTCAACATGCAAATTGAAGCACCTTTTTAACAGAAGATGCAAAATTAATTTACAGCACTGGAAGTTTAACATGCTTTCAAACTACATCGGCAGTATCCCATACAAATGGGAATACAAGGATCATCAAGCTCAGAATATATACTAGTGCTAATGTCACAGATGATTCACTAGAATGCTCAAGGCAAAATGACTCCTATTTCCCAAGACTGTCTGACGTTTGACTTCACTGCCACATCTATTCTGTGTATGGAAAATTCTCAGATGGCCTATACACCTGATACATATTAAAGATACTGAATGTCAGTAGTTTGTATAATTTGGAAACTGATGAAGAATGTATAGAAATATTGATGCAGTTAGTTAACATTTAGATTTAAAAAAAATTAACTGCCACCTGTCAGTATTAAACTCCAAGTTACCAGCCTGTCTTCTCAAGTGCATAACCATTTCTGTGGCACTTTCCAAGATATCAAAATCAATAGACATTAGAGTTTATATGTGGCCAAAGCTGAGAAAGGTAGAGTTAGAATTTAGAATACCTCAGTCTGATCATATATATTATGCCTGCATTTGTAGTTACAAGGTGATATTTTTGTGAAGAACATTCACGGAACAAAAGATTCTTTGCAGGATTCATATTGACCATTACAGGACAAAATGCTAATAGGGATTTATAAGATCTTATTTTCTTATTTGTCTGTGGAAGTTAATGATGATTGTGTGTCAAACCTTCATTAAAATCTTTGCATTTTTCCTTTATTTCATTAACTACTTTGCTAACTATGAACTACTCTGAAATGCCACAATTTGATGACTCATATGAATGGCCTAGCTAGCCCAACTGCAGATAAGTTACAGAAGCTGTTATTAATGACCTTTTACTGCTAACCAGAGTATAGTTGCTATTTCTTGTCATAGTTGATATTTGCTTGTCACAAGCAATAAGCTGTAATGGTGTATCCACTGATGCCTTGCTATTGAAAAACACCAACTTTGAGAGAAGCTGAACAAGGAAGTACGCACTTTCTGTAATTTATTTTAAATTCAAGAAGCTTGGTGGTATGTGGAAGATTCTAGATTCATTCAGAGCATGTAAATTGAATTTCATGAGAGAAGTTTATTTTTGTTAGAAAGATGCATTTTTTTTTCTGCCAGGGATCTTTCCAAGCCAGCTTCTCTCAAGGTTGACCTTAGGCTTAAATAACATCACTGACGAAATAAGGGCCTGTTTATGAAGCTTAACTTGCCCATTAGAGTGGTAATATGACCTTTCTTACCTTTGCCAATATGAAGACCATTTAGAATCATAAATCACAGCATTCTAAAGGGTGAAACATGTTCACTATAACATAAAAAAATGAGGAGGAGGGGGAGGAGAAATCTGCAAGGAACAAAAAAGATGAAGAAAGGTTGTGTTCTGCTACAGATAGTCCATGACATCTGTAGAATATTTCTAGTGCTATTTAGAAAATTAATCACATTGTTACATAGTTCTATCATGTATTCATGCAATTTAACTGTATCCTGACTACTTTACTACTTTTATCTTTTCACATCTGTGTCTCTTTTGTTTGTTTTTCTAAAACAAGCTAGACAGAGAGCTGATGATAACATGGGAGTTGATGGAAGATTATCCTGACCTCAGGTACTTCCAGGCAACATCAGTTAATAACACCCAGTCTCTATTTCTGTGCATCCCTTAAATCTCCAGCACTACTGCTGTAGGGAAACATCCTATCAGCTAGCTGTGTAATGCAGCTATATCAGAACACCAGAACCAGATACCAGCTTCTGTGTACTCAATTTTTCTCTTTCCATCATTTCTTAAGCCAGATGTTTTCACAGTAACAGTAACAACTGCTTGCAGTTGTTACAAGAGAAGTCACAGAGCTATTCCTCTAAAATGCAGATGCCGAGGACAGAGGCAAAGACACAGTTATTATTTTCTAGAAACTAGGAAGAGGACATTAGGAAGAAGTTCTTCACAGAAAGAGAGTTTAGGCATGGGAGTGGCTGCCCAGGGAGGTGGTGGAGTCACCATCCCAGGAGGTGTTTAAGGAAAGACTGGGTGTGGCACTTTGTGCTATGGTCTACTTGACAAGGTGGTGTTTGGTCATAGGCTGGACTCAATGATCTCAACCTATTATATTGATCTCAACGTGTAATATTGTATAAACACAGCAAAAGCAGTGACCTTTTAGCACTTCTGACTTGGGTCCCATCTGACCATGTCACCATGCAAGTGCAGTTTTCTTTGATTGAGATGGCATCCCAAAAAGAACTTATACCTCCTTTCGTTCAAGCAGAGATTTACATAGTCAGGATTCTTGGTACACATGACCATTGTTTGGGTTCTTTTAAGGTTGGTGTCTTGATTATAGGATAATTGCACATTGATTTGTAAGTATTTGGGGTGCAAGGTGAAGAGTTACAAAATTTGCAGAAATGCTGTCTTAGACAATGTTGGGCAATGTGCTTCTGGCCTAAAATAGAGGTCTGAAGCAATGGCAGCACCTGTTTCTTCCCAAATATTTCTTCTCCTGTGGCAATATTCTGTATGCATAGTCACTCTGGTTACTTTCTGTCTAGTACATACATGGTTTGTATGGCTCTTATGACTATTAGCTGTGCTTGAATCATTTGCTGAAGGTCTTGTCTTCAGCTATTTGCAAGTTAGTGTAATGTTCATATGTAGAACTTGATAAAATGTTATAGTTATGTGTAAGAGTCAGTCCTTGGTAGTTATATGTGGTGGGAGTATACTGCTGCTAAATAGTAATTGGAAGGTAAATGTTCTAAATGTGAGAGCTTGTAGATGCACAAAGGGAGACCTACCGCATCTGTGGTTCAATTAAAAAAACCTAATTGGATATTTAATTTCTGTGCCTTTTATATTAAGATTTGACTCAGCATTAAAGAAGTAGAACAACCACTTCTTATGTTAGAAGTAGTAATTTCAGTCCGGTTATCTAATGATGGCCAAATTCAAAGGAATTATCTGAAACCACCTCAAGTGAGCTATTATTAAAACCTATGTTTTTGCCTAATTAATGTGCTTTGAAGGACTCCCTTAATGTTTGCAACTGTTGTTTAAACTGTGGTGTTAAGCTAAGGAATAAAAATAGTACCTGTGATATAACACAAATGTATACATTATCTGAGCAAGAAACTCTTTTTTTTTTTTTTTTTTTTTTTTTATTTGACTAGTTTTGATTTTATTCTATTGCACCCAGATAAAGGCTAGGATCTACTTGTGTACAAATGCAGGAAAACAGTGCATTCTCTGACACAAAGTGGATGTGTGGATGGACAGGCTGCAGATGAGTGCACAAGGAATGATCAGTATCAACAGGAGTCATCACACATTTTAAATATTGCACTGCAAAATGAAGGTGTTAAATAAAAGCTAAATGAAACAGGTGAAACCACAAGAGCAAACAAACACACAAATAAATCAGGAAATGCTAGTGGGTTACCTCTGTAGGGAATTATCATCTGTGGAAGATGATAGATTATTCCCCAACCAAAATCTAAAACCAACCCCTAACCTGAATGATTTGTAGATGGGCATTTGTAATTAGTACCACAAACTTAAGAGAAATGGAATTTGCTTGATTGAAGGGATGGCATCTAAAGTAAGTGTTGCAAAATGTGGAATATCCCCTTAAGAAAGGATGTTCTTTGGTGTTTGATCTTTGTATTAGGCTTTCAAGCCTAATCAACAAGTAGGGAGATTTAATCCATGAAACAGGGAGCAGCTAACAAGCAAGCTCCAAGTGATGTCCATGAGTTAGAAACACAAATTACACATTGGTAGAATTTGCCTTGTTAAGGTACAGGGCTGGACATGCTTCAGCAATCTCAGACCTAGTGGGAAGTTAACAAGGCCTGGGAAGTAGGATGCCCACTGAAAGAGGACACAAAGAATGCAGAATTTATAGACCACCTGGCAGAGCTCTCAAGATAAGGAGGAAACCAATAAACCCAACTCAGCAACTGTGCTGAAATCAGCTCTGACTGCCTAAAAGGTAATTCCAGCAGGGAGAGATTGTGATCACTGGAACAAGAAACCCACAACCCAAAAGAGAAAGCTTGAGCACGTGGAGTGGGAACCACAACTCCATATTAGCATGGGAAATGAGAGAGTCATTAACCAACAGAAGATAGAATACTAATAAATAAGAGAACTATCCAACTTGTAGCCAATGAACACTAATTCCCTAGCTTAAATGTATTAATATTAAACATTTTTGATAGTTCCTATGCTTGATTTGCAGAGTACCACTAGACACCCAGAGCACAACTCTGAAATAAATAATCAGTGTCTCTCTCAACTGTGTAAATATTGGCTTGTTTCATATCACAAAATGAATCTGATTTTTGTGGACAACAGAAGGATGAGTTGTAAAAGATGCAATTATTTATTGGGATAAGAAGGAAATTACCAAGGTACAATTATCCTGCAGAGATGGATTTTTTTTCTTTGACAAGAAGGTTAGCAATATTGTAGAGAGAAAAAAAAGGAAGTATGGGGATAGAGTTAACTAGGGAGACGAAGAATTTTTATATTCAGTCATTGTGAGTACCCATTAGTAGTGAAAATTATCAAGGAGAGACTGACGCACCAGTTCATACCCATTTCCACTTTAGCTCTACTTGAGGGTGTGAAAAACAGTCCTTTTGTCTCTTGTTGTTTGATGTCAAAAGAAATATCAAGGAATTGTAGGAAATTGTGTGCTTTTTATTAATTTTGATATGCATGACTTGTCAAAATTGTGGGTCTTACCAGGAGTTTTCTTGCACTTAATGGAAAATTACAAATAGTTAGGTATTTTTCTTCTACAGGTTCAAAGTGGAATCTACATTCAGTAAGAAGCAAGGCTGCATTTTCTTAAATATGGAATGAATACAATAAACAATAAAGATAATTTTCTGATAATGCTGAAATTTTTCTGTCATTACTCCTCAAAGATCATCTTCAAGGCTCTTCTTCAGACTTTTTAAGTCACTGGGAATTTCTGGTCTTTTTGTTCACCTTATTTTTACCACATAGAATCCATCTGAATTATATTTTCTCAGGTTAGTCTTGCATTTGGTTTCAGATAATGTGGAAACATTTATTTATACATCACAAGAACAGAGGACTGAGAAGAACTTTTTGAGTCATTGAATCCATTTTGAACTGAAACTCAGTTTTAGAACTAGTTATAACTTTTCTTCTACTGCTTTTATCAAGGTACCAATCCACTAATCTAGTAATCTTCCTTCATTTTTTCATCTTAAATATTTTCATGCATTTATGGATTTTTTCATGTTGTCCCAACAGTAATTTATCAATATATTTATAAAGAAAAATTCTATTCCCTCTCCAGTTTGTCTTATCTGGAATAAGTAAACTGAGTTTGTTTAACTTACTTTCATGTGACTGGATGTTTGGTTTCCTTAAAATTTTGTTATCCCTTTTTTATACTCCTGCTGTCTCGCTCTCCTTTAACCATTGGTGACAACCATTTCATAGACAGTGACATAGTAAATTCCTCTTTTTTGGCCAGGATTTGCTCACCTTTCATGGCAAGGCCATATATCAAAGAATATAAATTCAATCTAGACACCAACCTAAAAAAAGAAGACAGGCTATGTATCTAAACCTCTTCTGAAAGCTGCAAAATCTCAGACTATGTTAGTAAATGAAATAGCCACAGTTAATTCTCTAGCCTTGAAACAAAGTGGAGGTATACAGCCTACATGCATACAGCTAAACAAATTCCCCAGGATATTAGCTGTACTGCCTATTGGAAACAGGCCCTGACCTGCCAAGGTATTTCTGGCAAGATTCTGGTAGGTACAGGGCACTTTTCCTAGATTCATGCTGAGTGTGGTCTCCTGTCAGTGCAATCTCTCTGTCTAAGAGAAACTAGAGAAATGTCAGGTGGTCAGGTAGTCATGAGTCTTTATTTACATTGGCATCATTCGGAGAGGACTGTAACACTGCTTTCATGCTCTTAAAAGTGTTTTTTTTCCTGCAGTATCACATTTTTGTTTTGAAGGAAATGTAATTTTAATTCAGAAAGAAGTAGTTCCAGAAATGTGCTTTCTCCTTCTAGCATCATAGGAAAGAACCATAGAATTGCCAAGGTTGGAAAAGACCCTTAAGATTGAGTCTAGATGTTAAGCTGGAAAAGCTGTGTTCGTCACTTAACCATGTTCCACCTATGAATCGTTAATAAATTGGTGTAATAAATTCTCCCCTGAAACTCCTTTTCTCCAGGCTAAACAGCCCCAGCTTCCTCATCAACATCTATAGTCCTTTCACCACCTTTTTGCCATTCTCTGGACATGCTCCAGCACCTCAGTGCTTTCTTTTAGTGAGAGGCTCAGAAGTGAACCCAGTATTCAAGGTGCAGCCTCACCAGTGCCAAGTACAGGGGGATGATCCTGCTGGCCACACTATTTCTGATACAAGTCAGGATGCCATTGACTGTCTTGGCTCTCTGAGTGCACTGTCAGATCATGTTCAGACAGCTGCTGACCAACTCCCCCCAGGTCCTTTTCCACAGGCAGCTTTCCAGCCGCTCTTCTCCAAGCAGTTTGTTAACAGATTATGTGTTACCAGTGAATGACTTGGTTCTTCTGACAGTATTTACTCACTCAGCTTAATATTTTATAAGGCACAGGACTTAATCATAAGTGTGCCCTCTGAGACAGAATCAGCCACAGAAGGAGTCCTTAGTGCTGAGTCAGAAGGAAAAATTTAGGAATAGCACTGTAGTTGTCTTTAAGCCAAAACTCTCTAAACTAGGCTTACAGTCATAGCTGGATTTCTGTTCACTGGGAGAACTATCCTCGAGGAGTAGTAATGGCATTCCTGATAGTTGAATTTATGAAGTGTAGTAGCCCTAATGTTAATTGACTTGTGCTCAGGAAGCCCATGATGAAAACTTGTATCCAAGCTAGAACATTCAACCAGTGTTCATTAGAGTAGAACTAGAGCTAACTGCTATACTTCAACCAATAATAGAATAGTTTTTTTAAAAATTCCTTAAAACCTTGACTATGTCCTTATTACTGTGGCTTTAGAGCTGTAAAGTCTTTTTTTCTTGGAGTCTGCATTAATTAGGTCTGAGACAAAATGCAAACATATTCACAAGAGTCAGTGTCATGCCCAGATACTGAGAGGTAATTTTTATAGGAGTAATCCTCTCAGATATGGGATGCCTTTTACATAATCAAATTCAAGAATAGAAATGCAGTTCCTACAAGGAAGAGGAAATATTGAATTCAGCCTTTTTTATATTTTTTACTGTTTGATTGTTGGAGGTTTTTTGGTTTTTTTTTTTACATTCACAGTTAAACCAAGCCCCTCATTTCACTTGGAACCATTGTTGATAGTAAGAAAGTGCATTAATATGGTGAAGTCTTCCATTGCCCGAGACACTTACCTGCAGTGCTCAGTCGAAGATTTCTAAACTAGAAAGGCTATAGCTGAAATAGTCAGTAAAAGCCTATAAAGATCCCTCCCTTGAGCTTCCACTTGCAGGTAGAATTTAAGTGACCTAATTAAGCCTGAAAATGATGCAGTGTCATTTATTTGTCTGCCTGTGTGCTTCCAACAAATGTTTCTAAATGCTGTAATTTTTTTCTGTGGGAGTCTTAGCTCCATGGTAACCATATCCAGTTTAACTCTTTAGGAATCTTGTCAATATAGAGAAGTCTTCTTATTTAATGTTAAATTTACTTCAATCTCCTTCTAACTGTCTTCCTTTCCTTCCTAATTTCCCCCAAGCGAGGTTTTGTTAAGTGTGGATGCAACTGATCCTCTGGTGTAGGATGACATCACTTCAGAATAATTCTTCATGTTTTCCTCATGAAGAAGAAGAGAAATACAGGGTTAGGACAAAGTAATACTAAGATGATGAGTCAGTCTGTAGTCTCACAGTATTCAGGAACAGTACCATTGCCAAGTTTGAAGTTCAGGATGTGGGAAACAAAGTATTATGAGTATGGAAATATTCATGCATGAATTGATGATGAAATAATTGGGACCTTTAGAACAGAAACAGTGCTGTGACAGAGATGCTCTGTAAGTTACACAGGAGTGCCCATTCTTTTTCTTAGTATATGATAAACTTTGAAGAGAAAAAGTGACAAATTCTTATGATTCATATTGAAGTAAAAGTCTCACATTCAGAAAGAGTAAAATACAATAGAGAATATATGTTTTCTAATAAGAAATGTACAAGGGTTTTTCAAGGAGTTCTGCACTCCACTCTAGTGCAAGAGATACAAAGTAACCTCTGTACATTTGAAGACTATGAGGAGGTTTCCAGAATGATTTTAAGATAACTGACTTAGATTTGCATGGTGGAGCATACAAGGAGGGGGAAGTTGTTTGTAAATACTTACCACTTTCCTCAAAGTAATGGTGTTCATTTTAAACCATGGTGACATTTTAAACCACCGATTTGTCTGCTTCTGAAATAATTTGATCCAAAAGCTAATAATATATATTTTTGTGGATTTCAGTTATTTGCAGTCAGCTGTCTGTGTATAACCAAGGAGAGATAGTTCTGTCTCATGTTGAAGTCTGATGTCTGGTGCATACTGAATGTAGATTTTATTTCTTTTCTTTCTATATATCTGTTCTCTCTTCAGCAGAAATCAAGTGTTGGCAGTCTAAGAGGACATTAATTAATCTCATATTGGTCCTTCTGGTTACAGTTTCATTTGATTTTCACTGTATTATTACTTAGTCATTATAATGAAGCCGTACTGAAATCCTGGCAACCTGCCTCAGGCCTTCACATCCTTCTGTGTGAAATAAACTGTATGCTGCTGTTCTGATAGGAGTCACAATAGATGGTATATTTTTTTATTCTATTTGTTTTCAGATTTTTTTTTTCTTGTTAGTCAAAGACATAGCTATAAGAAACTGGCACAGCTTGAAAACTGCACACATTTTACTATAGCTGAAATTGTTTTGTTGTTTGCTTGCATCACCAGTCTTTAATGGTATCACAGGTAGTACTCTGGATACCATATCTTTAAAATATGTCCTACTTCTGTTTACCTGGGTCTTATTGAACACACGAAAAATTATTTCTTTGAATTATTGGTTGTCTTTGCCTCATGTTACTTAGAAAATATTCAGAGAGCATGAATTGTCCTCCTAGTTGAAACTCTACATTACGAAAAAATAGGATTTAATGCCCCCTAGAACTGTAGCATCAACCGCTTGCTAGTGAAGTGAAATTAATTACAAATCCTGCCAGACAAGCTGCACAAACTGCTGGGCAGAATAGGAGTCTGCACTCTCTTCTGTTTGTCAGAAATAGCACATATGAGGGAAGTTGTGGTTGCAGTATCAGGCCCAAGGATATATACACATGTATTTAACACTTGAAATGTAAATACAATGTGTATTATACTGTCTGTGGCCATCACGTGCAGGTTAATTTCACAGAATCAAGCCATGCTTCTGGTTTTTCAGGATCATGCTTTGTTAAATTAACTAAAATATTTTGGTGCTAAATATTGAAAGCACACTTCCTTTCTGAAATGATGATATACATATTTGAATTTACTTTTTAAATTTCCTTTATATTTTTGTATAATCTTTCTCTAAGCAGATCTCATTGGCTAAAAATGAACATAATCAGAAATTGCTTCTCTGCCACTGTGAATAATCTTTATCCCGGCTTTTAACAGTGTGGGAAATTCATGTCTTAATGTGTGTGAAAACAGGTAACTTCTACTCTTCAGTGGGACAGAATATCTTTCGTAAATTTTCACACATACAGAGAGGAAATTTGGACCAGCAGCTTTACTACCTCCTTTTTTTGTGGTACTAACAAGTTGACTTCTTCTTTGTATATCCAGGTTTTATATCTCTTACACTGGCATACTAGAATTAATCATAATTGAGCATGTGATTTATTAAAGTATTTTTTAAGCTTGCTGAGGAAAGAATTTTATTAAAAATTGAGGTTATTAGAACCTCAAGGAAGAGGAGGGAAGAAAAGTAGAATATGAAGTTTTCTGAGTATTAATTTTGGAATTGCCTTTAAAAAACCCCAAATATTTTTAAGAGATCCTGCCTAAGTAAGATAGTTTTGATTTTTTTTTTTTAAAATAATTGAAGCACAAAGTTTATATTCAATTCAGCTACATTTCTATTTCTCCTATCTCAGATAGCACATAATCCACAATAGATTTGCATTTCATATCACTTCCTGTCTCCAATTCACCAACTTCCTAATTTAGAACAGAAAATTCAGTTCACTTATCCATACATATTGTGTCTAGGTTTATTTTTTGTTGGCAGCGGTGATGCTGTTTGGATTTTGTTTTTATTTGTAATTACATCAAAGAGTTATAATCTCAGAACAACATTTGATTATGTTTGATGTGCTTGAATCTCAGACTACAGGCAGTCTTAATTCAAAAATTCAATCTTTCACGTCTTGTGACATTAATCAAACTTTATATGGTAAAATTTAATATAATGCAAATACTATAATTATCTTGTTTATTAAATTCACTGTCTTGAATATTCATTATCAGTTTATTTATCTTTGTGGTTTTTTTCATAATTGTGAAATCTATTCAATTCAAAATGAGAAATCCAAGAGGAGACTGACGTCTGAAATATATTACCTGGAAGATAGGAAACAGAAAAGAGAACATTAGCATGCTTGACCAATTCCAATACAGAAAAGATATTTAGTAATAAAAAGAAAAAAATTGACTAAAATAATATGCTTACTCAGACTAAAGCACTGGCACTAAAATATGAGATTAGCACTTAAACTGTGGAAACACATAAAGTTATGTACATTTGATACAAAAAGCAGAAAAGTGCCAATCAAGCCGATGAATTTGTGCTCTAAGACAAAAAAAAGAAATCTAAGTAAGATACATTGTGAGATCTCTGCAAGGGAGACAAAGAAAAACAGGAGCTTGTAGGAGCAAGAGAGGCAGGAGTCTCTTCAAATGCAAAGCAGTACAGTCCTCTACCATTGCCAAGTTGTTTCATCATATTGAGAACAGCCAGTTCAATTCTGTGGTGCTAAGGTTGAAATGTTTAATAAACACTCTTAGGGGAAGCACTTATTTCAGGAGATGGGATTTATTTTAAGTTCTCAGTATATGTTTCCCAGTGCAGAGTGAAATCTGTATTGGGACCAAGTGTTTTACACTTTTATTTTTAAATGAAGATTCACAAGAAGGCTGTCCCATGAAGGCTGCTGAAGGCAGAATGGCTGTTTGCTCTGAACGAGTTAGGGTTTGTGAAATATAAATTCCCAGATGTGATGTTTAGAATAGGCTTATGTGAACAAATTATCTTTGAATGTTTATCTTAAAAATCATATAATGTTCACACATGTAGAATACAGGAATTGTAGATTGTACTTTTACTAATGGTAGTAGTCTCCCTGAAGAATGGTTCACTTAAGATATGGTAAGGTATTTTAAGTACCTTCACATATAGAAACCTAAATACCAACTTTTCATTATGTCCTAAATTATTTCCAGTTAATGCAATACATTTAAAAATAAGCGCTATTTTAGAAATTCGAGTCAGTTATTTCTATAAATGACATATAATCACCATGAGATTATAGTTCTAGCTATAGCAGATGACTCTGTAGTTACTTAAATATTATGTCTTTTGTCATTGAAGAGTGTTATTCCTTTAATATAAAATTAGTTTTGTTTGGAGTTATTAAATAATTCTCCAATTATTATATTCACAAAATTTTCTCTTACAACTCCTCTAGCATGCACTAGAACCATCAAAGACTTTATTATACTTGATTTCAAACCAGTGGAAAAACAGTCATGAGAAAGGAAATCTGATGTCCCAACTACTGTGAGAGTGGATTGAGAAGTTAGGAAGTCTTTGCAGGTTATATCAGGCTTGCATTATAAGATTAGTTAATAATTTTCCAACATTCATAGCTCCACTTTGTTTATATTGATTTTACAGATAAATCCATGTCCAACCTTCCTAGAACTTAGAGAAATATTTATTGCCTCTGCGACTATGTAAACCTTTTTGAATTTTTCTGTAAATAAAACACTGCTTCTCTAATTCACTCAGTAAAAGCTGCAAATATGTGGCAACAATTTTATGATAATTATTTTCTGCAGGAAAAAAAAATCCTGTTTTACCATATACCTTACTATATAATTTGGAGCTTCATGCAGAAAACTTCTGCTTTCTCAGCTTTGTTCTGATTTCTCATCTAGAAACTGTTGCTAATAAAATTAATTTTATATGAAAATAATGTAGCAGTGTATTGGTTAGTGGATATACCAGGTATTCTTGCAGTATAACCAGAAATGCTTAGAGGTTTCTGCATATGTATACTGCACAACAGTTCCACTACAGGCAGGGAAAAGGCTCAGTTTTGCACCACCTGATAATCATCAAGCCTGTGATTGGTTTCACTATGAGTCAGCAAAACCTGTCCTTCATCATATGATGAAGGTATTTGATGTCATGTCATCACACACCATAGTGTCTCATAGTGTCTCAACTCAGTTGTCAAGAAAGTATTAAGAACTAGCAAGTTATATTATAACAGCTTCTTAAATGTATTCCCAGTTACTTTTGGTATCTACAAATAAACTCTGCTTTTTTGAGAACTGGATTTAATATTTATTTTATTTATTGTTTATTATTATGCCAGTGCAGGCTATTTGTACACTTATGTATAATCCAAAGTGTATTATAATACTATGTGTAGCAAACTCCCTCAATTATTATTTAAATTAATTTTTCGATGAGCCTACTAATAAAAAGCAGAAAACACTAATACCTTATCAGACATTTAGAAAATTACAGAATATTCTGATTGGAAGGCACCCATGAGGATTATCAAAGTTCTGGCCCTTCACAGGACAGTCCAAGTCTGGGATATTTGACAACTATCAAACCACAAAACTGACACTGATTTAAAGTTTAGATTGGCTTATTTCCTTGTATTCTTTTTTAAAAATTGTTTACAGTTGTGTTTTTTTCAGCTGGGTATGAAATTTTCATGCAAGATCTGTCTGCATCAAGAAAGACATTTTACATCTTAAAAACCGTATCTGGGCATTTGGAATTCCCATACATATAACAAGTAGCCAGAATTCTCCTTCAACCGAAATAGACACACTGGTTGTGGGATGGAGAAGGGCAGATAGAATACACAAACAGAAAGAAGTGGTTATAAGATTGATGTGCTAAATGAAGAATGAAGAAAATCAATATATGACAAAGACTGGGGTGAGAAATGATTCACGGAATAGACATGAGAGATGTGCAAAATTGAAAAAGAGGAACTGATATCTGGGCTACATAGGTTTTTGCAATTGTTTTTTAGAATCTTCATGTCTAAGCACAAATGTGAGAAACACATTTTATTCAGTAAGATTTTGCTGATTTTGTATAGGAATTCTGTCAGGTTCCAGTGAACCTTCAGAAACACCTTTTGCACTCCCATTAAAATAAAGACCAGTAAAAAATGATTTGTATAGGCTTAAAGTTGATATTCTGTGAATTTTGCAACAAGTGATTCAACCTTTTGAAAGAGATAAAAATGACTGAAGTTAATTGTGACGCAGAAAACTTCATCTAGAAATAGAAGGAACCTTCAGGAGTGTTATTGTTCACATAAGCTTATTTTCCTTTAGTGGACATGAGTCAAAATACAACAAGAAAATTGTTATGAAGTAGCTTCAGATGTCTTTGAGCCCTTCACTAATGAATACAGATTAGATACAGAAGATACAGAAGCAAGATTGTAGAATTGAGATTGTAGAATTTTGCTAACTTTGGATGTAGTAGGTTGTAAGTTTCCTATTATTCTAGCCAGTTTTAGTTTGAACCGAGATACCTGCTCTGTTAAAGGTGTAGGAGAGAGAGTGAGACACTTGAATGTGGCAGAGAGCCCTTTTTAACTCTGATGACAGTATAAAACACCTGATAGTTAACATCATTATTCTCATGCCTGCCTTTCTCCAAGTATATAATTCTTCTCAAACCCCAGAGTGTAACCTTCTTAGGAGACTAAAACAATTGATCTGCAAAGAAGTCTGAAATATTTTTTTGTGGAAAAATGTTACTTGAAATGGCTTTTTCTATCTTCTTATAATTAAAATAATGTCAGCATTCTCATCTGAACATTTTTAAAAAGGATAATGAGTGGTGCGTTTGCAGATCAATTGCCTTTTCTGAAGTATAAGAGTATGTAATTTGTTTACAGTATGAGTAAAAATAATATATTGTCTGACTGCATTAGTAAACCATAGATGCCCATAAAGTATGAAATCTGCCTCACTGTAAAATGTGGTTCTAATAACAATATTTGGATAGTATTTAATAATGATTATCAGATAAAGATTTAAGTCACCTTTTTTGATTTACAGGGCTACAGAGAAGTAATCATTAAGGATGATCAGTATCTTCACAATCCTTTTGAACAAAAGTGTAGAAATATGTTTCTAATATATTTAATTCATTTAATTGTCAGAAGTGTCTGTATTATGATAAGGGGTTTCATGATTTTAACATTCAACCTGATATATTTATTATATATTTGTCTGCTGTACTTATGATTTAATTATTTGGCTCTTATCTCTATGAAGGAAATGTTATTCCTAGCAATTAACTCAGGCTTATCCTTAGGGTTTTATTGTAACAACCACACTTGATAGATGTCATGCTGCTGAAGGTGACTAAAGATACTATGTAACCTACTTTCAGTTTCATTGGAAGTTTTTTCTCATTTGAAGTGTACCAGCTGATAGCATAAACAGTCAGAATTTAGTAAAAATTGGAAAGTGGAAATGCTCTTTGTTATTGTATGCTCAGTCAAAACATACTTAAGCACTGTATACTTGCCTAGTATACTTAGGCAACCTGAAGAAAGGTGTGTACGTGAGGGCTAAACTGCCCCAAGCACGCCTGTAGTTTTCTTAGTGCATTTAATTGTCTTGGTGTTATCATTTAAAGAACACATACCTTTGCATGCTCATTTAGTTGCTAAGCAGTCAAGAAAGGGTGGAAGTTTTTCAGTGCTAGTTATCCTACTGTTCTCTATTTCTGCCTAAAAACCTTGTCTGAGGAGAAAGAGATGTTCCGAAAGAACTCCAATAGACAGCCAGTTTTTACCACCATGCTTACAGATATACATGCAAAATTTGATTAGAATTTGCATGATGACAAATAGGTTCAATTCTATCCTTTTGTTGTGGCTCTACGAAAGTTTCTTGCAGATGCTGAAAAGTATTTTGTAGGGCACAGAGCATTATTGACTGCAGAGAATGAAGGACAAATGTAAGGGTAATGGGGCTTGCTGACATATCAAATATTTTCTATCTGATTAATATCACACTAATAACTTCTGTGACTGTAGACAAAGTATGCTGTTGTGTAATTTTGGTCTGTGCATGGGGTTTGGGTTTTTTGTGATTTTTGCTTTCTTTTTAGCATTTTAGTACACACTCAGTATTGTGTCATGGTTTCAATTTTGGCTGCCAACAATGAATACTTTGTATTCATGTTAGAATAAAATATCAATGTTAACTAACTAACATGACATTCTGAATCTGATTCAAGACTAATTCAGAGCCTCCTGGGTTCTAAAATGATTTGAAATAAAATGTTCAAGCAATTTCATCCTCAGATTAAGAAGATAAGATTTCATTATGTGAACTGGACTTTACACAAAACTGTAAGTGTTCTCTGTCCATAAGGTTTCCCACCCATTCCCCAAATAATAGGAGCAGAAGGTATAATGGTTCCCATTTTTCCCCTCAAATTGGCTAGAGGCAGGAAGTTAAGATCCAGGTTCAGAATTTCAGGAACTTTGTGTAAGGAATCCAAGTTAAGTGGACCTAAATAAAAGTGATCAGACAAATATCTGTCTTTGTTTCCTAATATCCATATCTGATACATATAGTTTGTGCCATCAAGCCTTCATATTTGACACTTGAATGAATGAAATCACGTCCAGTAAACAGTTTATTCATGCAATATCTGAATGTTAAAAAGACTGATATAACTGCTCAATGAGTGATACTTTTCTGAAAGTTTCTCAGGACTTCCAGGTCAAACCACTAGTAATTTTTAGACAAAAGCTACCAAGATGACAGTGTCAGAGGTCGTCAGTAGTAACTGCTGGAACATCTCTTTATTATCTTACTTAAGAACTGAGATTTCTTTGCCCTACTACCTAAGAAAAAGAAGTAGCATACTAATTTGATTTTGAGATAGTGTGGCATTTGAAATTAATAAATAAATTGGCCTTTGTTTAATCTTGAATGAACATCTAAAAACCTCAAAAACTCCATGAGTGCAAAAATTCGGTGGTGGTAAAGTTTAGGTTAGGATGGGAATGGTAGAAATTGTAGCAGAATGTGATGTACAGATCTTATTTTTAAAAAAAGGAACAAATCTGATAAACTGACTTTAAAGATCTATGCTTTGGACTTCATTCTAATGATTATTGAACATTTAAAGAAATCACAGGTATTCTTTTCTACTGTATTCTGTGATACAGTTTATAGTAATCTTCAATGTCCTGACTTTTTTATGGATCCAGGGTGATAATTATAGATTATATTTATATGGAGACAATAAGAAGTTTGTAGCAGAGGCAGAATATTAATCCAGGATAAACTACAAAGGAAACAAGTACCAGATTTTACAGGAGGTGCTGCCAGTTGCATTAGTTTGAAGATATTTTTCTCTATGCTAATATTTCATAACTGTGTCTTCATTATTTAAGACCTGCATTCATTGATCTAGTAATTTATTTCCAAGTTTTTGGTCTTGTCTGGATACAGCTATGCAAAATCTCATCCATTCTCTAACTTTGGACATCTGATTTGTCACTGAATTCTTTTTTAATCTGATCTCTTAAAATTATTCTATGAAAATAGGAATATTTAATTGTCTTTCCATATTTTCTTTTAATGTAACTCTTTTTTGTGTAACTCATGATGAAGAGGAGGTCTAGCAGATGCCCTCTAAATCTCTGCCTATCTCACTGATATTTCTGTTTGAAGTATTGAAGTATCATTGATCTACCCAGTGATAATAAAAATAGAATGAGAAGTTTTACTGGTTATACTTTTCAGGTTTAAAATAACAGAATGTTAAAAGTTTGTGGTTCTAGGTTTGGGGGAAAGGTGGGGGAAGAAAGGAAAAAAACAAAAGAGGACCAGAATATTTGAATATTCATATCTCTAGTAATTTTCTTTCCCCGTATGAGTTTTGTAGACATGAACATTTTGAAATAATGGATGTCAGGCAGGAATTTCTGCGGCAGAAACTCACAGTGGGAATATAACAGTTTCCCTGTAAGACAGTTTGAAGTGGTGATAGATTTTGTAACTTCGTAATTTCCTCTTTCTTCATATGTCAAGAGAGAGATGAATCCAACTCAGCATATGTGCAAGTATAAAATCAGTCTTCATGATAAGAAAATCTAATTTAGCTCTTAGTGGTAATTAAGGTTTCATGGAAGCAGGCAGTATGATCACGAATTTTGAAAGTTCAGGAACACAGTAACTTGTAAACTTGAGGAAGAAAATTTGTTACCCTACAAGAGTGTCTGCATTTGAAACAGGATATGAGAAATAAGAATTTCTTGTTTCCTTGCTTACATCTGTGTGCAGTATTTGCATAGGCAATCAGTTGGACCAGATGTTTATAGTGGTGTGCCATTAAAAAAAACCAGGAGTGTTCTGTACATCTTGGGACATATGCCAACCTAACATACCATGAAGTCTTTACCTTTTTCTGCTGTATTAAGTGCTCAGCCAGCAGTGCACTTCTTGTTGCTGCTTTAGAAGTTACAAAGTTCAAGCATTTTATAGGTTCTTTTCCCCAATAATTTCCTTGCACAAGCAGCACTAAAATCTTTGCTGAATGTTTTCCCTTTTATTCTTAAAACAAGGTCTAAGGGGAGAAGAAAGCGTGAAGTGAGGAGGATTGCTAGATAAACAACACCACAGAGAGATACAAAAAGAGTAGACACAGGAAAATGGAGACAATGGCAAAGACCAGGGCTCTTCAGCTGCTAATTGATGGCCCATTAAGAACACACAGGCAGCATTTGGAGAGCACCTGTCTGGACTTTGTAACTGATAAGGCAGTAAATATGAAGGTTTTTAAAATATTTGTAGGTAATCTGTAAGACTCTGCAAAATTTAGGAAGAACTGTTTAGTGGAAGGGAAGTGGAGAAGAGTAAAGTGATGCTAGGGGATTGGTGGAGCTATAAAAAGGGCTGGTTTTGCATAAACAGTGCCCAGCCAGTGTGCTTGCCTGGCAGCCCTATGCCCAATCACAGCAGTTTATCTTATTTGATACTCACTGTTTTCCCTGTGCATGAGTGCTGTAAGGAGTGATGCTAGCAACGGGGGGAAACCAGGAGCCAGCAACTAGAGTCAGACCTCAGATGAAGCAGTCACCACCGTGTATGTGGTGCCAGCAACTGGAACAAGTAAGAGCATCTTCATCAGTGGCTCTGGAATCCATGGATCTTAGAAGGATTTACAGCTACTGAGTGAACAGGAGTGAGTGAATTTGAGGCAGGAACTGGAATCAGACTTTGGGTGAAGGGACACACTTTTTCTGTACCAGCATCCAGAGCAAGCAAGAGTTTCAGCCTCAACTACCCGAAGGACCATGGGTCATTGGTCCTAGGTGCAAGCTATAGGGGTCTGGGTGAAATGAAGTGAGGGTCTTAGTGTAAGTAGCTGGAGTGGAAACTATGTTTCATCAACAGCTGGGGGTGACATTGGAATTTATTTTTCCCCCTAACTTGGAGTGCAAGGGCCATGATTTGCAAAACAAACTTCAAGCTGGCCAGTAAGAGGCCCGAGTATTAGGCAGAGGGCCGTGGCTGATAACTGAGGGAACTGCAAATTTTTGTGTGCTTGTGAGTCTAGAGAGTTTCACTATCAAACTTCAATCCTGGTTCTGAAAAAAATTTTTTTTTCCTATTTTGGGAATAATAAAGCACCAGAGCAGGTAGACCAGAAAGGCTCAGAAGTCTCTGTCTCAGGATGTATTTAAAACCTAACTGTATATGGTTCTGACCACCTCATTGCTGTTGACTCTACTTTGGCCATAGGGGTGGAACTAGACTATCTCTAAAGGTCACTTTCAGCTCAAGATAGAAAAAGAATTTTTGAAGTTGGAAAAAACCTCTAAGATCACTGAGTTCAACTGCTAACCTAGCACCACACTGTTCACCATGAAATCATGTCCCCAGGTGCCACACTGAACCCAGAGATGGTAATTCCATCACTTCTCTGAGTAGCATATTCCAATGCCTGACCACCCTTTCAGTGAAGACTTTCCTAAGATCCAATCTAAACCTCTGTTGCAACTTCAGACCATTTCCTTTCATCTTGTCCCTTGTTATCTGTGAGAAGATGCTGACACCCAGGTGGGCTGTAATCTCTTTTCAGGTAGTTGTAGAAAGTGCTAAAGTCCCTGATGTGCTACCACTAGGCTTATCTCTTGCAAGCCTGGTTTTATCCCTTTCCCCCTTCAAATCTAATTTGAAGCTCTTTCAGTGAGCCCTGCCAAAGTCTATGTGAAGATCTTTTTTCTGCTTTGGGACAGGTGTGCCCCATCTGTTGTCAGCAGGCTTGGTGTTTTGTAAACTGATCTGTGCTGAAAAACCACAAAATCCTGCTGGTAACGCCAGGCTCAGAGGAGTTATTCATCTGTGTGATTTTCCTACTCCCACCTTCTCCTGCAACTGCCAGAATAGAGAACACTACTTGTGCTCCAGATCCCTCAATGAGTTATCCCAAAGTGGCAAGGCCCCTCTTGATATTCCTCAGGCTTCTTGGGACTTCATCTCTGGCCAGCTGAAAAACCAGTAATGGATAATAATCAGAGGGCTGTACCAGACTGGAGAGTTTCTTGGTTACACCTCTAACCTGGACCCCAAGGAGGCAGCAGACTTCTCTATGGTTTGGGTCCAGTCAGCATATTGATCCCTCTGTTTCTCTCAGAAGGGAGTCATGGATGACTTTTTTTCCATAACTGAGGCAGTCATGGTGTGTCAGGAAGACTAATTCACCTGGACAATTCCCCAACCTTTGGATCTTAGTCCATGTTGCCATATGCCTGACCCTCACTTCCAGAGCCTCATTCCTATTGTATAAGGGCACTTGGGAAGTGAGATAGCCTGGGAGGGGATTCACTTCTAGCCTTCCCCTCATCTCTTAGGTGCCCTCCTGCTCCCTGGTGACAAGACAGTTGGGTATCCTTTGCTTCTTGTGATGTGTCTGGCTGGTGAATATAATTTGATGTGGATTTGTGAAGTGCAAAGTAAGTGATTATTAAACATTACAATTTTATGAACTTCTTTGCTGAAAACCTATCAAGGTTTGGCTCTCTAATTTGCTACTGAATGTGTTGGCTGATTTTTGGTAGAATAGGTGTTATAGAATTCTTAAGTGAACCTTATGAAGTCATTTTCAAGTAAGCAAGCACTGCTAACATCTTATCTGGGACAGGAGCAGTGGGGAATACAGTGATACCGACTTTTCTATAGAAATCAATTTAATTGCAAAATTAAGTGTACTTTCCTTTGACACCATCTAATTTATGAAAAAAGCACAAAGCAGACTAATATGTCTTTATTATGCTTTGTAACATCAGTTAATAGACACTGAGACTTTATAGAAATAATTCTATTTCCAGCAATTATGCTTGCCTTCAATTATAGATCCAATGTAATGACATCAGTGACTGAACATGTAGTTAACTCACATATTCCCACTCAGTTTGCTAGAGGATAGTGACTGATCTGTCACATTTTTAGGACATTTCTACCACTTGAAGATTTGCAGGTATCTCCTACTGGAGTAGAAATAAGTGTGAGGCTTAAACCACTATGCAGGGAAAACTGTGATGCAGCTGCTTGTTGGTGGTTTGAATATTTTATTTTGGAGGGTATAGTTGATGGATATGATTCATTTATGCTCTTTCAATATCTTGTCCCTGCCAGTTCTTGTCTAAACCTTGAGTATTTCACTTTCTGTAGCCCAGCTTTTTTAATATGTATGAATGGTTGACATGGAATGGGTGGCAGTTAAGTGTACTTAAATTTCCACATTTTATTTCTGTGCTAGCTCTTACACTTTATTCAGTTTTTTCTTTTCCATGTATTTTGTATGAAGGCTGTTAAAGTATCTGCTCTGTTTTTCAAATCTCATTTGAAAGATTTCTGTTGTAATTTTCCCTGCATCATTTCTCTTTTCAACTGTAACAGATGTGGATGATTACTGAGTATTAGCGAGGTTTTTGTTTAAAAGCATTTCCAAAAATATCAGAAGTCATAATTCAGGATTGTAATGGATAGTTAAGGTCAAATATACATGACAGTAATTTATGGTTTTCAGAACTTTTTGTTGAAATGGGAATGCAATTCATCTTAGCAGACTTCTTTAAAAAGTTTTACTGATAAAAAAACCCACAACAAACTAACAGGTGTGTGCATGTACATAGTGTGCTATCAGCATAATAAGTACAGATTAAGAAATGGAAGATACAGCTGGATTTCAAAGGCATTATATACTCATATTAAGCATAATTTAAAATAATTTGTAAGCACTATAGCTCTATAAAATATAAAGTTTCTTTAATTCTGTGATTCAGCATTGGGGAAGTAATTGTGGCTGATGCTGGATCGTGTGTATATATATATATATAATGTCCACAGATTGGAATTCACCACGAAATATATCCATTTTCTAGTAAATTTTAAAAAGTCTGCCCAGAATTCTTTTTTTCTAGGTAATGTATACCACCGCATATGTGATGGCACACTGTTCTGGCATTCTCTCAATAAGGATATTATCAGAGAAGCTTAATTAATTGTTTGAGGAAGAATTGTTTATCTGCATGTAAAAGCTCTTCAATGTCCTCTACATCCTTTAATACATCTGTGTTTTGATTGAATGCTCAAAAATACACTATTATATCTGTATATTTGCTAGTACAGGATAACTATAGATATTGTACTTCCTTTAGAATTCTTTCTCTGTATAATTTGTGATCCCCCATGTACACATATAAATTTGAATCTGTTTCATAGCTCTCCCATTCTTACCAATCCATGTTTGTGTGGCAGCTCATCAGCTATATATTCACACCCATATTTATGTCTTGTCTGTAGAAGGTTTGGGGAGGAAGCCCCAGATTTAATCTAAAGCTCTGCTTTCTTGATTAAAATCTCTTTAAAACCTGTCATTGTCTTCCCCAAATATAAAATAGCTACAAAGAGGCATTTAACAATTCTAAACCCTGTGGTACCTTGCATTTCTGCTTCAGACCTACCTCATCTCATAACTGATGTCATATCATCTTTGGGTCATTGTCAAAAAAATTATTTATACAGCAACATTCCAGCTCTTGCATATTTATTTTTTTTCCCTTCTTCCTAAAATCTGGATAAGTAAATATTTATTGGCTATTCACATACTCACTCAGGTTCTGAAACCTGGTACAAAGTCCTGGGTCTTGCAAACTCTCTGTCTGTGTTTAAATGCTACTATCTGTTTATCTGTGCTTCTGCTGCCTACACCTGACAAGGATAAGACTTAAATTCAAGTCACTGTGACACTGTAAAATCTTATCTGAGAATACTATTTTGTTTAAAAAAAGTGTCTTTAAAGTTTCTTCTACCTTCATGTAGAAAGCAGCTAGGCTACAACTTCATATAGTGACTGAGCAAATTCTGCTTTTTTTAATCTTTTTTAAGGACCTTTTCCAATTTGTTTTGAGTTCCTAAATTTAAGGCTGATAACTTTTTGTCTCATTGTATGTCCCTAATTTTCAAAGCTGTATGCCAAGTATCCCTTTTGTCAACAATTGATATAGACCATGTTTAAAATCCTGAATGGTATTGGGTTCTGTTAAAAAAGTCCATACATTTTTTGCCTTAAAGTCAGTATTTGAATTTCCTAGTAAAAACTGTTTGTCCAAAAGGGAAATCTTACATTTTTTAAAAATGTGGTATTAAATAAATATCTGAAATATTTATAGTTGAAAGTTCAGATGGACTAGTCGTATATAGAATGCATGATTTAAAGAATATTCTAAATACAGTGCACACTCATTCTCATTTTGAAATAGATATGATCTAAATGTTTGTTGCTGTTGGTATCTTTATTAATCTGGTAGTGGTCATGCACTAAGATTCCAAAAGGCTGACAGCTTCTATTTGGATTCCTTCTTGCTGCCAGGTGTCAAGTTTTTTAAATTGGTTCATCTGTAATTGAGACAAGACACTGGCTATTCCATTAATATTTATGGTCATCTTTCAAACAGTAAAATTTTTTAAGCTAAATCCTGAAAGTTGAGTTTATGACGCCAAAATCTCTTACATTTGTGAACTTCAGTTACCAGTTAATTTCTGAAATGAAATTTGTTGTAAATTTGTTATAATGGGTGTCCTATGTTATATCTTACTGTTGCTATCTTGTTAGTCTGCTTCACTATCTTGTTAGTCTGCACCAGATGTAAAAGAAATGGGTAAAACAGAATATATGCGACTATGTATATACACAATAATGTATCTTACATTGATTTCTCTCTCCAAAAGGATGCTGCATTAAAATGAATGATAACACCTTCTTTTCCTAATATACCTAATAAATTTCTTCATTTGCTTATATAACCTTTGCCAGAGGTTATGAATGTGAGAGTTGCAAAGCATGCCAGTACTGACGCCACAACTCATAGAATCATAGAAATGGTTTGGGTCAGAAGGGAACTTTAAAGATCATGTAGTCCAGCCCCTGCCATGAGCAGGGACATTTTTCAGTGGATCAGGTTGCTCAGAGACCTGCTCCAGTGATGGGATATCCACAGCTTTTCTGGACAACGTGTTCTGGTGTCTTATCAACATCATTCTAAAACAGTTCTTTCTTGAGTCCATCTGAATCTACACTCCTTTACTTTAAAACTGTTGTCCTTTATCCTGTCCGCATAAGCCCTGGTAAAAAGTCTCTTCTTGTAAGTCCCCTTAAGTATTGAAATGCTGCATTGACACCTCCCTGAAGCCTTCTCTTCTCCAGGATTAACAACTCCAGCTCTCTCAGTCTTCTTGATGAGACAATTGTTTCCCACCATTTCTCTCAGCCCCTCTTGACAAGAGAGCTGCTCCAAACCTCAATTCGGGGCCCTTCTTGAGACCTATTCTAACATGTTCTTTCAGTAAGTAATGATAATGTACTTAGGTAGAGTACATCTTTCTTTGATAATCCCACTTTCTTGATCAGCATGGCATATATCTTGATGCTTTTAGTCAATCTGTCAATTCTGTTAATTATTATGTATACTTAATGTCACTTCCTTTCTTGTCTCATTTAACCCCAGCCAGCAGCCAAGCCCCACACAGCCGCTTGCTCACTTCCCCACCACTGGAGTCAGGGAGAGAATTGGAAGGGTAAAAGCCAGAAAACCCCTGTAGTGAGATAAAGACAGTTTAATGGGGAAAGCAGAAGCTGTGCACATCAACAAAGCAAAACAAGGAATGAATTCAGTGCTTCCCATGGGCAGGCAGGTGCTCAGCCATCTTCAGGAAAGCAGGGCCCCATCATCTGTGATGGTGAATGGGAAGACAAACACCATCACTCCAAATGTCCCCCATTCTTTCTTCTTCCCCCAGCTTTATATACTGAGCATGATGTCATATGGTCTGAAATGTCCCTCTGGTCAGCTGGGGTCACCTGCCCTGGCTGTGTCACCTCCCAGCCCCCCATGCAGCCCCAGCTTCCCTGCCAGTGTGGCCATATAAAAAGCAGAAAAGGTCTTGGCTCTGTGCAAGCCCAGCTCAGCAATAACAAAAACATCTCTATGTTATTAACTCTCTGTTCAGCACAAATCCAAAACATAGCCACTGTGCAGAAGATTAACTCTACTCCTGCTGAAACCAGAACACTTCCTAAAGAAGGGCAGGGCTCTCCCTGATGGTAAAGCTGACAGCCCATGGCTTGGACAGGAGCACTCTTTGCTGGGTTAAGAACTGGCTGGACAGTCAGGCCCAGAGAGTGGTGGTGAACGGTGCTGCATCCAGCTGGTGGCCAGTCACCAGTGGTGTCCCTCAGGGGTCTGTGCTGGGGCCAATCCTGTTCAATATTTTCATTGATGACATGGATGAGAGTATTGAGTCTTTCATTAGTAAATTTGCAGACGACACTAAGCTGGGAGCCTAAGTCTATCTGTTTGGAGGTAGGAGGGCTCTGCAGAGAGATCTGGACTGGCTGGATAGATGGGCAGAGTCCAATAAGATGAAGTTTAATAAGTCCAAGTGCAAAGTCCTGCATTTTAGCCACAATAACGCCTTGTTACAGGCTGGGGACGGTGTGGCTGGGCAGTGCCCAGGCAGGAAGGGACCTGGGGGTACTGGTCAGCAGCCGGCTGAACATAAGCCACCAGTGTGCCCTGGTGGCCAAGAAGGCCAATGGCCCCTGGCCTGTATCAGGAACAGTGTGGCCAGCAGGAACAGGGAGGTCATTCTTCCCTGGTACCTGGCACTGGTGAGGCCACACCTTGAGCGCTGTGTCCAGTTCTGTCCCCTCAGTTTAGGAAGGATGTTTGATGCTTGATGCTTGAGTGTGTCCAGAGGAGGCAACAAGACTGGTGGGGGGCTTGGAACACAAACCCTGTGAGGAACAGCTGAGGGAGCTGGGGTTGTTCAGCCTGGAGAAAAGGAGACTCAGAGGTGACCTTATCACTCTCTACAACTTCCTGAAATGTGTTTTTCAGATGGGGGTTGGTCTCTTTCACCAGGCAGCAAATGACAGAACCAGAGGACACAGTCTTAAGCTGTGCCAAGGGAAATATAGGTTGGATATTAGGAAAAAGCTTTTTACAGACGGAGTAATATAGTACTAGAATGGTCTGCCTGGGGAGGTGATGAAGTCTCCATCTCTGAAAGTGTTTAAAAAACAGACTGGATGTGGCACTTGGTGCCATAGTTTAGTTGAGGCATTAGGGATGGGTTGACTCCATGATCTTGAAGGTGTCTTCCAACCTGGTGATTCCATGATTCTCTGTTTCTGTGAGAGGCCTTTTTTTTTTTCCCTGAGGTGCACCAACCTGGTCTGTACAGCTAGTTTACCCCAGCTCTGTTAATGACTCTTTTTCTCATGCATTGAAAATCAAATAAGCGATCTTTAAAGAATATTTAGTACTCAGCTTTAATGATAGATGATAGCTAAGTATTTTGGATATTACACTTGATCTTGGTATTTTGTGTGGATGTCCCTTTGTGGTCAGTCTCTCATGCTATCTCATTTCCGCAAAGAACTGCATAAATGGACATGTGGAGAAAGCTGTGATACAAAGGGCAGCAAACTATGTAAATGCTTCAATGGCAACTATACTGCCTGGAATTGGATTGAAAAAAAAAAGAAAATGGCCAATATTATACTACTTGACTTTCTGAAGCAATTTTTTATTCAAGGAATTTTTTGTTTTGTTTGGGGGCCTTTTTGTGTTTGTTTGATTTTTTTGTTTGTTTGTTTGTTTGGTTTGTTTTTCTTTTTCTTTTTTTTGGTTATGTTTTTAGTGTTTTATTGCTGTATATTTGCTTGTTCTTTCTTGCTGATGGCTTGATATAAGATATGGGAGGGAGTATGTTCCAGAGTTATGATTAGGCTTTGGTCCAACCACTGTTGAAGGAGTAGACTGACAACGGAAACCCCAACTCTATTTTTAAAATCT
Organism: Muscicapa striata striata; assembly: GCA_030060385.1. Lineage (NCBI taxonomy): Eukaryota > Metazoa > Chordata > Aves > Passeriformes > Muscicapidae > Muscicapa > Muscicapa striata. The sequence goes on along the minus strand of JAREIS010000051.1, from coordinate 1,131,776 downwards.
TCTGAGAACTGTCAGAGGGTGCTGTGTGAATTTCCATCAAAGAACTTTGCTGTCATCATAAGGATCCATTTGCAGTGAACAGGCTGTGGTTACTGGGAGAAATTTGTATGCTTACTAGGGGAAAGACAGGCCCCAGACAAGCCCCAGACAGGCCTTGCCTTGGTATTTTACTACAAAAAAATAAAGGCTTTTAATTTCTAAAAAGATATTAAAAACAACCAGTAGCAAGGAAGTAAAGCTGAATCTCATGAGAATCCACCTCTCCATGACCACCACTGATTTAAGATCTGCTCTGGATATTGGTTTCCTTCATTTTTTTGTGATTTGCAATATGAGCTGAACTGAAGTTGAACTGAAGTATAAAGTTACCTATAAGAGCATTTGAATTAGGACAAATAAGTATATCAAAACATAAGTTTGAAAAAAATTATTTAAATTCCAGAACTTTTTAAATGTTCACACAACTTCAACCTGGATCCTATGCATTGCATATTGCCTCTTTGTTCTGTTTGTTTCTAGTTTGATAAGAAAGCATAGGATTAAAGTTCATATTACTCAAATTAACCTAAAAAGAGGGATTTGAGTTGTTGGAGAGCTCAGCGACTTGTCATTGTTTAAGAAAAGAGAATAGAAGAATACACAATGAAACTGTCCTGGAAGACACAAAACACTTTCTTTCCCTTTGTGCATTCTTAGTTTATGTCCAAAGAGGAGTTTCACAAGCTGTCCTCCCTTTCAAAGTTCACAGACCGAGGGTGATTGTTCCTGCTGCTTCCCATAACCATGTCTGTAGTGTACCTTTCCCCACGTGCTTGGCAAGGCAGAGCTGCTTCTCACAGCTACCCACTCTTCCGTGGGCCTCAGGATTCCACAGACATCTGTAGTAATGTTTGGGCTCTGCTGATGGATGCTGAGCCTGCAGCAAGGACCTGCTAGATTCCATTTATAGTAACTACAGGTAAGTATGTACGCCCAGTAGGGTGCAGTTAATTCTTGTTTGTTTCTTTGTTTCTATGTGTTTTGGGTTTGTGTCTTTTTGAGACTTAAAAGTGTTTTTTTGAGGTTTCCCTTTGGTTTCCTGTTTCTTTACTCATGACTAGTCAAAAAAAAAAAAAAAAAAAAAAAAAAAAAGAGAAGTTGCTTTTTATCTTGACGAAGAGTAGGCAAAATGAAAAATGTCTCATACACCAGCTTTGTAACTGTAATAAAAATTTTTCAAGTGAGAAACGTCTTCCCACAAAAACAAAATCCAAAATATTCAAAACTTCAATTAATCAGGTCTGTACTGCATACTATATATGTGTCATTCATCATGTAACAATGAACAATTATTTTCTTTAATAAGAATGGAATTAGCTTAGCAAATAAATAAACATATTACAGTGGAATTTTTGGAAATTTCCCCCAAGGAATTTTTTGTTGAGGGTTATACTTCAGTTATTTGGCAGAGGAAAATTGATATGACCATGAAGCAAGACTTCTGATGTATTTATGTACTTTGCTCTGAATCTGACATCTGCATGGACATGTGATACACCATTGTTCTTAATTGGAGGAAAATTACTCTATTTTTGCAGTACAGGAACCTAAACAAACTGAATTGTTCTAGCTAGATGGCAAATTAATACATTAAGTTATTTTTCTGGATCATAGCCTCAAAACCAAAACAACCCAAGTAATATTTAATCAAAGAAGCTTTTAATTTTTATGAACTTAATTAGGAAGTCTGAATAGTTAAGACTGTGTTGCTTTGGTAAATAATAAATTCAGCAGCCAGAATTTTTCCACATCCTTCATCTGAAGTAGAACAACAGTAGCAGAAATAATATGCCATACCAGAACTGTTTTCTGTGTCTGTTTTATGAAATTAATTTTTCACAATGTAAAAGGGAGAAAAAAATACAAATTTGCCAAGTGCTGAAGTAACAATAATTGAAGCAATAAATCCCAATAATAGTGTATGAGTTTATAGGTTTGAAAAATGCTGCTCTTTTCAAAGGTGGAAGTAGTGGAATCCTTTAAAGTGGTGTTCTATGAAGCTTCTGTTTTAGAATTAGTGGAATAATTGACTGTATGTACTGAGAAATTGGAAACTAGGTAAATTAAGGAATCTTTTTTAATGGATTATTTAAATGGATTTATACAACAGAAGTACATAGTTAACTCACTTTATTTTTATACCAGTATTTAGGAAGTCTTGGTACACTTAATCAGTTTACTGATTTGAGTCACCTTTCTTCAATTACCTTCTTTAATGCAGCAAACCAAGGAATGGATGTGAAAAATTTCTCATATACATCATCACCCTTATACCAGGTGTAAAATTTGACTACAGCACAGAGATTTATTACTCTACAAAAAAAAAAAAAAAAAAAAAAAAATAGAGCATGTGAAATAGCACTTTGTCTACCTACTTACTTAATTCATTATTTTCACTTTGTCTGGGGATTCAGACTTGCTTCCCACAAAACACTGTCTAGAAATTCAATAGCCTAACCTACAGCTTTTATTAAAGCTGCTGTGTTACTCATGATGTAGGTGGATATTGACTATATGATTTTCCATTTTTTGTAAAAACTGGCTATGATGCATTATTTTTTTGAGACTAAGACTTAAACTGTTTATATAATTATTATGGACATAAATAATACAACTAAAAACAATTATTTCCTCTATCTAAGTAAATAAATGTATATGCTGAGCATGTTGTCGTATGGTCTGGAAGGTCCCTCTAATCAGCTGGTGTCACCTGCCCTGGTTGTGTCACCTCCCAGCCTCCCATGCACCCACAACTTCCTCACCAGCATGGCCATAGGAAAAGCAGAAAGTGCCTTGGCTCTGTGCAAGCCCTGCCCAGCAATAACAAGGAGCTGGTGGGCACAAACAAATTTACCAAATCCATCTTTGAATAGAAGACTGTCAACTCCCATTTGGTTCCTTGGTTTGTGAAGAAAAATGCAGCCACTGCAAGCTGCAATTTCTGGTGAACTTTATTTGTTTCCCAAGATTATTCTAGAAAACTCTAAAGAAATGCAGTCCTGTAAAGAATCATTTTGTAGCTAGTGTTCAAATGCTAACAAGATGTTTATTTACATCCTGTGCTTTGTGATAGAGGAGGAGATGTGAATAGAATGTTGTCTATTAAAGAGTGAAGGTGGCTGTGGATTTTTACTTAGTTCATTTCTTCACAGCACTGATCTATAATCAGCAAGTGTCTCACATTAATCAGGCTTGTATAGAGCATCAACTCGATATGCCTGCTTGTTTTACCATAAAAAACCCAGGAATTCTGACCTTCTTTGTTTAAAAGATGCATGTTGGCTTTTTTAAAAGTGATAATCTTTCATATTTCTTGATGGAAAGGATGTATTATCGAATAAAATCCATGGTTCTACAGAAGAACATACTTTTAAACAATTCTGTATCACTTTGCATTTAAGTTAGTCATTCCCTACGAAAGTACCTACCTGAATGTTTGCTACAGCTGTGAGTAAATTATAAGCAAAATAATTTTTTTGAGAAAAGTCTTTCTTTTTGTAGTATAATAACATAGTTGATTAATTATGTAGAACTGATTAATTTTCAATGTCATGTCAATTTTATTTTATCCGTTTATTTTCAGCACTGAGTATTATTGAGATAAGGTAGATGTTGACTCAGTCGGTAATAAACTAAATCTAGGATATCACTTGCCAGCAACATTTGCATGTATATATTTCATGTATTTGTGGTTCTGTGCTTGATAATATAAAATATATTGAAGTGTGTCTATTTTTGAATACAACCCTTATGCATATTTATGTGTACTATATAGATAACTACAACTCTATATTATGGAGTATATGTGCAACATAAATGAAGAAGGAGTTTCACTAATTGTTGGAATTTCCTTATTCTCAAATTCTGAGTTGAAAACCTAGTGAACTGTGCAGAGGCAAGATCATGTCAACTGTACATTAACTCACATTGATCATTGAATTCCTTTGCAGCAAGACAAATAATTGAGCAATAAAAATCAATTTTTCTTAAGTTTTTACTTATTATTTTGTCAAGGGAGATCAGTTTAAGTTTGCTATCACTTTATATTATGAAACCTGAGGATGAAGACAGCCTGAACATCAAGACAAAATAGTGTTTGGTAATGAACTACTGGACTGTAGTTCTTCAAAAATTCATTTTTAAAGTTATATAGTATACTGCATAATTCTGCATTGCTGAAGGCTAGAAATAAAAGTTTTCTGTTAAAAAATGTTAAATATTTAATATATTCCCAAAAGGCATACTTTTGTGTAGAGTCAATTTCTATTTTTGTAACTTATTCATTCTTAAAATTGGAACATACTGAGTTTGTAACTGTTTTGGAAATACCTTTGTTTCTCAGTTTATGTTGACATTACTATATTGTCAGATTTGGAATACAGCTTCAGCTCTAGCCAAAGAAAGAAGAAATTTACTTTTGCAGTAAACAAATTTATGTGGTTACCTACTTTCAAAAAAAAAAAAAAAAAACAACAACAAAAACAAACACAAATCCCCCAAACTGTCTTTTTCTTTTTTGCAAAAGCTATACAGCGTGAATAGACAAATGGACAATGGATGGTAATATGACACATTAGCTACATTACACTAGGTAAATTCTGCAATATTTAAGACCATCTGAAATATATTTTAGCAATTTCAACAGGTTTTAATGTAGAAACCTTCTTAGATTTGGGATGGAGTGAGTTTGTGTGTGTCCTTTTGCTAAAGGGCTGAGAGATAAATCCTAACCAGATATTTCTGGACAGTAGGGGAGAACTTCCACTTTCTCTTAATCCAGAATAAAAAAGCTAAGAATTGCTATGTATCTGTTTTTGTGAATAGATAGAATGATGGTAGTCTAGGATGTATCACATGGCTAACTTGATGATGTCACTAGTGGAAACTGGTTATTAGTAAATGATGCTTAGAATGTGTGTACTTTTTGAGGAAGAATAGCAAAAGCAGCTTCTTGTGCAAATACCCGTGGTAGTGGACCATTGCTTATGGGTGCCTTTTCCTGACTGTGATTCTGTGCACTCTAAGCCTGTTTTATTAAAAATCAACCAATCCACCAAAACAAACATGCAAACAAACCAAACAACAAAACCCCCACAAAAATCCCCCACAAGAACCCCAAACCCCACCCCTCAAAAATAAATGGACTAGAACATGGAACTTTCAGACCTGGTAAATGAGAAAAATTGCATTTTAAAAACTTGCTGAATCAAAACCATTTAAGTTCTTTGAATTCATGGTTCAAAAACTAGGAACTGAAAACAAGGTACTGCTGAGACATGGTCTGCATTTTCATGATAGCATAGCAACTCCATAAAACTCATTTCTATTAGCATCTTCAGGCCAGAAAAGCAATTACAGACCTCTGCCAGAATGATGTTTCTTCAGTGAGAGTACGTTAATACTGAATCATCTTAATTAGTAATTGTCTCATTTGCAGATTGTATAAGTTTTGTTAATTCTTTATGCTCAGTCATAAATGAATACTTCTAAAAACTTTGCTGGGAAACATAATATTCTTGCCACTTATAGAAAACTGTTGAAGTTTTTTATCTGACATAGCAAATACCCAGCTTGTTAAGTGTTGTAGTAAAAAAGAAAGTGCACATTGGCCATTTAGGGGAATGACATAAAACATCAGTGTTGAATGCTGCATACCTTTCTTAAGACATTCTGTGCTTGTATTTTGGTATTACTGCACTTAATAATTGATAAATTTTTTCAGATGTCAGTGTAAATTCTAAGTGCTTATTTTTCCAAATTTTAGAATATTAAAATATTAATTTCATTATATTAGGAGCTCATCCCCTTTTATGCATGTGAATTTAAAAAGGAAATAGTTTATTTATTTGATTAATTCTCATTTTAAGTAAGTTTTACATATGTTCATAGATTCATACAGCAGTTTGGCTTGGAAGAGATGTTTAAGATCATCCAGTTTCATCCCAATGCCACGGGGGTGAAACACCCAGATTAATGAGAGCCAGATTCGACCAGATTAATCAGAGCCCCATCCAACCTGGCCTTGAACACATCCAGGAATGGGGCATCCACAATTTCCCTGGGCAACCTGTGCCAGTCTATATCTAATGTAAACCTACATTCTTTTCCTTTGAAGCTGTTACCCCTTGCCCTATAAGATAGGACAAGCCCTTGTAAAAAGTCTGAAGGCATAATTTATTTTTAAGGGAACCATGAATTACAATAGAGGCTATATATATACACACTTCTCTGGAATGATGAATACTTCAATGTAGTAGGGAAAATGAATACAATTTGAGTTATATAGAAGTAATATAATGTAATGATAAATGCATGCTAAGTTGCAAATCTCAATTTTATTCTAAATCTTGGTATTTATAAATTAATATTTTAGTATTTTACTGTTTTTAGCTCTAAAATATGTATGTTCAAATATTGATACAGGAACCAGATGATGAAAAATGTTTTAAGCATCTTTATTTTTATCATACATATGTTCTAATTTTTTCCCACCAAATAGATATGACTGATGTAAATTGTTAAAAATTCATGTAGGGAGGCATGTAGGGAGTGTTTAATTGTACTGGTAATATTTTGCAACATGTTACACTGAAGTTTAAAAAGAAAAAAATTATTTTATTAAAGAACTTGAAAGCTAAAAATTTCAGAAAACATTTTATAGAAATGGAAGCAGAAGTAACAGGAGGAAAGATAATGTTTTACATTAATTAATTCTCTCTAACCGCTACATTTTAGAATTGTTTGCAAAAATGTCTTGAATTCTTTTACTGTACTGTTTGATTGTCATGCAAAGCTAGATAAGAAAATATTGTCTATAATTGCTGATTAGTCTGAAATGTAACAGTTGTCCATTTCAGTAAGTAGCAGTAGGTAGACATTGAAGGGTCACTTAAAAAAATCCCTGTAACTTGCATACACCTGTGAAATCACACAAGTGAAAAACATGCTTTTGATTCCCTCTTTAAAGGGTGTGTCACTTAGCTCCTTTGGTGAAAATTACTTTGCCTCTCACAGCTTTTATTTCAAGTGCCCAAAGCTGTGGTAGTGTCATAGTCCTGCAGTTGCATAAGGGGAGTGTAAATAGCAGTGCTGCTTTTAGAACATAATTGTTCAAGTGATCTCAGTGCTCAGCACAGGCGGCTGTTGTGTATCTGCTTTGATAATAATAATTGACACCAGTATAACTTTGTAGCTGAAGGGGACAGTGACATATCATATCACTTCTGTTTTATCGGCTTCTGCCCCCTTGAAAACTTGTCAGGCACTATCTTTTGGTAAACAGTTACAAGCCTGTATAATAATAAGTGCTTCTACATGCTACTTTTAGGTATTTTTTTCTTAGTTTGTGGACAAGTTTTGGAAAATATTTTTTTTAATTCTGTATATAGTTTGACACAGTCAAACACTAAAATGAATCTCTTTTGGCTTGCTTATATCAGTTTTAGTATCACATATTAAGAGATGGAAAAGGGCTTGGCACTTATGTGTTTGGCATTGTATTATGCAGCAATTTGTAAAAGTGCTTTTCCAGAGTGTTCTTATTCTTGGGAAATGTCTTTTCAGGATCAAGTTCTTATGACTTATCTGAACTTTTACTGAGAAATGCCTCCTGGATCTTTGGTTGTACACAGAGATTTCTGTATTACGTGAAAACTTAAAGTTAACGTTATGCATTCTGAGGAATAGTGTTGATATTTTACTGTGTTTAAAAATAGCACTGTTTGCAAAATTGCAGTGAAGGTTTTTTACTGTAAGTCTTAAAAATACTTTGCTGAGTAAAACTGAGTCACAGTGTGCTTGTGGTTTGTTTTCAATTCCCAAAGAAACAAAAGGAGACAACAGTTGAAAAAGCCTTGGAGACAGTGTGCAGTCTTTGTCACTTTGATAAAATCTTGAATATAAATCTATATAGAAACCTTTACATGCTTTTAGATCTGTTGTAGATATACATCAGAAGAATCTCTGCATATTACATTATATGATTTAGAAATATACTGCGATAATTTTCAACAGATGTTGCAGGATTTCTTAACATTACAGTGTGTGTATAACTTCAAAATATTTTTTTTCTTGTTTTTGTGTTGTGACAGGATGATGAAGTAGTACTTCAGTGTGTTGCCAGTATTCACAAAGAACAAAGGAAGTTTTGCTTGGCAGCTGAGGGACTTGGGAATCGCCTGTGCTTTTTGGAGCCAACATCAGAAGCTAAAGTAAGAAGCTGATACTCTCAACTGGTGTAACTGATCAGTAAATGTCAAGCTACTTATTCACAGGCACATTTAATTCTGTTTTCTTGAATGTGATGCTACATTTTTCTTCTGGATTGCACCTTAGAATTGTTTGCAAAAATTTCCTCAAAATTCCAAATAAATTTTGAGGCACACCTGTGAACACTCAAAAGCTGCTATTCTTTAACTAAGAAAACTCCTGTAACTGAAATACTTCCTATTTTCAATATTAAGTCTCCAGATTTTTATCAATATTTAAATTCACTAAACTCTCGTATTTCTATTACTCCTGTAGGTTCAAATATATTGGTACACTGAATTGATAATTTTAGAAGCATGGTCACCTGTCAGTTACTGGTGTTAAGTGTTGCTCCTGACTTCATTATCAATCAAGAAGTTAAATGTACAGGGACAAGAATGACTAAGTAAAAAAGAATTTTCATTAAATATGGAAAATTGAAAAAAGCTAGGGACATGTGAAGGAAAAAAAAACCCCAACCCCCCCAGGGTAATTGGCAGAGCTTGAGAGGAGAAAGGAGAGAAGAGAGAAATCTGTAAACCTCAACTAAAGAATAATGTTAAGAATAAGTCAAACAGAGGAGGACCTCCTCTCTTTTGTTCTCTCTGCATCTTTTTCCTTAATTGCTTTTATTTCTTCACTTTTCATCACCTTAAAATGCAGCCTTATCAAGACTTTTATTCTCTCTTGTCCTTCTGATTTAAAAAATAAGTGTATATCCACTTTAAAGCTAACCCACAGCCATGATCTCTATCATGAATCACAGAATACAGAGTTGTTAAGTTTGGAAAGAATCTCTGAAGGTTAACTAGTCCAAACTCTCTACTTAGAATAGCTTCAGACAGAACAGATTGCTTAGGACTCTTGGATCAGTGTTTGAGTATCTCCAAGGGTGGAGACTCTACAACCTCCCTGGGCAACCTGTTCTACTGTTTACCATGCTCACAGTAAAAGTGGGAGGGTTTTGTCATGTTTAAAAAGTATTTCCTGTATTTCACTTTGTATCAATTTCCTCTTGTCCTTTCACTGGGTACTACTGTGTAATCTCTGGATCTGTCTTTGTACTTTTCTGCCATGTATTTATGTACATTGATGGTTCCCCTTGAGACTTTTTTCTCTTGGACACATCTTTCTTTGAACATATAAGTGGCAAGAAATTGGAAAAAAATAAAGTGAAGTTTCATGTTTCAAGACCAACAGACACATTGATTCAAAAATTAAGATTTTCTAGAAGAGTTCATATTATTACGTCATAAGATTCTGAATCTTAGCTTTCTAGTTACTGCTGTAAATATTTTCTCTCAGCCTCGTACATGATATAAGATCATATACATTCCCTTCTGTTTTATCAGCAGCATTACAGAACAAATACAATATCCATGGTGCCATTCTAAAAGACAGGAAAACAATAATACATGGGCTAAACGTTTTTGCATTTGAACCTGAAGAAGTTTTGTTTTACTGTGAGGAATACAGCTCAAGGAAAGTAAAATTGGTGTGTTGTCAATTTATGAGGAATGGGTTTATATTGTTGCCATACAGGAGAATAACATCTACCTCAAAACAAATGAGTAGACATTAAGTACAGATTCAAAAATGAAAATAAACTGATATTCAAACACAGTTTTCATCCCGTTTTCACCTGTTCTGCTGATCTGTTCTTGCACTGTTTGATTTATTTTTACAGTATGTTCCTCCAGACCTTTGTGTCTGTAATTTCGTCCTTGAACAGTCACTGTCTGTCAGAGCCCTTCAAGAAATGCTGGCCAGCACAGGGGATAATGCTAGTGAAGGGGTAAGTAAATTGACCTCAAAGACCATTTAATCTGAATATAGATGGTCCTAATTTCTTTCCTTGTCCAGGATTTTCTAGAAGAGGGTCCTGATCTCATAGTACTTTTGGGACATTATTGCTCCACTTCTGTAATCACATTAATTTCTCTTTGGCAGTGAGGAGCCACTGCAACTGTCATTTGAATATTTGTGAGCCACAAATCCAGAAAAATCATCAATTTGATTGCTTTGACCCTAATTCTCCAATTTCAGCTGAATCAAACCAAATTGAACTTCTATTCTCTTACAAACAGAGCATGATAAAAATCTATGGCTCTACTTATTTTACAACCTAATGGCTTATTCTACTCTTCAGATCTTTAACTGGCACATATGGTACAGATGAGAAAGAAGGAGCTTTACAACCTTTGATCCTGCATTGTCAGCCTTTGCATACATGGTTTTTAGACTTCATTAATACTGACCTTTTATTTTTCCACTGCATAAAAAATGTGATTCTATATTTTTGCAATTACATTGCATAAAACAAGTCTTGATGAAAATAAAAACATAGGTTTAGGAAAACAAGATATTGATTTAAACATTTTTGGGATTTCTAAGAAATTACGTAATTTTTAATATTTCCAAAATATTAATCCCAAACTGCAGCTGAAAGACCTGAGGTTAATGATGATATGTGAATATTTTATTTGGGATTGGAAGTAGAGGACATATAATCTCTTTGGTAAAAATGATCACACTCTTGCTTGAGGGACAGACAAAAAAATTAATGTAAACTGCTGTGCTGTATTTATTTTGAAGTTAGGTGCAGTCCATGGGGGAAACTGTAATAAGAACACAGGAGTTCATACTAAAAGCAAGGGTGAAATAAAAATTGTTTGCTTTTCATATTAAATTTAATTTGGAACATAGTTCTGCTGCTAATTTCAGATTTTTCTAGAGAAATAGCTTATTCAGTTTGAAGGTTTTGTTGTTTAGGTTTGGTTGTGTTGTTTTCTTCTTTTGTTTTATTTAAGAAGTCAGCCTTAAACTTACAAGTGGTTCATTAAAAAACTTTCAATAATAAAATAGCAGGAAGTGTTCTCGTCCTCAGTATTCGTATATTTGTTGCAAACTGAATACATGTAATTTTTTTTTAAGACCTGTTTGTAATTACAGTTGACTTTGATGTTAAGGTTTTCCTTTTTCATTAAAAAAAAAAAAAGTTTTAATGTATAAAAGAGGTATCATATTCACTGCTACATGTTGCTCCAGTTTTCTTCACCAAGCAATGACAAGTTCTTGCAGGATTAAAAGCATTTTTTATAAATGACATATTTTGAAGCAGCTTAGTGGTAGTTTAACTTCCATATTGTTCACAGTGTGTAAAACCATTTGCCTACACATGTATAACCATTATATGAGTTTTTGCAGTATCCTTTAATTATATTTTTCCCTTCCAAATGAATCCAAGGATGAGAACTGACCCTAAATGCCATCCAAAAGAACTCTAAAGAAACATGTTAAATCCACTAAAGGAAGCAAATGGAAAATCCGGTTTGCCTCTCCCTGATATTGTCACAGTTTTGCATATTCAAAATTGATGGCTGCCCTTGGTTGAAACTACAGATGCAGTTGCTTTAATGAATCTGAAACATGTTAAAGATTAATATTAGCAAGTAAATATTCTTAGATATGCTTAGTAGATATGCTTAACTATTCTGGGCAATAGGTTAGTTATTTTCTCTTTCAGATTTCAGTTTCTTTACATATATATATATTTTATGTTGTTGGTTTTTTTTAATGCCTGCATGAAGTTTATAAGAAAGGTAAGTAGTATCTTATTTAACTTAAAACTTGTTTTTGCAAATGCTGTGTTTTACTAAAACGTAATAAAAATTAGGTAACAATAAAAGCCTTTATCAAAGAACATTTTTTTCCTTTGGCATATATTTGGCTATTGCTGTATCCACTACATTATTATTTCCCCAGTGTGTGCATTTCATAATTCATTGGAATATTTGCACTTATTCCTTGAACTGCCATAGCTCTTCATGTTGTTGCATAGTTCTGATTGTGGTCCACTCAGAGCAGTGGAGTTCTGACCTTCTCCACCCTGTTCTGCAGGCAGCCCAAGGGGGCCACCGGACCCTGCTCTACGGCCACGCGATACTACTTCGACATTCGTTTAGTGAAATGGTAAGTGAGGGAGCACCTGCACAGAATCAGTAGCATAAATAATAAATGGCTTTCTACCAAAATTAAAAAAAATTATAAGCATTCAGAATAAAGTTCTTTCCAAGCTATCTTCTGCACTGGATGAAAAATAAGTTAGTAACTTGCAGTGCCACAACACATTAGAATCACTTAAATTCAGATTCTTTATCTGAAGGCTCTGAAGGCTCCTTTGGCCATGGATTATTTCTGTGTGCTTAAGGAATCCATTTAATGTTACTTCCATTAACAAGTATTTCTACAGCAAATGAATTTGTTGTGATACATGTTTTTTCTTCCCCATTATATTTTATAAGATAAGGTGTTCCATTTGACATCCCACAGTTTCCAGGGATTATGCCCACAAAGATGCTGTTTTAAGGCTCCCTTGTATAAATTTATTCTTGCTATATTCTACAACTGGAAAATTTTGAATCTTTGAATCTTTGATGTAATAGGGCCCATGTGAATACACCTAATACAAGGCTGAAGAAATGAGAAGTCAGGAAAACACTTTCCCTCCTTTTTCCTGTACTAGAAAATACTACATTGATCTTCAAACTATGTTGCTTATGTTTATGAACCTTGAAAATCGTAGTTGCCTTAACATACCAGAGTTGCAAGTATAATTACTGCCTCTTGGTATGTTTTTTAATGTTTTCATGAATCAAACGTATTATGATAGGGTTATAATTAGATGTTTGCCTGTTCGTATCTGATGAGGTGTATGAAACTTCAGAAGGTAGAAGCCATATTGCACAGCTGACATGGAAATGTGCTGCAGTAGAAAAGAATTTGGATGTTTTAAGTACAGGAAGAGCTTCTGTATGAATAACAACATCATCTTAAACTCATTTTAAAAAATTTATCATGATAATAAGATGAAGTAAGGTGAATGTATTAATTAATTATTGTATTAATGTATTAATGTATTAATGTATTAATGAGTGCTAATGAATACTGTTGGGTTTTTGTTTTCAATAACTTCACTATTTTGTAGTATTTGACATGTTTAACATCATCAAGATCCCAGACAGATAAACTTGCGTTTGATGTGGGACTACGAGAAAATGCAGCAGGTATGGCAAGCTATTTTTGGAGGAAAATGAGTCACCCATTTCTGGCTTTAGAAGAGGTATTGAGCTTAACGTAACTGTAAGGTTAGGAATGGGATCCTTATGCGTTCATCAGAAATAAGATGACTGAAAGAAATGACTGTTAGTACTAATTACTTTCAGCACATTAAATGGCTTTGTGTCATTTAAGAACATGAGAGTCTTGCAATCAAAATGACTTAACACAACTGCAATAAAATGCGTGATAATGGTCCAAGTAAAAAAATTCTGCTGAATAAAATAAATTTGATACTTTTGCTTTTGTTTGTTTTTTGGGTTTTTTTTTTTTTTTTTTTTTGGTTTTTTGTTTGTTTGTTTTGGTTTTGGTTTTTTGTCTTGACACTTAGAATATGGAAAATACACATACTGGTGCATCCACAATATACATTGTAACCAAGTAACAAGAAGTTTGCAACTTGGAGTGCAGGTAAACCAGAAAACATGCAGTGACCACATTGCTAAAAGAGCTGGGTAGAAATATATGCATAATAAGGACAAACAAATAATGGGACAAAGTAGGAGAGATACAACACAAACACGACATTATGAGAAAGATTTAAAATCTAATTATTGTATTTCTGGGAGTACTGCCATTACCATTACTGCTAACAGAAATATAGTAAAAAAAAATGTGATTCCATGAAAACATATATAAATTGGTTTGCCGCTGGGAGCTGTATTAAATGGATTTAGAGGTAGCTTAGCCACAAAGAGCCACAAATAGATTTACCTGCTGCTGTGTACACAGTGCTCATGGTGAAAGTAATAAGTGACTCATAATCAGGCCCAGACACATATCTTGAAGAAAAATCTGAGTACCTAAGTACCTGTATGCACACTTCATTAAAAGAAAAAGAAATATTGATTGTGTTAATATAAACCTATGTTTCTATTGCTTTTTTCATTATTTTGAAAATAAATTAAAATCAAATAGACTAATTCATGATGGAGAGTCACTGGCAGTGTAGGTGTTAAAATGTTTGTAAATCATAATATTTGGATACGTTCAGGTGATTCTCTACAAAAGCTTGTCTTTCAGTTGTTTATAGCCATACAGAAGATGGCTTTCCACAGATATTAGTAGACTGTTAGTTGGCTGTCTTTGTTGCCTCAAATGGAGAACATTTTCTTTAGGCATGTTGAGAAAAGGAATGCATGTGATAAAAGAAATATGTGTATTTAATCTCTATTAAAATAGTTTCAGTGAAATCTGTTTTTATAATTTTATAGCTTTTTTTAAAGATTTATTTTTTTTAGAATTATTGTACATATATCTGCTCTTATCTATGAGGTTCTGTTACAAGTGTATGTAGTTTTTTAATTGGTATTTGCTTAACTGTACATACACAAGAAAACCCTTGTACACATAGGTAAGATTCAAAAAGCTTAGTTGTGTTTCTGTACAGAGGGCTTTGGTAACCACTGCATGCCTGGAAAGCTCATCAACTGAGTGCCATAATATCATTTCTCCTTGTCCTGCTCCCTCACCTATGAAACTGTACTAATGAATCGGTTTCTGCTGCAGGAAGTATCCTTCACATAGCAGAGGGAAAAGCCACTGGCTATTAAAAATTATTCCCTTTGAAGATTTGGCATTTTACACTTGCATGGATGTAACTTCTATTTATTATCTTCACTATAATTAGTTTCATATCCTTCAAATTTTGTTTTAAGGAGGTTTTACATGAAATATTCTAATCAATCAAACAAATTTTTGTACTTTGATTCTACCAGATTTGCCTTTTTTTTTTTTTCCACTTCATATTGTCTGGTGAGAAAGTTTTATTTCAACTTGTTTTCTTCAAGGTCTTATCTTTCACACTCTTCAGAGTGTGAAATTGTGAAATGAATTAGATAATCTTCCCAGAATGTCTGTGTGTGTGTGGCTCTGTGTATGTGTGTGTGTGCAGAGTAACCTGGAATCTTATATTTCATGTGTAGGAGATGCTCTGTGGTTGTCACCCTTAGGCTTGGCTATTTTGTAATTATATGGTCTGTAGTGCTAGGGGAACTGCTTCCAGGTTCGTTATGCTGTGTGATACAGAAGGTTGTGAATTAAATATGACCGTTAAACAAAAGAAGAGACAAAAGGTGATAAATAAGACCAAGGTAGATGTCAGCAATTTCCTGGCAAGGAGAAGCCTCCAAGGGAGAGCAGTTTTGAGCAGTGTTTTGTAAATAATCCCTGTAAAAGTACTTGAAAAGGGGAATATCATATACAATAGAGATTATTCGACAAAAAGTTTCAAGCAAAAAGAAAAACACCAAAAATGATTGAAAAGAGAAATTAAGTGGTTTTACAAGGTGAATGTCTTACAGGACAATTTTTATAATGATATTTGAAAGTTGTATAAAGATATCCTTAGATTTCTTGGGAGTTGTTGTACAACCTTGATTAGTACCTCTGTCCTTTAGGTGAGGCATGCTGGTGGACAATACACCCTGCTTCTAAGCAAAGGTCAGAAGGAGAAAAAGTACGAATAGGTGATGATCTTATCCTGGTCAGTGTGTCCTCTGAAAGATACCTGGTAAGTTTGTTTCTTTAGATAGTGTTCAAATGGTGGGGAAAAAAAAAGATTCAGTGGGGATATTGGGAGACTGGTTGGGATTCTTATGAAGTATTTTTTTCTAATCTAGGGAGTAATG
The DNA here is from genome assembly GCA_030060385.1 of Muscicapa striata striata. Lineage (NCBI taxonomy): Eukaryota > Metazoa > Chordata > Aves > Passeriformes > Muscicapidae > Muscicapa > Muscicapa striata. Next base: position 1,115,742 of record JAREIS010000051.1, on the reverse strand, counting down.
TCTGGTTGTAATGCATTTTAAAAAATTTTTCTGCACTGACTGCACTGAAAGGGTGGTGAGTGTGCATGTGAGTCTCTCCTCAAAAACAAGACTACTTCCATGCCCTTTTCCCAAATTATATAAGAATATTAATTTTAGAAGAAATCTGTATATTTACTTTATGATGCATTCTATTCTGTTGATAAATTAATATACTAAATATTTTAAGTGCATCATTTTCATTGTTTCCTGTTACCATTATCTTATTTCAGCATCTCTCCGTGTCAAATGGAAATATTCAGGTGGATGCCTCCTTTATGCAGACATTATGGAATGTACATCCTATATGCTCAGGAAGCAATATTGCAGAAGGTTTGCCATTTTATTTATTTAGACACAAATATAAATTAGATTAATTTGTATGCTTTTGATTAAGAAAGAAAATTTTAAAATAAATTCCTCTCAGGATATCAATGAAAAATTTAATGATAATAAAGAAAAGAAGCATAGTAGAGAAGAATACTTGAAGGCAAAACGGGGAAATACAGATACATCAGCTGGATTTACTGAAGAAAAGCTAAATGAATACTGTAACTTTAGAACAACAAGACTTTAAAAGCTGCATGAGAAATGAAGGCAGTTTAATTTGGGGGAGTTGGAGTTGCAGAATAACTGAAGCCAGAAAACTTAGGTTTTTGCATACAATTTTCCTAAATACTGTTCTCTCACTAGAGATTAAGCAGAAGGGAGATAAAGGTATGGGTAAAATGGAAAGCAGTTTTCTCAAAGTTCCTACTTCAGTCTCAGTTCTGTTTTTATGGACATTCCTGCAACATCCTTTCTAGATGTCACAGTCATGCATCCTTATTATCTTCTCTTATTCAGCCTAAATCCTACACCACAGGGTCAGGATTTCTTTCAGGAAATTTTGTGGCACTTCATGGTCATGTTTGAGAAGCACCACATTCTGAGGAATGTCTTGTTCTGTACTGGAAGTCCGATCCACTCAGTATCTCTCCTTATTTCAGTGCCATAGTTGGTCATTCACACTGCCATAGCAAACATTGTACTTCACCTTTGCTGTTCTCTCTTCAAAGTATCATCACTCAACATTCACAAACTACTTAAATGTATTTAAGTTAGGATCTTTTGTATCACTTATCTGTAAAATTTATCATTTATGATATACTAATATTCAATAATATAGGTCAAAATGGAGTGTTAAGGGAAGTGAGAGAGATATAGCACTTCCCTGGTATCAGCTGTAGTAAGTCTTGAAGAAGGTGACTGCCGTGGTGCTAAACTTAATTTAGCAGTCTTATATGAATTATGGTTGAGTTTTTCTAAATCCAAGTGGTTTAAATCAGCATCTTATAGTGTTTCTGTGCACTGGCCCATAAGAAACCTGTCTTGGAGTTAGGTTTTCATTTTAAAATCATATGGGATATAGGTTTTGCTTGTAATATTTTCTGATTGCTTTGGCATGCTGGAGCTGGCTATTAAAAATGGCTGTCTGGGGGCATGCCCTTAGAAGTTATAAATAGAATAGGGATTAGTCCTGGAAAAGTCTGTGTTTTTCAGGCTTCACAGGTAAAACAAAAAGAAGCAAAGATAAAAATCATCCTATAGAAAAGTTTAAAACTTGTAACAGATGAAAAGCATAATGAGCTATACAGACAGATCATGGAAGACCAGTGGTATATTTTAGATTTCTGTACCTGAAGAGATTTGGCAGCTAAACTTCCTAAGAGCTTACAGACTTAGAGTCATTGAGGAAAAGATCTGGTCCAATCCACTGTCCAAGCTGGTCCACCTAGGACATGTTGCTAGGAATATATCTAAACAGGTTTAGACTCTCTCCAGGGATGGAAACTCCACGGCATGCCTGGGCAACCTGTGCCAGTGCTTAGGCACATTCCCAATGAAAAAGTGTTTCCTGGTGTTCAAACAGAATGTGCTATGTTTCAGTGTCATTGCCTCTGGTTCTATCACTGAGCACAACTGAAGAGACTTGGATCCCACAGTCTTTACATTGATAAGATGCCCCCAGAGCCTCCTCTCCCTCTCCTCTCCCTCTCCCTCTCCCTCTCCCTCTCCTCTCCCTCTCCTCTCCCTCTCCTCTCCCTTTCCTCTCCCTTTCCTCTCCCTTTCCTCATATATGACATGCGTCAGTTTCCTAATCACCTACGTGGGCTTTTGCTGTATTTGGAACCCTTATACTGTGTGGCCCAGAATTATTTGTGTGATCAAAAATACTGTTACTTAAAAAAAAAAGTTAGGGTGGAGTAAGGAAAGTAGATTTTCTGTACCAATCAATTTTTTTCTCACGTTCTTAGGCTTTGGTGAGAGATGGTCGTATGTCATAGATCATAGACATAGCAGTGTATCATGGGTAATGAAGAGAGAGAGAGTGGGATTTCCTGAGTCTAAAACTGGATTAGGGATTAGACAGTGCTGTTTCTGTGATATTTGTAAAACCAGCAAGAAAACATAAATAACATAAAAGTACATTTTTCCCATTACTTTGCTTTGACTTTTAAATTAGTTAGCAGGACGGTAATTGTCAGTTACCTCATTTACAAATTTATGCTGAATCAGCTGGACACTATGAAAGTTTCCTTCTACCCTTCCTCCTTGAAGGTCAGAATGGTTTGGACTAGGATCTGATGAGTCATTCTCCTACACCTTTTGTCTTTTCATTTTTAATGTGAGGCAGAGTGCCTGGTTTTGACCTGTACTCTTTGTGTTAAATGAGTTGGAAAGTTAGTTTCCATTAAACTTAATCTTCAGAAGTGCTAAACGCTCTTCTGTCCTCTGTCTCCTGCTGCTGCTGTGCACCTTTGGTTTTGACACAAATTATAACTGTCAGAAGAAACCAATGAAATTATCAAACTATTTTGTATTGAGATCATTTAAACTGTATTAAGGGGAAGGAAACTATGGTATTATCTATTTGATTTGGCTTTTACCTAAAACATTCAATTTTCAAAACAATAATTGTTTTTGTGTTTTAAAGAACTTTTAAATTTCCTTTTCTGTCTCAGAATCCAAATTTTAAATGTCGAAAGTTTGCTTTTGTCTTCATTTTCAGAAGAAATATGTATTTTAAAAAAGGTACTAAAAATAGTATGGTGACACATTGAATTTGTCTTGCTTAGTTGCAGTTATAAGTGAAAATTTGGAAAATAGATCTTATCTGGGTCTTGAATTTTTTAAACTTTCATGAGGGTGTTATTTTCATAGTCAATGTTTTAGCTAATGAGTAAATGAACTTCTTTTTCAGGGTATCTTCTTGGTGGGCATGTAGTACGTTTCTTCCATGGCCATGATGAGTGCTTGACAATTCCATCTACAGATCAGAATGATTCACAGCACAAGTAAGTCATGGTGCATTTTTAAATATTTCCTTCTTTGTAAAAGGAAACAGGATGTCAGTTGAATTTGTGGCTAGGTAGATTAAACACTCTTTAAAGCAGTCTTTAACTAGACAGTTATGTTGTGCAAAAAGTTGATACCTACTAAGGAGAAAATCAGTCATAAGTTCTTTTGTTGTTGAAATTCAAGCAGCTGATTTTCACTGAGATTTCATCCTGTTACGTTGCTTGTCTCCAGTTCACTACAATAAGTAGAGGTAAGAAAATGTTAGCAGGAAGATGGGAATGTGAAAAAAAAACCCTAAAAAAATCTCTGTAAATTTGGCCTCTACAATGACTTTCATATTTTATATATTTTGCACCATTTTGTAAATTTTTAGCTTTCTCAAATTTGATTGCATATTAAGAAAATTACATTATATTAACTAGACTACTTTATTATTAAACTTATGTCTACAGTTGTCATCTATTATGTTGATTTATTATTTGAATTTGAATTTTTCTGTATTTTTTGAATTTTTTGTTAATCAGAAGCAAAACAAGCTAATAAGTTTGCTACACAAATCTGCTAGATTTAAAATCATGTTCAATAAATAAGACCTTTCTACCTATTGTGGCAAATAAGTTATGCTTTAGGTAATATGATACCACAACTAATATTCAATTATGTCAGGTAAGCTTTTCAGCTCTAAATTTTCCATGTTTACATTTCTGTGGAGTAAAAATGTCTCCAAGTTCTTAAGAGAATCCAAACTGAAAACCAGAAAAAAAATCACTTTGTGGATATTTATTGGTGTTCTCTTCAGGTGTAAAGAAAAAAAAAGTTTTGACTGTGTATGAAAGTGTACACACCTAGTACAAAAATATTGGCAAACATGTAAGGATGTTGCATTCAGACTTATTTTATAAATGACACATTTTAGCAAGGTTAAAATAGATGCTGAGCTGTTTTAGTGTGTTCAGAAACGCTGTACTTTCCTACTTTTCTTACTTATCTAGCAGTCAGATATAGCTAATGCTAACTAATTGTAGAGTCCTACTGCACAGTATGATGTGATTCTTTATGTAGGGTTGATGTGTATTGTTACTGCCTTAAGATTTGCTTCCATGTTTTTATGCTAAGTAAGCAACAGGGTAAAGTTAAAAAGTATATTTATCTGAATGAAATCTATATATTTATGATACTAAAATTGGAAAAAATGTGAATGCTATATTGTACATTTTCAAATGTTTGATAGTGATAGATTTGGAGTTGTCCTGTCTTTTGGATTTGTTAGCTGAGTAGGATATAAGGCTAAGTTTGTACTGTGACATAGTTGTAGGAGTCATGCTTACATTATCAAACAAAATGAAAATTAAAAAAAACCCCAAATAATAATAAGAAAGGAACAGAGAGATGTAGAAAGTGGTTGTGTTTGTTTCCATCTCTTTATTTAATCAGTTCTATTCATTTCATTAGGATGTTAGATAATTTAAGTTAGACAAGAGTGAAGATTTCTCTTTTCATAAAACAAAAATCTTATTTTTGAATGTTTCTGTAAATAATGCTCTTTTACAACTCACAAAGAGATGGTTCTCTGAGAAGAATCCTGAGGTCTTTTTACAGGGCAAATTGAAATATTTAGGGTGAACATATTAAACATCAAAAACGCTAGCTTGGCAAAGAAAAAGAAGATGGATAGATGGAATCAAGTAGATGAAAAAAAATGTTATGTGGATGATGTTGTGAGAAAGCAGCAATTCTTTTTTACATGCGGCTTTGTTACTGAAAGAGCAGGTCACTGATTCTAGTCCAGGGTTGCATATAGAAAAAGCTGGAAAAAATATCTGAAATTTTTAATGATATTGAAATTAACAGTATAAGAGGTGAACAGAGACAATAACTGTATCAGGTGAACTGAGCTATATCTGTCATACTGAACTATACCTATGATAGTCCTTTAGAGATAGAATGGTTGAATTGGGCCAAGGAGAAATGAAGGAGGACCGAGAGAGTGGAAATGAATACTTAGTTTTGAGCTTAGCCAGGATTTAGAGTCTGCCAAAAGTAAAATCAGTAAGGTCAGTGGCACCAGAGACATAGAATGAAAATGGAGAGCTCTAGATAGTTATTGTGCATTCAGTATATTCAGAGAATCATGTAACAGCCCAGGTTGGAAATGACCTTGAAAGATCAAATTCATAGAGTCTGGAAATGAAGATGAGTTGAAAGCTAGGGATTTTTTGGTTTATTTTTATTCTAGAGTACCAATATATTTTCATGCAAGAGATGTGTAGGCAATATTACTACCTTTACTATGAGGAATATTTATTCTTATTCTTCTGATGAACTAACATTTAAAAATATTTGGTAGCACATGTATGCCCTTAAATGTGACTCCAAAAAAAAGTAGAGGTGTAAATAAAAGTCCATCATTTTATAAAGCTGGGGTGGAAATGATTAGCCATGTGCCAGTGTATTTCATGATTCTCCCAGGACTTTATTGGTGTTGCTCCAGAAAGAGAGACCCTGAAGTGTTCTCAGTGGAAAAAAAGGTGTAGAAATATTTGCTTAGATATGAAAAACAAAGCTATTTTAAAAGCTGATTTTCAGGTCCCATTGTTACATAAGAACACTATTAATCAGCTTTTTAATTTTTACCTGCTAGCTGTCAAAAATAGGAAAATAATTTGGATCATTTGGAAAGCCAGTTAAAATTCTGCATTTCAAAATCCTGTTTTAGTTCAGCTATATAATACCTAGATTGTGACATCTTTATGCATGCATTTGCTGTATTCAGTCAATTTTTCCAGAGTAGGAAGGCACATTTTAAATTTCCTTGCTGCACGTTTTTTCAGACACTTAAGTACAATAGAAGATCCAGCTTCTGTCCATATAAAGGGTGGATTAGTCCTTCTCAGAGGAATAATATGTAGAAAAGTTTTTCATCTTTTGGTAGGCATTCAGACCTTTCCTATTACCCACTATATTTCCTATACTCATTATAAATGAGAAAGTTTATACAAATTCTGGTGATTAGATGACAAGATATGAATGATTATTAAAACATTAAAAACCTGCTATGAACAGCACTAATCCACCATAGTTTTTCTTTGTATTTTATTATTGAGTAGAATATTGGTTTCTGCACTAGAATACATTACTAACCCTCACCCAACAGTTCAAGAAAACCAAATTATAGTAAAGGCTTAATCCTTTCCCTTCCTATTTTTTATTTCTCTGAATGCATTATCTGTTTTGCGAAGATTATAATACAGAAATTTTGTTATCACCAAAAATTTTGCCCTTTAATAAGTATCATAGAAATAATTTTAGGAATTAAGCCTCTGATGTTGTGTTCTTGTTGTTTTAATCTGAAAATGTGTATCTTTATTTTAAAATATGGTATGTATTTAATACCATTGGTAATGTAGATTAATATCTTGGGAAGGGTAATAAGTACATATTTTTATGGTTGATTAAATGACATGAAAAGTTTCCCATCCACTTTCAAGGTTAAGGATTTTATCAGCTCCTGAGAGAGACTTTGCTGATGGAAATAATCTAATTTACTGAGGACATTTGGATTGTTTACCATAGTCTCACTGATGAGTAGAAATCATCTGTCCATTCAATGGCATTAGTTTACTGAGAGAAAAGTAGTGAGTCATGTACAGTTTCCAGAGAAGTAAGTTACAAATACTATGTAAGCACAAATAAGCATAAGAAGATGGTCTTCTGAATCTTTTTTCTAGGAAAGTATTTTATGAAACTGGAGGAGCTGGCATTCGAGCAAGATCACTGTGGAGAGTAGAACCCCTTCGAATAAGGTACTGATAATTTTAAACTTTTTGGTTAGCAACTTTTGTTTTAGCAATAGAAATTTGATTGTTACAGACCCTTAAGGTAGAATATATATTTGTCACGCTTTATGATATATGTCAGTAGGCTCTTTATCAATAAAAAAACCCAATGTACTGTGATAGAATAGATTTTTTTTTTTGTCTCCCATATCAAAAGCAGCATTGCCTGTGAGGTACATGTACTTGAAACATTGCTTCTTTCCAAAATAAAATGCATTCCTAGTTTTACTTCAAGTTTTATAAGCATGAGTAGAAATAAGAGCAATATTATCCCTTCTGTGTTTCTTGGGTTTTTTTTGGTTTTTTTTTTAAGATTATATCCTTCCTATGTGATTATCTGTCTGTTATTTCCCTTCAACAGAAATTTCAATATATATCATAAGAGTATGATATATATTGCTGGCCATCTGAACTGTATGTTTGTTTAACCCTTGGTGTGTTTGTGGTTGTGAAATACTGTCATGACTAACAAAAATGCTAGTTCTGTGGAATGTTGAGTCCCCACTTAGGTTTTTATTTGTTTGTTTAGTCACTCAGCTAAAATACAGAAGTTAATTTGCACATGTAGGATTTTTTTATGGACACCATATGTAACACCCTGATAAGATGGAGAGAGGGTGTAGAAACAAGAGGATAGAAGCCATACTCCTTTCCAGGGTTCCCTTTGCAAATGAATTAACAGTTTTGCATTTGATTTAATGCAAATATTGAAATCAGAACCAAAAAAAGGAACATATATATAAAACATATCTTATTTTCTGAACATAATTTAAAACCTAAAGAACAAATTCTAGTTTTACTTACTTAAACTATTTTTTGATGTCTCTTACATTTAGCTGGAGTGGAAGTAACATCAGATGGGGGCAGCCTTTTCGTCTTCGACATATTACAACAGGAAAGTACTTGGCTCTGAATGAGGATGAAGGAGTAGTAATATTAGACAGAGAGAAGTCAGACACAGCATCTACAGCCTTTTGTTTCAGAGCATCAAAGGTAAAAAAAGACAATGTAAATTTGTTCTGAATGTGGAGCACTCAAATACTAAATCTGAATGGTGTCAACATCTGTATAAATTACTTGTAATTTCTAAATTGAAGCTAATGCTAGGGACTGTGCATTTAAATTCAAACATAGAGAACCTGTATCGAGCAACAAAGGTTTCACAGAGGAAAAATAGGGCGATTAGTAAACTTTAGAATAAACATAACTGTTACGAGTTTTAAAAAGCAAGATTAAAATCAAATGGAGTGCAAGATATGGTGGTTTAATATGAATACTTTAATAATTATAGACTTATTTTAGTAGGACAGAATCTCATTAAAGTTTTACACGTTCCAGCTCTAGCTGTCATAATTGAATTCAGTTGAATTCAGTTCAGTTGCTATTCTTTATGCAGTGTGCTGATAAGAACTAAACTCAATCATATTTTTCCTAAATGTAAGGCAAATGTAGTCAGTGATTTCTATACCATATGTTTTCAAATTATGCTCTTTAGTGAGCTGCTAATTGCATGTTATTAGCTTTTTCATTGTTTCCAGCTGGGAAAAACATTACAAGGGAGAGACAATGAAGAATGATTATGGAGGTAGGCAAAATTAATAACTTCTTTTTTCCCTAGGAAGTGAAAGGTTTTATAATCAATGATGATTATTTGTTTTTTACGTTCTTTCATGATTTTACTTATAAATAGTTGCCATAGCTGTTACAATGGAATCTTTTATTGACTGCAAAAAGCTAAATTTTCTGCATAATTCTGAATGCTATATGATCACTAAGAATAAAGAAATCCAAACTGAAAAAGAATCTTTCAAATTAGTTATACACTAGATAAAATCTAACAGTAAGACCCTTGACAAATGCTAGACTTTTGTTAGTATAACAAATCAAATACTTCTTTTTAGCATGTTTAAAATAATGATGTTTACTAGTGTGACTGTATATGATATTTCATGAATATTTATTCTAGCCAATCAAAATAATTTTAAAAAATCAGGAAATTTTCTTAGATTGCTTACCACATAGATTCTCATTTTTTGTTCAGTGTACAGGCTATGCACTATAAATTGTACATAGGATGTTGTGTGGGGGCATTTAATACAGCTGTAATTTTTTCCCATTGGCAAATCATTGGTGGGTATCCCAGGGGTGCCACAGCTACTGGTTAACCATTGAGTTAAAATTCCTCTGATATACTCACTGCCTAATTGGACACCAGCTGTCCTGCTGTTTGTCAGTATTTTAATCTAGGCATATAAATGTATACATTTTGAGTATGTCAATTTAGTGGTTATGTATGTACATTCATAAAATTATTTCTGTTACATTGAGTAAACATGCTCTATTTTCCTACTCTTTTTGTTGAGGTGTGCCTCAAAGGCACTCTAGTGAGATTTAGTGCAGTGCTCAAAAAGACTAAGCTGAAGTGCAATAGTAATTAATTATACAGAAGTCATCCATGCCTACTGTGTTTATACATAATATGGTTGTTAATGTACATTTTTATATTAAATCCCTGCTCAGTGTCTCGTCATCCTGTCCCATTTGTGCTGTACTATACAGAAAAGAATGTTTTTACCTCATGATAGGTTATGAATTTAGTACCAAGAATAAGAATTGTTATTTATTGTCTGGGCATGTAAGAGTTGCGCTGTCCCATGAGTGGAGACATTAGTGTTTCCAAAGGTGAGGGGAACAAGTAAAGTTATCTTTTCCTGAAGAAAGAGAGGTCATGTTTGGGAAGGGAATAAACCCCAAAGATTAACCTGGACTGTAAGAAGAAAAGGACTCTTAAAGCCAAGTATTGTTTGCACACTGAGGGGTGGACTGAGAGGTGGAAAGGACCATAGATACAGAAGATGGACTAAATATATACAGGTATTTTTATCTTAATTTCTGCATATATGTACTTGTAAACATTTTATTGGTTCATTTTCTCTATGAAGAAACCTTTTCATTTGCATGTACCTTAACATGGCATAAATTCAGGGAGATTTCAAGAGACCCGTCTAATATCTTCACATCCAGCTGTGTACAGATTCTTAAAAATAGATGGCTGGATACCTGTCTGTTTTCAGCATTCCTGTCCCTTAGACTAATAGAATAATCCTGTTTGAGAAGGATTCATCTAGTCCAGCCCTTTGCTCCAGGTAGGGTCAACACCAGTTCAGACCAGGTTGCTTACAATGAGCATTGCTGCTGAGTATCCAAAAGGAAATGAAACGTTTCTTTGTTGTGGTATTCTTTCCAGTTTGGAAGTAAGCAAAAAGGTTTTATAGAAAAAAGATGATATCTTTGCCAGAGAGCAGAGCTGTATGGATATGCAAATCCTCAAAGCTACCCTGGAGCCTGTAACACATGATTTAAATAAAGTCTTATTTTCCAGCAGTTGTTATAGAGACCCTCTTGCTGAAAAAGCACCATCATCCTCAATATTGATATATTCCACTAAAGCAAACTTGTGTATTTCTTACTTGTCAAAACCTGTGATTACATTCATAGTGTATTTACTTGCACTGGTTTTATTTTTCCTTTTGATGGATAATACTGGAAATTGAAACACTAATTTTAAATGATAAAATTCAAATTAGAGTTTTCTTTAACATGTTTTTACATAAATAAGAACAGAAGGGAACTTTTCAAAAAGTTAAGGTATGTGCTAAAGAACATTATGGTGCTGATTTCAATGAAAATAACATATGTAATAAATGCCTATTTTGTTCCCTAATTGCTGCAAACTAATCTTACAAGCATCAGAAATTGATGGACCATCTCCCCCTCAAAATTGCATCTTTTATTAATTTTAATATAGAGCTTACTTTGGACCAATTTTTAAAATGTCAACCTTCATATTTTAAGGCAACAGATCTGTAATGCCTTGTGACAACAGAGACAGCAGTTTCTCTACACCAGATGGAATCCTGTTTTGAAATGGGATGTTCTCATTCCAGCACAGTACTTGGCTCAGTATGCACTGCTAAGGAGAATCTTGGGTCTGCTCACAAATTTCCATGAGACTAAACACAGTGGAAACAAGAGCATATTTTAAAATAATTGTTTATTTTAATTTATGTAGCTCAGAAGTATTATTTGAGATTTCATATTTTATTTTTGTGGTGGTATGTACAAAAACTGAGAAGTTATTGGTATAGTCTTGGTATGTAGCATTCTGACACATTCAAAAGTCACAGATGACTCATGCAGAAGGATTTGATATCATTTTGATATTACTGCCAACATGTAGCTGTCTTAGGGACTCAACATGGCATTAGGATGTCGTAATAGTATGGTAGTAATCATAAAGTTCAATTTGGTTTTGTAATAAGATCATAGGTATTGCAAAAGCCTCTAAAAAGCCTCTAAAGTCTCTAAAAGTTCACATACTTATTTTTAAGTTAATATTTTATAATTATAATTTCCCAGCAAATGCAGAATTAAACTATTTTTCCTACTTATTTTTTATGGGAAGAAAAAAAAAAAAGAGGTGAAATTAAAGTAACTACTGGGCTGTACAAATGTCTAAAGCAAAGTATACATTGTACAACAATACCAGTGGCAAGCTCTTATATCTGTAGACCTTTTATAATTTTCTTCTGTTGGAGAATCTATGGCAGTACTTTTAATGCAGTAACAGTGTGCAATATCAAAAGATAAAATTTTAATCAGCACATGAAAGTTAGGTTTAGTAAGAGTTCAGCAGACAAGTTGTTTTGCCATTCTTAGGACAGTCTAAGCAAGCCCTGAAGCTGGCAAAAATGTTTTCCCTACTGTTTCTTTATTATTGTAAAATCTTTGTAAAGAAAGTTGAGTTTACTTGTTCTGTTCACATTGCCATTCCTCATATTCCTTTTATTATGTAAGAATCCATGATTCTTTCTTACTTTCTAATTCTTGCCCTTCCTCTAGGATATTAAACATCTTTTGAAAATATCATTTTTGACAGCTTTGCCCTTAAATTCCTTTGTTCATTCCATCTATTTTGTTTGTTTGGTTTGGTTTGGGTATTTTTTCTTGTTGTTGTTGCTATTTTTTCCTTTCTCAACTTCCAGGCCCATGAACTTTTTTCTTTGATTTAATTCACAGCCTGAGGGAGTTAAACTGAGACTAGGCTGTGAAGAGAGGTTTTAAACGTTGAAGAATTTGGATATTTTACTGTTAAGATATGTGCAAATATCTAGATAAGAGAGGTTTTTTCCCCTTCTCTCCCAGTAATCTTTATCTGACTAGACTTTTCAGCTGTTATAAAATACACCATGTTTTTGCACACTGTGATCAAATTACTTGGCTGAAATCCTAGAGAAGCCGGACAGAGCGCAAAGAGCAACACATGATGAAGAGGAATTTGTGCTGTTTTCCTCGAAGTGAAAATAGCTTTCAGACTCCTGAAATAATTCTAAAAGTTTATTTCTGGAATGAAAAAAAGGGGTTTTTCTCTATGTTCAGTGTTGCCAAAAACGATCAGTATCACTCAATTTTTTCAAAAACGTAACTTAATTATGATTGCTTCTTGCCACACTATACTTTGTTTCTCTGAAATTTTAATTGATGCTTGATTGTTGATGCAGATACATTTGAAGAAAAAAATTTTTATCTTCAGGTTACTATGTAAAGACAAATAATCAGTTGCTGACAGTTAGTGAGTTTGTTCTATTTTATTGTATTTTTCATTTAATGTTCTTGCTGCAAATGTGTATTCACATAATTAATCTTTTTCTGTATGTGACAGGGCAGTTCACGCAAATATGATTTGACATGTTTGACATGTCAAATGACATGAAATGTCATTGACATTGAAATGTTATCTCCAAGGAATGTCTTATAATTTCATTCAACTTCATCTTGGTCTTAGAATGTTACCTCTTTTAACTGAAAGTATTGTTGAAATGTGACGTTAAATTACATATAAATAAAAGCAGATTAGCATAGACGTAATGCAATTCTTATTTACTCCACAGATGTTGAACATTATATAGCCTGAAATGAAATAAAAAACCTTGTTACACATATAAAACCGGCACAATCATATGTATCCATAACATGCTATTACACAGTTTGCAGAATAATTCTGTTCTTATTCCTGAATTCATTTTTAAAAGGATACTTTATTTCAAAGTGCTGAAGCCTTAAAATCCCCCAGTTGTAAATGAAGAGTAATGGAATTAAGAAATAAACTTGGCTTAAAAAATGAATGTTCCAGCCAAGCATTGAGCAATGTCCTTAAAAGAGGTTTGAAAGAATCCAAATCTTACAAAGTGGATAAATAAAAACTTTATTTATTTATTTGATTTATTTATATAATAAATGTGAAAAATTGAGAAATGCAAAATTAAAGCAAATATAGAAGCCAAATTGTACTTCTAAAATAATTAGTTTTTTCTTTTTTGGTGGTTTTTCAATACGGAGGCATAATTCTAAGCAAAGTGCATTCCTGCATATACAAATTATAAACAAAAAGCTATTGCACATAAAATTATTTTAACTATATTGCAAAAAAGGTTTATTTTTTTCATGTCTAAGCTAAAATTCAAAAATTTTGGCTACATACAGTTTTACAGACTGTTAAACTGAAACTTTTCTTACATCAGTAACTCCATTTCTGAATAGGTTAAGAAAAACATCTGAAGATTTTTTTTTATTAATCTGCTGTGATGGATTTGATTTGATTTTTTTGCTTCAGTGAAATGATGTTTCAGATTTGAAATTATTTTTAATCACAGTCTGAAAGATTTATTGGATAGAACCTGAAGTTATGGGAATTGAAATTGAGCTGCATCTTAACAGCAAAAGTAGCATAAGTATTGTTCAGTATTCTAATATGTATCCATGTAGAATTCAATGCTTTATCTTATTCCAATACAGAAATTAAATATCAAGTTTATTTTATCTACTTAGGAGCTGAAAGAAAAGCAAGAATCTAGTCTCAAGCGTGATATTGATGGAATGGGTGCCCCAGAAATAAAGTATGGAGATTCAATCTGTTTTGTCCAACATGTGGCCACTGCCTTATGGTTGACTTACAAAGCACAGGATGCTAAATCAGCACGTTTAGGTCCCTTGAAAAGAAAGGTAATGTTTGGGGTTTTAAAATAACTTGTGAAATCAATTTGTAGGTTTAATTGTTTTGTGGTCTTATATTGAAAATGTGAGTATTTCACTCTGAAATTAAAACAGTGATGGATATTAATGTAACCATGTAATTGAACAAAAGCTTTATCATTAAGAAAGTACTGATTTAGATAATTATTTAAAATCTAAATTCAACTGTTGTAACTGATGTAAACTTATAAGTCATCTAACATTCATTGGTGTTTCAGTTTTTTTAATTAAGTATATTATAAGAAATGACAATTAAATTTATCACTTAAGAAATGGCCTTAGAAAATAAGGGATATTAGAGAATAATTTCGTCCCAAAATATTAGATGCAATTGTGATGTGATATTAATTAGGTCTTTCTCTCAGTCTTTTGATTTTTAGAGTATGATTATATTCTTAAATAGGGACATATAAGATGTTTTATCTTCAAATTTTATGTGCATATTTCATCCAGTATTAAGGGGTTTAGTACTAGCTTCACATAACTTTGTCATTACCAAAGGATTCCTTTATTCTCTATTTGTAGATGTTTATGACTTGAATCCATCATTAGAACATTAGAAATGAAAAATAAAAGTCCATTACTGTGGAGAAGCTGTAATTCTTCTTTAGTTACTTGCACACATGTACACTCATAAGAGAATACCCATACACAAGCACTGCAGTACAGAGCAATGAGTTTGTCATCACACTTCCTAGGCACAATCACATTTATTCATACACAGCAGACATGGTCATCATCAGTGGGCAGTGAGTGCCCACCTCTTCACTTCTCACCAACCTGGCTGATCAGAGAATATCTTTAAATGTCAGTTATTTTATATTTTCTTCATAAAAAATTAAACCACACAATCACAGCCTCTTCCTTTCCCATGCCACAGCTGACTGTGTTCTGGATATCAGAGGGTCCAGTTTTACTTCTTGAAAAGGCAATGCGTGGATTCTTCCTCTGTATTCAATGAAGAATTCTACAGTAGCTTCCTGAGGCGTTTAGTATTTTGTTTCTCCAGTTTTCCGCTCAGCAGCAAGGGACTAAAAGAACCTCCATAATTGCCTGTCACTTTTATTCTCCTTTGAAACTGTTTCCTTCATGTTCAAAGACTTCAAATCTTTTGTTGCACTCTCACCCGGAGAATTCTGTCATGTTAAGTGCCTTCAAACAGAAGAAAATCCAAACCTTCTAGCTTCATGCAGTTGATATTCCTGTGGAGGCAAGAAATAGATTTTCATACCCTGCAATGCTAGGCTATAATCTTGTAAGAAATTTGAGATATAGATCCATTTAAATTTCATATACAATTATTTTTTCTACATTAGAACTGAAGTCATTGCTTGGTATTCGTCCTCTGCCATCACTATGTCAAGTGATTTTCTCTTTCACTCACTGTACTCCTGAAGCTGGCCTGCAGTTTTTGTAACATGATCCATTAGCCCTAGGAAGATTGAGAAATACCTTGCAAGAAGCAAAGGATGCTTTTCTGACATAACCTAGCTATTATCACTGTCATCTTATGTAAACCTATAGAGAAGAGAAAGCAACTGTGAGATTAGTTCTGTTATAAAATACTAAAAATTCCAAGTAAAAATTTTTGTTGTTTGGCTTTGGTGTAGTTTCATGTATCTAATTACTATATTAAAAATAAGGAAGAAAATCTGGCATCACTTACGAGGCTTTTCTTGCATGATTTCTGCCAGAATTTTTGTTTGTTGTCTCTCTCTGAGATTGTGGTAACCAAGGATTCAAGATTTGCCAGGTAATGATGATTACATCAATATTCTTGTCAACATCCCTCCACCATCCAGTGAGTGATAGATGTCTATCTTTTCAGTTTGAGAGCTTGCTTTGTGCAAACAATGAACTCCTGCAGAGCTCCAAACTGCTAGAGCTCAGGGAACAGAAAAACATATGCTGTGTGATTTGGATTCCTCTGGAGTGTTGGTCAGTGCCTTCCTGTACTTCAATAAGCAAGGCAGTGCCAAATAACCCTTTTCATATGCAGAGAAGTATTTTATCTGAGAAATTGATGTAGCCAGTGCTTGGATGCTTCTGTCTGTGATGCACTTACTGGAATTCTAAATAGCTTTCCTGTCATTGTGATGTTTCTGGATGATTTATTTGAGGTGTGGGTTGTTGGTTGTTTTTCTGGGTTTTTTTGTTTTGTTTGTTTGTTTTGTTTTTGTTTTTTGTTGTTGTTGTTGTTTTGGTCAGAGAAATATTAAAGATTAGGTCCTTCTAAAAGACTTTTCTCTTATCCACACTGTATACTTAGGGAGAAGAGTACATATCTGCTCTACAGTAATGAAGATGCAATTTTTTTCACCAGGCATGACAGTTTTAATATCCTAACTGTCAAATGCTTTCATTCCTGTAGCTCCAAAATCTGGAGCTACATACAATGGCCTGAGGAAACATTATTTGATTGTTAAATTTTTTCTTACTAGTTTTGTGATGGGAAGAGCAGATCTTCACTTACTGTTCAGTTTAGAGACCTTAAGACCTTCTCCATGGAAACAGTGATATTTAAGCTTGCAAAGTCACCCACAGGGTGATTCTATATAAAAAAGTATCTGAAAAAAGAGGAAATATGACAAAATTTTAAAATAGTCTCCTTTAAGAAAATATTATTAATGTAATAGTTCAAAAATACCTTCCCAGTCTTCTCCATCCATATTTCCATGGATTCTGCTGTCCACATAAACTCAGCAGGAGATATTAGTCTCTTTTAAGAGCTCTTCCTCAGCATGTTTGAAGGAACAGAGCACATATGTAGTGTAGATTCTGCCAAGCATTGAAAACATCACTTTCCAGTGCTTTGACACACCTATATGCTATAGTATGTACAAAAGCTGCAGGTAAATAACTTCCCATTTGTGGCAGCAACCACTTGTACAATGTTACTTGTTTCTTTGTTAACTGTTCATGCCCTCAGAATTACTCTGCTAACTGGGAAGGTGAGTTGCTAAAAAGATACCTTTTTTTTTTTTTTTTTTTTTTTTTTTTTTTGTGGAGAGCTCAGTAGACTGCCTCCTGGAAAAAGCAGCAGGATAACTCACATTTACTTCTTATAAATTGCTGTAGGACTCTAATGGCTCAAAATGACCAAGACTTGTTGTTGTGACACCTAAAAGTGACACTAGCTTTGTGCATTTTTTCAAAGTGAAAGATTAAAATCCCACAAAAGAATCTCTAGTATTGCTTGAAGTTCATATGGTGTTCATATTTGGTTCGGATAAGAATAGAACATATTGTGTAGAAATAGTTAAATGAATCAGAAGTTGCTCATAAATACTGTTGCTCCTTTAGCAACATTGTAATATTTGTCACTTCAGCTTGATTTTTCTTGTCAATAGTCTTAAAGAATAAATCCTTTCATAAATGATGACTAAGAAATTGAAGTTCCTCTTTCCCTGAGAGCTAGAATATAGAAAAATGACACTTTTTGTTACAATTTGAAAATGTTTTTTAAGAGTAACTTTTTAATGAATTCTGGAAGAATAAAAATACATTACATTGTCTTCCTTGAATAATTTATGTGAAATCAAAAAACTTGTAGTTATTTAATGGGTGTCTAGATAGAGCAGTTAACAAATCTGTATATATGGAAATTATGGTTTTTTTGGTGCAGTATTGAAGTATGTAAAAAAATAATTTAAAAGCAAAAAGGGTTTTTAAGTAACTATTGTGGTAATTACTGACTCCCAATAGGTTATATTACACCAAGAAGGTCATATGGATGATGGTCTCACATTGCAAAGATGCCAGCGTGAAGAATCCCAGGCTGCTCGAATCATTCGCAATACTATAAGCTTATTCAGCCACTTTATAAGGTAGTTGTTACCCTGTTTTTGAAGTATTCTGAAATTATAAGAATTTCTCTAAGAGAATCCTTATGTCCTGCTTTCAAATACTTGAATTTAGAAGCTATTAGAAACATATTTTTACTGATTTAAATTTGCAATTTTGATTAGTAATGCCATTAAATAAATAGAACAGTTTATGTGAGATTATTTACAAGAAATCTAATACCTTGAAGCTGGAAACAAGCTGAATCATAATTCAGGTCGAAGAAAACATGCTAACTGATCTTAGTCTAACTCTGTTAGTGAGTATCCAATGATACCTAGAACTTTGTGTAATTAAATCTGTAAGAATATATTTTGTACTGAAGAAACTATTTTTTGGTAGCACTTGGCAGAAGTTTTAATTATTATGAAAAAATAAAGAAAAATGAGTTTTTAATTAAATATTGGCCCACCATATGAGCTTATGTTTAAAGCATTATTAATTCAGTGTCTCAAGAATCTTCACCATTCCTTTGTACTTCTTGGGCTGAGGATATAAAACAGAGCCACCTTTGCCAGCAGTCAGTGCCTGCTAGATGATACTATTTATAGTAGTCAAGCTATGGAAAATGGGGTTATCGTACAAGATTAAGAAAATACTTGAACAGAAAAAGACATTATTTTACTGACAACAGAGATTCCTTGAAATGCTTTATATTTTAATATCCCACCCTTCTTTATTTACTATATGGAATAAATACAGGAGATCTAATTCATTGTTAGGATTACCTGCTGCTTTTGGGCTCCTTTTCCAGAAGGCTGTGGGTGTATAACTTCCTTAACTGCTACTGTTATTGCACATCATACCTATAACTTAAAGGGGATTTAAAGTGTCTAAACAAAATCAATTACTGTAGAAAATGAACTTTGATCTCTTTTTCTTCTTTTTGTTTCTACTTCTAATTTTAAATTTTTTTTAAAACATTCTCTCTGTTTATATCAGCACAGAAAGGGAAATACAATTCCAGTTCAGGAAGCTCTGAGTGTTAGACACCCAAATAGTAGATGTTTGAATGATGTTCAGTAAGGATCATCTGCCTATATTCACGTCATACATCTAACAAGACTTGATTTAGATACCAAAAGAGAATAGGCTGCTACCCAATGCTGTAAATTACAGGGGGGAAAATGATTAATGCTGCTAGTCTTGATGTTTTCCATAGTGGAAATAACAGAGCGCTATCATCCACTGCCCTGCCTGTTGAGGAGATGGCTCAGACTCTGCAAGACCTGATCACTTACTTCCAGCTTCCCGAAGAAGACCTGCAACATGAAGATAAGCAAAACAAACTTCGCTCACTCAAAAACAGACAAAATCTATTCAAAGAAGAGGTATAGAGAAAAGGACTTTTGCATTAAGTGTATTGTCTCACAAACTTTGAGAAAAATCTTGGTGTATGCATATTATCATCTAGATATATGCATATGATCTATAATGCAATGTTCCTAGCTGAAATATATATATATAAAAAACATCACAAGCCACACACCCTGCAAGAAAATTAGACCTTAATACCTCTGATCATCTTTACATGGATCTTATTTTATTTTTCTCTCTGAGAATTTATACAACCTGGATACTCCAAATGAATAATGAAACCTGCGTCCAACATAATGGGTGTTATTTCTGATGTCTCTTCTGCCCTGTGAATCTGCCTGAAACTTTTTTACATCTAGAAAATCTAAGAATTAATGTTTCAGAGAAGGATATATATTAGATAATTTTTGAATTGCTCCTCTCTGGAAATGCAATTTCTATTTCTAATTTCTATTTGTAGAAATATTAAACATATTTTATCTTGCTTTTAGACATTTTAATTGCTTGCAGGTTTTTAATACCATTTGAGTGTGCAATCAATGTGAAGTTACAAATACCTTGCAGTATTTAAAATTCTTTGGTTTACAGATATTTTATTGGATAGTAAAATTTCCATTTTGTGCAGAAAACCACATACCTGAATAATTTAAGGACAATTGGTTTGTTGTTTGAGATTTTCCTAATTGAAGATAATGCAACCTTCCAATTTATATAGGAAAAAGTATTTAATAAAACAGTGTTCAATGTTTTTTCATGTGCTGTTCACTTTTCTCTCTGTCACATGTGTTTAGGGAATGCTGGCACTAGTCCTAAATTGCATTGATCGCTTAAATGACTACAACAGCGCAGCTCATTTTGCAGGAATTGCAAGAGAAGAACATGGTGGTACATCATGGAAAGAAATTTTGAATCTTCTTTACAAATTGTTAGGTAAGTTCTTCAAAAACTTACTGATGTAGAGAAAAAAACAAAACCAATCCAGACTATGTACGCTTGGTATCCTACTTGCTGCTTTACCACCAAAGAATACTTTCTTCAAGTATTGTTCAGTTGATTATGTAAATTACAGAATTTCTTCCATATAGTTTCTACTATTTATTACAGAGAAAAATGTTTATTGAGCAATTATATGTCAGAAAATTAGATCTCAGCTAGGAAAAAGATCTGTGAAGCATGCCAAAACCTTTTTTTTTAAATTTAAATGTAGCCATGATATGCAAACAGATGGGAGTTATTATTTTAAAAATTAGAAAAACGGGAAAATAATATTCTTATATGAAACCAAAGAAAAGTCTTAAAGCAGTGGCCAGATCTGCTTAACCCATGTTTGTCACTTGAGGCTTAGATTTAAATGTTAATAAAAAAATTACATAAAAAAATATTTTTTTCAATATCAATGTCAGATTTTTTAGAGCACTGCTATTCAAGAACAAACTGTTTCTGTGTTGTAGAATAACCAAAATTATACAACAGGAAAAGTATGTATATGTGTATTCTTAACATTTCTTATTTGATACCTAGTTTGCATTATTTCTCACTTAGGAGAATCTTGTCTTCTGATGGGGATTAAATACATTATTTTTTCATTACAAATAAGGTAGTTCTGATCCATAGTGAAATAAGGAAGTTGAGAGTCCACAAGAATATGAAGAACCAGGGGAAGTGCTTTGAAGTGTGAGGTTATTCACATAGAACAGACATGCAGATGCTTCTGATGAAATGTCATTGCCTTAGAAGCTAGAAAGTTACCACTGGCTGCGTTTTACTACAGTCTTATGAGTCTAAAGAAAAACAGGACAAAAAGAAACTCTCTTTAGTACTATGTGGGTTTTTTTCCATATTTTAATCTTGATTTTCCTCTGCAACATTTTGAGCACAGTTGTTCTGATGTAACATTTATTGTGCTTCATAATAAAAATAATTGACAGTTGTATACAAAAGGTGTTCTTTTGTTAATTTTCCCTTTTGATCTATGATTTCTAGAAGGAAGAAATCCAACAGAATTGCTTGAAAGACTTAAATGTTGATGAACTTTCAAAGTGTAGTCTGCACTACTGAAACACTAAAAGCTATGCATTCTACAACATTGTAATTAGAAAGCAGAACTAAACACCGATATTCCTAATCTGCACTTGACCTCAAACTTCTGCATATGATCTTCCCACGCTTGATAGGAAGAAGTAGAAAAAGAAATGTTTAAGCCCCAAGATCATGACCTTGCTTGGCATCAAGCAAGGGTGCTGTATAACTTCTATTTAAATTTAGCAACAAAGTAAAGTATAAACAAAACACATTTTTTACTGAGGTTTTTGTTTATCCAGTCAACTCCCTTCAACTTAAAAAACTATGTAGTCCTTTGAAATTATGTCATAAGCTGATAGAGTAATTACTATCTCAGTTCTTTATTACAGTAACATATATGGACTTGCCTGTTCATTGTTTTATGGAGTTACTCTAAAAATTGTGTTAAAATACATATGATAAACATTGTTGATTTAAAATGGAAATCTCCTGTTATAAAATTATACCTTGTGTTTTTTTTCAGCTGCTCTCATTCGTGGCAACCGAAACAACTGTGCTCAATTTTCCTGTAACCTTGATTGGCTAATCAGTAAATTGGACAGATTAGAATCTTCCTCAGGTGAGACTCATTTTTACAATGTAAATTAAATATCAGTCAATGCCTATTTTACATTATTGACAGAACAGTTTCCCTTGAAGCCAACACATATTAGAAAACACACTCTTGGGGTTTGGTGGGGTTTTTTTGTTTATTTGTTTGTTTGTCTGGTTTTTTTTTTCAGGTGTTTGTTTGTTATTTTGTTGGTTGATTTGTTGTTTTTTTTTTTTTTTCTAAATTGACAAAAGTAATGTATTTTAAAGAGATGTTCATATGACTTTTTTTTTGCTTCAATACATTTGTTATGTGCAATACTACATCCTGCCAGTGTTGAATGTGACTCTGATGAATTAAGGGTCAAGAGAGAGGTGTACCATCAAATAATACATATTTCTGGCATGCATATAAACCTCATGTAGATGTAGCTTTTTTTTTTTTACAGTGGAGTATTCAACAAAATATTGATTGATATACAATGCAGTGCCCTGCATTTAAACTCCTACCTCTTTAATTGAAAAGAAGGAGCTGAACTTGCAAACTTCTCAAGTGGTTTTAGAGTTGTGGGTATATTCAAAAGAAAAGATAAATTAGCATTTTTATTATGCATTTATTCTTAATGTACCATGTTCATATAATTACTCCTTAGAAGTGGTTTCATTCTCCTTTTAGGCCAGAGAAAGCATAGAGTCTTGTAAGATACTCATTTGCTGAGCTTTTAGGTTGTATTCAGTGGTGCAGATGATTTAATGACAGCATTGTTTTCATGTAGGTATTTTGGAAGTGTTGCACTGCATCTTGATTGAAAGCCCAGAAGCTTTAAATCTAATATCTGAGGAACACATCAAATCCATTATTTCACTGTTGGATAAACATGGGCGCAATTACAAGGTATGGAAAAACTAAGGATGTAATCTTTCAATAATTTGTCGGGGAAAAAAGATGAGAAATGTCTACATGGTTCTAGTATCTTTAAGGGAATAAAATGACCTTAAAGTGCATCTGCAAAATTTCTTTGTTGAGATTAAAAGAATGTATAATCTATAATTGCTTTTCAGCAATTTTCAAATATCGAAAATTTGTATGAGAAGTAAACATTTGACATATTTGTAACTAGTCAGAACATTGGATTTGATGAAAAAATGAAGAATTCTGGTGGCTGTAAGAAAGTGGGCAGAGTAGCTTGCTTTGTGATTCAGGGCTCTGGAAAAGTAGTGGACTACCTTTGCATCCACAGATATAGAGAACTATATCCTGCAAAGTCATTCCTAACTTGAGTAATAATTATAGTAGCAGAAAAGAAAAAATAAATTGAGAAATCAGAAAAATAATCCAAATATCTGAAAACACAGGTGTTCTGAAGAAAGAAAAAAACCCTGAGTTTCCAGAAGATATACTGGATGAAATTAATTTAGACATCAATATGCAATTTATTATGATAGAAGAAAGTGAAAAGAGTTTCTGGCTGCGACCAGGATGACACCACAACACAGACGAAGATATAGGTTTTTGTGTGATTTTCTGATGTGAGTTTCCTTCCTCAATTAAAATTTTATTTGAAAGACTGATAACCTCGAGGAAGAGCAGAGAAAGTTTTAGTGAGCTGAAATTACCTACTCTTGTAAATCACTAATACAGAGAACCTAACCAACTACAGATATAGTGAAGGAGAAATGAATTTTAAAGCGAGGTTAAGGAGTATGAACTGATATAAGTAGCCATAAGAAAAAATATTTAAATTACAGCAGGAAGTTTATCTTAGTATTTTTACCTCTTAGCAAGATTACTGTGTTATGCCAGTCACCTAGGAAGAACCTTTTGTCTGAAACATTTCAATGTAGATCTTAGAGTGAGAACTTAGAGCAGAAACAGAAAATGTACCCAGGAGAATAATTGTACTGTCTAATGAATTTGTTAATTTTCATTTGTAGTGTCTTTGACTATACCTCAGCAAGTAATGAAGAGTGGGAAGAAATTAATGTATCTGTTATTTCACAAACAGTATATCTTGTTCTCCTGCTAGATTAGAAATTCTTTTGAGATATAGGAAATAAGAGAAATTATGAGAAAATAGTCCTGGAAATTACTGAGTTGAAGGACTTTTCAAATTAAAAGCCTTCTGTCAGAAATAGAGTCAGCAAGTTCACTGAGATTATTTAAACAGCTTGCATGTGAAGTCAGAGTTGCTAGTAATCATTAATGTTACTAAGATGCTTTACAGCTGAGTACTGCTGGTTCTTTAAATAATTAACTTTATCCTTCTGCTTGATGGTTTCTGCCCAATAGCAGAGGTAGTAGAAAGGAAAATGCATGGGCTGGGACATAGAAAAGTGTTTAAGCAAATATATTAGCTTAAACAGTATAAGCTGTTAATGGTGGGTGTGTGTGAAATTCACTAGTCAGACAACAGGAGTAGCTAAAATGAGTTTTATATTCTACTGTTTCTGGAGTTGTACAATAATATTAACATAATCAATGGTGTGAAGATGTGTCTTTGGTTGTGGAGGTGGTGTATAGCAATTTAGCCCCCTTGGGCTCATTGCTCAAAGACTGTTTGTCAGAGGTCAAGTACACATTGAACACTTCTCTGTTTTTGTGTGGAAGTGTGCAGCTTTGCTCCTCAGCATTAAGCAACATTGTGTTGTTGTGTTCTCCAGTACTCAGGAAGAATATCAATCTCTTTCAATTTTCAGACTCAAGCAAAAACAAAAAAAGAAAAAGCAATTTGAAGTTTTAGAATAACATCTTGTTTTATAGTGAACTTTTAAAGCATTTTTCATTTTATGGATAAATGGATTATTTCTTAAATTGAAAACATTCTTTCCAGAAGAGATTAATAAGCAGTCAGATCGTTGCCATTGAGAATTATCCACTAATTTTGCACAGGAATTTTTTTTGGGCTGCAGAAAGTTTATCAAGGGATTCAATTTTATATTCAAATTTTAAATGAGATTTAGTTAAAAAGTCTTAAGGAATTGACATACAGCTGTTTTAACTGTGGAGTTTTTTGTTTAAAATCAGACTAAGGAATCTTAAAATAAGGTTTTGGATGCATTCTCAAACCCTGTGCTCTGATTTTATGTTCCACAAATGTTTGATATCCTCTATTAGTAGTACAGACTACACTTGGTCCAAAATATGGGAAAAGTATATAGAAAACCAAAATGTATATTATATCCCTTCCTTTAGGTATATTCTGAATGTAAATTAAGCTGACAACTGAATAGTAGTGTATCCTCCTAGCTGCCCTTATCTTACTTATTCTTATTTTTCTTTTAAGGTTCTCGATGTGCTTTGCTCTCTCTGCGTCTGTAATGGAGTCGCAGTCCGTGCCAATCAAAATTTGATCTGTGACAATTTGCTGCCTAGAAGAGACTTACTTTTGCAAACACGTTTGATTAATGATGTGACAAGGTATAGTGATATGTTTTACTGTTATATTAGAAAAAAATTTAATTTCCATATCTTCAATAATTAGTTGGATAAAAGACTGAAACCTAAGAAATGTCCCAAAGCTTTCAATATTGAGAAACACAACTTAGGAAGTGATAATGTATTATGTATTAACTTCTGTTAAAAACATTTTTACTGACAATATGGCATGTGTATGGAACCTGGGATCAAATAAAAATTGTTAATTCATAATCAGAGCTGTTCTAAAATGGATACATGAAAGTTGCTAGTTTCTGAGTCAAAACAGGGCACAGAGTATGTAAACATACTCTGAAGTACTTGTGGGTTTTAAGATGGACTTGATTTCCTGGTTTTTTGATTTTAAGAAATGATCTTGTCATTTCTCTTTTGGCTGTAAATTTTTCGAAGCATGGAACCTCTACTTTAGAAGATGATTCTATAGCAGCTTTATTAATTTATACAAAATGGTTCACTTTTTAAAATATTATAAACAAAGTGTGGTTATCTACACTTGTATCATACTTGTAAAGTGAATTTGACAATTATGAAGCACTATAATTCCTATGTCACGCTTTATGTTTACACTAACTGGCTTACATTTTCTTTCTTAGCATAAGACCAAACATATTTCTGGGTGTTGCTGAGGGCTCTGCACAGTACAAGAAGTGGTACTTTGAGTTAATAATTGATCAGGTTGATCCATTCTTGACGGCAGAACCCACCCACTTACGAGTTGGATGGGCCTCTACTTCAGGTTATGCCCCCTATCCTGGAGGTGGAGAAGGATGGGGAGGCAATGGTGTTGGTGATGACCTCTACTCTTTTGGGTTTGATGGCCTTCATCTGTGGTCTGGTGAGTACTTTGTGAACTACCACTTATTCTTACCTTCCTTTACCTTCCATTTCTTTGTATATACAACATGCTATTTTTTTGTGAGCTACATTTGGAACTCCAGGTTATCATGAAGTTGTTTAGAAGTTCAAATCGGGCTTCTTGACTGAGATGTTAGGCAATATTGAATTATATCAGTTAGGCTTTTTAACAGATTGCTTCTGTTTTCATTATTTTGATCACAGAATGGCATTTTCCAAATCTAGATCAATACTGACTTAATTCTATCTGTCCAAAATCAATGGATGTATTGATATCAGATAAATTAATTCTATACAAATTGACGCCTGCACCATTATTTTACTTAGAATCTACAGTTGAAGGAATGTGACAGTTATTTCAAATATGTTGAAACATCCAACAAACTGAATTAAAATTTGAATAATTTTGTAAAAGTTTTGTCAATTACAAAAAAATAATTGCTATGTTAATGCCAACTTCATTACTTTAGTCCTTGTGTGTGGAGTCTTTAATTATGAACTAGCACATTATTTTTTCTTCCAGTTTTCTCTTGCATGCACAGCAAAATAATTATTATTGTTAGCTTGTTCATTTTGTGGAATATGTTTTAATGTGCAATTTTCAAGGCATGTAGACAAAATCCTTAGTTTCCCTGTATTACTCGGAGCCTTTAAATGCTGTATACATCTAGATATTCTTTAATTGCTCTGAAAATAATAGAGGTGAGCCATGCAAATGAAAGGTGTGTTTTGTTGAGAGTGTATATGAATTCACTGAAGTAAATTTTATGACATTAATTCTAATAATTAATAAGCTGAGAGTTTCCTTTATCAATATATTAATATTATTCTAGCATCAGGTTTTGTATATAAAATATATATGCGCAGACTCACATAATTAAATACTTTATTTCAACATTAGTGAGCAATTATCCAATGTCAAAAATTATCTTTTTTTCAGAGAAGACTAGGAGGCATCATAACATACTCCATTAGAAATGGCTGAATAAATAATTTTTAAAAATTAAGCCTGCTAAAATATTCTGATTCCTAAATACTTTTATCCTAGGTCGGGTACCCAGAGCTGTAGCATCTGTCAATCAGCATTTATTGGCATCTGATGATGTGGTTAGCTGCTGCTTGGATTTAGGTGTACCCAGCATTTCATTCCGCATTAATGGACAGCCTGTACAGGGAATGTTTGAGAACTTCAGTACAGAAGGGTTTTTCTTCCCTGTTGTAAGCTTATCAGCAGGTGTAAAGTAAGTACAACTTAATTTTAATTGTTTTCATTGCTGTCTTATTGCACAAAATATTGTCCAAATTCTAGTATGATTTATTCTGCTTTGTTGCTTCAGTTCTGCCCAAATAGCAGCTGGGAGGAAGCCAGGGAAGTAATGATTTGTTCAGTGATGATTTCACTTTAAAATGAAATGTGAGCCTGCAAACTATTTGACCAAATTGCAGTGTCTGGACAGTATTATTTTATGAGTATTTGATGACCTAGGGGAAATTAATTTTGTTTCATTCCAATTATCAGTGAAGAAAGCATGTTAGAAACACAGCACCATATTTGGCACTAATTAAGGCTCTCACTGGCTTTCTCAGCAGGGAGTAAAAAACCTAAATCATCAGGAAAACTGATACTGTGTTCACAGTGGAAAACAGAACTGATGAGAAGCAGTTTTGGAATCTCTTACTGATATTGCCCATTTCTTACCTCTTCTATAGCTAAAATACTGAGATTCAAACTTACTGTATTCAATTTATGTTGTTGTCTATGTTCAATGAATTAAAAAAATCTCCTGTAGAATCAAACAGAATGAAGGCAGGCTGGGAAAGGCTTAGTAAAACAATTTTAT
This sequence comes from Muscicapa striata striata, assembly GCA_030060385.1. NCBI lineage: Eukaryota > Metazoa > Chordata > Aves > Passeriformes > Muscicapidae > Muscicapa > Muscicapa striata. The sequence continues at coordinate 1,087,549 of JAREIS010000051.1, read as the reverse complement.
TTATTCCCCAGGAGTGACCCTACTATGTAGCTGCATAAATACAAAACTTTTGAGAACATTCATTAATTTTTACTGTAAGAAATCTGCCAAAACTGGTGTAATAATTTTCTTTCTTTTTTTCTCGTTCTTGTTTGATGTTGCTTTTATATTTTGTGAATGCATTTGCCTCTGTCGTTTACAGTAGCTGATGTTAACAGCAGATGTATGTCATCATCTGTGTCTATTACTATTAGAGAAAATATTTTTACATGGGAATCCTGAGTTCATAAGTCAAGGAGAGTGTTCTGGAGTCTTCATTTTTCACCTCTTTTGAAAAATGTAAACAAAATATGTTGATCTGTTCTAATATTCCTACAGGCTTCTGGTCATCCCATCACTACAAATGTAGGGGCTAATTCCTAGAGATAACAGGCTTTTTTTTTCTAAATGTTTCTGTGGTTTTTTTACTCTAGAGTTTTCCTACTTGAGGACCAAAGTATGCAACTGGATAGTTTTTGTATTTGCTGTTTTTCCTGGTATACTCTTAAATTTATATGAAAAATCTATATCTGAGGAGAAAAAGAACATTTTAGGGGTTTACAAGGAATCTTAGTTGTGCTTCTGGAACTCATTCCCTGTTGTAATATTTGTATTGTTTGCTATCTTAATGTATTATGGTTTTAGTGTTTTGTTTTGGTTTTTTTATTTCTCTTGTGTGCCAAACTGTCTGCATGTGTTCACTGAGAAGTAACTTTAAAACTTTCAAGTGATGTATCAATAGTCCTAATAGTATTTTTAGAGTAACTAAACTACTAATTTTAACAATTTAAATTAGATTTGTGTTTCCAAATCCCTCAAATTCATTTTAAAAATCACATTTGATTTTTGATTTTAAGTGAGAAATACTGAAACATGTTACTACATTGGATAAGTAGTTTTGCTTTGGCCAAAACAAATTTTCAAAGAATAGTGGGTAGGTGATTGTTTTACTGACAGTATCTGCTAGTATGAATACTTGGTAACCATTTGGTGTTTACCAAAACATGAAGCACACATGCCTTTCTGTAAATGGAGTAAAATAAATGCTTAGGCTTCTACATTATTTATTTATAATGATAGTGTATGCTGACTATTTAAGACTAATTGCTTTATTGAAAATCGCACAGAGTTCGTTTCTTATTGGGTGGACGTCATGGCGAGTTTAAATTTCTGCCTCCTGCTGGCTATGCTCCCTGTTATGAAGCATTGCTTCCAAAAGAGAAGATGAAATTGGAACCAGTCAAAGAATATAAAAGAGATTTTGAAGGAGTGAGGGATTTGTTGGGTACAACACAATTTCTCTCACAAGCTTCTTTTATCCCTTGTCCGATAGACACCAGTCAGGTATGTGAAGTTTGCAATAGTGGGGTCCATAACATGTGTCTGTTCAAAATTTAAATTCACAATATAAAATCTTCCCTCTCTCTTAGCAATTCTTCAATTGTTTGTTGTGATGTACTAACTAAACTAGATGGAACCTCTTCTTACTTCTGGAATTGTTATGCTCTTTTCTTAGGTTGCTCTTCCTTTTCATCTTGAAAAGATCAGGGACAAACTAGCTGAAAATATCCATGAACTATGGGGAATGAATAAAATTGAACTGGGCTGGACATATGGCAAGGTATGTTTTGAATGACCTGTCTGGGCATAGTCATCTGAATTAGGTTAAGTCTCCTACCAGCCCAAGCCTGGACTTGGAATTTGAACAGGGTATGCAGTGGTGGTCTATACAACAAGTGACCATGTAAGCTGGAAGGAGACAGTGGTATTAACTTTTTGGTGACTTTTTTAAACACTCAAATTCATCAAATTCCTTTGTTTTGTTATTTCATTAGTTATGGAGGCGTATTTATAGTGTGCATTATGTAAACGAATCATGGGAAAAGAAGATTTATATAGTTATGAGTAGCTGTCATTGAACAAAGAGAAATTATATTGATTATACTGACTTCATTACTGCAAAGAATTTAATGGGTTTTTACTGTGATTCTTGATTCTATCAAGAAAGTACTCTTTTCTGTTACTCTTTTGCAGATACGGGATGATAATAAAAGGCACCATCCTTGTCTTGTGGAATTCTCAAAGCTGCCTGAGACAGAGAAGAATTATAATCTACAAATGTCAACTGAAACCCTCAAGTGAGATTTAAATAGAAAAGAAAATGAAGTTTTAAATTTTTTAATTCAAGTGCATCGTACTGTTATAAGATATAAAAACCATTCAAATACCTCCTTCAAAGACATTCAGTTAACTTTACTAGAAGTCCCAGGAACCCAATCAGCCTGATTTAGAAAAACGTTGTCTCTACGGAGAGACAAAGGAAAAAACACCACCAAATCCTGTTGGTTATAATAAAGTGGTAGAAATCTCAGGCCATAGATTTGTGCCTTTTTAGTCTTTGAAGGGCTTATTTATTATTTCTGATAAATATTTTATTTTTTAAATACCATTATTTTTTATTACTTCCATGTTTTTTTAAATATAATTTCTTCTGCGTATTTATACAATGCATGAGACCTATAATGTTGTGTTTCACTAATGACATTTTTATGCCAGAACCCTTTTGGCCCTTGGATGTCACATTGTTCATGCTCATCCAGCAGCTGAGGAAGATCTTAAAAAAGTCAAACTTCCTAAAAAGTATGTACCCTATGGTAACGATTACATGTTACAATATTTATTATAAATATAAAATGTTTTAAGTTCATTTAAAGAACACTGGATATGGACCGCATACCTGATAAGGTCTTACAGATCCCTGATTAGGTCATTACCTTGACTGTGATGACATTGGAATGTGAATACTGCTGTTTCATCACCTTCTGAAGTTGTTCAGAGACAGGAACAATCACATACTTAAACCACAGGCAATTTTAGCAGTGTTACATCACCCTAGAACAGAGACTCCAAAGTTAAATACAACATTGCAGTGCTTTGCAGTGCAGAAATTCTATCATAATACTGGTTTGCTCTTATTCTCTTGTTAAAATACCTATTGCCTATATGAACCATCCTAATTAATGGAAATAACCTGATTTGGGCAAAAGAGAATCTGAATTTTTCTAAAAGTCAGGCAGTCCTTATACAATACAGAAGTGTTGGAGAGGATAATAGCAACTGCTGAAAAAATTACTAAACTTTTTTTCAGTGAAAAAGTTCTAAGAACAATAGTTAAATTTTTTTCTTCTGTTGGAAAAAAATGGCAATGCAGTCCTTACAGAATAGCTAATTAAAATAACATACTTAATAATACATAAAAGAGTTTCATAAGAAGTCATCACACAGACCTTTAAAATAGAAATTACTTGAAATGTTTTAATGGCAAATATAAAAAATACATATAAAAAGTAGTCATTCAATAACAATTTTGTTGCTTTATAGCAACCATTTAGGCATGTAAATACGGATCTGAGTCATATTTAATTAGCTATTGTGCAAGTAGGTGGAAAATGAGAAGGTCTGCTGGAATCCAATTTATATCCTAGTAAATAGCCAAATGCAATGGAAGATTTTTGCAAAGGAATGGGAGAGTAGGCTATTGAAAAGTGGAGAGAGAGAGTGATTTCCACCTTATGAATGCCTCATAGAAAGATTTAAATACTATAACTGGGATATCTTGACTCTGTTTTGCTTTGTTTGACTTACAGTTACATGATGTCAAATGGATATAAACCTGCCCCTCTCGATCTTTCTGAAGTGAAATTGTTACCTTCTCAAGAATTTCTAGTTGACAGACTAGCAGAAAATGCACATAATGTCTGGGCAAAAGACAGAATAAAGCAAGGATGGACCTATGGCATTCAACAGGTAGTAGCTTCTTTACATGCATTTGGAATAAGTAAAGAATGTGACATATTTTATTCTAGAACATAATTTGGGAGGGAGTGTTAGTTAAGATGACAAATACTGACTGTCTTGTAATAAGTGGAAAAGCCAGAGGGGGTAGGGAGCAGGAAAAAAAGCCCTACCTATAAAAGTCTGTATTGTCAGACCTGTATGGTTGCAGCTGCTGGATGTATGAGAATATATTTCCATCCTTCTCTTTCATTCATATATTTAGGTTTTCAGTGATAATTAATTGAGCTTGCATTCAGAGAACTCTATTTCATTAATGCTGTTTCTCTTCTGTAATCATTACATGATGCTAAAGTATAGTCTGTCTCATTATTCAAAGTTTTTGTTATGTCTAAACAGACCTTTTCTCTTGTTTTTTTTTATAATCCTTTTCAGGATCTTAAGAACAAACGTAATCCTCGGCTGGTGCCATATGCATTATTAGATGAACGCACTAAAAAATCAAACAGAGACAGCCTCCGCGAAGCCGTTAGAACATTCGCAGGCTATGGTTATAGTATTGAGCCACCTGACCAAGAGATAGGTGCGCATTTTTAATAAGAATCATGGCCCTTTTTTAGTGATGTTTATAGTTTCATTTTATTTTTTAAAGTGTTTTTTTTTTTTTCTCTGTTTATTTTTACAGCTGACCAAACAGTGGAAAAAGTCAGCATTGACAAGATACGATTTTTCAGAGTAGAACAATCCTATGCAGTGAAGTCTGGAAAGTGGTACTTTGAATTTGAAGCTGTGACAGGTGGAGATATGCGTGTTGGCTGGGCCAGGCCAGGCTGTCGACCTGACGTAGAGTTGGGAGCTGATGACCAAGCATTTGTATTTGAAGGAAGCAAAGTCAGTACACTTTCACCTCTTTTGACCTATGAACAGGCTAGACAGAGAACTACAGCATAGGTTTCCTCTGGGTACTCCACATCAACTACTGGAATGTTTTTGATTCATATAAAGATATCTCTGAACTCTTTTTCACATTTTTACCTCCAATTTGGTTCTGGTCATGGGATTATGCTAACAAAGAAATGTTGGTTTACATATATCTTCCTAGGCTATATCCAACTACGTACAGAAGTCTGTCATAATTGCAAACAAGATACAGCATTCACTTCCATTTTTGTATAAGTAGTGTGTTACAAAAATCAAAAAAACATTTTTCATTAACGGAGGGAACCACAGTCTGTTTTTCTTTTTCTGTCTTATCTGCTTTCTGCATGTCCTTTTCCCCCAAGCTTGACTCCTAAAGGACCTGAAGGGTAATAATGATCCTGTGGGTAAAAAGCTGAATCCAGTGAACAGTAGTTATCAGGTTCCAAATTGCTCAAGTTAAGGTGCCTTAGCTGCCCTATGTTCCTGTTATCTCTAAGGCAAAAGTCATGATCAGTACTGCTTGCAAGTTATTTTGAGATCCTGGAAAATAAAATACCTGGGTTTCTTTATTTATTTTGCATTTCATTTTTAATTTTAGCACTGTGTTTATTTACTTACTTTTCCATTTAGGGCCAGTGTTGGCATCAAGGCAGTGGATTCTTTGGACGAAGCTGGCAACCAGGAGACGTGGTTGGTTGTATGATAAACTTGGATGACAAGTCAATCATATTTACTCTGAATGGAGAGCTGCTTATAACCAGTAAAGGTTCTGAACTTGCGTTTGCTGACTTTGGAATAGAAAATGGTAACTTCTCCTTTATACTCACAAGATAATTAGAAGACAAAACAATACAACAGAGAGAAAAACTAGTCTGCCATAACGACTCAGTGAGCTGAGAAGTCATATTTCACTGATGTGAGCCTTCAGACTGTGCTATACATTAACTTCATAAAAATTTATTTTGAGAGTGCTTGTGTGGCACAAACTGAATTCTTTGCTCCTTAAACCACATTAATGGGGTTTCAGCAGTCAGAGTGGATAAATTTTCTCACTGTTGCTAGGCTTTCTCTCAGGACTTCAGTGCTAAGACATGGTAATAATAAGCATACTGAAAATTTTCCAAAACCTGAAAATGCAGTCTCTGATAATCTTACTGGAGCATAAATATATACAATGTTCACTTCTATGAAGGACAAAATGAGTACTGTGCAATGAGAGTCTGCATCAAAAGAAAGATCTTTGCAACATAACTTGAGTCTAATTTTTATTTTTTTTCTCTGTTCTATTCATAATTATTTAAATTCTCCATTTTCCTGGGATATAATTCCTCTTCTGTTTTTGGCCTTTGGTTTTTCAAAAAGTAATATCTATATGACTGTAGTTAAAGAGTTTGGGAATATTTTCAAACTGTCTTGCTTTATGTTTTCATTGGCATTTTCTTTGTAAGTGTATCTCCTCCAACCAGTAATACCTTCATACCTGCTAGTAATTGCCAGAAAACTTTGCAGTTGCTCAACTGCTCTTCTTTGATTTTACCATTGATAGAGTTTTTATAAAGGTAGAGAATGAGGGACTGCCTTAACAAAGCTGTACTGAAGTCCTAAAGTTTAGGAGAGAAAATCTCTCCTTTAGAGGTTGAACTGTTGGCTTTTCCCTAATCTTGCTCCAAATTCTATTTCTTGGGGAAATGGTGAAATAAGTCAACAGTCTTTCAACCCTGTCTAAAGGTATATGGAGATCAAAAGTTGAGTCATAAAAATGCTAGGATTAGAGTGTGAGTTTGTCCATTGTGAATGATGGAGGCTGGCAAAAAAAAAAATTTACCCACTGATGATAAAGTAAATTTTAAATAAATCTATTGAGACACCTGAAACTCATCAAAAAGTCCTTTTAAAAATTTGGTGCCATCCGAAACCATACTTAACTTTGTTAATAATTTTGATCTAGTCAAGGTTGGCTTCCAGTGTCCAGCTTGTTGTATAAAGCCACATTGATTAGTCTAAAAATGAGAAAGATAGCAAATTAATTGGATAGTGCCGAAGTTCTCAGGGGTTTTGGTAGCAATTATATGGAACTTAGACATTAGTATTTAAGGTGGCTTTAAATCCTATTGTCATCACTTCATGTGCATTACTTGTAGGAGCTAATGTTTAGTTCATATTAAATGGATTGAAAATAAAGAATGTCTGGTTGTAAACTAAATTTGTTTTACACTAAGTTACTGTTAAGTTTTATTTGTTTTGTTTTGTTTTTTTCTTTAGGCTTTGTTCCGATTTGTGCACTGGGCCTGTCTCAGATTGGTCGTATGAACCTTGGCATGGATGCCAGTACGTTCAAGTATTACACAATGTGTGGCCTCCAAGAAGGTTTTGAGCCTTTTGCTGTTAACATGAACCGAGATGTTGCTATGTGGTTTAGTAAACGCTTACCAACATTTGTCAATGTGCCAAAAAATCATCCTCACATTAAGGTAACGTTACATGTCAGGGAGACACCTGTTCAACGACTGTTTGTTTAGCAAGCTGAGACATTAAACCCTTACTAATACTTTCTGTCATCAGATAGTTTGTCATATAACTCTATTAAGCCACTCTTAGATAATTCCAGATGATCTTGTCTATCTTCTGTTTCATTTATGGTAGTATGGATTCCTATGGATATACTTATCTGGTTTATTGTATGACTTACTAATTTATGTTGTGGTTAGCTACTGGGAACATGTTATGGGTTTTTTAATAGTCTATTTTATATGTGCTTTCACTTTTTAAACCTTCTCTACTATAATTTTCTCTTAAATATCTGAAAATTGTTCAGCTTGAGTCTGAAGACATTTAAGTGTACCAGTAGTGTTGCAGATTTTTTCATTATGATGCACCAGTGATAGGAGTTCCAAAACTCCTAACTAATTTATCCTACGGCAGAATAATATATCCTGTCTTTTCTATAAATTGTTCCATATTGATATATTCCAAAATGATAAATTTGAATTCCGTAGGAGATTTTTTTACTATAATCTCTCTAGACTATTTACTTTAATTTAGGTTTAGCCAATTATTTTCTAATGTTTTTCTTTGAATATTTGCTTCTTAAGCAAATTAAATTTCACTGAATGCCAACTAAATATTCTCAGTACTTTTTTCATTTTATCAGGATTATTTTGTCACCATTCCTGTCTTTAAATTTTTTTTAAATATTCCTATAACTGAGTTTGAAAACTCACTTTTTCAGCACAAGGAAAATAATATCAGACTCAATGTCCATAATGACTCTCTGAACAATTCTAATTGATATTTCTTCTCACTGTGGTAGAAAATTACTTTTTCTTGTACACAGTTTTTCAATGATCTGTGTACTCACAGTGAATTAGTTCAACAAACTATATACTTTTTTTTTTTTTTTTTACTACTGAAAGGAACATCTTGAAAATATTTACTGTAGTCAGGATATACTGAATCTTTTGGTTCCCTTGCTCTTCAGGTTAAATTCAGTGTCCAAGAACAAAGCTGCATAGTTTTGAAGACATTAATTATGAAAAATTTAAGTTGGCACTTTCACTTTTCTCATCCTCTAGTAGCTTAATTAAAGTTTTCAGCATTTTTGGATAGTATTATTTAAAAATATTTCTGTTATTTTTAGATATGGAGAATTGATGGAACCATTGAGAGTCCACCTCGGTTAAAAGTTACTCACAAGACATTTGGCACGCAGAACAGCAATTCAGACATGATATATTGTCGTTTGAGTATGCCCGTTGAGTTCCACTCATCATTCAACTTCGGCATGGCTGTGGAAAATGCCTCATCTGATGTTTTCCAAAAACGGTTAGACTTGGATTTAGTTATCCTATTTCATGTTTTCAGTGTAAATGTATTATGTTATATTTTTTTTATTATTGTATACTCAAAATTTCTGTACACTAAGCACAGATTACTGTAAAATGTATGTTACTCAGATTTTTCTATTCTTGATGGTTTTATAAGCCACCTTTGCTGCAGAATGCGGTGTCCAGACAAGAGAGAGTCTTTTCTACAGAGGTGCATCACAAGATTTATAGATCTTTGCCTAAGCAGCTCCATTTTTTCTGAATTATTATGATTTGCAAAAGCTGGACTGGAAAACTAGCTCACAGCCTTTTGCCCATTGGATTATTGCTCATCCAAATTATTGCTCAATCACTCATTGTTACTAGAAAAGTGCCTAATTCATTAAAAGATAAAAGATTGTGGGACTGTTTTTTAAAGATACCAGGTATTAATGGGTCCTGCACCTTTCAGAGTTACCTCTGTCTTTATTTAACTGCTGCAAATCTACCTCTTCTCCCACTCTACCTTAACAGCAATCAATTATTTTTACTTGTATCTTTGTATCCTGTAGTCTTTGCTAATGCATACCAAGCAAACTAGTTAGCCACTTAACTTACATTAGTTAGTTTTTAAGTATACTTAGCCTAATAATGACTAATTTTTAAACTTTTTTTAAAAAATTATTTTCTGATTTTCCTTTATCTATAGGAAACACAGCCAAGAAATTGCTCCTCCTTCTACTACAGTAAGTAATTATGTTGAGATGCTCAGTTCTTCTAATGTTTTGAAGTAGATTTATTTGTGGCAGCAAGTTCATTAGAAATTGATCTGTTGAAAGAAGCCTTTTAAATAATTTTCTAGGATATAATATTTTAATATATAATGATGTCTGGAGTTGCATGGCTTACAACTTGTGTAAGCATAAATCTCACTAACTTAAAACACTATTCTGTTTTTTTTTAATCTACGAGTATTTTAAATTACTTATTAGAAGAATGTGAATTACTCTTATTAATGTTTGATATAAGGCGGGAATTTTTAAAATATCACTATTTGAGTATTCCTTGATAAAACACTTTAGATTTCTATTACTAATATGCTCTTTTTCCCCTTTCAGTATTTTTACTCACTACGGATATTTGCTGGCCAAGACCCATCCTGTGTCTGGGTTGGCTGGGTAACACCAGACTATCATTTCTACAGTGAGAATTTTGACCTAAATAAAAATTGTACTGTGACAGTTACTTTAGGTGATGAGAGAGGCAGAGTTCATGAAAGGTATGGAATTATTTATAGCTTATTAAAGTTTTTATTTTAATACTGTTGCTTAAAAGTCAGATGTTCACAAGCTTGATGATATTTTAAATATTAATTTAAACTAAGAAAATTTATTATGGAGTGAGTTTTCTGTGCTCATTTATGCATTAGTATCTTTTATATAGACATGTTAAAGTGAATTTATCGTTAATGTTCATTAAAGAAAATTTCTTTGGGAAAGTATTTTAAATGAAAGATGTTTCTTTAATTTAATATCTGTATTTACTCTGTGTGAACTCATTTGTTTTACTGTAACTTACAAGTACACACAGAAGCCTGTGAAATTTTTTCATAACTATAAAAAAAAATGAATAGTGTATTCAGTCTGATCCCTCACCCACAATGATTCTGATATATTACAAGGAAAAAAAAAAAGGTTTTTAATGAACAATTAAACTAAAAGCATTACAGGCACCTTTGAGGATCTCTAAGTACTCCTCCATTGAAAAGTTTGTCTTCACCAAGTTCAGTGTGACCTATGCTTTGTTCTTGTTCTTTCAGTGTGAAGCGCAGCAACTGCTACATGGTTTGGGGAGGAGATGTAATTGCTAATTCCCAGAGATCAGGTCGCAGTAATGTTGATATAGAAATTGGATGCTTTGTTGACCTGGCTACAGGAATGGTGTCATTCACAGCCAATGGAAGAGAGCTTGGCACTTGTTATCAGGTATTAACAGATGTTCAGGAAGCTATCTAGTAAGCTTCTTGTTTAGGTGCTAATTCTCTTTTTCAGAAATCTAACTGGACACCATTTGTGTGATGATAACGTGTTTTCCTATATCATTCTGATTTATCCCTCTTTTTCTCACTCTCTTGTAAAGGCTATGTTTCTTGAGTTGTTTCAATATGGTCAGATAAATATTTTTTTTACATCTCAGTTTGTGTGGTTCAAAATCTTGATAAAGTTAATACTTTAAATTATTTTTTACCTGAATCTGTTATACAATAAAGGGGAAATAAATATTTAAACTAGAAGAAGGTCAAAAGTAGATTTTAGATATAGTAATTTTTGACATGAATTAAGAAGAAAAATTTAGTTCATTATTACCACGGTTTGTATCTTCTGCAGATAGCTGTGATTTGGAAACATTGTGATTTGATAAGTTTCAAAACCTAAAGATCAAATATGCATGAATGCAGAAAGCCAAAATAAGTGGGGTGGGCCCTAAATGCTATTAATATCCTCAAAACATGGTGTCATTATACAAATGGATCCGTGGCTGACAGGAGTTTTCAGCACCACATTGTTGAGATTTCCTCTTAGTACGATCAATTGTCTGTAGTAAAGCACTCCCTGGGGAAGAGGTTGTCCAGTGTCAGCAACAATTCATTGCTTTCTTCTATATCACGCCCTCAAATCTGTAATACAGACAAAACTGAAATATTATTTAACTAAATTTAGTTGAACTTTTATACTGACTCCATTGAAAATGAATGTGGCAGAGTTGCACACAGCCTGTTAATGGGGGTGGGAGCTTATATAGTAATTGCAGTTTTGGAATATTTTGTAATAATGGTCAGTAACTTCAGTGCCACACTGGGAGAATATTGAATGTCAACACACTGTGAAAAGAAAAAGGCTATTAAAGTGCTTAAGCCCTGCTTTATTGTTTTTCAACTAGATACAAATCAATACAAAAGCTTCTGAGCAAACCCATGAAACTTTGGTGTGTTTCTTTGTAGGAGGTGTTTGTGGGGTTTTTTATTCATGGAAAGCCTTTAGCTGTTCTTCTTATCTTGCTAGGAGATGTATGAGAAGACAGATGTGGAAGATGCATGTTATTGAGTTTAGTGTAAATCCCACTTTCAGGTTTTTCCTTATATGACTTCCATTTAATAGAACCATGTTCTCTGTACCAAATTTAAAACTGTCTCAGAAAATACCATTACTTCTCCTCTGTTTCTTCTCTTTTTCATGGAAAAATACTAAAAGTTCTTTTAGGAAATACTTTTTCAATAAATCTGTTACACCTGGTCTGCTGAAAAATGGGAATATACAGCAATTTTTACAGATATAAAATAATTACCAAGATAGTTACCACTAAGGGTGAAATATTTTAAATTTTTTTCTTATTTTGAGTAATTTAAATATTTTCTCTTTTTTTGAAAGTAACGATTGTGGATTATGTAGTTTTTATTTCTATGTCTTGAATATCTTTATAATAAAGACCTTTAAAATATTTCAATAAATCAAATCTCTCACTCCAGGTGCCACAAATTATTGATATTTGTTTGGTCTAGGTAATTATTCTAGTCTTATAACAGTTTGCATGCACTTTTCAGTTTTCTTAACTGAAATAGAAGGACTATATTTGTATGCTGTTATCCTTCTAAAAGGCTTATAGGTCAACATATTTAAGAGAGGAAATGAATTTTTTTCTGTAGTTCCTGATCTAACTCTTGAATGCCATGGTGATAATCAGAAAAAAAAAAAACAATACACCAAGCAGAGCAGAATGCCATTTTTTCTGGATGTGAGACTGTGCTTTTTTTTAACTTACCAAAAGTTTGGAATGTTAATACCAAGCCCTATATTATTTTGTCTGTGCCCATAGTTATAGTTCTGAGAAAATAGTTTTTATTAGATTGTTGTCCACAAAATTAGGAGTTCTTCCCAGAACAAATATTGTAGTGGTGCTTATTATGTACAATGTCCATACATGATACACAAAACGCACTATGATGTGATTAATAAATTTAATTGAACTTCTGAAACTTTGACTTAATTGTATAGATGTACTTTTTTCAACCACCTTGGAACACTGAATTTTTTAAAATAACATGCTATTCTATATTTGTATTTTTGATTCTTTATTTCTTGGCAGTGGTGAGTAATCCTGTTCAGTGTTCTTCAGAATAAATGGTCTTACACTGACATGCACTTTGAGTCCAGCTACAATGGGGAAAAAAGATAACGTAGCTGTAATAAAAGTGCCAGACACAAGCAGAAACTTTGAAACTATAGCACTGTGATTCCCTGTGTTTTTATAAGGCTGGAGACCAATGCTGGGCCTGAAAATAAAGAGCTCTTTAAGAAAATTACATTATTCTACTTTTAGAGTAGATAATCACTAATCTTAATAGGAGATAAAGATTTGCACTATCCTGATCCCATGATGTGCTCTCAATCTCTACAGTGAGCTGTTGAATTTGGATGTTTTTGAGAAGAAACTACACTGTGTTACCAAAGTTCCTCTTATAAGTGTTGATAGGACATAAGGCTACAAAACACCTTTCTCAAAATCAGGTGGTCCTATAAAGATAACTGCAAATACTTTATTATATTACAGGTAGAACTTTATTTAGTAGAGTCTCTCAATTATTTGATAATGAACCATACAGTATACAATATTTCTTTTATATCATATTCAGGGAGATTATTATTTTTCCATTTTTAATTTGTAAAAAATTTTAATCTTGTTTCAATTCTAGGTTGAACCAAACACAAAGCTTTTCCCAGCAACTTTCTTACAGCCTACAAGCACTAACTTGATTCAGTTTGAACTTGGTAAATTAAAGGTAGGAAGTATTTTTGTATTCTATAGAAAGACAATCTTTATGTAAATGTGCTCTTTTAAATCTGTTTATTTCCATACAAATTCCTTCTCAGTTAAATTTGTTCAAAAAGGTTGAATCAAAAGCATGACTTATAATTTGACTTCTATATTTACTTCTGTAAATGTTATTTTATGCAGTTAATTGATTATCTGCATTTGTCAAAATTAATATTATTTGAGGGTAATACCATTAATGTTGGGGGTTTTAATGAATTTTGTTCGTTGCAATAACTTCTACCTTTCTAAGATTTCCTTGCTATTTAAAAGTTGTGCTTCCTTTTGGTGTTATGGGTTTATTCATTATTACATGTTTAAAAATAATTAATGCACATATTTGTTTCAGAATACCATGCCTTTATCAGCAGCAATTTTTAAAAGTGAAGAAAGAAATCCTATTCCTCAGTGTCCCCCCCGCCTTGATGTCCAAACCATTACACCTGTTTTATGGAGCCGGATGCCAAACAGCTTTCTAAGAGTAGAAACAGAGCGCGTCAGTGAACGTCATGGCTGGGTCGTACAGTGTTTGGAACCTCTGCAGATGATGGCACTTCATATCCCAGAAGAAAACAGGTACATTGATAATGAGGTAAAATTGCTTGATGTGGCCAAAATATACTGAAAAAAGATGCCAGCCTACTGATGAAACCTGTCTTCCTGAATATTTACCCTATAGTTGTTGCGAATTTCTGATCTTACCTGATATCATATCAGACATCATTGTATTTGTGAAACTTAAGTAAATACAAGAGACTGAACTTTAATGCCATGTACCAAATTTTGAATGCATAAAAGAAAGCATGACTATTAGATTTTATTAAAATTGAAATAGCGTCTCTCAAATCTGTAGCTCTTTAAACATAGATATTTTTCTCAGCTTGAGAAAAACAAGTGTAAAGAACATCCAAGTACAATTTTGCTGAATTTTTTTCTATAATAGAAACCTTTAATCTCTTCCTGTTTTATCTGCAATTCATGAATTTACATGAATTAAGTTCTTATGTTCTTATTGACAAGATCATGACTTTGATTTTCATTAGGTTTTATCTTCAGAGTGAGGATTATAAAGATCTATCCTAATATAAAATGTCATAACCAGTAAAAAAATCAAACTATCAGCAAAAGCGTAGCAGAAAGATCATTTAACAGCTGTAATTTTATTAGTAATTTTTAAATTTCTTTTAATGATTCAAAACTCAAATTTATTTTTTGTTAATAAAATTGAATTGAAGAAAAGAGTGGAAAACACTGCGTGTTGTGGAAAAAATAAACCAGTAGTCCTGAGTAAACTATAAAGGCACTGTTTAGTAATGGTAATAATGCAGATTTTCAGTGTTATATATACCTAAACACCTAATACACCTATTTTAAAAACAAGTTCTAATTTACAATTATTCCAAAGAGGCATCTCCATCTCAGATTTTGGGGTTTTTTTTCCCAATGGAGTTCTAATTTTAAACAGTTTCAACAAATTATTTCCACCCATTTACTGTATTTTAATGATGCATGTACTGAGATTAGTTTGTATCAACTTTTATATTAGTGGATTGAAGAAGAACTGATGGAAATGTTCAGAGATTGTTAAACTTACCTTTTTCAAAGTCTTTATTCATGGAATTGACTGGTGCTCTGTTTCTTTATTTCATAACAGATGTGTTGATATTTTGGAACTATGTGAACAAGAAGATTTGATGATGTTTCACTACCACACTTTAAAACTCTATAGCTCAGTTAGTGCTCTAGGTAACACTAGAGTTGCTTATGCACTCTGTAGCCATGTGGACATATCTCAGCTATTTTTTACAATAGATAATCAATACTTACCTGGACTTCTACGTTCTGGATTCTATGACTTGCTCATTAGCATTCATTTGGAGCATGCCAAGCAAACCAAGCTCATGATGAGCAATGAATTTATCATTCCAGTTACAGACGAAACTCGAAATATTAAATTATATCCTGATGAAACAAAGAAACATGGTTTACCTGGAGTAGGGCTTAGTACTTGTCTTAAACCAGCCTTTAATTTTTCTACTCCATGCTTTATTACAACCAGTGAAGATCATCAGACATCCATCCCAGAGATACCCCTGGAGATACTTAAATCCAAGGCCATAAGTATGTTAACAGAAGCAGTACAGTGTAGTGGGAGTCATATACGAGACCCTGTTGGAGGACAGGTTGCATTCCAGTTTGTTCCTGTTCTTAAACTGATTGCAACACTGCTCATAATGGGTGTTTTTGATGACGATGATGTGAAGCAGGTGTTACTCCTCATTGATCCCACGGTGTTTGGAGATCACAAGGAAGAAACAGAAGAGAGGACAGAGAAGGAAGAAGTGACACAAGTGGAAGAAAAAGCTGTAGAAGCTGGGGAGAAAGCAATCAAACAAACCAAAGCTCCTGCAAAGGGCTTGTTGCAGACAAGATTACCAGAATCTGTTAAACTTCAGGTGACCATTTACTATAAATATGTTACTTATATTCTGCTCTTGATGAAGAAAAGGATTGTGCTTTTTTTCTGTTCTCTGCTTAATAAGATTTGAAATTCTGAAGGTCTTTAATTCTATTTTGCCTTTAAAGCTCACATTAATTTTAAAAATGATGATGATGCAGTTCTTTCTACATCTATCTCAAATACATATGTGAAAACATACTTATTTCATAAAAATGGAAGGGTTAGACCAAGTGACCCTTAACGGGCCCTTCCAAGCCAAACTAATATGTCTTCTAGATATATTGAATGCATGGAGTGAAGGATTATGTGTGCAATATAATATTATCAATCAGATAATGGAACTACCATTTTGTCACCTTTACAGTGTTAAAACAAAGATATGGGAAAAATGCCTCTCGCTTTTACAGTCTTACGCACTTTATGATATGTACTCAAGTTCTTCCCCAGAGTTTGTAAAGCTGTTGAGATTGTCTATTTTCTCTACCCTAGATGTGTCATTTACTCAATTATTTTTGTGACTGTGAACTACAACATAGAGTGGAAGCAATTGTATCATTTGCAGACCGTTATGTATCAAAATTACAGTATAACCAGAAATACAGGTACAATGAACTCATGCAAGCCTTGAACATGTCTGCTGCTTTGACGGCCAAGAAGACTAAAGAATTTCGATCTCCTCCTCAAGAGCAGGTAAAATTTAAAAAAAGATTGAATTACAGACTAAAAAAAATACTCTTTATGGTGACAAAATAAAGTCCTGACTCAGAGAACCAAAATGAATTTGAAAATAAATTTATCCCATGCCGCAAAATACTTAATGTCAGAATGCTGAAACTTGTGTTCTAGAACTTAACCTGTAAACCAAAGTTATAAACAGGTAAAGTATGGCAATATACTAGAATATGTCTTAGGCTATTTCAGTGTTTTAACTATGTTTTAAATCCCTTGAAGATTAATATGTTGCTGAATTTTCAACTGGGAGAGGATTGTCCCTGTCCAGAGGAGATTCGGGAGGAACTGTATGAATTTCATGATGATCTTCTAGTTCACTGTGGTGAGTGGCAGGTCGTTGATAGAAATTTTGTTTGTTTTTTTGGCACTTGACAGATCAGTTGAAAAATATACTAGCATGAGAAGTTTTTTTATTAGATGTATTACTGCCTACAAAGTGAATTTACTGACAAACTTTGGTGTAAATTACAAAAATATGGCAAGTCTGTGCATAGTTTTAAGTTTCACTGTTAAATCTCTATTAAATATTATATAATATGATTCTGTTTATATACTAGTTTTAGACTTATTGGGGAAAAATAATCCAAACAAGAAGACTGGCTTATCTTAAAAGATTTATATAAGCACATATATGAGTACAAGCAATAAAAAGCTATTGAGGAAACACAATAGCTGCAAAGCTGAGCATCAGATATTTAACCAAAAAAAAGCAGATGTGTACTTCTCTGCCTGCTTTAGCTTAGTTTCCTGTTGTATGCATAACTGTGAGAGTCAGTAATTTTAAAACACTTGCACTGCATATTACAGCTTGAATTTATTCTCTCATTTAATTTGCATTTCCTGTGTAATTTCATGTGGGTTTTTTGATGTCTATATTTTGTTAGTTTATTGAGTTTATTGAGATCTTAGATTAATTCAGACAGTCATGGAATTATTAACATTTGTAGTCTGAGTCATCTAATTATTACTGTTCATTCCCAGCAATTATACAGTTAAAACCAAGATAAACAAGCTTTTTCCATTGATCTACTTGGTAGATATATTCATAGTTACTTTTCCAGTGTGTTGATTAGTTCTATGGTTATTGGCATCCATCTCGTCCAAAAAGAAGGGGCCAACGTCATTACAGTGAATTGACAGCATCTCAATCTGTCCCCCAGGAGGAGCATGATATTCCTACTGGTTAGCTCTTTCTTGTCTACCTTTTTGCTTGAGATCATTATCAAATGTTTACCAATACAGTCTGATAAATCTTTCTGTGCTTGTGATCCCTAAAACCAGGATTACCTGGTTCAGGAATTGTTCTGTTTTAATGACCTGTAATTAATTTCCATTTTCTGTTTGGCGGCATGGTGCCTCCTAAACCATTCTGTGCTTGTATTATTAAGGCTTCTGATATTATTTTGCACTGCTATATCTGAGTACCCTCTTTGAATCTCCAGCAACCAGCAAGCTGTGATTTCATGATAAGCCATTTATAATTTTTTAATTACCTCAGCCTTAGCCTCAGCCAAAGATGAGTAGGTCTGTTGGTATCTAAGCAGTGGTTCATCAATTTACTTCTGAGGGTGTAGTACAAGATAGTTTTAGAAGTCTTTAAAATCAAGGTTTGTGTCTGTAAGGCAGAAATTTAGCTGGCTTAACATTATATGGTTTTCACAATCCTCAGTTAATTCTTATTGACCCTTGCTTCTAAGTGCTTACCAAAACCCTTTATTTCATTCCATCATTTTTCTTTCAAGTATTAAAGTGAATAGTTGCTATTCTCCTATTTACTCCTCTTTCTCTCCTCTTTCTCTCCTCTTTTTCTCTGTTTTTATTACATCCATCATAATAAATTATTACAGCCACCTCAATTTTTCAGCCACTTAGCCCTTGATTTCACCCCTGGTTTCCAAGGGTAATGCCCATTTGGCAGCACAAAGTACTCTAAGACTCCAGGATGGAGATTATGAAAGACCTACAACTTACTTGGAAATGTCTAAACTCCACAATCAAGTAATTTTAGCTTAAAATATTGTGGCTGGTATGATCATTGAGTTAGTTTAGCTCCTGATCACTCTTTATATTTCATGAGGTGAAACACTAGTTACTGTGTGCATTGAGATTTTTCTTTTTAGGGATGTACTTTTATTATTTGTTTACTACATCATAAACGTGTATTTTCAATGAGAGTTCTAGATGGAGGAAATGCTGCCTCATGATTAAAATAGTTTAAAGATCTTCTGGATTCTAAGCAAAACCATATTCTTTACTTTGTACAGATTTATCAGAGGTGGTCATTGTGGATAAACGCTCCTCATTATCTGTGTCCTGACTTGGTCCTGAAAATCAGTACTAAGCAATCACAGCTGCAGATTAAATGAATAGGAGTACTGCCTGGAATGTTTAATCAGCTTTTTAGTGCTAAGTATACTTTGCCATCTAAGTGGAAAAGTATGTATGCAATCAAGTAATTAAAGGCTTCTTCATAATGAATATAAGCAAATAGTTACTCAGGCAGTCTTAATCCTAGCACGTCCTAACTATGAGTGGTTAATTTTGCTGGCAAAATAATGGTCCTCTATCACGTGTTTTATGTGCAATTTCTTGGTTCTAAAAAAACCGAACAAATTTACAGCATATTTTGTAGCATCTTATCAAACTGACAGTTATCTGGGTTGAAACCATCTGTACTGGTGCGCAGACCTCTGCCACTTGAAGGGGGCAATTAGCCTGCGGCAACATAAGATAGTTTCTGAAAGAATTGCAGCTATAAGAGGATGCAGAATGAACAATTAATGATATGGAACAGTAAATGAGACCCCATCTGGAGGACTCACAGACCTCATCTACCCCAGTCCAACACTGTCTCAACTCATGATCCCAGTGAATTTCTTGTTGCCTGTCCATTTCAGCTTTTGAGGAGTTCCGCTCCCAGGCCTAGGTTTTATTTCAATGCCAGATACTTTCTTCCTCTAATATCCTTTAATATCTATTTCTGCCTTCCCTTTCCTTTCTTTACTGATGACATTTCCTGTTTTTACTTTTTTTCAGACTGACTGTATCCTGTCGTCTTTTTTTTTTTTTCCGCAAAGCCAGTTTCACTTATCGCATTTCTTAAATTCTGTATTTACTGTCCAATTTCAATTTTGACTTTTTTCATTCCCTCCCAGTGCCTTTGAATTTTATCATTTAGTCACTCCTAGTTGTAATTTCCATTCTCCCTTTGTAGCTGCCAGCAGCAAATTTTCTCTAACTTACCACATATAAGATAGCACGTCTGTTCTATTTCTTTCTTAGTTAATTGTTTAGTACCAGTTTTAGCCACTGCAGTTTATTCTTTTCCCCTCTGCTTCAAGTTCTAGCTCTAGTGTCCTGTCTGAAAAGCTTCCTTTTCTTAATTTCTCTTTGACAAGCAAGGTGCAAAAGCTTACATTTCAGCTTGGCACAATTATCTCAAATCTGAGGGGAGCCTGCTTAGTTGTTCTTTGCTTCTGCACATAACACATGTGTTGTCTGATGATCACTAAGAGGTGTTTGAGAGACTTTGAATGGTTGTGAAGCAGTGTAGTGAACTGAACTGTTTTGAACTACCTGGTAAAATGACATTCCATCTCATTGTATACATTTTCATGAAAGGCATGTATTACCCACATAATCTCTGAACATCTGCCTTCTTACAGTTTTAAATCAGTTAATTTATTTGTTTATGGCTGATAAGTATCTTGACTGAAAAACTGTACTATATTGTAAGATACAGCCATACACTTTCTTTAGCCTATATCCTGCAATATGAAACAAAGGATCACAAATTTAATCACATATGACTATGAGCCCTATTTAATTGCCGTAGTAGACACTTTAAAAAGTACCACCTCTTTGTTCATAACAGTGGAAAATGAATACTATAAATCTGGATATAAGAAGTATGTGTACTCAAAGGAACATAATTTGAGTGGTGATCAAATGTGTTAAAGCTGCTGGCCTTACTACTTCTTTTGCTAGTTAAAAAAAATATTCCTATGGCTATTTTAAAATTGTTTAAATATTGAGGGTGTAAAACTTCAGATATTACGTTTTGTTTCTAACCAGTTTTGTTTTATTCTAAGGTATTCCACTAGAAGAAGAAGAAGAGGAAGAGGAAGATTCCTCCTTGACTGGCAAACTCCGTTTGTTAATGTACAAAATCAAAGGTCCACCAAAAGCAGAAAAACTGGAGCCTAAAGAAGAAGAGGAGAAAGCTCCTAGTAAGTTTTCTTTCCATATAAATACTTTCCTGATGCAAGTGGTAAAGTTTTACACAGTTAACAGGAGTGTATTTTCTAATAAAATTTTATAAGTGGCTGAAGAGGGAGAGTGACTATTTAAGTTTCTTCTGCTTCTTAGAGCTACTATTCTATGTACTGAAAACCTCAGATGCACTTTTAAACAAGAAATTAAAATGAGTGGAAGATTTTGGATCCAGATCATTAACTCTAGGGTTGAAAATTTACATATTCTTTATAAAGAACTGTGAAAGGCTAATTATAGCACAATAATCTGGACTCAAGCATTCTAAACCTGGGAAGATCTAGTTTTTGTGGTTTGGTTTTTAATGTAAAAATTCTTCTTTAGAGCTTATCTCCATTTCCTTCTATTACCTGTTCTTAGGCTAAATATACACACAAATACAGACAAGCACATAAAACCCCCAAAACACTTGTGACTACAAACTTCTTATTCTGAGCAGTATTACTGTACATATCCATTCCCATAGCCTCTTCCATAACATGCAAGTGGTGTCCGTGGTCTATACAAGTGAGATTGGTTCTGTGTTTGCAATTCCTCAGCTATTTGCATAAGCTTTTTTTGAGCCTCTCTGCAAAATGCACTTGATTTTCACTGCCACTGTGCTTACATGATACAGGAAAACTCACCCCAGTGAAGGTGATGTGTGATGTGAATCTCACAAACTTTGCTTTTGCTGTTTTCAATCCTTAGTAGTGACTAGGAATGGTGAGGAACAAGCAAGGCAAAAATCCAAATTCCTCTAGGTCATTCTTTAATACATGTTTTAGCTGAGGTTTCTTATTGCCTTTCTGAATCAAGATTGGGTCTCTAGCTCTAAATTTCTATAAAACCATACAAATATCATATGCAGGATTCTTCAAGTGACTTGAGGTTGGTCAACCAATGATGGTTACTCCTCTTTTTTTTTCCCAAGTTGTTCAGTTGGTCAATAGGCCCAGGTACAGATGTGCAATGGTTAATTTATTTCAGGCACAAAAATCTCATCAAGAGTTGTGTTGAGATTAGACAGCAAAGTTATTTTATAACTCATGAAACCTCTTACATGACCTGCTTGCTCAGGAAAGAACCTTAGAGTGTTTGTCATATTTTGGTCTGTTAAGCTCATTACTGTATTGTAAGTACATTAAATATTATAACAATCTGATATGCTGCACGTAACAGGACTTCATTCCCCAGTGACTCAGTAGCATCTGCTTTCACTTTAATGCTAGCAGGACCTATTCAGTATCTGGAAGTATAATTTCTTCTCCAGGTTTCATGTGGATTCTCCTGTCATGAATCAGGAATTATTCATTCCTAAAGCCTCAGGGCACATGGTGTTTGGTCCTTGGATCAGAGCAGTTCACTTATTTCACATGCCAGAGCTTTGGCTTACAAAAAAACATAGGTTGGAAAAATGATCTTACAGTGTCTGTTTTCTAGAAATTTCAGATTATTTCTTCAGGCCTGGACTTCTCCTTGGAGTGATGCATGTACAAATATGTACATGGATTAAATAATTCAAAACATGATAAAAATAATATAAATTTATTATATTATATACTTGACTGTAGCTGGACACTCAGAGGTTTTTAGTCCATATGTGCACTTTACACACCAGGAAATTTGGACTTCAGACATTAAAGTAAATGGGTGTCGGGGGTACCCCCAACCCTCTTATATGCATGAAGAGGTGTGGTATGTGCATGATGTGTACCTATTCCAAGGTTAAAATCTCTGGTCTTGAGTGTCTTGGCTTTGGTATACCTACTCAGAGTGTGAATATCTGTAAGAAGAAACTCTTTAGTACAAATAAATCTTACTTTCCTCTAAGCATTCATTTCTTGTTTTAAAATGTACTTTTACCCAAGTGAGGAATACCAGCAATTTCAACCTAGTATTAATGATGGATCACTAAATTTTGTTTTTAAAAACAAGTTAAAACTCTGGAAATAAACACATAGAGGCAATGGATTAGTGTTAATAGTGATTATTGGACTTCTGTAACTATCAAGTCAAAACTGAGACCATGAGTGGCATGGCATGCCACTAAGAGCAGAGCTATCTCTGTGAAGTACAGAATTTGTTCCCACAGATTGAAAGCCTAATTATTGAACAGAACCTCTGAATTAATGATGGGTTTGCAGAAATACAATATTAAGTAAACTAAGAAAGGAGTGTTAGCAAGTGAAAGAATAGTGTAGATACAAACCCCAATGGATCTACACTATGCATAAATACTTTAGCGATGGAAAGTGGGGAGGAGCTGTTCTCGCCATTGGAAGAACTTTGGGAAAGTCAAGGGGTATGTCTACTGGTAATAGAAGAAAGAAACTTGCATTGTTTTAAGAGGAAAGGAGGTTATTCCTGTTCTACTTGATATCAAGCATGAACATTTGTTGGAACAAGGACTGGAACATGTGTCTAGTTTTCAGGCAAATTCCCTAAACTTTGGGCTCAGCAAAATTGTTTTAGGCATCACTGAATTTCCAATGTCTACAATGCAAGTGCTTCAAGCAATATTTATTCTGTAGTTCCAAACAAGACAGAGTTTTTAGACAGTGCATTCCCAAGTGACAGAGACTTGATATAGAAATAAGGGATACATTAAAAGTCTAAATATAACATTTAATTTACAAGGATGATTTTCAGAGTCACAGTCAGCTTAAAGGTTTTCATTGTCAACAGTGTTGGTATGGACTTGGACCCTAAGTAGATGTTTATTGTTTTCCATCTCTCAAGAACATTACACTTATCTTGAAAGATCTGAAAGTTGCTTTTGAAATTTAAAAATCCTGTTCAGTTTGCTTGTGTTTTTTTACAACCTCTTTGTTTTCTACTCTTGCATATTTTACTATAATACATGCTTTTGCTATTTTCTGTTGGAAGAGCTTGTAACATTTAATGTATTTTGCTTTTAGCTACACTGAAAGAACTCATATCGCAGACAATGGTGCGGTGGTCCCAGGAAGATCAGATCCAAGATCCCGAATTAGTTCGGATTATGTACAGCCTCCTTCGTAGGCAGTATGACAGCATTGGTGAGCTCCTGCAAGCCCTGAGGAAAGCATACACTATTAGTGCTGCCTCTGTGAAGGACACCATTAACCTGCTAGCAGCACTGGGCCAGATTCGCTCACTCCTCAGTGTGAGGATGGGAAAAGAGGAAGAATTGCTAATGATTAATGGATTAGGGTATGGAATTAACAGAATTTTGTTCTTGAGTTGGTGTGAAGCTTTTTGTTATATTAATAAAACCTATAATTTTTGTTCCTAAATGAAAACTAGGGCTGTACTGAAGTGTAAATATGCACCAGAGATTTACATTTTCACTTATATTTCCCAGGTCACTCCAACCGATCTCTCTAACAGTATCAAAAGGGTCAAAGTTTCTGTGAACTAAGGTATTATCTAAAGAAAATTGACTCCTTTTGCTACAGTTAGGCTTGATGCTTAAATCCTAATCAAAGTATGTGTTTTAGCTGCTCTGGAGAAAAAGATCACTAAAATTTTTCCTGGTGTCTATCTATACTGCATTTTCTCCAGACTAAAGCCCATTTTTCATTTCATGTATGAGTGAATAAACTTGATGGTGTCTTTTCAGTAGGAAACTCAGAAGAAATTTCCTTTATATAGCACCAGATGATGTGACAATATTTTCTGCATATTTGCTATAAAATTACCTCTGTTGAGCAATGGTATTATATTGCATTCCTCCATGTTTGTTATTCCTCTTGTATGTCTAAAAGCTGGTTGAGCCATTAAATGCTGGAAGATAAAAAAACTGCAGAAAGTAAATTACTTTAATTAAAATGGTGCATTTAGAAAGGGAGAAAATTATAGTATTGTTACCTGAGAACTATATTTATTTTTCTTTCTTCAGGAATATTTAAAAAAATTCTCTGCTTTACAACAATTGTAAGGAAGTTCCATTATTCTTACTATTTCAATGTAAAATTTATACTGTTTTCGTAAAAATTGCAAAGACTAATCTCTTCATTTGAATTGATCAAGTCATGGCAATGACTCATTAGGCACTGTGCAAGAGTATTACCCAATTTGTCCTTGATGTCGAGCTCATAAATTTCCTGAGAATTATAGGAGGGATAAAGGATAAATTTTGTATAAACATGATATGAATTCAAGCAGCTTCCAAGAGGTGCTGTATTGAGACACATCCCTTCTCAGTTTTCTGTATTACTTTAAAGCAGGCATGACACCTGTTATGTGCCATGTTATCCTAAAATTTCAGGTTATCCTAAAATTTCAGAAATCCCTGGATTCTAATGAAATCTAGTCCCTGGGTTATTTTGAAACACATAAATTGTCTTCTGGATTATGAAACCATTACCACAGATTCTAGAAAATGTTGAGAGAATGGTGGGCAGAGTGAAAAAGTTAAAATAGTCCTTCAAAATGGATAATGAAATGACATAAATACTAAGTCTATTTGTCTTTACTTTGTGAACTGAGGAAATTAATTAAGAGGTTATTGCAGAAATATGATTGATTAGATTTCATTTTCTTGATCTCTGTTCTCAATTTAAAATCTAACAAAACATATTCTTTTCCACTTAGATCATTACAGATTTTTTTTTATTTAAACAGAACAGATGGTAGGAGCAATTTAGAGATGAAGAATTACCATCTCAAAATAATTTGGAGGTTAATATTCTTATTATGAAGAATCTCTGAGAATTAGAGAAATGACAGCACATTGAAACGTGACGCATTTTGTTCTCAGGTGTTTTTGTATTATGCTGAATTCTAAGAATTTGAAATTATGTTAATACAATGAATGCATACTTCTGAAATCTCAATGCATCGACTTTTAATTTGGGCTTCTGAAAAACAAATTTTCTTTTCTTCCATTTTAGAGATATAATGAACAACAAGGTATTTTATCAGCATCCTAACTTAATGAGAGTCTTGGGCATGCATGAGACTGTTATGGATGTGATGGTCAATGTGCTTGGAGGAGATAAATCTCAGGTAATTTCACCACAATTTGTTATGTGCTTTGCATTTTGAACTGCTCCAAAAATGTATTAGAATGTTTAAGAAGTGAACAAAAATATATCCCATGTAAGCTAGATTTTGCTTGTCCAAATTAAAGTATTAGTTAATGAAAAAAACAGAATCTTTTTTTATTATACTAGAGGGAGAAGCCTCGTAGCCTAGCCTTGATTTTTAAAACCTGAGATGTTATAGGTGTTTTTTCTTTGAGTGGGATTGTAAATTGTTTTGTTCTTAAATTAAATATATACTTTAACTGAATTTATTGGAAGTGTAGCTCTGGTAGGAAAATTTACCTCTTCATCTTAAATGAAGTGTTACTACCAATAAATTATAATAAGAGACTAAACCCAGTTTAAATGTTAATGCTCAAATTCATGTACTTGAATTGATAAAAATTTTCTTGCAGTGTTGTGTTCTCCCTTTTCTCTGTGTTATGCTTAAATATATATACATGTATTTTAAAGGCAAAGTGGAATAAATTTTGAGAAGCCTAGCAAAATTTTCAGTCCTGAAGAAAGTGAGAAGTGAAGCATACATATTTTCTTCCTCCTCTTTACTCATGCCTGATCTTTTTTTCCTGTTGCCTCCACCCCAAAAAGAGGGATCTCCTCTGATCCTAGCATTCCTTATCTAATATCCTTTTGCCTGGCCACTCATTCTTCTTATGTATTTGGAACAATTTTCAGCAAAATATTCTAGCTTTTGCTTATCTTTCCTCTGACTTTCAATTTTTCATAACTTTATTGTCTTCTTTGTGCAGCTGCACCACTTTTCCTTTGCCTCTTTGGGAAAGGTCAAACTGCTCATATAATTCCCTTAAATGCATATACATTGAATCTGCCTATACCATTGCAATTTTACAAAGTATTCACATACCAGTTTTAGTATTTCTGTTGAATTTCAAGGCAAGCTACAATTAATTTAAAAAATATTATTACTTTGCTAATTTATAGGTATAATATATTATAATGGTTTTAATACAACTTTTACTGCAACTTCTTTCAAAGGAAATGCAGACTTAGAAAACTGCTTAGTAACCTGATGTTGTGCCATTAAATGTGCTTTGCCACCCAAAATAACATATTTTGTGTCTCTGTCTTTATGAATTGCATGTAACCAGTAGGTATCTCATGAACATTTCTTTCTGTGCACTGTTGTAGCTTAAAGAGATGGAATGAGCAATCATGAAATGCAGTCTGTGTTTTAGGGTTTGGGCATTTTTCTAGGTTGTGACAGCAGATTGTTTAAGCTAGATCTCCAGTTTCTTGGATTAAATGGTTGATCATGAGGGTGTATTGAGACATATATTGTCTCTGTAGGAATGGTGAGAAGGTAATAACTTGTCAGTTCAAACTGATGTGTCACCTATAGTTCTCTGAAAAATGATTTTTCAACACTTAAATGACCTGATGAATGTGAAAGTTAAAAGAAAATGTGGGTCCTTTCTTAAGTTAGAACCAAAGCAATTGTCAGTTGCTTATCACCTTGGTAACTTCACTATACTTTCCTTGTTAGGAGTGCAGGAAGAACTAGAACAGATTGGTAATTAACATATTTCACTGCTTTGTCAACTTTCCTCTTCAGCAGATCGCTTTTCCTAAGATGGTGGCAAGCTGCTGTCGGTTCCTGTGCTACTTCTGTCGCATTAGTCGTCAAAACCAAAAGGCCATGTTTGAGCATCTCAGTTACTTACTGGAAAACAGCAGTGTTGGACTGGGTATGCCATGTAGCTGCAACACCTAAAAGCAAGAGTAGGAGCTACTGTGATACCACAAAAGTGATGTCTAATTTGTATAGCAGTTTGAAACACGCTTAAACCACCTTGTGGTTTCATCTTTAATTTTTTTTCTTCACTTTTGTTTCATGCTTATGTATCTATGAATTGTATCAGAAATAGAACAGTCTGAATCTGTGTTTTAAAAGACCTTGAAAAATGAGTATTAAGCATATGGTTTGACATTTTTCCATTCAAAATAGTTGTGGTTTGAAATCTAAGATTAAATTGACTCCTTATGGTTCTTGCCAGTTTCATCTGGTTTAATTTTCCTTGCCTCTATAGTTAAGGCTACTGAAGTAAATTTTATATTTTTCTTCTGAACACCGAACGTGTGTTTTTTAATGCAAGTACATTAGATTTTGTAAAGAAAGAAAAATTTTATTGGTTAGATAGCATGTGATTTCACAGTGATTTAGCTGTTCATGTGTGCATTTGGCCATAGTAACACAGAAAACTGGAAAATATTAAAGAAAGAAAACCAGTAATTGAAGCTTGAAATGTCTCTTTTTGCTAAACACAGGCATGTTTCAAAATCTTGAGTTGATAAGGCATTGCAGAATAACGTAGTTAACATGTTGGTCTCCTAAGGTAATAGTATTCCTCTGATTTGCTATAATGTTGTTACTGTTTTTTTTTCCATCTGTATTTAAAACCACTGTGGTTGAGTTTGCTTACAGATATGGATGTGAAGTCAGAAAAAAAAAATCAGCATTTTCACTTTATTAAAAACAGTTGACTGTGCTCTTCGATGAAGAACTGCCCTAAAACACTATGTATATTCATAGTACACTATGAATATATTTATGATGCAGATTCCAGCGTGATCGCTGCCCTCTGCTGCATGACTGTGATTACTGCAACCTCCATCTAATTTATATGTATTAACTTTTTTCTGCAGCATTTCCTTCAATGAGGGGTTCGACACCACTTGATGTGGCAGCAGCCTCTGTAATGGACAACAATGAGCTTGCACTCGCATTGGAGGAGCCAGATCTCGATAAGGTGGCCACTCTGACCTATTTACCAATTTATTAAATAGTGTACTTGTGCTAAAAGGGTTTAAAAGGGCAAGTTTGGTCATAGTAGTTTTTGAATATGACTGAGGTTGACTGAGCAGGAATCAGAGCAAAAGAGATTTATTTCTATCTTCTGCATCCTTTCACTACTATTATCAGTAGAAAGGATGACAAGAAAGAAGACATGAAACAGGAATATCAAGTGTTGTTTGGGGACAAAAAAAAAAGAGCATTAAGAGGAGAATGTTAAAAAAAGGACACAGGTCTTTAGGTTTAAATCATAGAGCTTTGTGGGGATGGAGGTTAGAGCTAAGAGAATGGAAGGGCAGCTGTTTCAAGATGAAAGGTAAAACAGGTAAAGGAAGTTAGATATGCTAGCAGAGCATTAGGGTACAGAAAACAGAAAGAAGGTTTAATATAAATGGAGAGAATAGTTAAACACCTAAATGATAGCTTAGCACAGGGAAAATATCTGTGCAGTAGGAGAGGATCCTGTGATGACAGGGGAACTCATGGGACTGTTTGTGATCAGTATATGGTGTGGGAGAGGAAAAGTTGTGAAATTGAAATAAAAGGGCATATTACAGAATAGATTGGGGAAGACAGACAAGAATATGAATGGGAAGGGTGTGAGACAGCACAGCAATGTACTTACCAGGCAATACGCTGTTGAGAAGAATTAGCAATTCTCTATTACCTGCAAAATTGCTGAGTTCACTCTGTCCTGTCATTAATAAAAATTTGAATGGTATTGATATCAATCTTTGGGATACAACACTAGTGACTAGAACACTCCCAGTGACTGTCTTACATTTTCATGGAAATCACTGTAGAGGAAGTCACTTAAACTAGATTTCACTGGTGACCATATTTCTCACTTACTGATTGCTTACCTTGAAATACTTGGCACTTTGCGTACTGAAATACTTGGCACTGTACAAATCCTGTAAGTTCAAACAGTAATAGATACCAGCTGTAACATAAGCAGTATTTTATGCTGAAAAAATCAGGCTGTATGTGCCTCAGAACTGGGTTTCTCAAATTCATTAGTCATTTTAACTGTAAGAATCATAATGTTTTGGCTGCAATGTATTACCTGTGGTGAGAATAACTTCTGTTTGCAGGTTGTTACCTACCTGGCAGGTTGTGGCCTGCAGAGTTGTCCAGTATTGCTGGCAAAAGGATATCCAGACATTGGATGGAACCCAATAGAGGGTGAACGTTACCTGTCATTCTTACGATTTGCAGTTTTTGCTAACAGTAAGTCTAATTTCTTGGCATCCAGATTCCATCAAAAAGGTTTCCTTTAAATTCATTTCCTAACCATAAAAATACATTAAATCTGAAGAGAGGTTAATGCATACACTTCTCATTACAAACACAAGACTATTGGTGTATGCTTATTATTGTAATTTTTTTCCCTGAATCTTCATAGTTAGTTGCATTTTTCCTTAATTTTTTTTACAAATCACATAATTGAGTAGATTAAGCTGTAGCCATGGTAGCAAATAATATTAGGAATTTCTTGGTACAGGAAGACCAGGAAGTGGGGTTACATCAGCATATTCCTGCCACTCTTCTGGGAGAAGAGTCTTTCCTGTGCTCTAGCATGTGGTCCCTCCCATGGGAGACAGTCCTCCACAACCTGCTCCAATGTGATTCCATCCCACAGGCAAAAATTCTCCACAAACTGCTGCAATTTGGGGCACTTTTCCATGGAGGGAAGTCCTTCCAGGATGGGCTGCTCCAGTTTTTCCCACCAGTCCTACCAGGAAACCTGCTCCAGTGTGGGCTCCACTCTCCACAGGTCTGCAGGTGACTCTGCCAGGAGCCTGCTCTAGCCCAGGCTCCCACAGGTTTAACCACAGCCTCCTCTCAGCCATCCCCTGCTGCTGTGCATCTTTCATGATGTGGAGGTGGATCTCTGCTGCACCATGAACCTCCATGGGCTGCAGGTGGATCTCTGCATCCCTGTGCATCTCCCTGGGCTGAGGGACACAGCTGCCTCGCCATGGTCTGCACCATGGGCTGCAGGGGAATCTCAGCTCTGGTGCCTTAGGATGAGGACTTGTTTCATATTTTGTAGCAATTAGGAAGAAATGAAGTTTTCTTCTGACTTTAGAATACTTTCAGTAGAAAATGTATAGTGCTTTTTGGTCCTCAGGTGAAAGTGTTGAGGAAAATGCAAGTGTTGTTGTCAAGCTCCTTATTCGACGGCCAGAGTGCTTTGGGCCAGACCTTAGGGGAGAAGGAGGAAATGGTTTGCTGGCTGCTATGCAGGAAGCTATCAGGATCTCAGAGAATCCTAGTCGTGACCTTCCTTCCCAGGCATATAAAAGAGAAGGGTAAGTAAATGTGAATGCTTGTTTGGCAAATGAGGATTTAATAGCTGGTTCAATCAGGCTTGCAATATGTGGATAATAGACCCTGTTGTGTAAGGAATTATACAAACAGAGAGAATTAGAGATTCACATCCACAAGCAGTTGTCATATGGTATTCATAAAGCATTAGCTAGATAAAAGTGGAATAGGAGTTACAGAGAGAAAAAGCCTGAAGGACAAAGCAAATGAGGAGACTGCTGTGGTATGAAGCTAAAGTTAAGGTAAAATAAAAGATGAAGGTAGAAGGCTCATGTGAAGTCTGCTATTGCAGTTAGCCTGCATGCTTACCCTAGGGACAAAAACCCTTTAGTCTGGAGCCAAAGGGATGAGTATGTCTGGTGAATAGTCTCTGGATCATGTCTTTAGCTCCAGAGAAGAGCTATAAAACTTAGATTAGCAAAAATGCTCACTGTTATTTTTAACTTTTTAGGGATGACGAGGAGGAGGAGGAAGAGGAGACTGTGCATATGGGAAATGCAATCATGTCATTTTACTCAGCTCTCATAGATTTACTTGGACGCTGTGCACCAGAAATGCATGTGAGTTCATTTTACCACTTACTCAGAAACTCAGATTTGCAAACATAATTAAAACCTTTAAACCTTTCTCTATTCAAAGCCTTCTTCTCTTCAGAAGGTAGACTTTATGGCTTCTTGCTGTATCTAAGTAGATGTATTCCCTGCAAGCTGTTTATAAAGAACCATGGTCTTTTGATTCCCTTACGCTTTTTTATTTATCTAAAATTTTTACCTGATTATGGAATCAAAGCAAATATTAACTACTAAAAAGCCATAAAAATAATTTTTATAAGAATGTGATAGAAGACTGCTTTTTGTGTGCATTGATGAAACATGGTGTCCACACTGTGTGAATACATGGAAAAATATGTAAAATAACTGTTTCAGCTGTAATGTCTTTAACAGTCATGTGCAAGACTTGGTTTTAATTAGACTGACTGTTGCTTGTTGTTGCTTAAAATTGTTAAGTAGCTTAAAATCCTCTATTTACCTCAATACAATAAGAGTAAGAAGTTTGGATTGCAGCCTCCCTAGTTACTCTTACAAAAATGATTAAGTTTATTACCTATTTGTAGCTCTCAGTTGTTTCACAGTAGTTTCATATAATGAAAATTGCTGGTAGAGATTTTCAGACACAGATTATGAATACCTGATTTCTGCTCACAGTTGAAAGGAATTGCTCACCTCATTGTTGTAAATGCCTTTTGAAGATTTTACAGCATAGAAATAATAGAAAAATGCATGGATAAATCACACAGGTCTGAAGCCACTTGTAGTGTAAAAAAAAAGCAGACTTGAAACTTGTCACCATTGGTTCTCTAGGTAACATCAACATTTCATAAGTTTTAGTTTCATCACCACATCTAGTTGGTTTGGGAATCTTATCAATGTGGAGTTTGTTGCATTATTGGGAATTTATAATATTGTAAAATCATTGATATAAAAATAAGAACAAATATATAAGTAGGAACAGCTGAATTTGGCAACTTCATTCATTCTTGGATAAATTGAATTTCTGTGCATTTTCTTCCAATGTTTGAAAAAAATCATATTAATAAAAATGTTTGGAGGAAAATATACATTCTTCAATACTAAATTTCTTAATTGATAATTTTTTCTAACAGCTTATTCAAAGTGGAAAAGGGGAAGCTATTCGCATCAGGTCAATTCTTCGATCCTTAGTGCCAACAGAAGATTTGGTGGGGATTATAAGTATACCACTAAAGCTGTCCACAGTTAACAAAGGTAACTTCAATACTTCCATTAGACCATTTATCTTTTATGAAAGTCTTTTGCCACGTTAGCCTTCAGATGAAAAAATAGAGCAGTTTTGTTAGAGTTGAATGTAAGCAGAGAACTGTTCTTCAAATTTTAATTAGATCTGCATCAATTAGAGCTGCTCCAGTGGCACAAATATTTGCTCCTGTAGAGCAGGGAATGTAAGAACATAAGAATTACTTTAAAGATCACACCAATGGGCCAGTATTTTGCCTCCAGCAGTGGCTCTAGAGATGCTCCTCTTCAGGTAAACTAGTTAAGCTTAGGCTCAATCCCTTTGTATTTCCACATTATCCAGTCATTTGTTGAATATTTTACCATTCATTTCTAAGCTTTCATTTAAGAGTGAAAGATAATAAAATTGCAAAATAATTAGGTTTTTTGAAATAATAAAAACTTACTATTCTATATAATTCTTTTTCAGCATAGAACAAAACCGAAGAAGAATGTCATATTCTTTGAGTATTTGATTTTACACATTAAATGTAATTATAGTGTCTTTCATTGCCTTGGTATGTTTTGTTTTATGTTATCTACTATTAAAAATTGCATTGTATATTTGTTTAGATGGCACAGTAAATGAGCCAGACATGTCTGCCAGTTTCTGTCCTGATCATAAAGCACCCATGGTACTCTTCTTGGACCGTGTCTATGGTATTAAGGACCAAAGTTTCCTCCTTCACCTATTGGAAGTTGGATTTTTACCAGATTTAAGAGCTTCTGCCTCACTGGATACAGTATGTATTTCACTATTGAGTTTAGGTGCAGTGGCTGGATATAGTGGCTCTGTAAGTGTAAAAGACTGGAATTTCAAGTCAAAACAGCTTTTAAAAAAAGTTATTATAGGCTCACTATAAAAAAATCCAATAGTAATTCACTTACTATTAATATATAGTGCATAAGTCTGATTTAAGCATTCGTAGTACTGTATGAAATGTAAAAGTAGTTTATAATCTTTTAACACAGGTTGTACAGTAATACAATAAGTACTTTGAGTATACTACAATAGGCCTAATTATTGCTTTTATTTCATGTTTGTTTCTGATAATTACACTGAAAATCCAGGTGCATGAAGAAATTGAGATGACAAGTGTTATTTAATGCTTATGGGGTTTTCTCACCTGTTTCAAGTTAGAAGCTACATATTCTTTTTTGCTGCTGTTGGTTCAGAGTGCAGGGGTGCAAGAGACAGGACATAAATGGATGGCTTGGATTTTCTCCAGCTGAAAAAGAAATGGCTTTAGTCCTCATGTATATACTGAGAATATCATGTTAGCACTCAGCCACTTAGGAGGCATAAGGACTATTGCATTATTATGATTTATAGCCTTCATATTTAGTGACCTTAATCCAGTGTGATACTAACAATCATTTACTACTTCATACAGGTTTCTCTAAGTACCACAGAGGCAGCTCTCGCACTAAATAGATATATTTGCTCAGCTGTGTTTCCATTACTCAAAAGATGTGCTCCCCTCTTTTCTGGAACAGAGCATCATGCCTCTCTGGTTGACTCCACGCTTCACACAATATATAGGTTATCCAAGGGACGCTCCCTCACAAAAGCTCAAAGGGATGCTATTGAGGAATGCCTGCTTGCTATTTGCCAGTACGTATGATACCTATGAACAAATTAATTTCTTTTGTGCAGGATAGGTATTTTAACAACTTTCTTTGCCTGTAGTGTAGGCCTAAAACTATTTTATCCTTGCATGAAAAGAATGACCAGTGCTATGTCAGGAACTAAATTTAGATTTGTCTGTTCACTTAAGAGGGTTCAGAAGCAGCACCATGTTCTATAGAATTTCTAATGTGCTATATCCTTCTATAGGTAGATATTCAGATTCTTTAAGCACCTAGCATTATTTTTTCAAAATACTTTCAAGGAGTTTTTTGTCTCCCAATATGTAAATTGATTTCAATTTTTATTTAATTTACACTGAACTGTATGAATTTTGATAAAAACATCTATTTTTTAAAATTACAGCCATTTGCGTCCCTCTATGCTACAACAGCTGTTGAGAAGGCTGGTTTTTGATGTGCCCCTGCTCAATGAATACTGTAAAATGCCTCTCAAGGTAAATACTTTATTGTCTGCACATGCACAAGCATAAAACTTCAAAATAAACTTCAAAATAAACTGTTGTTTTTAAAAACAGAATGGGAATGGTAAAGCAATATAAAATTACCTATTAATTGAAAATTATGTTATTGATTTGTAGTCTTTTAAATTAAATGTAAAATTTGAAAAGTTTTGAAATCATGCTTAATGCAAACAGTAAGGTGATTATGATATTTTGTACAGTGAAATATTGACTTTCCCATTGCTTCAGCAAAAGAGTATTTGAATGTATCAATTTAAATGTCGGTGTTATCTTCAGATTTGTTCTTCTGCTCTCTGAACTATAACAACTCTTGGTGGGATGCATGGTCTAGGAATGAATTTTGAGTGAAACATAAGAGATAGGATGAAGAGAAGAAAATTCACCTTCTATTTTGAGTAATCTGTAACTGAAGTTTTATCTGTCCTTTTGTTCTGTAAAAACAGAATTACAATTGTTAGATGATAAATAAATCTTATTTAGAACTTATTGTGTCAGGTTTGTTTCACTTTTTTGTTGGGATAAAAAAGCCTGATCTTAGTTCTGTGTCTTTTTGTGAAAGAACTGAAATTTTATCTTATTTTAATGCAGAGCTGACATATTCACAAACATTCTCTGGAACATCATTTAGTTTTGACTAAAAGTGTGGTGTAGAGAGAGTGTTTGATCTAATTTTTAATTATTATTTTCCCTTCTTACACAGAATTGCAGTAAAAACTAAAATGTCAAGATTCTAGTCTGATACTAAAAGATTTTTTTTTAATTTCCATAGGATAGGAATTTTTAGTTCTACAGAAGAAACTGGTAGAAATTTGAAATTATGTGGAAAGTGCACCAATAATCATATATACTAACTCTTTAACTGTACAGATGTATGATCGTTCTTTCTGTCAATTTTTCCAGTCACAGCCAGGAGAGTGTAATGCAGGTGTCTTTTGCAGTATTTTGAATAACACTAGAGCCATCAACTACAAATGACAGGAGTTAAATCCATTTGATTTTGTAAAACTTTTCATCAGAATCTATCATGTCCTGCCTTATACCCATTTCATTGTCTCTATTTTTATCCTGTGAGCTAGTCTGTATTCAAATGATGACAATTCTGAAATTTTTCTACTCTCTGCAATCATTGAGAATCCCACAGCAGGAGCTGGAGATAATACAGGCTTTATACTTTAACAATACGAGCTCTGCTGCTCTTCCAAAAAGAAAAAGAAGAAAAAATTACTCTTATTCTGAGCCATTGGAAAAGAAGAGACAGACATAAACAGTACTACTCCTGTAACTGTTCAACATAACAATTTTTTTATTTTTTTAAATAGAAATATTTCACATGCATTTTTGTTTCTTGAAAATCTAGCTTCTGACAAATCACTATGAGCAGTGCTGGAAATATTACTGTCTGCCTTCAGGAATGGGAAGCTATGGAATTGCAGCAGAAGAAGAATTACATTTAACTGAAAAACTTTTCTGGGGAATATTTGATTCCTTGTCTCATAAGGTAATGGCTGCAATTCACATTACATTATGGGGTGGGTATAAAAGCATTACAGTGATAATTTGCTGCGCCAAGACCAGAAAGTTCTTATTTTAACAGTTGTTCCAGCTAATATGGAGATACAGCAATGAATGCTTTTAATGAGGTGAAAAACTGAATACTGAATCTTGAAAGATTCACTCCAAGCCGACAAAATGTCAAATCTTTGCTTGATATACTCATAAGCTTTACACTACTAATGAGGAGATACATGTGTGTGTGTGTGTATATATATGTATATATATATATACACATATACACACATGTAATGTTTAGTTCTCACTGCACTAACAGCAGTGCTGTCTGCTCTCCTATCTTGGCTCTGCTAAACATTTTAAATTACTTTTTAATAAAATAAAAATTAATTTTAATAAATGTATGTATGTGCTTATCAAATTTTTGGTATATGCAGAATAAATTTACATTGTCTGCCTTCATATAAATATTTGTATTTCTTTAGTTTCCCAGCTATTGCCCAGCTGGAATATGTATATGATGCAATATTATGAAATAAGCACTTATCCATTTTTCTGTTATAAATTGTGATATTGGGACTTTTTAACTTCGTTTCTTTCTCAATAAGAAAAAGTTGCATTTCTGATATGAGAAATATCTTACTGAGTTGACACTTTTTGTGCTTCCTTGGGATCAAAATTTAGCCCAATCAAAAATCAGTTTTTGCTTTAGGACAATAAAAATCATATTCATTGTGTCTCATTGAATTTATGTTTTCTTTCTAAGCAACAGATTTAGATTATTTAGATGCTCCTCTAGGCATTCTGATTTATAATATGGAAATAAAAATGGTCTCTGCATTGTTCTGAAATGGCTTTTTAAGATCCATTTGTATTTGATTTTAGTAACATTTTCCTCTCTCTTACTGCTTTCACAAATGTGAAAAATGTCAGGAGTGCCTGATGCAATCGAATGTTTCCAATTAGTGCATCTTAGATTTTAATAGATAAATTAACATGATATGTTTCTGCCAGTCCTGGTGGCTCTCTATAACAACGTTTTTATTTTTCTGTAAATGGTTGATAGCCCAGTGAAGGAAGAGTTGTGTAAATCTGATCTGCTGACCTACAGTATTCTCCACAATTTTTTTGGTTCTAAAATATTTTTAGGTTTGATGTTATTAAAAATAATGAAATTACTTTGCTACAGTAAATCACAGTATCCTTTAATGAGCATATTTTAAAATGAAATAGTACAGGGTGAAAGAAAGGCAAAATGACAATAGCTTCTTCTAATTCTGCAGGAATTAGTAGTAGAACTAAGGCAGTGTTTTACAGATGACCATGGTCTGTAACTGGCAAACAAGGCTTGATCCTCCCTAAACAGGCCTTCATGGTCCAAAGAGAGCTGGAGTTGAACGTGTATTGATATACATACACATTGTCAGCACACTCTTATGTCAATTTGAGTAGTCTTCAAAATATATATGTTGATAGAATGGAAAATAAATGTCATGCAACAATAATTTTGCTCTGTGTTTGAATTTTAGATGTGAATAACTGTTTGTTTGCATCTTCTAATGTTTGTACATGGCTATGGCTGCTTGGATTTCACTAACATTTTGCATGTTTTTCTATTGGGTTTTCCAACCAGTTCCTATCTCTCCTGCAGAAGTATGATCCAGAGCTCTTTCGAATGGCTTTGCCTTGTCTAAGTGCTATAGCTGGTGCCTTGCCCCCTGATTATTTAGATACACGAATTATGTCAACTTTGGAAAAGCAGACTTCAGTCGATCCAGAAGGAAATTTTGATCCCAAACCTGTCAGCACATCAAAGTGAGTCATGTAATTCATAGTGGTTTCCTTCCATTAAATATTTTTATACTATTCCTTATTAACATTTTTTTATCTTCTGTAGGGAGAGTTGGCTGGTGACTGGCATGTTAGTGGTATTAGGACTTTCAGAAGTATTACAAGGATTTTTGCTCCCTTCTGCCAAATACTTTACATAATTTTGATAATTGAGCTATAAAAGCTTGATATGCCAAAATAAGCAGACCATGTATGATGATTAAATAGAGATTTGACCTTCCTAGTAATCTTGTGCTTTTAAAATACAGACTTTGTATTGAAGAAGTGAGGATCACTAGCTCAGTCTTGATATTAAAGTCTTATCCTTCCATCATTATGCATTGTGAAACCTTCATGTTAATATTATTCTGTATTAAGAATTAGCAACAAAATTACTTGTAGATTATGGCGAAGTAGGTTTTTGTTCCTTTGTGATTTCAGTTGCTAAAAAAGTGAAAAAGTGTAGCTGTTTTATACTTAAAGGTTCTCTGTAAATGCCATTATAGCTGTGCCTTTTTTGTGGCTTTTCTTTTAAAGAATAGGAAATTGATGCCAAATGGCATGCCTTCATTTGGAGGTGAAGCATTTGGATTAGTGCTGTATTAGTCTGACATATTTTTCATAAATCAGACTGTAGTGACTTATGATTGAATGACCATAGCCCTCTTTGCTTACAGCCTTGTACTTCCTGAGAAGTTGGAGTATATTGTAAGCAAGTATGCTGAACATTCCCACGATAAATGGGCCTTTGAAAAGGTAGGAGTTATTTTGAGACTGTCAACTGTCCAGGACTAGTAAATAATTCCTAGGGTGAATATTGAAATTGAAACTGGACAGTTTAGCTGATTGCCCTTGTTCATATATAGATGTCTACATATTTATTTTGGGACATGTAGAAAAAAAAACCTTGCTTAAGAAAATGCATTGTAATTCATTACTTTTTCAAATAATTTATTGGGAGAGATTTGAGGTGACTGAAAAAAGGGAGTTTAGTTTGGGTTGGGGAGGTTGTTTGTTTGGGGTTTTGGTGGGTTTTTATTGTTCTTTGCTTTTTGTTGGGGTTTTGTTTTGTTTTGTTTTGTTTTTTAAGGAAGAATATATAGCTTTTTAGGCATCACTTTCCCTAGTAGCTCTTGGAGTGGGTTAGCAATTTGATGCAACAAAGGAAACTGGCTAATTTGCTCTCACTCATCAATGTTATTCTCATCTTATTTCAGTGGGGTTTTCAGTTGTTTTTTTTCTTTTTCAGACTAATAGTGGATGGAAATATGGTGTTTCACTGGATGAAAATATGAAAACTCACCCATTAATAAGGCCTTTCAAAACTTTAGCTGAAAAGGTAATAGAGGAAATTTCAGCTGAATCAATATGAAGTAGATTGATTTGTGTGCTTTTAAAAATCCATTTCAAATATAATCTGTTAAATGTCAGGCAGAGGCACAAACAAGAATTCTTAGAGTTAATAGGTACAACTTTATGCTTAAGTGATTTTTCAGTTAATCATACATTGAGTCTTGTATAATTTGCTTCCATTAGGCATAATGTTCATTGTTTCTTCATAGGCTTGGGCAAATTTGAATTCAAAAGTAACAGTAGCACAGGTTTTTTTAGGCTTCCATGGATGAGAAATGACTGGCAGAAACTCTTGGAGCTTAATGAAAGTGTAGTTTAACATATCTGAAGGCAATTTTGTCTTCCAGAAAGATGGTAGAAAAATGTAAAAAATTCGTAGGAGGTGATTCAGTTGAAAGAGCAGAAAAACATTTAAAGTATTTGGAATTTCTTGACTAGGCACAAATGTCATCTAGTTGTCAGAACAGTGAAGTGAATTTGAATTCTATTACTTATTTTTGTAATGATTCACTATGAGACACAAGTAAATTACATATGTCCCTCTTCCCCACATTTTTTCCTGTTCAGAAAATAGACATGACAAGAATCAAGAGGGATTAAAGAGGTTGAGTTTCCTAAGGTTTGTAAATTGCTTTGGAATCTTTGGAGAGGACCCAAAGCATTGTTGGTTGTTATTTAAGGAGTTCAAAGACTATTTTCTGAATTGTCTGAAATTAGAACTTTTGAACATAAAAATCAGGTCTATCCCTAAAAGCTGTCATTTTGAGCAACTGGTTTATCATAGAATCTGAAATATTTTTATTTAATTGATTTGAAAAGTTTTAATATGGCATACTCAGAACTTTGCCACAAATTTTCAGAATTTTTCTAACAATTTTTACTTTTCAAAGGAGTGTTGGAATATGGATTGTTGCCTATTTTTTTATTGGTAATTGTGTTTCTATGAAGAGGTGCATAGTTCAGTAACCTTTTGTATCTGTGAGTGGATATAAATACAGGAAGACTAAAAAAAGGTCTTGAGTGCTCAATGTGTTTGAAGATACATACTTGTTTAACTAATTTATAGCCCTCACAGAATCATCTTTTTTTAATTATTATTATTTTGTGGGGTTTTTTATTATTTTGTGTTGGTGGAATTAATGAATAAGTTTCCAGGTCCAATCTACATTTTTGCTCCAGGGTTCATTGCAGTGATGTTAGTTTCTAACACCTATGCCAGCAATAAATGCCACTAAGGATTTTTTTTTTTAAATTGTAGGTATTTCAAAGCTTTTTCCTCATGTAAAAAGAACTATATTTTATGTTCTCATATAATATGCGAATTTTCTAAACTTTTGTGGTACTTGGCACTTAGTAGAGAAGGACAGAACATTTTTATTGTGCTTTTGCTTACTAAATACAGAAAAGATTTTTCATTCTTTTGTTCAAAGGAAAAGGAAATTTATCGCTGGCCTGCCAGAGAATCATTGAAAACCATGTTGGCCCTGGGATGGAGCCTAGAAAGGACCAAGGAGGGAGGAGAAGCAGCAATACATCAGCGGGAAAATGAAAAGCTTCGTAGCATATCTCAGTCTAGCCAGGTAAGGTAGAACACATTAGGTTTATAAAACAAAAGGCCTGTTCATTAATTTACTAATAAATTGTAAAAAATTATGTCAATTTTATATTCTTTTCGTCAAATGAAACTTTTACTGGTAGAGTTCTAAAATTGGAAGTCATGTCACTATAATAAACACTGCAACATTAAAAGCGTATTCCAACTATCTTTTAAGACAATGAGGGTATAGGAG
Organism: Muscicapa striata striata; assembly: GCA_030060385.1. Classification (NCBI taxonomy): domain Eukaryota; kingdom Metazoa; phylum Chordata; class Aves; order Passeriformes; family Muscicapidae; genus Muscicapa; species Muscicapa striata. The sequence continues at coordinate 1,046,122 of JAREIS010000051.1, read as the reverse complement.
ACCAGAGATATCAATTTTCTTTGAAGAACCGAAAAGCTTTTTAATATTGTAATTCAAGGAAAACAGACAAAGCATTTAAAGTCTTTAATTTTATAAAAAATAAATCTAGCAATTTTCTTTTTTTGGTCAAACAGAGGACCCTAACATGGGCTTTTGTTAAGATTATAATTATGACTGACAAATGGGATTTGCAAATTTGATGCAGTTTTTAAAAAATCTACAGGCAAAATTTTCAGGTTATGGTATATCTTTTTTCAATTTGTAGATTTTTGTAATGACATGTTGAGACTGCTGGTCAATATGTCTTGGAGAAGGAAAGCTGTTTAAAATTATGACAAGTGTTGGGGAATTGTTATTTTACCCCTTGAGGTGAATTATATACATTTGTACATAAATATAGTGCGAGTTAATAAGCAGTGCATTGGGCACAAGTCCTGGAAGGAGCGTGCAAAGCTGTGTCACAAGCTAACTCCTTATGTACACTCGCACCAGCACTGATCCTGTGAGCATCAGCACCTGGCACCTTAAGCCTGAGTTGGGCTCCTTCTCCAAGACCAGTATTTGCTTACCAAAAAGGGCCCCTGAGCACTCCATTACAAGAGAATACTTCAGCATTTCTTATCTCTTCAGCAAACCTCACTCCCTTACAAGAAATTCTGCTGTCTCTGGCCAGTTGAACTTGTTCTGCAGTTGGGCCTTCTTGCCCAAGAAGATGTATGATGAAGACATGACAGAGTAGAGGTTTTCAGCACATAATTGACTTTGACTTTGTATGTAACCATTCACATTTAACATGTACTTCAAACAGGTTTTGGAACTGGAGCTTTCTCACTTAAACCATTTGAAGACTGTGTTAATATATTAGACTCCTGCTTTTTCTTAGTCTGTAAATTCCTCAAGAAAATAATTTGGCTTTTTGTTGTATGTCTTATCCTTAGCACAGGGCTCACTTAGGCTGTGTTCCCACATGGTTCTGTCATGTTTTGAAGGCACATCTTGTATGTCTCATGACTGGTCTTCTTGTAGGCTAAAAGCTTAGTTCTTTGAAGCTTACCACCTGATGAGAATGGAGAGAACTAAGTATCTGCAGCGACATGCAACATTTCAACACTAGCAAACCCATTCTCTTAATCATCCAGAGCCTTCAGTACATTGCAAAATAGGTGAACAGTTTCTACAAGAAAGTGTTAAATTGGGAATGGTGTTACTCTAATCAGGTCAATGACAGAGATGTTCTCATTGAATATTTGGTTCTTTTGTCTGAAATTATTTTATCTGAGAATAATTTTCTTTTCCCCTGCAGGGAAATGGGTATAGCCCAACACCACTTGATCTCTCTAATGTGGCCCTTTCTAGAGAGCTTCAGGTTTGTATTTATGCATATATTATGCTGAAAGAGATGGGTGTACCTGGTTCATTATTATTAATGAGTTGAATTTTATTAGGTTTTATGAGTGTATTTGTGCCTGTAGTTATGATAAGCTGTTGTAGAAAGGGTGCATGTTATTTACATGCTGAAAGATGAAATTTCTACTGTTTATACCATCGATGCTTCCTGAGTTCTCGGAAAAAATTAAGCACAAAGCTAGGGAAGGGGCTGTTAACAGAATGTTATAATATGAATATTATCCTGTACTTGTGCTGACTTAAAAGAACAGCTGAATATAGAAATTCCACTTACCTATGATGTTTCTTCATCACAAGAGTGTAGGCTTTAATCAAGATTGTAAAATTATGTAGCATTACAGAATCTTTAATTGTCACCTAATCCTTCATCTCGTTTTTTCTTATGTTAATATAGGGAATGGTTGAGGTAATGGCAGAAAACTACCATAATATATGGGCCAAAAAGAAGAAAATGGAGTTGGAAAGCAAAGGTAAGCCACAATCCTGAAAACAACACCAAAAAAGGCAAGGAGAATGAGGGAGAAGAAACTATCTGAAAGATGACAGTGTAAGACAATAAAAAATATATAGTTCCTTTTGTACAAAAAGCAGAATAAATCTTAGAGTAGAAAAACTTACAGTTCTTTCAATTTACTAAAGGTGGAGGTAGTCATCCTTTACTGGTACCCTATGACACATTGACAGCCAAGGAGAAATCACGGGACCGTGAAAAGGCACAAGAGCTGTTTAAATTCCTTCAAGTCAATGGTATAATCATATCTCGGTAAGTTGCACATTTTTTCAGATGCTTGCTTGCATTCAGTGCACAAACCAACATGTTACTCTTCTCTCACTGCAGACTGGCAGTTATTAACATAATTAGCATTTGTCCTGTGAGTCAGAGTTATTTTTATGTTCAGAAAGACTTTTCTAAAACAGCATATTCAGGCAACATTTTTAATAAGTATGTGATCACAGTAAATACAAAATGCAACAGTAGGATAATTAAATAAGAGGGTAATTTAAAATGTCTAAGTTAGCAGTCAGCAGTGTTACTAAGGATCATGGGAAAATTACTCTGAGGTCTGATACTGAAACACATCTATGTAAAATGGCTTTTTAATCCAGCTTTTTTTTTTTTTTTTTTTTTTTTTTTTTTTTTTTTTAAGAAAGAAACATTGATTTGAGTTCTGTAAAATAATAAGACAAAGTGGCTACTTTGTGGGCACTAACTTCTGCTCTAGCAAAAGCATAGACTTCCTTAGTTTTACTGTAACTTGAATTTCTGTGTCTCAAAGTATGCTGGCCTGCGGGGACTTATTACTGTGGTATGTGGCTTTATATGATGGAGTTGTGAATTACTATTACTCTCCTTTTATTATATGTGAAACACCTGAGCACATAGGAAACCTCAGTTTTCTGGAGTTAAGCATTTTTGTGAACTAAATTGTATTAATGAACAATTTTTTCTGTACACGCATAGAGTCAGATCTTTCCTGTTTTAATTTATTTCTACTTTTCAAGTCTGTGACTCTATCAAAAGTATACTCAGAAATTTATAAAAATTCAATTTTTAGAATCCTCAAAATGCAACTTTGTTCCCTTCAAGAATTAATAATATTTCTAAGAGAAGAAGAAACAGTCCTAAATATACATTTCTGTATTACTTCAGAGAAAAATTCCCTCTGGGAATACGTAGGCTCTCAGCTTGAACCCAAAATGTAGGTATGCCACCAAATATTTTTATAACCTCCATAGTTGCTTTGGAGCCATTGAATAAGTGTGGTGGGTTTAGCACTGGCTAAATTGCCAGTGCACCCACTAGTTTTATTTACTCATTTCCTGCTGTGAGACAGGATGAGAAGGAAAGCAAAGCAGGCTCAAAAGCAGGTCCACTTAGTGCAAATGAATGATCTTCTGAAACACCAATAGAATTGCTCAAATTTAGCAACTGTGTATGTTTGGGCCAGGAAATCATTTTTTTCAGTGTTATATCATAGGACAAATCAACTAGAAAAAGCATGTGCAAACTCTTCATTAATATGGGCAAAGAGTTTGCGTGATTGTCTGTATAAGGATGAATAAAGATTGTCCTCTTTTCAGTGTTTTCTTCAGATGAATATATGCATGTATATATATATATATATAAATTCTTTTGAAGTACTCATTGCAATTATCACATTTCAAGATGTCATTCTTTAAAATGTTGGACTAATCATTAAAACATAGGAATTGTTTATAATTGGAAATGTATAGGCGGAACAGCATGTGTACTTTACATATACCATCTGCCTCTGTTTTTGGTTTTTTTGCTCTTTGCTGAGAACACTTTTGAAACACTTTGTGTGTTTATGACATACAGATAAATCTCTCAGGCATTACTCAAGTACATATTAGAAACAACATGGTACTTTCTTAAGCATCTTCACAGACCTATCAACATCTTTCAATATTTAAGAAAATATGTGTAATCTCTTAGGAATAATGAATTCTTATAAACTCAAAAGAAAATATTTACAGTGACCTCACTGAAAATACAGATAAGTACTTAGTCTCCTTTGTGAGAATGAGGTAACAGAAGATGCCTCTCAAGTGTACATTGCTGTTAATTCATACTAAATAATTAGATTGCACAGGTGATAAATTAACAGGGAGTCATAAAAGTATACAAACTAGAACTCCTAAAATAGAATTTCTATTAATTTTTTCACAAATTAAACTAAGATGGGAGGTTAGAGTCCTACTAAGTTTGTGTTTAAAGTGGGATTGAAATGTCTTCCTCGATTCTCTGGCTGTGTTCCCCCCAGACTATAACTGTTTCTTTCCTCTTCTCTGTGTTCTGATATAGTCAGAAACATATATTTTATTATTAGATTTTTCTTGTTGTTAAAATTTCTGCTGCATCAACCTTCTCCCGAATTACATTTTTTCTTGGATTTCTCTCATAGCTGTTTTTAAACTGCTCGTCTCATATTCCATTTTACCTCTCTAATTTACTCCCATACCAGAGGTAAGGACTCTCAGTACAAATAATCATTTTATACCACAGCAGTGAGTCCAGGAACTTTCCTTTGTCCTTGTTCCTTTCTTGCTTTTGCCTCCGTGTCACAAACTATCAGTTCCTTCCTTCTTCCCTACTTCTGACACACTGGTCAACTACTCTGTCGTCTCTGCATGTCCTTTGGCCAAGTTATTTTCTTTTAACTGATAAGGGCTGAGTCTTCCCATCTGCTATTTGAAAAGGCTGTATAGAAGCAGATGAAGTAGCCATTTATGATTAACCAGAGGTTTTGCTTAATGTCATTCATTTACTTCCTCACTTGATAAAGCAGTTAGATGTCCTGGGTGTAACCAGCATCTACCAATAGAAAATCTCAATCAGAGTTTAGTTCTTTTGATATTGGAATAAAGAGGCTATGAAGAAGTTGCAAACTAAAAAAAAGTACAAGAGAACCTCAAGGAAATTAAGGTGAAAGAATTAATTACTTGTGAAAGCAAGTAAATTTGAAAACAGAATAAATTTTAAAATGTATAGGAGAGGCTCTGAGGAGTGGTTGGATTTTTTTCAGTTTTAAAACAGAAGAGTTCAATAAGATTTATGTCTGTCTTCAACTACTTCATGCAATGTTATAAAGAGGTCAAATACTAACTCCTCAAAAGTAGTAAGTTGTTAAAAGGAAAATTCCAGTTGGATATAAGAAAATATTTCACTATTATTTTTTCATGGTAAAGATGGCCAGATACTGTAGGGTCTCCAGAGATTATGAGATTTCAGTCCTTGAACCTGCTCAGTACATTATCATACAAGGTTCTGAGCAACCTTGCCTTGTGGCTTTGCTTTGAGATGGGACTGGGATCAGATGATTTTCACATGTTTCTTCCAACCTTAATTTGTGTGTGATCCTAAAGAATTTCAGTCATTTAAGTTTTGTTTGCATTTAAAATCAAATCCAGTATTTTAAATCTAGGCCCAGACACCTATTTTTATTCCCCTTTAATATCTTGTGTGATCAGCTATGATTTAGGTAATGAATTTATTTTAAAGAATAAGTAATACATGCCTCTTTAGAAATTATTGTATTCTCTTGAAATTTTTCAAATACTTTAATAATAAAATAGTCTGTTACTTACATTTAAGTTTTCATTTAGTAGCTGAAGTAATTTTGGCTTTGTTCCTTCATAAAATTAACGGATAAATTAAGCAAATGAAGGGTAGTACTTGGCTGATTTTGTAAAGATGCAACTGCTGACTTCCCAAACACTTGGAAAGAAATGTGCCAGCAGTAGCAATTGAGTGACCAATGCATTATTTTGTTAGATGCAGATGCATGATGTCTTTGTGCAACAAGGTAGCACTCTAAAGTTCTTATCCTAAAATATGTGTATTTTGTCTACTTTAATCATAAGCTATTATACCTCTTGACAGTTCATTTTTCTCTTTTTCTTCCTAGATAGTGGATAATTAAGGGCTACCATGGTCATATTCTCCTTCTCATGAAAATTTACCATAATAAAAAATTAAGGCATGAAATGCTTCATAGTACTGTTATCATTTGTACTACTGCCATCATCAATGCTACTTCTCTTAATCCTTTTCAAAACAGGGGCCTGAATGACATGGAGTTGGATGCTTCATCCATGGAAAAGAGATTTGCCTTTAAGTTTCTGAAGAAAATTTTAAAATATGTTGATTCTGCTCAAGAGTTTATTGCACATTTGGGTAAGTTGCAGATTTTATTTTTTTAGATTGTTGGAATAACTGGAATATAAATCTTTGATAGGTTTATATATTTAGTGATCACTATTTTTATCGCATTCAAGAAACTTAAATAATTTATTTTAATTTTCAGATTAAATTACTGAGCATTTTAACTAGAATAAACAGTTTCTTCTCTTTTATTTTTATTTGAGTAAAACTTATTTTTCAAGTCTATCTGAAAGATCTATTAGGTTATTTATTATTAGACAGCTTCTTACTTGTGTCTGCCTTAATTGTATCCTTGCAGAAGCCATTGTAACCAGTGGAAAAACAGAAAAATCTCCACATGACCAAGAAATAAAATTCTTTGCTAAAGTGAGTGATTGTTTCATGTTCATATATGTTTCACTATACAGAATATGTAAATTCGTAATGTTAGATTGCTTTTTACATAATAGAAATATATATTTTCCATTTGTTATGATAACTAATCAACCTGTTATCAAATATTTTGAAATGTCTTCAAAAATTTCTCATTATATTTGCTGGATTCAAATATTTCAAAATACTTCAATATATCTGTTTCTCTATGAGAAGGAACATAAAAATCAAAAGGCAGAAAATTCATTACACGATATTAAATACTCTCACTGAATATATTAATTTAGTCTGATTTTTTTTTTTTACAATATATCACACTGAAGTGCATATCATCTAATTAGCAGAAATACATACTCCTATGCAGTACTGGATACAAAACAGATATCTCTGTGGAAGTCTGTTTATTATTTATGTACTTTTGAATAAAATTTCAAGACTTTAGGTTTTAATTTACATGAGCTTGCATCTGAAATAAAAACTGCAGTTGTACAGAACTAAAATTATTTTTATGAACTTTGACCAATTAGAGCAATGCTGCTACATTTACCATTGTGCTCTGTAAAAAATGCATTTTGTGTCTGTATTTCTTAGGTTCTTTTACCATTAGTTGATCAATACTTTACAAATCACTGCCTCTACTTCCTGTCTTCACCATCAAAAACCCTCAGTAGCAGTGGATATGCATCAAATAAGGAAAAGGAAATGGTAGCAAGGTAAGTAAAAAAAATAAGATATCTGCAGAAGGGTTATTCAGATAACTAAAGGACTTGTCTTAGATTATAGAGAAAGACAATTCAAAAGCTTACTTTCCTCATTTAGAAAGTGAATATTTTATTCTGTATGAGAATGGCAGTAATTGAATAAAATTCCTCATCTTGGCATTATATACATATATATGTATGTACACACACATAATTAAAGTGTTAAGTATATATGATAACTATTTATTTTAAAATACATAATTGTAACGATAACATCAAAATACTAATAAACTATTCTGTGAGCAGTGTAATTAGTTTCTGATGGGGTTCTGTTTCATTATTGGTGGCAGTTACTGGTTGTAGCTTTTTCCACTGTTGGTTCATTTAAATGGTCTCACATTTATTTAAATTTTCAGCTACCAAGAAAGTGCTAAAAATACCATGAGGCAGCTTTTTAGGAGAAAATATGTATTCTATACAAAATTACTTCTGCCCCATAGCAAGTATTACTGGAATTTAATAATTGTTGCATGTCTTTACTGTTTAGATGGAATCAGCCATTTGATATTAAGTTATTCTAGAAAATTCTGTATTAAAAATTGCCTTTTAATTTAGAATGTGCTGCCTGTATTTAAATATTAATTTCTCTTTTCTGCTATTAAAAATTTAAAATAATAATAAATAATATTTAATTGTGTTTGAACCATGACTGTACTTTGATAACTTGCCAGGGTTTTTCTTCCCCTTAAGGTGTGCTGCCGGTTACTTTCTTTTGGAAATTTTGTATTGTAGTATTTCAAGCTGTTTTCTGTCCATGCTTTCTTAGTTTTGCTGTCAGCTTCTCAGTTTTCTTTTACTTTCCTTCACTGCATTGACCAGTTAACTGCTTCTTGGAAAACAGACATAAAATTTGAAAGTAAAGGTTTCTTAACATGTTATTACATAAGATCAGGCTTAGGACTCAGCTTGCTAGATTCCATTTTTCCATTTATCTCTCAACACATTTTTGCATTTCTCTAAATTATTATTGCCCTTTGTTTCCATATTCTTTGTGGCTGGCAGTCCTTATAGAACAGTTGCGTATAAGAATGGTAAGTCCCCAAGGTTCTGCTTTATTCAGCTCTCAGATATTTACAAACCTGCGAGATAGTCCTCCAGGAGCTGTGAAAGAGAGCTAAGGAGAATGGAAGTGTCATTTCATTTCATTTCAATTTCATGCTTCCTCTCTGAATACCCCTGTTACTTCCCTAAAGTCAGTCAGGTCTTAATGAAGGTAGAAGGATGTGTTCTAGGGCTACAAAAGCAGCTTTACAAAGGTACATGAAGAAGTTAGATGTCTAGCACTCATATCTGCTAGTGTAACAGCAGAAATATCTTATAATTCTTTGTGCATCCTTCTCTTAGAGAAGTGAATATCTGCCATTTTCGTCATATAGTGGATTATAGTATCTCCTTACCATTGTGAAGATAACAATTAAAATCTGTAGTTAGTATGAGACCATACCAAGTCCTAAGGTATATGCTTCATTTTCTTATGTCTTAATTCCCTTTGTAAAGTATGGCCCAAGTGATAAGCAAGTCTGTCTAGCTGTCTTTGTTAAAGCAGCCCCTTTAATCTTTAGGGTATTAGGGTGCTATATTTTCTTAATTATCCTACTATTTTGACAGGTAGGTTAGATATGCAAGTATCTGATATACCTACCAGAAGCTCTTCTATTGTGTATATATTTAGGATTCAAATTATCATCATCAGAGGGAAAACACAGATTTATTTATTTACAAAGGACTTTCTTGAAAATTATTTTAAATAGTATGAAGATTTTTAACATTCATTTCCGGCAGATGCCAAGTAAAACACTGAAATGTTTCTCATTTTTCTTGCAAAAAAATCTTATTCAGAAATAATAGCCATAAAGAATGACTCAGCCATATAGTATGCAATTATTGAAACACACTGTCAAAAGAAAGTTTTAGCTTTCAAGACACTTCTGAAGTGGTGAAATACAGAAAATGAGAGATCTCAGGAACTTCAAAATGTTACTTTGCTTAATGCAGTCGACTGTTATCATCATATATCACTCAAAGTATGCTTTCCAGGAACTATGTTGTGTTTTCTTTTTCATATTCCTACTATTCTTTACCTCATATTCTAAATAAATCTTTCATCTTTGTCTTATCTTGTTTTGCTCTCTCTTTTCTTCTCTACTTTAGCTTGTTCTGCAAACTAGCTGCTCTTGTTAGACATAGGATCTCACTTTTTGGTAAGTTGTTAAGAAAGAGCTTGATAAAAATTTAGCCATTGTTTCTGTCTTACCTGAAAATTTTCACAACTATAGGCAAAATTCTATTATATGCTCCACAAGCTTCTAGGGAAATTAGTAAGGGCATTGAACATGGCTCTGAAGCTAACACTTAATGAAATACATAAAGTGTCAAAGCAGGAAGGAGTAGCACATTGTCATATCTCCAGACTCCATGAAAAAAATCAGTGCTTTGCAGTTACTTTTAGCTTTTCAAAAGTAATCTCACACTAGTTATTTTGATTTCTGTCATTCAACTGTTGAATCCAATAGATTAATTTCTCAATAGATAAAAGGGGATGTAAGGAAAAATAATGCAACTCCTACGAAGATATTGTTAAAAGAAATTTATGTAAGTGTAAGTACTAAAAGATACAGTTCAGAATGTTGCAATATTAGGTGGAGAAAATGTGTGCCAACTAGACATTAGTTATTCTGTTTAGTTCTTATATAGAAATTGACTTTAAAAATTAAAAGTTAGTTCTAGAACAAGACGACTCCCTCTCCAGTGACCTAAGGTGGGAGACTTAGGTAAAGTTTTGTTTAAAGTGTGCACCTCCACTAGGGACATTTTGGATGATTAGATGGTGCTATGTTTCCTGTGCTACTGTGCTCTCATATTATCTCTTTCTAACCAGGTAGCGATTCTGCTACAATGGTGAACTGCCTGCACATCTTAGCTCAGTCTCTTGACACACGGTAAGTTTGCAACTTTTGTACCAACTGCAAACTAGGAAGGTTTCAGAGCTTCTCAGGAGCCATTGGATTGTTTCTGTATTTTTCATTCTTTATTTGTAATCAATGATCTTAACAGCATCAACAATTCAGATGTTACCCTCCATATTAGCAGATTTTGTCTGAAGTGTTTCCTCTATATTTTTCTGCTCAATGTCTGTCATTCAAACACTGAAAACACTTGTCATCCTTTCCAAGTTCATTTGAAGCCTTTATGGGGAGATATAAATGACACAATCATTGGAACTGAAAGTAGTGATACCTGCAGATAGTAAGAAGAATCTAGTGCACAGTGTAAAAATTGTCAGCGGAACTATGCAGAGTATATTAATATATGGGCATAGTTATACTTGCTAACTTTTACTGCTTATCATTGAAATGATTTTATTAAAACAGAGGCCAGAATAATTTTTGAATTTGAGCTGTTTTCTGGCCTGGTTAAGTTACACAGCAGCCTGACAATGAACTTATTGTGAACTTGTGAACAACACTCGAATCTTCACTACAGTGTCAGGGAACTGTGCAAAAAGTCAATGAATGAGACTGTGATTCTGGTATTGCAGTTGCATTTTCTAGATTTAGGGTGCTTTGAAGTATCCTGACCTACAGACCTAGTCACTGTGGCTCCCATAAAGCTGTAGGGATTAAGAGTTGGAGGTTTTGAGCATATTTTATAGAGGAGCATTCTCATGACTAGACATTCTCTTATCCAAGAGCCAATCACAAAAAACTGGAAAGGCAAGACTACAGAATTAAGGTCTTTGCTGTTATTATTTTGTATCAATTACTCAAAGATAATTGTTGCTTATACTGCTATGCAGACATGAGTGTCCTTTTCTGTTCATAATGTGAAGTTCTCTGATACATGTGGGTATCTTCAAAGACTGACAGAATGTAACTAACATTTACATGTATCTCCACACAACCACTAAATATCAAGTCAAAATTGCTGTTTTTCCCCCTTATTTTTCAGAACTGTTATGAAATCAGGATCTGAGCTTGTTAAAGCAGGATTGCGTGCCTTTTTTGAAAATGCAGCTGAAGACTTGGAAAAAACTTCAGAAAATCTTAAACTGGGGAAGTTTACTCATTCACGAACACAAATCAAAGGTGTTTCACAGAATATCAATTATACTACAGTAGCATTGTTACCAATCTTAACATCAATTTTTGAACATATTTCACAATATCACTTTGGAATAGATTTACTTTGTAAGTATATATATTTTTTAAATTTTATTGTGTTCTAATACCTCAAAGGCTTTTTTGTAATGACTGCATATTTTCAAAGGATGAAATTCTGTTTTCAGTAACATGCACATTTCCAGCATTAATTCTGAAATTAGTAGCATAGTGCTTTATTTCTAGTAAATGTTTAAAAATAATACTCAATAAGCTTAAAGTTAATTATGTACAATATTTCTCCAAATATTGAGAAAGAAATTAAAATATCCCTTTAAGTGCTCTCTTAACAAATGTGTGGATGAGGCTAGTTTTCTATGTAAAATTTGGATTTCATTCTATTAAAGGAAACAATTTGCAATACGTTCCCTATGGATTTTCTCTTACATGGGAAAACTACTGTAGGTCTTGGAATTTAAACTTTCCCTATTTTTAGCATCTGTTAGTTTAAATATACTGAAATTACTCGTTGAGATTCAGCAATATGCTGAGTGGTCTTATGTTCTAATGTTTCTAATACCTGTAATTATGTTCCAAAATTTTGCTTATATTTGGGTGGTTATGCATTAAAAGATGGATAACCGTGAAAATACTTACTTTAAAAATATGGTGAACCTTTAGATCATGTGCCTAAAGTTTAGACACACTGATGTTTTTTAGCTTAAAATTGTACTCTGCAAGTGTAATAACCTGGAATATCTTATTAGTCAGTATCTGCTGTCCTCATGGAATGTCTGATGATCTGGTAGGCTTTGGAATGAATGTAGATGATAGATCAGGAATTAGAGACATTGAAGGTAAATATGATGTGGAGTATGGACAGTCAAAATGTTCAGTGATACATGTGCTAAAAGTTTTAGATACTGTTTAATTGATTGCATAAAGCAGATGTTTGACATTTAAAAAGCAAACTTTAGCTGAATAAATACTGATAATGTATTTTTATTTTCCTCTAGTGGGTGATGTACAAGTTTCATGTTACAGAATTCTTTGTAGCCTCTATTCTCTTGGGACTGGAAAGAACATCTATGTTGAAAGGTATTAAGTGTAAAACTCAGCATGCAAAATTTTCTCTTCTTTAGGAGTCTGTTGCTTAGGTAATGAAGTAGTTTGGATGCAAGATGAGTTTGAAAGAGTGAGAGATGTTTAAAATACACTTTCCCTTGAAAATAGTTGCCTATACTTTCGTATTCAATTCCACAGGGAAAAAGCCCTCAACAGAAGTAAATAATCAATCCTGCATATGGCAGTGTCTCTGCACAGAGTCTGTTTTTTCCATAGGAAAGGCTAATTTTTCTTTGGGTTGCCATTAGATTCTCAAAGTTTTTCTACCACATATTGCTGTGATAAGTAGGCCGAGTACTAAGTAGGAAGCATCTGTTTCACACCTAAGTCTATAAAGAGTTCTCAAAAGAGTTGTCCTGAGCATAAATTCCTGAGGATATGTAGAGTATTCTGACAACCATTAACTCTACAATGGAAACAACTAGTTACTTGTATTTAAAAAAGACTAAGGTCTACAATTCCTTTAAGCATCTAGATACTCTGCTGTGTTTCAAGCCCTTTCTTCCAATAGAAGGGAATCAAATCTGTATCCGTCAGCTCAGAAAATAGAACCCTAATTGCTTATCTGTGTATCACAAGACAGGAACCAAGATAAGGATAACCCATCCTTATACTTGGGAAAGTTTAATGTTAGGCAATTTTTGCTGCCTTTCTTATGATGACAAGTCTAAAATCCGTAGGGAAAGAGAGACTAAACTGGAAGAAATTCAGGTCTGTAGTCTGGTTAGGAGAGGCTTAGCCTAGTGTGAGGAATGCTCGTCTGCAATTCTTTCCTTCCAGAGTTTATGAACAATTATTTCATACGAAATGCAAGAGGTGTCTCGTGGACAGATCTTTTTTCCCACTCTGCATGCATGCACATGTGTGCACAACCTATATGTTCTCATTCAGGCATTTATGTATCCATCTCTAGTCCCAAAGCTATACTCTCTCTCTTCTCTTTCTGGGCTTCAAAATCTTAAATATTCCTTTACATATATCTGATAGGAAAAATAGGAAATGCCTTACCCCTTATCTAACTAGCAGTCAGGGTCTCCTCACAGGAAATGAAACATGATTGTGTTTGAGCTGCCTTTCAATAAGAAAAGCTCACAGCACAGGCCTCCACTTGATTGGCAAAATCTGTTTCCTTAAACATATTGATACCAGCAGCATCACCTTTGCCTGCAGCAATTGTCTTCTTAGAATGGAAAAGTGATCAGATTAGATACATCCAAGGAATTTAATTATTCTTCTAAGGCTCTGTGAGAGGTTCTCAACTGTGGATTTCATTTAGTTTGTTTTTCACTAGTCTCAAGCTCCTAAATTACAGTTGTAGGCAGACATCAGTGTCTAAGGTGGGAAGTAGGATTCCAAACACAATGCTCAATGTTTCAGCAAAACGTAGAAGTGAGTGATTGAGCTGACTGGAACAGTTATTCAAATTAAGCAGTGTTCAGTTTCAGGATCAAATTGCAGGTTTTTCTCCTAGTGAATTTTGGCAGGGACATTAAGAAGTTTTACCTTTCATTGCAGAATGAGTCATAGTTCACTTTTCATAGATAAATATCTCTTTCTATGGCTGAAATAGTTCTGCTGGCTGCAGGGGCTCAGGATTAAGTTTTAATTCAATTGCTGCTGCTGCCCTGTTATGACAAACTTCCATTGTCAAATGTTTTATCCTTTGTACAGAGACTCTTTAGCTTCTTTAGGATGTTGGAGATGTTTGTAATTTTTCTGTGAACATTTCTTCTCTAAAAGTTTCCATGGTTCATAAATTTTGAGAACTGGGTGCAAAATGCTGTAGCTTTTGATTATTCTGAGCCCCAATGCTCTGCCATTCATGTTCATGGTGTTCATGGTGTTTCACTTGGTGCACTAATAGATGATCCTTGAAAAGACACCTTTCCCTCACATTGGCCAGGAGTCAGCTCCAGAGGCTGAGTTTCTGCCCTTTTCCCAATCCCTTTTGCAATGCCCACATCCCAGGACAGGGACCCCAGATGCTCAGCTTCACTACCATCCAATTTCATGTTGTGGGCCACGATATCCCAGCATTGGAGCAGTCAGGTCACAAGGGGCTCACCTGGCTGGGGGATGAAATCTCTTCACACATCTTACAGCTCACCAGGGATAAGGATCAGGTGATTATTTCTCTCCCTGAGTGTTCCTCCTTGTGGGGGCCCTACTTCGTCTTCCTCCCTCACTAAGCAAACTGACTTTGTCTTGTATTTTTCTTCTGTGCAGGGGTTACTGCTACTGGCACAGGTTATTCCTCTGGTTCAGCTGCAGTTTGAGTGGCCACAATGCATTGCTTTCCTCCTCCCCCTGAGGGTGCTGTCTAGTATCAAGCAGTATCCAAAAATAGTAGCTAGAGCCTAGGGTATTGCATAGCTTTGAACCTCCCTGAAACTGCTATAGCAGTTTTCCTTCAAATACTCTGTCACTTTATCAAGCACTGTAGTTGCTCTGGGGTGAACTTAAAAACCATTGGAGCAGAATCATCCTTCAAAAGCCTGCCCCTTTTCTTCTACCTTCCACACCACTTGTGACTATCCACCCTTGGGGCAGGTCTCTGAAATACTCTCCTAAAAATCTCTTTTGTAACTCCATGGTGTGGACCAAAGCGAGGGGACTCAGCAGACCTAGCAAGAGCATGTTTTCCTTAACATCCAAGTAAAGTTCAAAATCCTCAAAAACAGTTTTAACAGGCCTGAAAGACAACAAGGGGATGAAAAGCTGGGGAAATTATCCACCCTCTTTTTTCCTCAGGCTGGGTAGAATTATTACTACCCTGAGGTAGTGCCCAAAGAAAGGGCAGAAGAGCAACACTGAATACACATCCCAAATGACCTTCAGTGTCCTTGTTGTTATCATGTCATAAGCTGATATTACACAGTGCAGCACAAAGCAATCCTGGTCCCTTTCCCTGCTCAGAAAAATACCACCATGAGGAGCACATATTGCATATATGAGAATGTATACCAGCGTTAGGTACCACAACCACATTGAACCAACCAAGCAACATTGCGACCACTGGCTCTGGACCTAATACAACAAATTCTTAGATCACATTTTCTTCTTACCCACTTCATCAGATCTGTTGTTATTTCACCCTTTCCTGCCCTTTGTTGAGTGCCAAATAAGGGTGCTGGTTTCAAAATGGAATTCCCTCAGTAGTTCCCATGGAAACACTCTAAACCCTGTGACACTTGCTCAGTCCCTCCTCCCCTGTCCCTGTGGTAGATGGAAAGAAGAATTGGAGGTGCTAAAGGTAAATATCATGGGTTGAGATAAGAGCAATTTACTGGAAACAGCAATAAGACAATGAACACTAAGATCAACAATGGTGTACAAGAAAGAGACAAACAATTCACATGCAATTGGTCACCATCACACAGGATCCCTGACAATGTCTGACCCCTAAGGAGCCCTGTCTCTGGCAATGACATGAGGTGGCATGAGGAGGGCCTCTGGGTCTGTCCATTCCAAAAATTAACCTGAACGAGAACATTGGTGGAAGTGGGGTTTCTTAAACTGTTTTTCTTGCACCACGGTAATCTCCAGTAGCTCTTTTCATGTGAGAAATGAATATTTTCTAAGTTATCAGATAGTTCCTAATATTTTAAAAATCAACTATAAATACTAATGTTTCTTTTTATCATGTATGCTAGACACTGAAAGCCTGGTGAACCACTTTTCCTCTCAGATGACTTTTAGTGTCTCTCATATGCAGGCAGCGTCCCGCACTTGGTGAGTGTTTAGCATCTCTTGCGGCAGCCATTCCAGTAGCATTCCTTGAACCTTCCCTCAACCATTACAATCCACTGTCTGTTTTCAACACAAAAAGTGCAAGAGAAAGAGCAAGTAAGTACTGTTCCTTACAAAAAATAATAATAATAATAAAAGCTCTTTACTCCACTCCAACTAAATAATAGAAGTTGTATAATGAAAAAGCCCTGAATGTATGCCTCAGCAGAGAGCTCCTGCTATTGATGTTACATTGCTGCCATTTTAGCCTTGCTCTACTTTGCTGTCATTGTGCCAACAATGTTCTCTTTCTCCTCATATTTTTTTATATTATTCTGAACATGATGTTTTAACACTTTTCTAAAGATGCCTACTGTATTATGCATAAAGCTTAGTTGAAGATCTACATATCTGCATTACAAAAATTTTTGGCAAAATACAGCTGTGTTCATGCAACAAAATGCAAGAGGCATAATATCTGATTTAAGTGAACAGGAAAATAATTTATATGGTTTTGTTGTCTAACCAGTGATCCAGAGAAGTTTGGTATAGGGAACTCCCAGCAGAATATGATTAATTCCATGAAACCTTGATGAAAAAGGGACTTTGACAAGTTGGAGAGATGGGCAGAAAAGGACTGCCTGAAATTCAACAAAGGCAAATGTAGGGTCCTGCACAAGGGGAAGAACAAACCTATGGACCAGTCCAGGCTGGGGCTGACCTGCTGGGAAGCAGCTCTGTGGAGAAAGACCTGGGGATGCTGGTGGACAACAAACTGTCCATGAGCCAGCAGTGTGTCCTTGTGGGCAAGAAGGACAATGGGATCCTGGGGTGCATTAGGAAGAGCACGGCCAGCAGGTCAAGGGAGGTGATCCTGCCCCTCTGCTCAGCCCTGGTGAGCCTCACCTGGAGTGCTGTGTCCAGTTCTGGGCTCCTCAGGACAAGGGAGACAGGGAGCTCCTGGACTGGATCTGGCGAAGGGCAACAAAGATGATGAGAGGACTGGAGCATCCCTCATATAAGGAAAGGCTGAGGGAGCTGGGCCTGATCAGTCTCATGAAGAGAGGAGTGCCTGAGAGTGCTGTTCAAGTGATTCTTGAACTCTGTCAGGCTGGTGCTGTGACCACTTCTCAAGTGACTAGACCAAGTTCCTCATAAGGCTTCCCCTTCAGAGTCTTCCCCATCCTTGTGGCCCCCCTTTAGGTGCTGTCTAAAAGCTTAATGTCTTTTTAACCCCAGTGCACCTCTGGCTGCCAGGGCACTGCTGACTTATGTTCAACTTGCTGCCAAACAGGGTCCTCAGGTTCCTTTCCATGACATTGCTTTCCAGCATCTCATTCCCCAGCCTGTACACACAACCTCTCAATGGGCCTTACCCATTCTCTGATTGCATTGAAAGGAGCATGACTCCTGCTACATTGAATTTCTTTGCTTGCTTCTCTCCCAACTTACTCTTGATGGAATGGTATCTTAAAATATGTCGGCATTTTCCTCACTGATCCATGAAAGAGTCACTACCTGCAAAAATCATTGTAGCTTTAAACAAACAAGAAAAAGAAATACAGGTAGATTGATTTAATATGCTTCATAAAGTGTTTTTTTCCCCATATAAAAGCAGTTATGGAAAAGCTTCTGCTAGCCCTTTCTCCCTATCAGGTCTGCTTTATAGGAACAGCACTATATCCATTATTATATCCAGAAATAGTGGAAGAATTTTGCTTGAGAGAGCTGGCACTAAATTGCAATGGGTTGTTAATTGCTGAATAAGCATTCTTCATTTTCCAGTACAAGCGTAAGATAACTGGAATTCTTTCCTGGCATTTTTGCTGGAATGTATTTCATGAATTAAGTGTAGTTTCATTTTAACCCCACCCATCATTCTAAATTGTTTATTTCTCTTCCCCCAAGGTGGATTTAATCTTTGGCAAATCAGCATAAAATTTTTGAATGATTGTGAATACAATGTCTAATATTAATGTAAGCTTTCTGTTCTGCACATCTACACAGCTCATTAGATAATTGCAGGACAGGATAAAGCCATAGCTTTATGGTAGCTATGGCTTATGTTATTCCTATTTTTGCATCATCTGTAAATCACAACTTATGAAAGGAGATACCCATGCATACCCCAAAGTGTTACTATAGTTTAACCTGTCCAAGATGGTGAAGGAAAAAAATCTGAGCCATTTGTATTTAGAGCTTAAACATAGATGCTCTCCTTCATTTTGCTGATTAATCTTTTGGTTTTCTACCCTTACTTGCAGTTTTAGGTATGCCTGATACAGTAGAAGAAATGTGTCCAGAGATCCCTCAGCTGGATAGACTAATAAAGGAAATAAATGATTTAGCAGAGTCTGGAGCAAGGTATACTGAAATGCCTCATGTAATTGAGGTGATCTTACCCATGCTGTGCAACTATTTATCCTACTGGTGGGAAAGAGGGTCTGAGAGTGTTCCTCTAAGTGCTGGGCCTTGCTGTACAATGATAACATCGGAGCATCTGAGCATTGTTCTTGGAAACATTCTAAAAATCATCAACAACAATCTGGGAATAGATGAAGCATCTTGGATGAAAAGAATTGCAGGTACAGTAAATATTTTTTGAACAGTAATTGTACTAACAATATTTAACTACTTTGCTATGTTTTACCTTATTGCCCAGTGATATAGTAACAAAAAATTATAACTAGAAATGAAAGAAAGATAAATGAAAGGTAAGTAACAATAAGAGAAGTATGTTTATATTTTATTATTAGTTAGATGCATGCGTTGTAGCATCATTGAAAGTAGAGAGCTTTCTATTCACCATAAGAGATTCTGAAAATCTCCTTCTCTATGCACTGTATAAGAGCGTTAGTGTTTAATTTGGAGTTGCCAATTCCATTGATTTTCAAGACACCTGAGTTTTACAGTACAGGGTATAAGTGCTGTGAATTCTGTTCATGAAATATCAGGACAAAATGGAAATAAAGTGTGAATGGTGAAAAAACCTCAGGAGTAACCCAAGTTCAAAATAAGTTGGTTTGCCTGAATAAATGTGTGAGCTATTAAATAAGCTGAAAGTTTTTTCAAAATATTGTGTAATGTATAGTATCTATCCTGCTAAGGAGGTTTACTATATCCAAATCTTATCATTCATATTATACAGTGTAAGAATATAATGTGCAGTAACATGGTTCAAGAAAATCTATGTAAAGATAATAATTTCCTGCTAAATTTGAATAACCAGTGCCCATTAGTACTGTGTTTTTGATATTTTAAATGCTGAAAGGTCTTTAATAGAACAAGGATTCCATTAAAATTTAGTAAGAAATTTGCTTCTTAATTGTAGAGAGTTTCCTGCAGTTTTGTACCAATTGTTCATCTATATAAGATGATAATATACTCATATTGTTCTTGCAAGGATTTTTGACTTGGGTAGTTTGCATTTTATTAGTAGTACTTGTACAAAATTGATCTATGACCTTGAATTACTCATTCATTCTCTGCATTTTAACTTGCTTAAGGCAAGATAGGTAAAGGAATTCTTCCAGAACACTATCTTCTGGTGCTTTTCTGACATTGGATACAAAAGCCATCTCAGACACAAAAAAAAACCCCCAAAAAACATATTTTTGTGAGGACTTTGTGTCTCAATCCTTCTTTTGCTTAGGTTCTTACTTAGAGACATGGGACTTGCCAAAACCATTATAGTTTAATTTATATAAGACTGAAATACTTATAATCCAAATCCACAGTCTTATAATCTCTCAATATGCAATTTTTATAAAGCTACACTCATATTTTTATAATAATTTTATGATGCAGAAATTTATGAAATGCTATAGCCTTTACTGTTTCTAGAACTTAAACATTCATGTTAATACAATGAAAAACACCGGTTATGCATTAATCATGGAATTATCTATATTTTCATGTATAGTTTATGCTCAACCCATCATCAGCAAAGCCAGACCTGATCTTCTCAGATCTCACTTTATTCCAACACTGGATAAATTGAAGAAAAAAGCTATGAAGATAGTGATGGAAGAAGAGCAACTGAAAGCAGACAGTAAAAATGACACCCAAGAAGCTGAGCTCCTCATTCTTGATGAGTTTGCTGTACTTTGTAGAGACCTTTATGCCTTCTATCCAATGTTGATTCGTTATGTAGACAACAACAGGTAAAAAACCCTAATAATTAAACTCACATTTATTACTTAATATACTGGAATCTATGATCAGACAATCAGGAGGAACAGTTCACTTAATGTTAGGGTGAGAATTAGATCTTGCTTGTTTTAAGATTCTTAAATCTTAATTCTGAATAATTTGAGATTCTTAAAGAATGCTGTACCTTGAATTCACGACTTTTGTTCAGATTCAAATTCCTTGGCTAACTAGAAAAATGTTACCTGATCTATTCAATAAGGATTATTATGTTAAACTGTCTTCTTTTAAGTATCTTATTTTACATTTCTTTTATTTTTGTAATTAGAGCTAATTGGCTAAAGAAACCAGATGCAGACTCCGATGAGCTCTTTCGAATGGTTGCTGAAGTTTTTATCCTGTGGTGTAAATCACATGTAAGATAAAATGTACTCTTTCCTTTCCTTACATTCTATCTTAAAATACAAATGTGGTACATGCAGATGAGTTAAACTTCTGGTGATTTATTTTTTCTTTAGAATTTTAAGAGAGAAGAACAAAATTTTGTGATTCAGAATGAAATCAACAATTTGGCATTTTTAACAGGAGACACCAAAAGCAAGATGTCTAAAGTAAGTAAAAAAATTGTGGATCAGGTAAATCTACAGTATGTGTTTAATATGTTGAAAGAAGGCTCTGAAAATCTACTCAGATTGCAGATGCTCTGCTGTTAGAAGAAAAGAAAAATAGTTTTGCTTCTTGATGACAGATGTGACAACTAATACGGAAAATATAGTCTATGTAACTTAAGAGTTACTAAATGTCTGCTAACACTCAAAGACACATGATTAAAATAAAAATCTTGATTTGAAAAATTTGCACATGTAAGAAACTATGGGCTGTATTATAAAATATGGGTTATTAAACATTCAGGAAAGAAAAGGGTAGACTATTTTATAAAAGCAAGTGAAGAAACATTGCCTCATCATTTTTATGTGAATGTCAGTCTATTGTTCTGTCAGCTCTGGTGGTGCACAGCTGTCTTTGCATATACTTCTTTATTTATACATATAGTGTGCTACATGTGCACCATTTTTCTTGTTTCTTTTCAATTGACACATTAATTTCTTCTTTGCTAATTTTAAATATGACAAGACGCTGATATGATGGCTCCAAAGTACATCATGTTACATGTATGACAAAGAAATTGTCAAGGTAATTATTAAAGGCTGCTTTGACGTTAGCTGAGGAAATTGCCTTACTCAGCTAAAGCCAGATGAAGTCTAATTTCAAATTAGTGTTGGTAAATACAGGGGAGAAACCCTTTCTTTTATTGGAGTAATCCTATTCTGAAGGTGTAGCAGAGAAGTAGCATTTAAAGTTTTGTATTTCACTATATTTTGGTTACCTGTAACCTAGCTACTCTAAGTACAATTTCAAACAGTAGAGAACCAGATAAAATGTGCCATTACATTTCTTAATTATCTTTAAAAATGTGTTTTAAAATGTGTTTAAAAGCCAAGGTTTTTTTCTTTTTTTTTTTTTTCTATGAATTTTTTTTTAATTTTGAAACTGACTAAGCATAACCCTGATATTGGAATTTTTACAAGCAAAAATAGTGTATTATCTGTATTATCCTTAGCTCATGACCAGCACTGAAAAACAAATCCAACTTTATAAAGAATTCTGTTTTCGGAGATAAGGAAATTTTTAACATGTTTTCTTATTGTCAAGATGCAGCTTTTCAAAATCACTTGATAGAATTGGAATGTTTGTATCATCCCTATTAACAAGATAAATAATGAGCACATCCAGGCTATTTGAGGATCAATTCCACAATATAACAGTGTATGATATGTAGCTCTGTACTTTTATCATATGGTAATCATTGCACACATATTCATTATGTGTATTTTAACCTTTGTACATTACAACTGGCCTGAGGTAGGTGTACTTTCTTTTTTTGGACATCATAGATTAGACACAGTATATTTAATGTAAATTGTGTCCCACTGCAGTACTGGTAACAGGATAATATGAAGTGAAGTGTTAAGTGTCATATTTTTGTCAGGCTGGCATGGGAGGAATAAAAGAAAAATCTTTACTAAATAAGTAATAGGTAAGTCTCATACTGCTCTGATTTTGATAAAATCAGAGGAATTTAACATCAAGAATTTTTATTACCCAAATCTGATTTCGAGATTATATTTTCAAATGCCTGCTGTGTATATTTAAGTATACAGATATATTATGTATGAATAATTGCATGAATATATTTGTAACAGAAATGTAGATGGATCTGTAAATACATTTTTATTCTGAAAGATATACTGTACAGAGAGATTCTGGGGTTTTTTTGTGTGCATATAATTTTTTGTAAGCATATTAATGTCAACTGATGGCATTTCAGGACACTGTGCATGGTTATTGCTAATAAAGGAAGAAAGAAAATACTGTATTGTTTATGACTGAGTATTTTATCAATATGGTACTGTAACTGTAGGCATGATTGCAGAACAGCTGATAATTTAGGTATTTGTTTCATGATGACTTAAATACCATGATGAAATACATGAAGTGTCTTCTAGAAGGGTTGTGTTGATTCTCTGTGTGTGGCTCCTAAGCAGGAAATTGTTAGTATTTCATAATATAAAATGTAAGTGGTCTAAACCCAGCACATGAAATAAATGATAGAATTACATGGGATTTTTTTTTTTAAAGACTGCATAGGTTATTCTCTAAGTAACTGAATTTCAGGTTTTCTTGCAGGTTTGATATTTATTTCTGTCGTTCAACATTGATCAGTAGGAGACATTACATTAGGGAACATTATTTTTATAATTTCTTGCTATAATATTAACTTTTATCTCAAAAAGTAGCATGTTAACAGAATAATTAGCCCTTTCCTTTCTATCACTTATTTTCCTCTTTATTCACATTATTACTAGTGGATGTGGTATTATCCAATATTTATCAAGCATGAGAAAGTATAGAAAACTGAAGATGAACATTGACTGTTGACAGTGGCCTAAGGCAGAACATTTTGGGGTCTCCTAAAGGAGTGAGGCCTCAGGCTGATCTCAGACTGCCTTAGGTAACAGAGACAGAGACTGAGGGTTTTCCCTGATGAAAAATACTGAGTGTATTTTTCTCAGAGTGTAAGGTGTAGTATATCACATACAGAAGGTTCTATATCCTTACATGGCATTTGGAAAAAAAAAAAAAAAAGAAATCAGAGGAGGAAGAAGTAGCAGTATGTTACTTATTGGTAGCCAATAGCCGTGGTAACAAATGATTCATCATTACAATCAAGAAATTCATTAAGTGCCCATTGTATTTTATTATACCATATTAACTTTGTTAATAGTTTTTCAAATAAATGTATTAACAGCTGAGAATTTAATTTTTCTTTTCTAAAAATATGGCAGCAGAATGCTCGGAAGGGAATGGTAAGTTAGAGAACTTTCAGCCTGAGAGAGACTGGTGATTTAGATCACATTAAAATAGCAGATTTATGATAAAAGTGTTGAAATGGAGAATTTAAACAGATTTAACTCCACTAGTCTGTTATTTTCGACCCCTTCACAGGCTTCTTGATAAAATAGCCTTTTGGTTAAGAGGAAATGATGTCCTATTGTGTTTTTCAGTTAATTGGAATAGAAGACCAAATGTATACATTCACATGTGCATAATAATTGTGTAATATGTATGTGGGCAATTTTTCTGTGTCAGGGTGGGAATCTAAACGAACATGTGACTGGACATACACCCTCAGTTGCTAAACATTTGCATATCCTACAGAAGTTTTATTTCACTTGCCCTCTTTAATTTTTTTAATCTGTTTTTAAGGATGTTTGAGTAGACCTATTATAGAAGTTAGAGGCAGTCATAAAATGCAAGTTCATATTATGAAGCATCATGGTTGTTAGTGCCCATCTGTAAGATGTAGTACACATTGTTTGCAAATTTACAATAGTTAGAGGATTTCATGGTAGTATTTTCTACAGAAATTTTAGATCTCTTCTTTGAGAGTATTTAAATTGCATAGAATACATTTACTTTGGATATACTAAGGTAAATCAGGAGTGGATTATTTTTATGGTCAGCTACAATAAATTAAATATAATTAACATCTTGTCTTTCCTTACCTTTAGTGTATACATACACCTGTATATACCTGCTGAGCCATGTCTATGCAGCATCTATATATTTCATATGTATTTTAAATTAAAATTTGCTGTTTGTCTAAGGTATCAAAGATTTTAAGATCCAAAGATTCTAACACTTAATTTGAATATTAGTCTTTCACTTTTCTTGACTTGTACCTGTTTTTCTTACTATGGGATATAAATCAAATCGATTTTAAAGATTTAAGATTTAAAAGATTTTAATAATAGCTTGACATCAACATTTTGAAACTTATTCAGGTAACACAAG
Source organism: Muscicapa striata striata (assembly GCA_030060385.1). NCBI lineage: Eukaryota > Metazoa > Chordata > Aves > Passeriformes > Muscicapidae > Muscicapa > Muscicapa striata. The sequence goes on along the minus strand of JAREIS010000051.1, from coordinate 1,021,379 downwards.
AAAACAGAGTTACTATTAGGGCAGAATGACAGAAATGAGGGCTTGTGTGTGGTTTTTTCTCCTTGTTTTTAACCAACAGTTTTCTATAATATTTTCCTATGCCTGGTTGAGGATTCTTTTCAGTAATAGTTTATTTTATTTTACCATAAATGAATGGCTTTGTTTTTGTTTTCTTAATACTTCCTGATACAATTATAATATAATGTTGACTATGGAATATATATTTATTTAAGTGTGTTTATGGTATTAATATAAAAAATAGGAAAAAATCCTCTGTATGTATGAGAGTTACAGCTGAATTTATAATACTGTACCCAAAATGGGTACTGCTGAGAGATTTCTAAAAAGCTAAAGTTTTCTCTCAGGCTGTCTTCAAAAGAGTAATAAGCTATGCAATGGGAAAATAGATCTGTAAATTAAGTGCTACACCATACCAGTGATAGTTTGATTTCTAAACACAGTTTTTTCACAAATATATTTTGGCAGGAGAAAGAGGTAGAAGGAGCTACTTTTGTGAAAATGTAAATATTTTTCACTACTGGATTTTCCAGAGTTCCAGACACCTTTCTTCTTTTAACAAAAGTAATTAGTGTATTGGTAGGTTAACTTACTGGATGTCCTTACATGTGCAAGCAACAAAGGGAAGTGTGTATAGAACAGCAAGAGAAATTCAGAAGTTCAACCATTCAATAAAGATTAAGCTGGTTTCACTAAGATCTCAATTGGTTATGCATTTACAGTCTACTGTTTTAGCTATCTGCTTATTATATTTTTACTGTCCTCATAAAGCTGAGTAAGTTTATAAGTAACTTGTAAAATTATCATCCTTTCATCTCTTTTACTTATGTTATTTTTTCCCTTTATTTTTCTTTCATACAGGCCATACAAGTAAAGGTACAGGTCAAAGTGCATGATGTGTCTTTGTTTTAGATTTAGAGATGATCAGGCTCCAAGCACTCTTTCCATTGATCATAGCAGTGGCGTCACAAAATGAAGCACCTGGTTCCACCTACTATAAATTTTGTCCCAGCTAAAGTGGCAATCTTTGACCAGAGCAAATTAAATCCCCTTTGGCACTCCTAAATATTGCTTAATGTGAAAATGTACTAAAGCTACCTTTTGAAACTGTTTCAGATGTACATTCTGCCTCTGCTGTCTTTCTGCATTCTATTTTTGCTAAAATAGTGAAGTTGACATTGTAAAAGAAATGTCTAAGTAGAGTCAATAGAAAGTTATATTTGACTTATGATATTCAAGAAGAAATGTGCTATAACCTCTACCCCATCTGCAGATGAATAGAAGATTGTATTAAATCCAAGAAGTTTGAATAAGATATATAGTTCAAATCCTACCTTTTTCCAAAAGTAAAATGTTTCTTACTAAAGGTGTGAGGTGTGACAAAGCTTCAAATAACCCTTATTTCTTTTATTATTTAATGTATTTTAAGATTTCCTTCAGTGAACTCTAGGTCACTTTCCATTGCATAATTCATATTCTTTTTTTAAATTACGAATTTATAAAATAGATGAGTACTTTCTGAACTATGGTGCATTCTTCATCGGTGAAGCAGAATAAGCAGAAAAATGGAGTATAAACCCTTTCATCTTTCCCTTCACCCTGTATGCTGAGAAGCACACATGATGTTGTGAAGAGCTTGTAACCCATTAAACCAGAGACATGAGTTAAAAAGGGAGAAGCTCTGTTAAACTAATGACCCCATTTCATGCTTTGCTATGGTCAAACTTCTCCAGGTACACAGAGTAGGAATTAATGCCTGCTCCCATGGTAATCTCAAAGAACTGAAGCTCAAAGAGGGATGGAAATACAAAAAATATTAATTCCATAATCTTGACCAGCTTTAGCTGCTTTTTTAGTGTAAATAAATTATTTCTTCCTTTTCATTGTGTAATGAGTTATTATTAATCTACTAAAGAATCTATAATTGAATTTGGAATATTTTTTTTAGAAATATCCACTTGTGTGTTTAGGTCCTCAGACAAGTAAGATTATTACATTATTTTAGGCAACCAAATTATATAATTCTTCCTGTTGAGGTCCTTTTAGCACAGTTAATTATTTAGGCAAAATATATGCAATTTAATGCTCTTTACATATTTAATGCAGGTGTTGCGTGTGCATAGGTGCATATTAGAACTGAAAGAGACAAAATTCTATTGTCATTTAGACTTCAGTGTGATACTCTACTTACATATTTGCCATCTGGACAAGTGAATTGACAGCAGAATTTATGGCAAAGGCAGAATGGATCTTTTAATCTTTTGAAAATTCTCCGGTTTTAAGGTTCACCAATCTTATTAATGTGATATGAACATAAAGAAAATTGGATGTGCCAAATGTCACTGGCATAAAAGATGCAGAAACCAGTATCTCTCCTTTTCCTTTATTTTTAAAAATACATCTGTTACATATTTTGTTATTTCTTATTTAAGAGGCATAGTGACGCCACTGGAATACAGTGATACATTGTGGGATTTGTTTGTCTGCTGTCAAGTAAAAATAATGTCATTATTGAAGCCATTGCATCACTATTTCTAAGGCACTTTGAAAAGCAAAGCTTTAAGGCAAAGGACTCTCTTGCAATTGTTAGTTCCTTAAGAAAGGAAGCCACATCCATTGCGTGTTCCCTCACAGTTGCAAAAAACAGGATCCATGTACATAGACATTCACTCTCTAGAAGACAGAATTTGCCAAAATTTATCGCCAAATAGAATACGTATGGCTGCCTTTTTTCTTCCAGAGATTACTGTGATAGTAGTGAGGCATTAATTGGGAACTAATGAATTGCAATGGATTCTGCCGTATCCTTATTTGGAACTACGCAATATATTGTAAGAACAGTAGTTAGTAAATCCTAATTGACAGAAGAAAAAGAATGTGGAGGGTTAAATGAAAGCATTTGTTATTTTGTAGTGTTGTACAAGCCTGGAGGCCTAGTCCTGAAATCTTATCTTTAGCAAAACTCCCCTTGAGTATAGTAGGAGTTTAATCTGGGTACAGAATTCAGAACTGGGCTGTTTGATGTTGTTGCTGTTTACTGTATGTTCATTAAATATATGGGTCTGTTTGAAAGATTTTGGTTCTCTGTCTCATAAAGGAAAAGTTGGGTGTGAAATATGTTGTACAGTGTCTGTCATAAGGAGATAGGGCAGATGTTATTCTGTTGTGTTGTTTACTTCTGTCTCTTTTGTTTTCCTTTGCCTATTACTGATGATATCCAAAGATACAAAATTTTAAATTTTTGTCCCAAATTGGCTGATATTATCCAAAGCCAGAGGCACTAATTCTTTGGCATTTCATTACATTGAATCAAAGCCTTTTAAATAATACTGTTTTTCAGATGAGACAAGTCAGGCAATATTCATTCATTCAGACCCTGGATAACTATGTTTATATAAATCTCTTACAAAAATGTAAACATCCTGAATTTGTCTCTGTAACATTAGACAAATAATAGTGTCCCCTGAGAATGATTCAGCTTTTAATTTTAGGGTTGTTGTTTCTGATTTGAAAGGTAAGATCCAGAAAGTATTGTCAAAATGCACACAAAAGTGTCACTCCTATTACAACATTACTGTTACAGCATTTCCTGCACTGGTGCACACCAAAAGTATTCTTTTACACTTTCTGCCCAAGACTGTACGCCCTTCCTCTAGTGTAGAATTTTTAATTATTTGTACTACATCAGGAACACAGCTTCCTTGACTATTAGGGGAAGAGCGTATTGGAGGAGTTTGTGATCAGAGAATTAAAGTAATTTTTCTTTTCTTTTCTTTTCTTTCTTTTTCTTTCTTTTTTTTGTTTGTTTGTTTGTTTTGGTTTTGTTTGTTTGTTTTGTTTTGTTTTTGTTTCTGTTTTCTTTTTTTTTTTAAACTTTCAGTCTGGAGGACAAGATCAAGAGAGGAAGAAATCAAAACGTAGAGGGGATTTGTACTCCATACAAACATCCTTGATTGTGGCTGCACTTAAAAAGATGCTTCCTATTGGTTTGAATATGTGCACTCCTGGAGACCAAGAGCTCATATCTTTGGCTAAGACTAGATACAGCCATGTGAGTGTGTGATTTTAATAATTTTTAATGCAAAATAAACAGAGCTTTGTAAACTGAATTTTGAAGCATAGATATCTAAGCAGTCAATATTATAAAATATCTGTATGTACTATAAGCAATTATAGCTGCTAATTATTGTGCTTTTTTTTTTAAAAAAAAAAAAGCATATAGAGAGCTGCCATACTTTCCTTGTTATTTTCCATTAGTATACCATGTATAGTTTTATATATTCATGTTCTTTTGCACCAAATACTGAACTACAATTAATTAGCTTTAATTCCTTTCAAAGTTTAATCCTTGTTTTATGGTTAAAGAAAGCCTTTGCCTCTTCTGGTATCTTACAAACTTTGAAAGCAAAAGAGGCTAAATTTCAATATTGAAATATAAGCTGCTCCATGTTGTAAAAGTTCTTATGAAATGAATCATAATCTGAATTGAAAAAGACTTTTATCTTTCTACAGAGGGATACAGATGAGGAAGTCAAAGAACACTTACGCAACAACTTACACTTGCAAGAAAAGGTAATATGAAAAAATCTGTCTTATGGATGCCAATGTGCACTTTTGAAATATAGAAGTTGTAACTGCTTTTTTTTTTTTTTTTTTGATATATTAAAAGATATATATTGTAATACATTAAAAGATATAAAAAAGATATTCCAAAAGGCTATTGGAAAGGTTTCCACTTTAACATTATTCTTCATTATTTTTCATTGCAATAAATGGCTTATTTGTAGCTTTGTTTGGTATATTTAAGTTTTTGGAAGATCTGTAGAATGGGATAAGTGTGAAGAATTGAGATACTGGTAATCTTAAAACTATAATTACTTAGAACCAACTCAATCCAATAAGAAAATAAAATTGAAACTCTACTACTTCAGCTTTTCTTCTTGAATTCAGCTTTCACTAATGATTAAATTAGGTATTTCTAAAAATATACACGTTTTAAAATGTTTATAATAAAAATATGAAAAGTTTGTGTCATCTTAGCACTTGTGAGTTTTACAAGACATTTATATTCCTATAATTCATATGCCAAATACACTGTCAAAGATAATACCAATATGGAGTCTTCATCATTTTGTAAATTAAAAATAATTTAGATAATTTCCTACAGTTTTTGAACACAATAAGAGTAACATCTGACATTGAAGTTGACTGTCTATTTGCTATAAATTTTTGCTTGCATACAAGCAAAATTTAATGTAGTAAAGTAATTTAATGTAGTTTTCCTATTTCTGTCTTGCAAGAAAAAATAAAACAAAAACCAAAACTTTGACTGTAACTCTTCACCTACTGAAACTCCAGCTGTCTTTTCCAGACTCCAAAAAACAGCTTTCAAATCTTAGTACAAAGGTTCTGCAAATTAAACTCAATCCCAGTACTAAATCTGCTTCCTTATTTTAAATGCAATTAAGTGGAAAAAATAAGTTGCAAGCCACTTTATTTAGTTTCATAAATAAATATACAGAACCTTGCTTAAGAATTGAGATCAATTGCCCAATATATAGAATGAATGTCTCTTGCAGATGTTAATTTGGTCTGAAAGGGGACAGATATTGGGACTATTTATAATCTTTATTCTACTATGGGAATAGAAGTGGTGTTGGTCAAATTCAGTGCCTTCATTCAGTAGCTTATAAATGAAATATGTTGGGTTTCAGTCTGATGATCCAGCTGTGAAATGGCAGCTAAATCTGTACAAAGATATTTTAAAGACTGATGGACCTACTGACCCTGAGAAAAATGTGGAACGTGTGCAGAGGATATCAGCTGCTCTGTATCACCTGGAGCAGGTAAAAAGTCAAATGTCTATACTGTGTTCAATTTTTAAAAAAACAGAGATTTTTCCTTGCAGAGATTATTTCAGGTGCAGTGGCTATCATCATTAAAGCATGCAGATAAAACTTAGGGTTTTGTATATGCAAGCACATATGCACATACAAATGTGTAAATATGCAAAGTTTTCAAAGTAATCTATTGAAGTGCCTTCATTTATCTGCAGGGAAAACTCAGGATATATTTCTGCAAAATTGCATGAACAGTCACAAGAAGTACAGCACACAAATCATCTCCACGCAGTAGCTGAAAACCTTGTGGTTTTAGGAAGAAGTGTTTGCTTTTGCACTTTTTTTAAAATATACTGGGTTTAGCCTGTCTCCTATTTCTGCATCATAGGATGCTGTAGCAACTTTTGAGTTGCTTGCCTGTTCATCCAAATGAGGCAATTTAAATACAGAAAGGCATTTGTACTCTTCCTACATTTGTACTTCTTAACCTACATAAAGTTAATCCATTCCATTGACAAATGATACAGCATAGAAATGCATTCACATGAATAACTGAATATGCATTGTTGGAAACAGACAAAATAACGGTTTTTGAAATTTACCAAGTAGTCCCACCCATAAGGTATTCTAGCATCTTGAGCTTGTCCGAATTAACTTAGAGATTTCTATATAGAAGGTCCCCAGTATTTTTCCTCATTAATTAAAAAAAAAAAAAAAGTCCCAAAAGAACATTTTTTTCAGATGATGCAGAGCATTGGCAACATTTTCTACTTAGCTAACGAGGTCACCACTAGCTGAATAGAAAATTTTGGACGAAAGTTGAAAAGTTTCCATTGCATATACTAGAAGATATTTTCCTATAGGTTGAGCAACCACTGAGATCAAAAAAAGCTGTTTGGCACAAACTCCTGTCAAAGCAACGCAAAAGGGCCGTTGTTGCATGTTTCAGAATGGCACCACTATACAACCTGCCGAGGTAAGTGGCTGAGAGGTTTATTTTTTCAAAATTTTGTCTGCATTGTTTACTGAGTGCAAATACTGCTTGTGTGTTTACCTTCATGTTTATTGATAAGTGTATACAATTTCAAGAGATAAGACTTGATTAGTCATCAGCTAATTCCTCACAGTAGCAAAATAGTCATCTCATGACAAGCAACCTGAGTGGAAAAACACCATAAGAATCACATGCTTCATTTTTGTCAGTTAATCTGTATAATTCCTCAACTTATCTGTGAAACTTGTTAAGATGTTGCTGTTTCTGTCCATTTTTTGCCTCTGATTGGTTCCTCTTTTTATTCTCCTATGGTTTTTTTTGGTTTGTTTTTTTGTTTTTGTTTTTTAATTTTGTATGGCTCTTCTTCTCCTCTTGCATGAACACTTCATGCTCTGTAGCTTGTCTGGGCCAATCTTAAGCTACTACATCAGAATGTTATATGAATTAAAGTGACTGTTGAGCAGTGCAGAGAGCACTGCAGAATGATATTTTAATCTTCTATTTTGCTCTGCTTCTTATTCCAGTTGAATGTAGACACCACAAAGTCCAAGATAAAATGCATCCTGTGCCTGGATCCATATACTGCTTTAAGCAGAATATTAAGATAAATGGCACTGAAGTAACTACCTTTAGTCTTTTTCTTCTCAAGAAATCTGAGTTTTATTCAGATAGAGGTTAAGCACCTCTTTAATTAGATTTGCTTCTCACTTTCTTCAATTTTTAACTTTTTGTGTTTAATACTGTTATTCAAAGATTTTTGGCAAAGTATTTAATGAAGAGTTGTGTCAGATTTTTTAATGCCTTTATTCAAGCAAATTTTTACACTTTGTGTAAAGGTCTTTAGCTCAAGCTCTGTAGCTGTGCCACTAACACACTAGAGGAATATTAGGTTTGCCCTGGACAAATAAAAAGCCAGTTTCTACCATAAAAAGCACCTTCCTTTACAAAAATGAGTAGCTCTAGACTATAGTAACTTCTCCAAATACTCATGCTACCAACAGGCTGTCTTTAAAGACCAAAGGAATGGAGAGGATTAAATACAACATAACAAACCAGCCAGTATCAACCCTTCCATCTTCAAGAGCTGTTTGGCAAAGCAAGAGGAAGTGGTATGAAGAAATACCATTTCAGTACAACTTTTTTGTGAGGAAGGATTTTTTTTACAACCATATTCTGCCTTTGTAAATTCTTAAAGTGTTTAGAATAAATGCATGACCTCCCAAATGTTAAAAGGGCTCATCCTTTTTTTGCCTTACAAAGCATCCATTTTTTTTTAATATTTGAGGTTGATGGAACACTTGCCGAGCTCTGAATATTTAAATTCTTGATTTTTTTTTTTCCCCAATAAGATATGGAATAATACCATATTGAAATGGAACATTTACATTATCTGTAATTTTTTTAAAAAATCTTTTTGTGTTAAAAACATTTCTTGAACTTCTTAGTAAACTTTATGGTAGATTTTGTGGAGCAGTTTGCTCCTAATTTGAATATGAATATGAGGCAAATCTGTCCAGTTATTTCATTTCATAGTTGCTAAAAATGAACTTTCATAAAACTATTTTTGTCAATTAATTGTGCTCTCTGCACTTCTAAACAGGCAAGAGTGAAAACACAGTTTGAACTTACAATCCTAAAGTTGTGGAACAGTTTGGGTTGGAATGGACATGTAAAGGTCATCTATTCCAACCCTGCTGCCATGAACAAACTCCAGGTATATTTCTCAATTGATAGGTGCAAAGTTTTGAAGTTCGCCAGCTTATAGACTTTTTTTCCCCCTAGATAAATTATAGGATTCTGACAGGAAAATAAGGCTATCACACTATTATAACAATCTCCATCATCTAAATTGACAGTGTTGCTCAGACATGTCTGAACTCTAGAGAGATTATTTCAAGTGGGGTATAATTAATTCTTGGAGCTATTTAAATCTCTTTGATTGAGAGTTAAAATGCAGCTCTCTATCTGGTCTATTCCCTCATTTTAGTTGCAGCTTTGTATTGGGAATGTTAGTTCCAACTTTGATGCTAGAATCAACTAATTTAAAGGGCAGTAACCAAATACTATGGTAATAACCTTTCATTTATTCTAGAAAAGAGAAATCTTCAGTAAATAATAAAGTTAATATTTTGAAAATTTTCCAGATATTTACATGGCTTTCAGTATAGTTTCTTTTTAGTCTCAGAGCTTAAGGTAATCTTTTGCAAAACTCACTGTAATGTCTATCAGTTTTTAGAAATTTCAGTAAGATATTTCAGAAATGGACATGTCTATTGATATGAAGGTGTTCATTAAATCACAGAAAAATTACTTAACTTCTACCACAAATATTCCAAGAACTCCCTCTGATGAAAAGTGCCTGTAGACACAAAATAAATAGCTGTATTTTTTTTAATTGTATTTTTAAAATAATTAAACATAATTTAATTTAGGAAGTACTAATTCCTCATGTTCTGTGTTTGTTAAATGTACATGGCTCTGGAAAAGTGTCTTATGTGATAAGTGTTTTCTCTGAGATGTGTGTATTTATGTTTGATGTTTTAAGGAAATTAATTTTTAAAAAACTTTGTCTTATTGTCTGTCTTCTGTATATGCACATAGATACAGCAAAGTTGTACATGGCAATTTTTCAAACACGGTTTACAAATACATTCTTTCTGACTACTTTATTGATTTTAACTTGTGCCTTTCTTCAATGAAAACCTATATGCTTTTCTTCAGACACAAAATTAGCAATTTCTTCCTGAGCACCTTTCAACGTGTTTGGCTGGAAAAAGTACATGAAAAAACTCAGTATGACAGGCTTATACTCAAGTTAACGGTAATGTAACTTGTGGAGAGCCTCTTGCTTATGCGCCCACTTCTTCCTTCCCAGCCATGATTTGATATTATCATAAAAACATGAATTTGTACAATTTTCAGAGGGGATTCTGATTGGTCAGTTTTTTGAAATTTGATAATAAAACAGCACCAGTGTCAGCAAGTGAGCCTAAATTGTTGACGGAATAGCTATTATATTATGAAATACTGATTTGTGTGCACAGTGTATATAAAAGGTATTTAATGGGGTATATGTAGTCCATTTTTATAGCTTTTTTTGGTGGCAACAGATAAAAGTAAATTAAAAAGCTGCATGGAACAGCCTTTCTAACCTCATGTAGTGCAGCTCAGAAAAAATTTCCTTTAAAATATATGTAAAGATGGAATTATTTTGCCATTATTATGTGTAGTCTTATTGCCACGAGCTGTGCTTTCTGTGGAAAGTTAAATTAATGAATACTGTACAGTAGCAATATGACTTAGAGTTTTCTAAAATTGGTCATTTTATAGAGCAGGTTCTGTATATTTTGTATATTTCTAATGCAACTTCTTTGAGGACATGCTAATACTGCCCTGATTTGGAGCTGGAAGACAAGAAGCTGAGGTTAGGCTTCTTTCTGTGGAAGAAGGCAATGATTGTCTGTAGATGTTGTGCTGGAAAGCACTAGATAATTATTTTGGTATTGATGGCCAGTGTCTGCTGTCTTGATGTCCTAAATCCAGTAATTTAGATTTACACCTTGTAGATGTAAACCTCACTCACTCATTCTCAGTCTGTTTAAATGTGTGTTGTTCTCATGCTTGCATTAAGGTATCAGTCCTGCAGTTTCATGTATAATGTATTTTAGGCCTCTCTTAGTCTTCAAAATAAAAAGTAATGTATACATATGTGTATAAAAACAGTAAGAGTGTTCAAAAGTACCTGCAGATGTGTCACTGAATGTTAGTTATATTTTACATTTTGTTTCACTGACCAATCAGAGGATCAGAATTGTACAAATATGTATCCTTACTAACCATTAACCATCTGAGCTGTTATACTCTGTTCCGTTACCCCTCTTGATCTCACTTTCACAACCCCCCCAGGCACCGTTCTATTAACCTCTTCCTCAATGGCTATCAGAACTTTTGGATAGAAACAGAGGAGTATTCATTTGAGGAGAAACTAGTTCAGGATTTGGCTGTAAGTACTGACATAATTGGGCATATATTTCAATGCCCACTTCAGTGTGTATTCTATGTATCTATTATAAACTATACTTAATTTTTGTGTACTGTTTGCATAAGCTTATAAAATATTAATCCTTATGCTTCAGACCATAAGTTCATTTTCTGCTGTGGTCAAAAAGACATTTGTCCTGTGATGCGCACTGAAGTGCATTAAGGTGATTTATGCCTTCAGATAAGCTATGTGATACTCATTCTTGGGAACAGAAATTGATCAGATGAACAGTCAGACTATTTTTGTCATTATGGTGATTCCTATGTTTGTATATATTATTTACTTGGGTTTTTTTAAAGCTTGACACTATTGATCCTTTTACTTTTAATTTTTTATGCATAATTAATTTTAACATTTTCAGCTTTGATACAAATTAATTTTGCTGCTTTCCTTTTTGATGCATCATAAGAAAAAGTAAATATATGCAGCCATATTCAGCAAAAATGTAGTTTACCTGTGTACTTGATAAAAGTAATTGGTAAACTTCAGGATTTTTGCAGTGAACATTTATTTAGAATGCCTACTGCTCTTCCCTCTATGTAGTTAGCTTGTCAAAAGTACCTCCAAGGAGCTTATCTCCACAGTCTCTAAACACTATAAAAGTTAATATACAGCTTCATGGATCACATGCAGATGCATCAGGAAATGCTTCAGTGTTAACAAAAACATGTTAACATGTTGTGCTTTTTAAAGACCCATTATATCTGGTATTGTAGAGACATAGAATGATTTGGGTTGGAAGGGACCATAAAGATCATCTAGGTCCAACCCCCGTGCCATGGATGCTTTGGACAATTATATGGTCAGTCTCTGACTTCACTGCTTCTTGCTAAATGAAAGAATGAGGCCATTAATCAAAGCAGTGCCTGCAATTCTTTCAGATTTCCTAGAGAAGGAAATTGAACTTCTGTAATTACAATTATCACTGTAATTACACTAAATCTACAATAAGTAGAAACAATACAAAGGTGTAATAACACAAGTAAGGTAAGCATAATAATCCAATCTTTGGCCAGTTCTGACTTTGTTATATTTTTAACTGCCAAAAAATGTTTGAAGTTCACAATAATAAGCATTAATTGAACCAAGGTTACTTAGAAATGGTATTGGAAAATATTGTAGCTAGCACTAGTCTGAATAGAATGTATCTGATTATGTTATTAAAAATTATTCCTGCATTCTACTACAAAATAATTGAGCTAGAACTTCCTTTCAGTTCAGGTCGACTGAAGATGCATGATTTTTCTTGAATAAGGCTTCCCCAAGATTTTCCCAGTCTCATTCTCAGTACTTTTCAAACAAGAAACTTCTAAAGTTACAAAAAAAAAAAAAAAAATCAATCTACTCTTATCTCTACCGAGTCATACAGACACAAAATGTTTCAGATTATGCTGTAAACTCCTGAATAAGAGTAATACAGGCAGTTAATACAAATTGGATAAAATAAAATTACTGAAATACTTTCCTAAGCTTAGTTACTGAATTTTTTTCTTGCTTGTGAAGCTTAACTTTTATATTCTAAATCTTGAGACAGACATCTCCAAAAAAAAGATGAAGAGGAAGAAGAAGAGACTGAGAAAAACCATCCTGATCCACTTCATCAGATTATCCTCTACTTTAGTCGCAGTGCTCTTACAGACAGAAGGTAAAAGAGCTGAGTGGAAAAGCTCACTGAGTAAAAGCACACAGCAACTGAATTTTGAGTTACATTACCAAAGTGATTTAACACAAGTGTAGTTCATTACTGTACATAGTGAATCCATTTTTCCCTCTCAGTTTCGTTAGAGTTTAAACTCTAATTTAAACTCAGTATAACCTTTACATTGAGATAAATATTGACTATTTTTGACATTTTAAAAACTTGGTAAATACCTAGTGCAGAAATGATTGAGCATGACTTGTCATAGAAACACAAATTCAACAGGAATTGCAGGTTTAATCAGAGCACCCTGCCCTGGTCTCTCCTCATCATAGATGTGTGTTCTCGGTTTTGGTATTTAGTACATTTCAGCAAGTCAGAAAAGGTTTTGTTTATGTTTATGAATCTCATTGTCAGTTTCTGTTTTGACTTTAGATTGTTGATTAGAATGATTAATATTAGATTTTTATGAGTACTCCAGAGTTTCATATACTTTTTCTACATGATTAATAAAGTCTTGCCATCTGATAATTATAATTACTCTGGTTTATATCTCCATATTACTTTTCTGCACCTTCAGCAGCCAATAATGACTCAACATGGCTAAAATGAGTGCACAAATATACCTCTAAATTGTTTGAGTAAGAACTTAGAGACTTGGATTTAGATGAGTCATTCATGGCACAATTTTCAAGTTTATTAGCTTTTCAAGTAAACTACTTTAATAAAATACCCTTTAATTAAATAGGTAGGCATATGACATCTTCATATTGCTATATCATAAAATAATTTAAAATATTTTTTACTCTTCACAGCAATCTAGAACATGATCCTCTATATATTGCCTATTCTGCCATGATGGCAAAAGTAAGTATATAATTCCAAGCTTCATCCTTCACCACATTTAGGTACTTCCCATTAATTTTAGATGCTTCTTAAAACTTTTCTTTCTGTTTCTTACATGGAGTGCTTGATACTAGTAAGTTCTGTACTTTTAATGAAGCAAGTGCTATTCAGAGTTTTTACATACATGTATAATGAGAAATTTCCTGTGTTAAAACAATACTATAAAATACCAGGAGGCACAATCCTGTTCTTTTCACTTGGCACTTTTTTTTTTTTGCATATGATTAAATCATGAACAGTTTAAACCCAGTAGTTACTGTTATTCTTTGGGTAATTATTTTTCAATTAATTCTTGAAGTCTGTCAAAGATAAGTCTGTTTTTGCAATACATTGATTACAGCTGACTCATGATGAGAGCTTGACTGTGGAGACAAATATCATGGACATAGAGATAAGCACAAGACTATATAGCCTGCAATTACAGGATGTGTATGTAGTTCAATGAATACCCTGAAATACTCATACATTAGAGAATATCAGCTTCTTAATGTGGATGAACACAAATATTTACAATTACAATACCTTTAGTAATTGATTGAAAAAAATTATTTGGCCATTTTTGTAGAAGTACTACAGCAAAAGCAGGCATTATGTTTCTTAATAAGCAAGATCTTGTGATTTCTGTTTTTAACATGAAAAGAGCTGTCAGGAAGAAGAAGAGGGAGACGAAGAAAAAGAAAAGACATTCGAGGTGAGAGTTTAAATAACAATTCTTTCTCATAATGTTGAAGTATTTTAAATATTTCCACTAGAATAAATGCAAAAATAGCATAGCACATTGTGTGTTGAACACAGTGAGGTGGCTTACTAGGCTATTCGTATGAAAGATGGGAGGTTCTGAAGCTTTGGAGTCAAACAGCCCATGGATTTTGTAGGCAGATGGTCTTCAACAACTCCAGATTTCTCATCTTCCTATTTCTCCTGGATCCGTTCCAATCTGTAGTCTGTTCTCATTTTTGCTCCCAAACCTAGGAGAAAGAAATGGAAAAACAGAGAACTCTCTACCAGCAAGCTCGCTTGCACGATCGTGGAGCTGCTGAGATGGTCCTTCAGATGATCAGTGCAAGCAAAGGTAATGCTCTGTGATATCTCTAAAGCATACACAGGGGTGTTATGTCATTATACCTATCATGTACATGTCATATTCAGCTTCTATATGACAGTTAATGAGGCAAAATAAATGTCAGTAACAGCTGCACTAATAAAAGTTTCAGACTGCTCTTCTGATTGAAAGGTTCATAACTGCAAGTTTATCCTTGTTTTGACAGGTCATACAGGACCTATGGTTGTTGAAACACTGAAACTTGGTATTGCTATTCTAAATGGTGGAAACACCACAGTTCAACAGGTAATGCTTTTCTAGCTACTGCGAGTCTTGCTTGCATAAATGAGGCAAGTAATTTTGAGAATTTTAGTGTCCTTTTGTTTAAATTAGTACTTAATTTTAAGCCAAACAGTGAAGAAATAGTGTATTTTTGGTGCAAGATCAATTATATTTTTTTTCCACTGATTGCTATTTCAAGGAATTAATTCAGGAAGTTTTGAATTAATATGATTTCAGTATTGTCAATTATACGGGTACTTACTACTTTTACTATTTTGTTTTTGTTTATAAATATTAATTAATAATTAATAATTAATTGCTAATTATTATTTATTGTATTTTTTCCCTTCAAAAATATACAATGTTTAGAAAATGCTAGACTACCTGAAGGAGAAAAAGGATGATGGATTTTTTCAAAGCCTCTCTGGCTTGATGCAGTCCTGCAGGTAAAACCATAAATTGCATTATTACAGTTCCATTTTATTCATGTTGGTGGCTTATTGCTTAGTGCAGGTGGATGTGTTAGATTTAAATTACAGGAGTCACAGGTTATAGAACTCCTGTGGGGAAGTTTTGTGAAACACAGGAACTGCCTGTGTTAATCTTTCAGAGTATTCTTCCAAAGGAGAAAATAAAACAAAAGGCTGCACATGCCTTTGAATGCTGAGTTTGAAGAGGCAGAAAAGTAAAATATAATGGCTCCTTCACTGGTCCCTCAAGGATTTTGTCTGGTAGGTTCCAAGGATGGAGAAAAGCCACCAGTAAGGGAGAGACAGGCCAGTGGAGCTTTACTAAGCTTATAGCTTCTGCATGTTTCTGGCGAGTTGCATAATCTCTGTCTCTTCGAATCCTCTACACATGTATCAGGTTTTTTACAGTGTCCAGTGAGGCTGTAGTAGTCCATTCCCTTGATAAAACAGTTCAAACTATTTAAGGTAAAGGACTCCCGTACAGAAGATGGAAAATTGCTGGTGTTTTTGATTACTCTTATAGTAGACAACCTCCTTCTCTCAGCCTTTTAAAGAACCAGAAATGTTCTGAAGGAGTAGACTGGGAATTAGAAGTGGAGCAGCTGTATGAATAGAGGATAAAATGTGGAAGGAATGGTGACCTTCATTGCAGAAATTATTGCTGAATATTTGCAGCCTAATTAAATAATATCTGCCTTGTAATTTTTTCATTTATGTAGAACACTTTAGCAGGGATTTGCTCAAACAGGCCCTGCTGTGATATTATTACCAACTGTGTATATGTATTATTCAGGACTTCAATAAAAGAGGTATTGATAAAATCACTTGAACATGACAAGAGAATGAAAATTTTGCTTTAAGAAATTCTTTTGGTTTTAATGATGTCACTAGATTGAATATGTGACTGCATTGCTATTGCACTGAACTAAAATTAGATAATGATAGAATTATATTGGATGGTTTGAACAAAAGTATTCTGACTGGGTGGTGGTAAGAATCATGATTTGCTATTCCTTGTGCTAGCTATGCCAAGTTAACAGAATAAAATTCAGATATCAGTGTCTTTTGACCTTGGAAAATCTAGAACCTCTGATTACATTTCTGTCTCATGTATATAGAATCAGAAATTCCATACATCTTCTGAATAATATAACCATGAATAATATATACAGAAACAATATAATAAAAGTAATAGCAACAACTTAGTTGAAAACAGAGAGAGAGAAACAATGGCAGTAGTGTCCTTTTGGTAGTAGCTTTAAATCAACATAAAGAGTAATATTTCAGGCTCATTTTCCACTCCTCATTTGTACGTGAAACTGTGAATGACATTATCAGAAGTGAAGTTCTGTAAATGGCAAGACTTGACCTGAGACTCATTTCTTATCAGAATTGGACACTGCACCCTTATTTTCATCCATTTATTTAATACAAGTATTAAATAAAATGAGGCAATGCATGTAGTAGTAGGTCAAGAGTCGTTACTGAAGGCCTCTAGAAATTTAGTAGAAGAAAATTATTTTCCATTGGTTACTATAGTTCTTTTTCCTATTTGTGCTGTTTTGTTGTTGTTTTTTTTCTTTAAACATAAGTGTTCTGGACTTGAATGCGTTTGAGAGACAGAATAAAGCAGAAGGCCTGGGAATGGTTACTGAGGAAGGAACTCGTAAGTAGAGAGAAACTGATTCCAGTAGTGCTTCAAACATTATTTGTGCTTCCTTCTTTAACTAGAACTGTCATTTACTGTGGCTTGAGGTTTCTGTTGTTAAACTTATTATAAGTAATTCCAGGCTCTGGGTTCTGAATATGCTTTTTTTTATTTTTACAATATCTTTAGCAATAATTTTTAAGAAAAACATTGTAACTTCCAATATTCTTATCTTGTATTCTTGTTATTTTTCTTTGATCCACAGTCATCGTTCGTGAGCGTGGTATGTTTGGGTTTACAGTTTTTGATACTATTGTTGCAAAAGTGTGTTGCAAATACAGAGAGAAATCTCTCATTGCATTTTCTCAGATAACTTTAGGTTTAGCTTTATGGTCTGCAGCAGGTTGTGTGTATAGCTTGAACAAAGAGTTTGATGCTTATTTTAAAAGTGTCACTCATATTTAAGGCATGATTTTAGTTATGACTAACAATTTACTTATTAGATATATATCCTGTTGCCTTTTTTTTTTTTTTCAAATTAGTGTTGTTTTTTTAACCATGGATGCATTGGAGTGCTAAATACTTTGGCTCTGCTTTTTCTGTCTCAGTTTTTCTTTTCATTATTATCAGTCTGTTTCTTTTAAATTGCTTTAACGCTTTTAAATACTGGTTCTTTTTTTAAAATTCCAGTTTAAAAGGTTACTGTAAGATTATGTGTTCTGCATAATAAATCATAACACTTGTCACATAATCATTGTATTTATATATTTTGAAGGTGAAAAAGTCTTGCAACATGATGAATTTACTCGAGATCTATTTAGATTTTTGCAACTTCTCTGTGAAGGGCATAACAATGGTAAGAGAACTGATTTGATTTTATAGAAAATGTGTGGTGAGTCTGTCCCTAAACAGAGTGCAGTAGGACCAATTCTGTTGTTTTCATCTAATGCATTAAGTTTTCTGAGGGAAGACTGGCATGACAATTTGAACTGCATAGAGTTCAATTTGATTTTTTTAAGTCTTAATTTAGTTTTGGTGTTTAGCATATTACTAGTAAAGCCTGTTCCAAGTCTTCAGTTATATTTACATGGAGATCTAAAGCTCAATTTCTATCACATAAGTATCTGTATCCAACAAGATACTGAAAGAGAGGGCATTCCCCATGAAAATAGAAAAATAATGTTTTAGTTTTTTCCTTTATATACTAACCAAGCACAAATCACTTCTTATTTCAGATTTTCAAAATTACTTACGTACTCAGATGGGCAACACCACAACAGTGAATATTATCATTAGTACTGTTGACTATCTCTTGCGTCTTCAGGTGAGGAAAAACCAGATGAAAATGGAGTATAACATATTTGCCTTTCCTTCACTTCTGTAGATTCACATTTTATTGGAATTGAATGTGAAAATTCTCTCTAAAAGAAGAATTAAAATGAAGAACATTTATTTATATGTTTAATATCTTTTTTCCTTGGAGAATAGATGGCGTTCCAGAATTCTGTGTGAAATCAGATGTTTGATTATGGATTTCATTGTTCACTTCTGAAGACAGTGCAAAATATTATTGTAATGAGAAACAGATTGACATAGATACACTAAATTTCATCTGAATTACTGTTGCTAGTTTTGGTCATACAAATGCAGGCAGTAAATACTGCATAGAGAATTCAAAACTAGAAAATGTAACTTTGTTTTTTTCTTAGGAATCCATCAGTGACTTCTATTGGTACTATTCAGGAAAGGATGTCATTGATGAATCAGGACAACGTAACTTTTCTAAGGCTTTGGCTGTCACCAAACAAATATTCAATTCTCTTACAGAATATATCCAGGTAAACAGAATGTGTTTCTCAAGGTACTAACAGAGAAGTTCCATGCTCACACAGCATTATCAGCTCCCACAGCATGATCATGTTCTTTCATAAATTTGTAAATGCATTGCACTTATTTTTTTTAAATGTTGATAAAGTTACATGGAATCATTGGACCAGTGTAAAGTGAAAACTAAAACATGCAAACAGCTATGAATTTAACAGAATAAAATTTGGTACATATGGACTAGATAAAAGAACTTTTTCAGAGGTCGTGGAAAACCTTCTCATGTAGCTTCATGGCTTCCTGAAACTTCTTTATTATTTATTTGTTTTGGTTTATTTGACATAAATTTAAAAATGTATTTTTCTTAATTTTTTTAGGGCCCTTGCATAGGTAATCAACAGAGTCTGGCTCATAGTAGGCTGTGGGATGCAGTTGTTGGCTTTCTTCATGTGTTTGCCAATATGCAAATGAAACTTTCACAGGTATTTTCAACATTAATTGTCATTGTGCACTCACCTTCACTAAAACCAAACTTGACAATTACAGCTCAATTACACCTTTCTGATAATGAATGTGGCAGTTTGGTCCCTTCCTCCTTGTTGCCAAAACCAGAAGATCTGTCAGAGCAGAAGCACCATTAAAAGCTGAGGAAGATCCAAACAGGCAGGGAGTGTGACATAGGTCAACTTCTCCAGTTAATTAATCAAAGACACTGAGCATGGGGGCACAGGCAGTGTTCATTTCACTATACAGAGCACAGTGAAGTCCCATTCCAGTGTCAGGATTCTGTGTTCTGTGATTTCTGCTTAATGTATCCATACACTCGAGCTCTGCACTCAATGCAACAGTGCAGAAAGTAATTTCATTTCTTATTCAGTGTCTCAACTACCCTCTGACTTACTAGACTTCTTCCCACCCTATAGAAGTATATTAGAATTTTGAGAATAGTATTTAGGTCCTTATTGTCAAACACAAATCTACATTAGACTTAACTGTGTTCCGTAGTTAAACTAAACAGTTCTAGTCCTCTTTGAGTGGTAATGCATTATGCCATTAAATATTGTCAGTGAAGTGAAAAAGGATGGATTCTTTCTGAGAAAGATCTGTGCAGCACCCTTTTTTTTTTTTTTTTTTTTCTGCTGTCCCTTACCTGCACTTTGGTACTCCTTAAAGCTTTATTAAAGCTTAACTTTATGGTGTTAATACTTCTGCTGCAGTAAGTTACATGTATTAGACTTCTGATAGTAATCATAATAAAATGACGATGAAATGTTGCTGAATAATGTGAATGAAATTTTGCTGATCATTTTTAAGACCTTTCTTCTCTAAACTTACTTAATTTTCCATATAAATACAAATTAAAAACAATCTTACAGTCCTTTTTTATTTTTCATAGGACTCTGCTCAGATTGAATTGCTTAAGGAGCTGCTAGATCTACTAAAGGATATGGTAGTGATGCTCTTGTCACTGCTTGAAGGTTGGACATGTGTTTCTTTATGATCAAATATGATTATCTCATCTTCCTAGTGTAAAGCACAATTATTATGTTCATCTTTTTAAACAGCTTTTTAACTGCCTTTATGCAATCTTTGGGGAAAAATACATTCTTCATATTTATTAAGAATTATTCTGAAATATACATAGTGATGAAACAAAGGGCTGCTAGGGAAAAGCATGTTGGAAGAAAAAATACTAATATTTAAGAACATTTTTGTTCTATTTTCAGCACACATATGAAATGTCATTTTTTAAAATGTATCTGTCAAATAACTTTCTGTTATAACACACTACTTAGGTAACGTTGTAAACGGAACTATTGGAAAACAAATGGTGGACACGCTTGTAGAATCATCTAGCAATGTAGAAATGATTTTGAAGTTCTTTGACATGTTCCTGAAGTTAAAAGATCTGACTAATTCAGATGCTTTCAAAGAGTATGATCCAGATGGTAAAGGAATCATTTCCAAGAAGGAATTTCAGAAATCAATGGAGGCTCAAAAGCAATACATACAGTCAGAGATTGAATTCCTGCTGTCCTGCACAGAAGCTGATGAAAACGATATGTTTAATTATGTTGACTTTGTGGAAAGATTCCACGAACCAGCCAAAGACATTGGATTTAATGTAGTAGTATTGCTCACAAACCTTTCAGAGCACATGCCTAATGATCCACGCCTTCAGAGCTTACTTGAGCCTGCAGAAAGTGTTCTTAATTACTTTGAACCATACCTTGGCCGTATTGAAATAATGGGTGGGGCCAAGAAAATAGAAAGAGTTTACTTTGAAATCAGTGAATCAAGCAGAATGCAGTGGGAGAAGCCACAGGTGAAGGAATCTAAAAGACAGTTCATATTTGATGTTGTAAATGAAGGTGGAGAGCAAGAAAAAATGGAACTCTTTGTGAATTTCTGTGAGGATACCATTTTTGAAATGCAGTTAGCATCTCAGATCTCTGAAACAGATTCATCTGAGAGGCCCGAGGAGGAGGAAGAGGCAGAGCCTGCTTATGTAGTGGATATTGGAGATGATGAGGAAGAAGAAAAGTCCCTGGAACCTGCTTCTGCTTTTGCAGTGGCCTGTGTTGCAGTGAAGAAAAATGTTGCCAACTTTTTAAAAATGGTCACTGTGAAGAACCTAAGGAAACAATACAGGAAAGTTAAAAAGATGACAGTAAAAGAAATGGTGAAAGTGTTTTTCTCCTTTTTCTGGATCCTATTTGTAGGGACATTCCAAATGTTCTTTTCTATAGTGTGGGGGATATTCCAGATTCTTTGGAGCACTGTATTCGGGGGTGGCCTGGTTGAAGGAGCCAAAAACATAAAAGTTACAAAAATACTAGGGGATATGCCCGATCCAACACAGTTTGGAATCCATGATGATGTTATGGAAGCAGAAAAAGCTGAAGGTGCTGAGCATGGCATAAGAGCTGAACTTGGGGAGTTTGTGAAGAGTGAAAAGGGAGAAGCTGACATAATTGCAGACATTTTTGGCATTCCTACAAAGAAAGAAGGATCAAAACATGGTCATGATGCTGGACTTGGAGATATTGCAGAAATCCTTGGTACTGAGATCCAGACACCTTTGGAAAACACAGTTCATAAGAAAAAAAGATTACAGGTAAATTAAAGGGATTTTGTATTTCTTTTAAGATAATATTAATAAATATAATTATAATAAACTACTGAATGTTAATAACAGATTTTATATTTGATTAATATCTATTATCAGTAGGAACACACTTTATAATCTCTACTCATTTAAAACTAACACGAAATTTTGTCATAGAAAAATGCAGCCCAGTTTTTAGGCTTCAGGCCAGCAAATTGTTACTGTGTATTTGGACTTTACTCAAAACATAAACTGCTAGCAAATTTCTAGTCAGAGTTTTTTTCTTTAAATGATTTATGGTCTTGTTTATTCTGCATACCCCGTATTTTCACAGTATAATTAAAGTACTTTTACAACTTATTATCTCCATAATAATGCCTTATCATTAATATCTTTCTTCTATATGCTTTACATGCAATACAGTATCCTTTTTTCCTATTATTTGAAATATATTTGCCTGAATTTATTGTTAGTTTGATGTTTATCATGTAATTATTCTCTACTTTTATTCTGGTTTATAAACAACACATCTTGATCGACTCAGCTGGACTAAAGAGAATATTTCTCTGTGTAAAAGTGGATAGAAATAAATGTCAAAACCCAAATTTATTTATCATATTTGGAAGGCATTATGTTTCACTTCACACCTCAGGTCTGTTTCTACTTGTTATTCAAAAATATTTTTTCCCACATCATTAACCCACCTCTTTGTGATATGCTTTTCAGATATTTTCAGGATTAGTCTAAACTGTACAACTTCTTAGTGCATTATTTTCTCTTAATTTATATGTTTTTCTCCAGACTTTGGTTCTTGCCTAAATTGAACTAAATTTTTTGCATTTGTTTTTCTTGTTTGTTTATTAAATCATTTTTATGTGAGGACTTCAAAATTACAGTCTATTAAAATCCTGTGTCATTTAACATAAATATAATGTGGTTGGTATTTAAAAATAACTATTTTAATGCAAGAATCTTGGCAGGTATAAGTAAACACTTTAACATTTTCCGCGATAGTTGAAGTAAATATTTTAATTCAGATCTGAATAAGCACTTTAGAATATTCTTTGATTTATACATTTCTCACAGATGTGTTTGATACTGTCAATGAAAATGGTGTTTAACGTTTTGCAGATAGCTTGAGTCATCAATGTGAAGTCAGTTATGCAGTTTATCCAGCTTTTACCTCTGTTATCTAGTGAAACTTTCCAAAGAAATGTTTGCACTATTCTAGTGCAATTACAAGAATTGCTATTCATTTCACATTGTGTATATAACTGCCTCGCATAATCCAGTCAGAGGAGTGGCTATAAAGAATAAGTGGAGTTCAAAGCAGAAACAGCAGAGCAAGAATCAAAAATTCCCTGCAGGGAGTCACTGCATCTTTCTTAGGCATCTGCAATGATAAAATTCACACACATGGAAAGAAATAGAAATCAGATCCATGCACTTGAAAAGTGTACTGGTAAGGTCAGTGTGACATTTACCATATAGCCAGAGAAACTGCAAAATAATTAATGGAATTGTATATGATGAGCCTTTTATTGTAAGGTTCTACATGAATCTGTGCTGAGAGTTATGTGGGTTCACAAATTAGAAAAGAAAAGTAGTAGTGACATAACAGTTTGCTGATAAATCTAATTACTGGTAGCAATAAAATCAAGAGCTAACTGTGAAGTTAACCTTAAAATAACAGATAAAAATCAGTCAAGTGATGAATACAAGAGGAAAAGTTATAATTTTACCTGTAAAATGCTTCATTTTGATCTCATTGTTCCTGTTCAGGTATGAAATCTTAGGAATATAATTGAGTTGTACAACAATATCAGTTCAATAATAATGTCAGTCAAACAAACTGAAATTTTGAATAGTTAAGAAAGGAAGAGAGGAAATCCCCATATTATTATGCTCCATGAACCTTAATTTATCTGTGTCTTGAAGACCAGGTTACCTCATTTCAGAAAGAGTGTGATAAAACTGGAAAAAGATTCAGTGAAGCTGAATCATTTAACAGTGAACTGTTAAAACCTGATATGGAACAAATCTTGTGTATGGAATTAAGTAGGTTAAGGCTCTTCAGTCTGGAAAAGAGAAAATTGAGAGAGCATATATGGATAAGATGGATAGGGATTTATTTATTCTTCTATCACCCTACCCCATAGAAGAACCAGGCATCATCAAATGATCTCTCAATTACCCTCCACCAGCCTGAGATCTCAGGGGAGACCCTTTGAGAGAGTTACACCTGCATCCTTTAGTAGGCAAAGTTCCACAGATAATATATGAGATGCACAAGGCACAAGGCAAGATCAACCCAAGAACTTGTGAGAGAAAGGCATCCAGATGAGTAGTGGCAAGAAGTCATATAAATTGTAGATATGTATTATCCAAAAATAGATAACTGCTGTCAGTACTTCAAGAAAATTCAGAAGAGGAGTAAGAGTTAAGACATGGTTTTGCAAAAAGGAATGGAGACAAATGTCAGCCCTTTAGATTTCTTTGTGAGTCTAGGACATCAGGGCCTGCACCTCTTAAACTTCCATTGAAGCTTAGATATTCAAACTGCATTTACAATGAGTTTACTTAGATCTTGTAACACCAAGCCTAAGGGTGTTTGATATCCAGGCCCCAGCTTCTCTGCTGCAGTTAGCCATCTGTAAAATTGTGTACTGGATTTTCCTTATCTCAAGGGAAAGCTGTAAACACACACTTAAGAGGGTTGTGTGATGTGTCAGTAAAGGTTTAATGAACCATGAGCCCAGCTAAGATAAACAGGTTGAAGAAAACATTGTGTAAGTAAAAGTTGTTTTAAGTGTTTGCCTTTTCAGTTGCATTACTTGATCATGACCAAATAATTGGGTTTTATAATATCTGATACTTACATAGATTTTTTTCAGATTTTTGATGATAACATTAATGTATTGTTTCTTGTTTCATATTTACAAAGGGGAAAACTGGTGCTCATTTTGCACATAGTCAGTAACTCCACTGAATCTTTGTGGGTGACTTTAGTGTCCAGGATATGATATGGATGTAGTTACCTTCATCCTCAGCTGGTCACATAATTTTCCTGATCACTGTGTATAATCAAGTTGTTCAGTCAACTGGACTAGTTGGAGTATTGATAATACTATACTGAAAAAGTCTAACAGACAAATTCCTACCATTTTCACTGTTAAAATACAGCCTGAGCTCTCTATTTTAAAAAATCTAACACTCTCAACATGCAAAGTGATATAAAAATATTATTAATTATTTTGTTTCTTAGAAGTCAGTAACTAAATTCATCAGAATTTTATTTGAATGGATCCATTTTGACAGTTAAAATACTTTTTGCAGATATCTGAAATTGCAAAAGAAGCTGGAACACAAAGAAAATCAGAAGCTGAGAAGGCTGAGTAAGTAAATTTTACAAAATCCCAGATTAAATCCTTGGTGCTTCCAAGTGCTAAATAATTTGGCCAGAAAGAATGCAAGAAATGCTCAGTATTCAAAGAACTTTATGTACACTTTGTCTCATCAGCATTTTGAAAATATACTAAGAGGTAGATACTAAGTATTTTGCAAATATAGTAAAAGAGGACAGACCATTTCACTGGGCAATACAATGGTAATCTGATTTTTGTGGCCCTTGACAATTATGCATATATAGACCTGTGGCCAAGTCTTTTTGAAAATTCCTGTAAAATTCCTATAACTTCCTTTAAAAATGAGTACCAGTCTTTTAAAAGCCTCTCCAATTTATCATTACTGTTTTCTGTTTTCCCTACTTCCCACTATAATTTTCATGCAACAATGCTGGAACAATAAAACACAAGATTTAATGAACCTAACTATTTTACTTACTGCTGTTTTATCAGTTCTTGAGTTGTGAAGCAGCAGATGCATTCCTGTCATCCTATAGACACTGCCTAAACAATATTGAAAATACTTACCTTGCTTTAGCAGCATCCTGCTATTAAGAAGCATCCTGTCTGCCTGGATCTGCAGCCACATTGTAGTAACAGATTAAAATGTTTGTAGAGGCAGACAAAAGGGACTCTTACAGGTTCAGAAGCTATACATAATTTTCTTTTCATTTTTTTTTTCTATTTTGCTTCATGTTTAAAATATTTATTTATAATATTTTTTTCTTATCTTTTACCTTTTTTTTTTTTGTTAATAACTAAATTCCTCTATTGCTACATACAATATACCAAGTAAATTTCAAAGACAAATTTATGAATTCACATTCATTCAAAATGAATGCATTTACATTTTGGTAGATAGTTTTGTTTAGTTAACCTTTCTTCTAGCACGGAAGATGGTGAGAAGCAAGATAAAGCAAAGGAAGTGCAAAATGAGCAGCTAGAAGAGGGAAAAATGAAGAAAAAGAAGAGAAGGCATGGACAAAAAATTGAGAAGCCAGAGGCTGTTATGGCTAACTTCTTCAAAGCTTTGGAAATTTATCAAACAAAGATGCTTGTAAGTTTGTCTTAAACATATAAAAAAAGGGTTCTACAAATAAAAATTCAATGACTAAAGAATTTAAGGCAGAAATGTCATCATAAAGAGAACACTGGCATGAGTGTTCAGATGATTGGCTGTAGTCAGCCTCCTGTGATTTTGTAATATTTTGTAGAGTTATATAATTAAGTGTTTCTGTGTGTGATTTCTAACAGGACAGATTAACTACTTGAGTTCCTTTTTAGAAGCTTCCTATTTTCTACAATCTAACTTCTAGAATCTTTAACACTACTTTCTGTTTCTCTTTGTTCTTAAAACCATGAAATGTTGAATTCTCTGAAAACTCTAAAGTAGTTTTTTTCCCAGTATTCTAACATATTTTTCCACATTTCTTTCTATTTCAGTCTTCTCTGATTTATAATTTTAAGGCCATTATTTTAAATTCCATTTATCATTAAATGGGAGAATAGGCTTCCAAGAAATTACCTTGCTTATTATAAGTGTTGTATGAAGGCAACACAATTGTGTATTTACTGTTGTAAAAATCTTGCTATCTATTTTACCTATTTTGATATTATCCACAGGTTACCTTTAATTACTTTTTGTTTTTACTTTCAGCACTACTTGGCAAGAAACTTTTATAATTTAAGGTTTCTTGCTCTATTTGTTGCCTTTGCCATCAATTTTATTCTTCTATTTTACAAGGTAAGGTTAAGCATTTTTCTTTAAGTACTTTTTTTAATACCAGAGGATACAATAATTTAATGTTTGCAACTCTTCTGCTTTTATTTCATTCAGGCTGAATGAAAAGAGATTTAATTTCTCCTTTATATTTGAGTTTCTAGGCACTTTTTCATTTAATCATGTAAGTCTGTTATTGTTTGAACTGTTAATCTTGTCTGGAAAAATTGAAATTGACTGAAATAACTCAAATGTCAAAACTTGAATTATTTTTCTTTCATTTATTCTCAAGATATTAAGAGACTTCAGTTCATCTGGTTATTATCAGTTACTTATTTTTTTTATAGTAGGCTACATTTCTTTTTGTTTAGCTATAGAAGGCTATACACTCACACTTTAAACCTAACCTTAGAGGTTCACCTGAATCTAGAGTTTTTTTCAGGCTCTGGTGTATAACACCAGATGATACAAAGTAGAACATCTTCAGCAGCCTCCACCAATTTTTTTTCAGGAATCTTCATAACCTTTATCCATTAAACAGGTTAGAATTCAATAGAGAGAACTCCCATCCATAAAAGCCTCTTTTTCCTCATTTTTTTCCCCCTTTCCATACAAATCTTAAGTCTGGAAGAAGAGTTCTGGTTTATCTATATCCTGAAATCTGGACCTTTTGATTTTTCTCTCCTAGATATAGAGTGAAAGTTGTAATATGCTGATGAACCTTTTATTTTCCAATAATATATATTCTATTACATTTTGTTACTTACAACCAAAAACTTCAAAAACAAAAGCAGCTGGCTGAACATTCAGTCCAGAAATAACAGAGTCCTGTTCGCAAATACCTTGAAATGCAACTTCTATAAAACAATTATTTTCTCAGAGGCAGGTCAGGTAAAGATGTAAAAAGCTCCTGGAAACTGGGCAGAATGTATGTGCAAGTTCCAGGAGGATGTCATGGCTGTTTAGGGCTTCCTCCTTGTGTCTTTCCTTCCCATAGGGTTAGAGAAGATGGACTTCAAACATACAGGTAGAATTCTGCTTTTGTTTATGCCAGTTTCTTTTTCTCCCCATTCTCTTCTGCTTTTCTTTGAGTCTGGTGGGTGACAATCTGCTCTGTTGCAGAGCAAGGACAAAAGTCTGTGTCTATCAGTGCAATAGTGTCCATCTGTCATATATGGGAAAGGGTCAGTGGGAGTCAAACAGGACTGAACAGGACTTTAGCTTTCAGATAAAGCTGTCAAAAAAGAAGCCCTAGGGATGTTATTTTAAAGGGCAGGTTTTTAAAGTCACTGGAAGAATGTCATCTGATGAAATACTGTATATAATTTGTAAGCTCTAAACTGAGTCATGAAATAAAGTTATGAACAGTGCATAAGTTGATAATATGAAAATTTTGCTTCTTTTTAAACTCAAGTAATCAAGAACTATGCAGAGTACAAAAAAACCCTGAATTCAGTCATAATAGATAACCCTGTCATTCCTTGCTTCTTCCAAGAAATTCCAAGGTTTTGCATAACTTTTTCACTTGTTTTAGTTTTGCTATGGCATTGTTAGAGAGATTTGTAAACTGTATTTGCCTTTTCCAGATTTTCTTTTCTGTCACATGACATGATGTGGAAACTTCTGCTGTGCAAATGAAGAATTTTTAAAGCTAATGATCTATCATTTTCCTTTGAGCAGCTTTGCAAACATCATGAATCGTTAAAGAGAAAGCTTTTAAGTTTGTTTTCAATGTGCTTGAATTTTTCTCAGGTGACAGAAGAGCCACTTGATGAAGTAGAGGAAGACTCTAATCTCTGGAACTCCTTTGCTGAAGAGGAAGAGGAGGAGGGCATGGTGTTTTTTGTTTTAGAAGAAAGTACCGGCTACATGGCACCTGCTCTCAGAGCACTGGCAGTTATCCATACTGTCATCTCCTTTGTCTGTGTGATTGGATACTACTGCTTAAAGGCAAATTCTTAATCTTACTGCTCATCTGTATGTTAAACATTGGCTCTGTCCCAAGGTGGTTGGTGGTGCTAATACTGGAATACCTGTTTGTTTCTTCGTTTGTTTACAAATTCTCACTTATAATCTAACTGCTCAATAGGTGGAGGTTTTCCTCCTGTAGTCTGATCAGCAGAAATGGAGTTAACTTTCTTTCTAGCAGTGTGTGTGTGTTTTGGATTTGTGGTTAAAACACTACAGGTAACACAGCTACATTTAGGTATTGCTGGACAGTGTTTGCATAGTGTGAGGGCTCTCCCTTTGCTTGTTGGGAGGGGTCACAGCCAGGACAGCTGAGCCAACCAACCAGAGGGATATTCCATAGCATGTAACATTATGCTCAGCAATAAAAAGCAGCGTGTGGGGAAGGGCTGGGGTTTGACTGCCAAGGTGGCTATTGCTCAGATGCTCCCTGGGCATTGATCTGCTTGTAGGAGATTTGAGTGTGATGATTGGTCTTACATTTTTAGTGTTATAAAGTACCAAAAATGCAAAAACCATGACAAAGGTGGCCGCTGTCATTTTCACAGGTCCCTCTAGTTGTATTCAAGAGGGAAAAGGAGGTAGCTAGAAAGCTGGAATTTGATGGACTATACATAACTGAACAACCAACTGAGGATGATATTAAAGGACAATGGGATCGCCTTGTTATAAATACTCCGTAAGTAAAATTAAAATACTCTATGCTTATAAATATTATAGCTCATTAAGCCTCTGATCTAGAACCTTTCCTGTTCACCTGTCACTTAGTTAATCTCAGAAAAAGGCATTTAGCACCTTATATTAGATGCTACAGTAGTAGATTCTAATGTGAAATCCTGTATTATCTGTTTATTTAATAAATACTATGATAATACATACATTCCATATCCTTTTCATTTTCTAGGCTTTGCAAAGATCACGTATTTTACCTCACAATGTCTCTTCAAGACGTTTCACACAGTCTCTCTTGAGAAAGTTTTAAAAATATAACTTCCATCCTTTCCAGTGACTCTATTTTACTTGTACAGTAATATTCTCCTCCCTTTCTTTCCTAGTCCTTGTTAAAGAAATTTGCAATGATGAGAGGAGTAAATCTAGTGAAGAATAGCATTCCTAGAATTAGAGTAGCTCTGACAGGAATTTCTGTCAAGTTGTCGGCATTAGCAAATACTGTAGTAGTCACACACTGATTCTAAGAGTTTCAGTAAGCTGCAGCAGTTTGTAGGAGTGGCACAGGCAAACACAGCAAGTGAGCTTTTCCCACAGAGAGAATGCCTTGACTACAGGCTGTTTTTTAGAATTTACTGGTAGGTTTAGATTAGCTATTAGAAAGAAGTTCTTTACTGTAACAGTGGTGAGGCACTTAAACAGGTTGTCCAGAGCTATGGATGCCCCAGCCCTGGAACTGTTCAAGGCCAGGCTGGATGGGGCTTGGAGCAACCTGGTCTGGTGGAAGCTGGCCCTGCCCATGGCAGGGGAGTTGGAACTAAGTTATATTTAAGGTCCCTTCCATCTATGTTTCCATTATTAGAATTTCTAAAATATTGGAAATTCTTGACTGTTTTGTTTTCTTACACCTAATTTTTAAGAATTTTTCTTAATTTCATAGAGCAGTATGGACTAACATGTATTTATTAAAGTTACAGCAGAAGGTAATTGGGAAACTGAAGAGCTTGTTTATTTTCCAACCAGTTTCTTTCACTATTCATAGCAACCCATCTAGATACCCAGTAAGTTTATCTTCAGCAAAAAGAAGCATGAATTAATGAAATATATTGTCAACTTATCCCTAATGACATGCTGTACAGTCTGTTCTCAGCATGTTGCACAGTTTACTGAAGTTAAACAGAAGATTAAGGCTAATTTAAGCAGGCTAATCCTTCCCTCTGATGTGAACTGAATCTCAAGGTTTAGTGAAAGAACTGTATGATCAGAATAACCACTTCTGGAGATTACCAAGTGTTCTGTGTAAACTGAAATGTGCTTCCTGTAACTGGAAAAAAAGTAATTAAAAGTGGGAAAGATGTACTCTGACAAATAATTGGATGTTTTTGGTAAAAGAGGTAGACTATGACATATTTTGCTTAAAAGCCTGAGAAATAAAGCAAAAAAAATCATGTAGAGCACTGGAGTAGAATGTACCATCCATTTGAGTCACTAGAAGCATTTGCCTTTATCCAGATTAATTTAATTCAGAATTCCAATTCAGAAAGGTAAAAGTTGGAGCATAACCATTGGGAAATTTGACTCATATCCTACCAGAACATTATTCTGTAATCTCATTTTTCTTGTGCTAGCAGTTACTTTATTTTACCAATACTGCCCTATAGTTTAAGTAGGCACTTTTCTCTTTTATATTCCTGCACATTTTCTCATATAACTCAGTGTTATTTCCAGGAAATAAGGAGAGAAAAATCTTAAATTTTGTAGTGTTTCCCGCTAACTGGCATTCCTCAAAACAGATATAGTATACAGTAAGATCATTAGAATGAGCAGTTCCTGGATACTGCTATAAATATATATATGCTATATATTGGCAAATTATCTTCTTGAATTTTCTCGGCAAGTTTAACATTTTAAAATTTTCTGTTAGCAAACAGTCGACTGGTTCTCAAGTGCTCAGCCTCTATTTGAAATGTAATCCAATGAACTTAAAAGTTATTTATGCTTTAAGATTCTTTTATTTTTCTCTCATAATCATTGTCTGGCTTGATTTTTATGGCTAGGGTTTATTTAGGAGATAAATGATATTACAGTGACTAACCTGCTATTATGGAATTGTTAAGCTTATTAGGTGATGGTACTTGGCCTACTATCCTTTTGTAGCCAGTCATATTTGTGGATGGGAAAAAGAAAGGGCTGTGGAGAGGGAAGATGATATCGCAGAAAATTATGATTAATAACGGCTGTTGTCCGCATGAAAAGAAATCATTCTCCTAATTTGAAGTGCATTGAGTGGACAAAATTTGCAATGATCAGGAACATGGTATTTTCTCTTTTTTTCATTGTTTTTTTCCTTTCCCCTAACAAGTTAAATAACTTGAAATATCTTTGCCTTATCTATGTAGGTCCTTCCCTAACAATTACTGGGACAAATTTGTGAAACGGAAGGTAGGCTTTTTATATTTCTATTATGTTTTTCAGAGCAATAATCTACTATTTGGTTAATTTGGATATCCATATAATATGCTTCTGTACAAATAAATACAGAAATAACTGAGAACTGGAATTTGTTTTATGGAAGTCATTGTTTTGTTAAATGTCTCAGAGAGCAGGCAGCTGTGGCGTAGGTGGGAGGAGGGAGGAAGACAGAAGGCTGTGGTTTCCTTCCTAGACTCAGACATTTGAAATAACTTTGTGCTGTCAATCAGCCAGCAGGTCTAATTTACAATCATTGTCATCTTTAGGATACAAAGCCCCCTCATTGCCCTAAAAAAAGAAAAAAACATGCCAGCTTAAATGACAGAAAATTATACATAAGCTTTCAGATAATAGCCTTTAATGCTTCTATTTTTCTATTTTATGCTCCCCTGGTTTCCTGGGAATTCTTACTGTTCTAGTAGTGCTAATTGTGAAGGACTGATTTTTTGATTCCTGACAACAACTACTGGTCTTAAGTAGATGAATGTCACTGAGGAGTTTCTGTGAGCAAAAGCTTCTCTTCTTCCCTTTCTAGGTTATTAACAAGTATGGAGACTTATATGGAGCAGAGCGCATTGCAGAACTTTTGGGTTTGGACAAAAGTGCCCTAGATTTTAGTCCAGTGGAAGAGAGTGAACCAGAAGAGGCATCTCTTGTGTCATGGTAGGACTTCTGAACTTCACAGACAAATTATGTATTGGTATAACTTCACCATCAAAGATAAAAATTGATTTCATTTTGAAACTGTTGTGATGTTTTCCTCAACATAGAAAATTCAAATGGATAAGTCTTCATAGTGTGAAAGTAAAATAAAATAGCCTTTTGTTTGTTCTAGAACACAGTTGTGTTATAAAAGTAAGAAAAAACAGCAAATTTATGCTGAGTGATATAGATGACAGAAAAAGTATTGATAATTAATACCTAGATAACAGGTGTCTAGTGCAGATTCAGAGATGTTTTCCTGACTTAGTCAGTCAATCAAGATGAGAACTTGAAAATGTCCCAATCCCAAGTGATTTATGCTCCTACAAGAGCTGGTTTTCTCAATACGTAAGATGCACAAGAAAGATACCCTTTGCATACCATGCAATGCATAATAAAATATCTAGAATATTGCAGAAGGCATTACCTTTTCTCTTGGTTATTCTGGCAATATTTCACACTAGACAGAACACTTATCTCTTGAATTTAAGCAATCTGTGTTCCACATTTCACTACTTTTGGCATGGATTTTAATTTTTTTCAGTCTGGAATATGGCAGTATCATCTTCCTGAAATTGTTACACCAGTTTTGTTGGTTTAGAATCTCTTTATGGTGCTCAGAATGAATACTCTCTAAAAAATGAAGCACCCAGATCACTCAAAAAATGAACAATTAATTTATATCACCACCTTCAGCAAAAAGTGCCAAAACTAGTTTGCTGTTTATAAATATAGAAATCAATATTTATTTTTGACATTTATGCATTTCAAAATTTTTGTATTTTTTAGGCTAAGCTCCATTGATACAAAGTATCACATTTGGAAGCTTGGAGTTGTTTTCACTGATAACGTGAGTATGTTAGCCTAGAATAATATGCTTTGATTTACTCTAAACATGTATGTCCTCCACCATCTGCTTTTATCTTAAACAAACATAGACAAATAATATTGCATTACAGAGCTATTTTAGAATATTTTTTTCTGTCTTGTGATTGAAGGATATTTAAATCGGAATTATATACTGCACTGTACAGATGGTTATAACTGCTACTACAGTACATTATTTATTAAATTAATGGTTTAAAAGGTAGCTTAATAATTATTGTTACTTGCCCATATCAGTGACAGTGGGGAAACCTCTTTGGTTCAGCCTCAAGGAGTAACCCTGGGGAGCATTCCCACTCAAGTAAAGAATCTCCACACACCCTGGCAGTGCTGGAAATCCCTGCCATTGAAAAGCGGGACTGAGCTTTTACAACACAAAGTGATTGAATAGAATTCACATGTTCCCAGGCTAGCCATGCTAGCTCTGTAGAGCACCATTCATCTTAAAACAAGTCATTAGTATTACCAATCATTGGTTGCTCTATCGGGAAACACCTACATTCCACATCCCTGCCAGTGCCAGTGGTTGTAATGGTATACAGGTTTTTCACATCCTTGTGATGTCTGCTTTTGGAGTTGTTGAGTGAGGCTGGTCTCAGCATTTTTCAAGAGCCAAAGCAGTGTGACATCGCCCTCCACCACTGGCAATTTTCAAAAGTTGGGTAAAGTTTGAGCTGTTTAATCCCTACATAGGCAAAGTGTCCTACTATAACAACTTGAATGATAAAAGCACTATGTTATGGATCCAATAAACCACATCAGCACCCGCTAACTCTCTGGCACTTTTCACTTTCTCTGCAGTCATTTTTATACTTAGCTTGGTACACAACTATGTCTATCCTTGGACACTACAATAACTTCTTCTTTGCTGCTCATCTGCTGGATATTGCTATGGGTTTTAAGACATTACGGACTATTTTGTCTTCAGTCACTCACAATGGCAAACAGGTTAGTGCTACATGCAAAGGTTTGAAAATAAATACACTCTGGAAAAATATTTGTTGTACTGGAAATATTGGAATGCAATTAATTTTTATCATGATAGGATTGATCATATCTTCTGCAGCACACTTAATACATGTTAAATCCTATGAAGTGGTAGCAATCTATACGCACCAACCCATCTGTCATCTGATGACAGATGAAGTGTTGTACACAATAGAAAGCACATAATTTTAGAAATATACAAGAATATTAATTATTACCTAACCATCTCCTTCTATATTCTCAGTGAGGAGCTGATTTGTGATAAATAGGAATACATAATCCCTCCTCAGCTACAGCAGTAATATTCACCTGGGCACTGAGATTTCAATACCTGGCTAATAAGAGTGTGCTTAAAGGTGTGGAATATGCTTCTATGGCACTTCGTCATGCAAAAATCAGGTTAATAGTATGTACTTCTAAAACTAAGTTAAAATTTCTGCAGGAAATCATACCCTGATCTCCAAAGAATCTACATTCCTAGCTCACATAACAAAAAAACCAAGCTTGATGTTTAAACTCACATTTAAGAAATTTAAACTCCCTAAAATACAATTTCAAGCATACACATTTCATTCCTTTTCATATGCAGTAACATATTCTAAGCCCACTCCTAAGCCCGGGTAGATTTGTCAAAACATTTTAAACCCCATGATGTTTTGGAAGACGCATAAAAATACACCCACACAAGGTGATGATATGCTATCATCACACAAACAAATAAAATATCTGGTTTCATGCTATTTGTTTTACTTCAGGATGAACAATTTCATATTAGTTTTAATGACTGTAATGATTTATGTATCTTCCTTATGAATTTTTAAAAAATGCAATAGTCCAAATTGAGCACAGTTGACAAAACTGTTTTAACTCAAGACCATGGCTTTTGCATTCTTAACAAACAATGAATAGTTTTTCTAATCCTGTTGCTTTTCTGGCTAGTAAATATGAACACTGAAAGACAGCTGCAGATTTCTGAATTGTATTGTTCACTTTGAGAGCATGCTGACAGATCTGCAGATAGTGATAATTGATCAGCTTGTCCTTCAGTACTCTTATGTTTCTTTAAAAAGTGTAAATACTCTTGTTGCATTTTTTGTTGCATTTTTTACAATATGTAGCTTTTAGTAAACTCCTCTCCAGAGCCATATCTTCTAACAACACCTTCAACAGACAATATAATCTAGTCTCATTAACTGCTGAACTTTTTCACCTAATGATATTATTTTCTTACAGGCAGGACCTGGAAATTACTTATTCTTATCTAAAAAATTTTCTCTCCATTTTAGGAATGGTTTAGCTAAAGAGCTTTGGAAGGGAAAATAGACTATGTTAAATCTTTATAAGTCCTAATAAGTCCCAGCTGAAATCGTCAAATTATCTAAAGGGTTTTATTTTTATTATTTGATTTTATTGTATATCCAGTGTTTCAAGTTACAATAATTAAACTTTTAAACAAAAAAGTGTAAAAATTGCTTTGGTGATACACACATAACTTGTCTTTAGTTTCCTTATTGGAAAATGTACAGTATGACCCATTTTCAATATTTAAGACAATGCACTAAACAGGCATGTTTCTTCTGACAAAATGATATTGAAACCTATTTTCATGTCATGTCTCCACACACAGCTTGTGCTTACTGTGGGACTCCTTGCTGTAGTCGTGTACCTTTACACTGTGGTGGCTTTCAACTTCTTCCGCAAATTCTACAACAAAAGTGAAGATGAAGACGAACCAGACATGAAGTGTGATGACATGATGACGGTAACTAAAACATCACCTGCATGACTCAAATATCATCCTGAATTTTCAAATGGATACTTTAGACAGAATGATACGTAAGGAGGGATGTGTCTGTTGTTAAATCCATTGGGCTTTTCTTGATACATGTCATTTTGGAAATGCAAATAGTCTTGAAATTCCCTCTGCATTCTCCAGTGGTCTAAACACAACAGCAAATAGATGTAGGATGGTATTCTGAATTTAGGATGGTATCCTAAATACTGTGGTTTATGATGTGCCACAATGCTTTTACAGCTGAGGATGGCAAAGCCTCCAAGTGAAAAAGGAATTTCTTGATAAACTGGTTAGAACTTCAAAAAAGAAGCTGTGTTGTCACAACAAAGAAACCCCATTTGTGCCCAAAGTTAACAAGTGTGCAAGCTCTTCCCATCCTTATTTAGGTTATATGAATTATGTGATGTTATTAGCACTAGTTATAAAAGCCTGCTCCAAAATTAAAATTAGTAATTTAGTCATGAAGAAGTCAAGGGTGAAACCTATTATGGGTGACAATCTTATGATACCAATTTACAATCTGATTTCTACTCATCGCCACTGACTGTCAAAATTACACATACTCTACAGATATATATTAATATATGATGAGGATTTGATTTTCTTTCTGTATACAGAAAACACAAATTCAGATATTAAAAATGTAGTATTCTGAGTTTGGGGCCAGCTGACATCTGCCATGGAACAGAAACACTGCCTTGCATTTTACAACAAAGACAAAATAAAATACCTCAGAACAGATTTGTATCATAGACTTCGCAGAATGATCCTCCCTATTCTCGAATTTTCGTTTAAATACTCAGTGCAGGTTAGACACGCAAATTACAGAAATTATGAAACCTGCCCAAACTTTGTGAGCTGAATGCTATGGCCTGGTCATAAAATAGGTGTAGGAATAATTAAAATAATAAAACTGTACTACATTTTAAACTGCTCTAACAAGTGAGGTAAATCAATTCTAAGCCACATTTTTAAGTATTATTAAACTACTACTCGTATCTTATTTCATCAGCAAAATCGCATTATAAAAATAGATGTATAATTCTGTTTGGTGTTTGCTAATGCCAGGTTTTATACTCATTATTTAATACCCACTGCTAATGTGACTCCAGAAAACTGGCATGCAAGGTTGATATTGTTTTTAACCCACACTGTGTGGCTGACGTAGTTTACAAGACTCTGTAGCAAATCATACAGGAAAATCAGTAGTTTATCACTCCTGCAGAAGATTCCATTCCAAAATACTTACAGAGCTTAAATATACAGACTATTAAAGACGTCTCAATTAAGGTTTATATGTTCAAAAAATTTGACAATACTTTTGTAAAGTGATTTCTTCTGCATTGAACTGAACACATGTCATTTCACAGATCACAACTAATTCACAATATAATAAATCAGACATTTAGCAATTTAGCAATCAGACATATTAGCAAATAATTTATCTAGAAACTACCTACACACAGGTAGATCTACTTGTTGTGAATATCCTACTATTTATTTTATTGCAGTATTTTCCACATTTCTAAACTTCACTGCAAGACTTTAAAATATGTCCTCTGCTTATTCAGAGCAAGATAGAACTTTAGGAATTAATATTAGAAGTACAATATAGTCAAATACAGTAACAGTAAATACAAGAAAAATACCCCCAAAATAGTCTCAGTCTGAAAGTAAGTCCCAGGGAGTGAGGAGCAGGTAACAGCTGATGCTGACTCTCCCTCTTAGTAAGTGTGCCTGAAGGTGGAATCACATTAGTTAAGAAAGTAACAAATTTTTGGTGCAGGGTGTTTGATACATGAGGAATGATAATGTGTGAGAATTAGCAGAGCAGAATAATTTTTAAAAAAAGAAAAAAAAAATTCATGGTAAATATATCTGTAATTTTCCTCTCTCTTTTTTAGTGTTACCTGTTCCACATGTATGTGGGTGTAAGAGCTGGTGGCGGCATTGGAGATGAAATTGAGGATCCTGCTGGAGACCCTTATGAAATGTACCGAATTGTCTTTGACATCACATTTTTCTTCTTTGTCATTGTTATCCTTCTGGCCATTATTCAAGGTACCATCACTTACCTTAGTAGATATTGTTCAAAATTAATTCATAATTGAAAACCATATTTATGTGTGAGGTAAATTTAGTAGTATTGTTGGAAAGACTTTTTTCTGAGTTTATAAAGCCATTAATTCTGAAATTAATAATTTTATATTAATTCATACATAATAAGCCTTTTCCCATGCACTACACAAAGTCAAAGCACAAGGAATGTAACTTGCGTGGGTTGCAGCGTTTATGAACACTTTTATAACTATCCAGCAGCAGTGAACTTTGTGCAGGATTTAAACATTTAAACTTGGGAGAGCCTTGCTGAAGACACTCTTCCCACTTTTAGCCTGTATTCACCACAGCTGACTGGGGAATGGAGGCTTTCCAGTTGGAAAGGGTAAATGACATGGAGAAAGTCAGCATGGCCACATGGCCATTTCCCCCTTTCTTTAGAGGCTGAGTTGCAGATTTAATTGGTTTGCAGTTGTGGTTCACAGCAAACAAAACTCCTCTTTGGTGATGGGCAGCATTCAACACTCATGGCATAAACTCCTCTAAGGCTGTTAGGAGAAAACACACTGTTTTATGGCAACCTGGTGGCAAAGAAAAAATGTAACACATCTATACTGAGAAAAAGTTGCAAATGTCACAGTCCTCAGATTGATCGAATTCTTTTCTTAAAACGTTGTAAGTGGAGGAGTAATGCGTCAAATGTGAAGCAGACTCATAAACTGTCCAAGGTGGGCTGTGGGAGCAGAGCTGTCTGTTGAACATGACTTGGGATATAAGAGTTTCATGAGAAGGAGAGTGAAAATTAATTTCATTCATGGCAACAAAAGAGATGAGCTTGTGTAAGGTTAAATGGACTATAATAAAGCACAAAAAGTCTTTCCGCTCTCAAGATTGTGCCTGTACGTATAAGTACGCTAAATTCTAGACACTGGAGGACTGACATTGCTTGCAATATCAATATTGCTAAGTACTGAAGTGTTGCTACTTTTCTACTTGAAATAGGTCTGATTATTGATGCTTTTGGTGAATTAAGAGACCAGCAAGAACAAGTGAGGGAAGACATGGAGGTAGGAAGCATGTTACATTTTTCATGGCTCTTATCAATAAGTGTCTTTGAGTTAAAATTCATCTGTAAAACCATAACTTTTGCTTTCAGACCAAATGCTTTATTTGTGGAATCGGCAATGACTACTTTGACACAACCCCACATGGCTTTGAAACACATACTTTGCAAGAACATAACTTGGCAAACTATCTGTAAGTACATTTTATAACTGGAATTGTGATAGAGAGACCTTTCAGATGTAGTGTAACTTAGGCACACACATTGCTGAAAATCCCAAGGCAGAATTCTTTAAAACTGAGGAGTATGTCCTTTCTGGTCTCCCCTTCTCTATTCCATACCACTGGTTACCTTTAAAGTGCTCACCTTACACATGAGGTCCATTAGTGAGACCAGAAGGCACAGCAACTCCTTATTCTTCTGGGACGAAAGCCAGATATGGGGAAGGATAGGTGACAGTTTAGTAAATGGCTTTAGTTTGGAAGTTTAGATTGTGACTTCTGGGGGCTTGGTAATGCTGAAGAGACCATAGAAAATTGGCTTCCATTTGACAAAAAAGAAAACCCAAACCAAAACAAAGCAAATAAAGGTACTTTTAGAAAGCTCTTCAAAGATAAGCTCCAAAAAAATTAACTCTGCTCCTATAGTTCTTCAGTAACAGTGGAGCTTTGTGAAACCTTGAAGCACTCAGGAGCTGTACATGTTAGACTATACCAAACTCCCAAGAGAGTGCTCTTACACTTTCATTATAAATATAGAGCAGACCTAAGAGGATATTACAAAAGTTCTTTTTGTTTCATTAGTTATTCATACAGCAAAGATAATTAATTATACGAGCATTGTGCCAGCATAATGAAAGGAGAAGCCAGTGAAATCTTATAGCAGTCTGACTCCGGAATACTGCATCTGAACTTTTTTAAATTAAAAAAAAAAAAAAAAAAAAAATCAATTGCTTAATGTGATGCAAATTTATATTAATATCCATAGTTTTACCAGTCTACAATATCCAAGCTTTTCTTACTATATTGAAATGCTTAGTTGTCAATGGGAACCTGCAATTCACCATAAATTAAAAATGGCCATTTTCTTTATAATATAATATAATATGTAGTGATATATATATAATATAATATAATATAATATGTAGTGAACAATCTTTTTACCCAGGTTACCCTTTGATTAGACAACTCAAAACAAATGTACTTTCCTTCCTCCACAATGAAAGCACATACTAAGGCCAGTTCCAAATTCACTGCATCAAAACTGTCCAACCATGAGTAGTATTACCTCTAAACAGACCACAGCTGGCTCTCTGTACAGTCTTCCTAATTAGTTGAAGCTCTCAACATTTGACTGAGCACAGGTGTTGGGGAAGGATAGGCTCAGCCTGTGAGCTGTACAGCAGCAGTGTTCAGAATTCCTGGTGCAGCTCAGTTTTTACCACACTTCTCATGCAGTAGCCATAGTAACTTCTTCCAAGGTGAGATGTTGGAGCATATGTGCTCAAAATTTGGCATATGCCTAATTCAGGTATTGCTCCTCACACTGAAATGAAGGAAATGCTAAACTGCATTTTTCTACTTCTACAGATTTTTTATCTCTTAGCACTTTCACAGAAGACATGCTTCAGGACAACATTTTTTCCCTTAAAATAAGCACTTTAGATGCCTAGCAGTGTCATTGCTTTGCTGGTTGCCATAATCTTCCTCACATACCCCAGACTAGAAAAGGTCTAGAAATTGTGTTTCCTGCATTAATACCCACTTTATATGCTTGTTTCAGGTTCTTCTTAATGTATCTAATTAACAAGGATGAAACTGAGCATACTGGCCAGGTGAGTAAAAAATAAAACTTAAGAAAAAACATTAAGCTTATCTTTCAATATTTTTTCTTCTCAAGCCTTGTAGCTGTGTACCAGCAGGTGGAACTGATGTACCACTGAGAAGTGTGGAGATGCCACTCTCCCCAAGAGCCCACTGGCAGTGAAAGAAAGAAGGGTTAAAATAAAAGGGGCGGGGTGGGTGGGGGGGTGGGGGGGTGTGGGTGGAATGTGGCACTCTATTTCATCCAGCAGTGAACTCTGTCAGAAGTCAGTTAGTAGTAATCTTACTGTCATCTTGTCTCTGAAAAGAAAATCTCAAATGCACTAGATGTAGTTTATTCCCAAAAGGCTTAAGTAGTTAAGCTATTATATTTATAGCGAAAATCTATATGTATGTCTAGATAGGTATTTGGGTGACTGTATGTTTAGCATTGTTAGGCCTGAAAGGTAAAGGTAAATACATAAGAAAATAACTAGAACTTAATTATATCTTATCTCTAATAAGAAGCTCTTAGGCAAATGTTACTGAAGCACCTTTGCTTTCCATTCAAAGCAAAACACATTTGCTTATATACAAATTTATCAACAGGTTTGCTCTGATATACATAGACTGATTAATTTATACTTAGATATTTTACTAATAAAGCTTAAATTTCAGTAGTACTGAATTAACAGAAATATAAAACTTTTATAAATGTTATTGAGTTACAATTTTTTTGAATTCCAGCATCTTTACAGTTCTACTCCATGGTAGCAGGCACAATATGTAGTTATTGTTAAAAGTTTATCTACAGCACTAACTGCACAGCGACTGGTAAAATAAATACTCTTTCTCATTTTCAGGAATCATTTGTGTGGAAGATGTACCAAGAAAGATGTTGGGATTTTTTCCCAGCAGGGGACTGCTTCCGAAAACAGTATGAGGATCAACTTGGCTAATATCACAAGAGAAATGATTTATTCATGAACTGCTAAGATCCAGTATAAAAAAGAAAAAAAAAAAAAAGTGTTCTTTTCATGGTGTAATTTCACAGCTTGTATTTGCTTTAAATGTCTTCAAAGTTCAAGACACACATAAAATTTGACACTATTTCAGATGCTTTTTGTACCTATGAAACAGGTATTTTGTTGGCATTTTAATTAGCAAAACCTATGCCAGATTAACTTAAGCCTTCCACTTCAAACATGGCCTAAAATTGTAACAACTTTTAAACCACATCATCAACCTGGTGTTTGGCAGTACAGTTGAAAGGGCTAAAAGGCATCTTAATTGCACATCTTACATTGAAGAACTTGAACATCAGAGACCATACCTCAGAAAAAATAGTTCAACTAACTGCTGTCTAGTTTTTCCCCACAGTATTTGCTAGTGAATGTATTAAGATACAGTTTGAAAAGCTTTAAGCAGTTAAAAAGAATTTTCAAACACTTTGTCAACCTTGAAACATTAAAGTGCCTTAAAACCTGTGTAGACATAGCTATGCAAACTTTTTGTTAGTGTTCTATATGAACAGACCCATTAACTGTATTGCTTTTCTGTCTTTCTGTATCAAATTACACTTGAAGTTTGTTTATATACTACCTTCAATAACAGCTTATTAGATGCTGTTGTTAAAAGACATACACTATCAAAATGAACACAATTTAAATCTTAGGCCAAAATAAAACAATGCTCTACAGTCACCTGCAAGTAGAAGTTGTTAGGATTATGCTTTTTTTCCTTCTAATAAAAAGTGCCCACTGCAATAAAGTATTATAAACCAAATATAACTGGTGCTGTCATCTTTCCCATTATTCTACAATATGAAGTTTTGTGACAACAGTAACTGAAAACACATATATTCATTGCTCATCCACAGCTTTATTTTAAGTACTACACAGAGCAAGCACAAGTTGAAATAACTGTTCTCTTTCTGCACTGTAGCCTGCTTCCTTACTGAAGAAAACTCTAACATCTTCACAAATTTTAGAACTTTGCAATAATATCATTAGGCTTCAACAATTTTTAATTTCATCCAAGTTAATTTTGTTTGCACAAAATTTTAAGTGCCAGCAAAGAAAAACAGGCATTTGGCACACAGAGAAAGGGAATAACAAGGAGATAAAGAAAGATTAAGTTTCTA
The DNA here is from genome assembly GCA_030060385.1 of Muscicapa striata striata. Classification (NCBI taxonomy): domain Eukaryota; kingdom Metazoa; phylum Chordata; class Aves; order Passeriformes; family Muscicapidae; genus Muscicapa; species Muscicapa striata. The sequence continues at coordinate 977,897 of JAREIS010000051.1, read as the reverse complement.
TGTAATGTTTGCTATATTCAGTTATTCATATAAGGAAATTTGAGCTTCAGGCGATCATGCTGTCCAGCCAATCTTCAAGTTCCTCTTCAGTAACATCTTTAGATGCACTTTGCTGCTGCTGTGATGATGTGCTCTTCTCTTCAGGCATATCTACTTTTAAAGACTCTAGAGAAGTGAAAACAAGACTGAAATTCTGGAAACAATTCCATACTACCTCTGTCCTGCATCGTTTTGCTTTCAATGAACAACTGACTGTATTTAAGCACAATCTCTCCTACTGCAAGAACAGCAAGTAATATCCCAAAAAAAGTTTCCATGCTAAACTTCATTATGTAAAATCAATGCTAGTAAAGTTTTAAAGTAGCATTCAGGAGAAGCCATCAGAAATAGCTATCAATTCTTCTGTACACTGTTAGCACAGTGAACTAAAGGCTGATGAAGTTACACAAATACTTTATCTTCCCTGCAATAAAATTCCCTAGCAGTATACTTTTCACCAAAAATTTAAATTTTTGCTAAATCATAAGCGCAATGCTGTTTTGCAGAAGAATTTCACAATGTTTAAAGTGAACTAACAGTGGTGACACTTCAGGTTAGTGAGCAGTTAAAACTGAAAATGAAAAAACGGACCAGAACACAGCCCCAGATAAATGAAATGCAGTGTGACAGAGATGATGATAGCAGTATGGTTGACTGGCTAATCAAAAATTCAAAAACATCACCAAAACAGAGAGCAATGGAAAATAAATAAGGTCATGCTGGGTAGAAAACTTACCATTTTCCTTACAATCAATTTTTGAATCTTTCTCGGTTGATATGCTGCAGGATAATGTACCTGATGCAGGTCTATTTTCTGTATTAATGGGAGCTTCTAGATTCAGGAGAAGATCTAGTTCTTCATCCAAATGGTCAGTGTCTTGATTTGGAAGTGGATAGATGCTTTGAAATGATTGTCTTGCATTTGCCCTAGAGCCATTTTTACTCCCAGGTTCTGATGGAGCAACAGAATTACCAACAGGATGAGAGACCAACCCAGTTTCACTTTGAGCCAGAGACTGTCGAAAGAGCTGCTCTCTCTTCTTCCCATCTTCAAAAATTTTAGATTTCATCTGTGGGATCTCTAGAGGTGTTGATGCCTAGGAGTACAAGAAAGGACTTGAGTCCTTATAATGATTACCTATTATTACTATTCTGTCAGATTTGGATTATAATTCATACTTCCTATATTTGATCACTTAAGAAGGGACATGAAATTTGAGCAGAATCAAATTCAGAAGTAAAAGTAAACTAAAGTTATCTTGATACTTTTACAAAAGCAAATGCAAAATAAAAGCTCCTTTTATCCCTTAGTACAGAATATGAGATTGTATGCTAACACTGATACTGACAGAATAATAGAATGGTCTGGTTTGGAAGGGACCTTAACCTGTTTTAAGCTGCCTACCATGGGCAGGGAAGTTTCCACTAATCCAGATTGCTCGAAGCCTTATCCAACCTGGCATTGAATACTTCCAGGCACAGGGAGCTTAGGGATAGGGTCCATAGCTTCTCTAGGAAAGCTGTTCCAGTGCCTCACCATTCTTACAGTCAAGAACTTCTTGAAATCTAATCAGCTTAAAGCTATTTCCTTTGTCCTATCTCTACATGTCCATGTGAAAAGTCACCCTCCAGCTCTGCTCTGTAGACCTGCTTAAGGTACTGGAAGGTGCTGTAAGGTCTCCCTGGCGCCTTCTGTTCTCTAGCCTGAAGAACCCCTGTCTCCACAGGAGAGGTGCTTCAGCTCTCTGATCAACTTTGTGGCCTTCCTCCGCACTCACTCCAACAGGCCCATGTCCTTCTTGTGCTGAGGACCCCAGAGCTGGATGCAGCTCTCCAGGTGGGATCTCACAAGGGCAGAGCAGACAGTGAAAATCACCTCCCTCAACCTGATGATCAGGTTTCCTTTGAAACATGCCGGGCGTTGCTGAGTCATGTTGATTGTTTCATTCACAAACACCCCCAAAGTCCTTCTCCCTAGGGCTAGTCTTAATCCTGTAAGGGCCATACTTCTCCTTGCTTGGCCATATGGATCCTTTAAAAAATTTTGTTTTTATATTTAAGTCTCACTGGCTCTTTGTCCCTTACATTAGTATTTTCTTTTTCTCCATTCGAAGGAACACTTTACTGATATTGTTGCTATCACACCATTGGAGAATAAATGACATTTTCTTTACCTCTACAATTGAAAGTTTTACCTCTAAGGATTGATTAATGGAAAAAAAAAATGTATGTTGATATTAGCTATATAGAAGATTAAATCACAATTAATATAATGAGCAGGAAGAATATGAAAGTACTTAGAAAATTTTGGTGGAAGCTTTTAACAGCTGCTAACAAGAGAAGCAAACACAAAAACAGTGCAATCATTCCATGTGAAACACTCTGACACCTGATTTCAAATCTAATGTGCTGCACATCCAGACATTTTGTTTAAGGCCAAATAAGCACACAAAATGTGTCAATAGAGGGGTATTCTGCATTACATGCCACTTAACATACCAGTCTAAATGAATGCATTTACTAATATAATACACTCTAATTCTGTTTGAAGACTAATCATTCTTGCACACATAATTTCTCATAAAATATTTGCATTTTATTGTGAAATTTCACAGCATTACCTGCACAAGTTCAGCAGCTACATTCAGCCTCAGATGTAGAGGCAATTCCTGAAGGGCCTGGACCAAAGACTGGCAATCAATAGAAAGTGCAGAGAACTGCAACACAATTCAACACATAGTACACTTGTGAAAAAAAAACAAAACAAACAACCAAACACAAAAAAATCCAATCAACAAAAACCCTCATAATTTTAATGCATTACATTAAATTAATATTTGGAATACTGACACCATCCTGCACACTAAGAATGGAAGAACTGATAAGAGAAAATAGTCAAGCCTGTGTTCCACTGAAGAAACAGGTGGTGGTTTAAACAAATGCTGTATTTGGGTTTAGTTCCTCACTTTAATGACATAGGACTCTTAGTTACCTTTAAATACCACTTCCCAGGGAATAATTGTTGCAATATCTTAGAAAATAAATAGAAAATCTTTAGCAATTGAATACATGTGGACACTTCAAGAAATACTCAAGCAGAGTTTCACAGCAATTTTAAAAAAGTCTGGAAGACAAAAGCACATATTTTGCAAAAATTTAGGTGACTTGGACAAGGAAGACAGCTGCAGAGACTGAGACACTTTAAAGTATCCCGATAGAGAAAACAGGACACTTCTATTGCTGCACTCCTTTTATTCAAGCATAAAGAATTCATATACAAAAAATATAGCTGGTCCTAATTGTTTAGGGCATGAAGCTTCAACCACTGGATATGAACTGTTAATTTGAACTTCACAGTCCAATATATGAATATACTCCTACAGGTTTTGTTATAATCATTCTATTAAACACTTTTCTCTTGAGTACAGCTGAAAAAGGAATGCTGAATTCCTATGTCAGTAAAGTAGAGACAGTCCCTTATTTTCTCTTCACTGGAGGGTTTTCTTGTTCTTTCCTCCCAACGTCCCAAGCCTGAGGCTTTGATTAGTCTTCAGTAGAAAAAAAAAGGACAAGGCCCAAGGAAAAGAGCCTCCAGCATTAAAGAGATGTCGGTAAAAATATACAGAATAAAGAGTCCTATTATTGTATTAGCAATTTGTTGCTGAAGGCAACAACTGCCCAGATATTTTCTCCCAGGTGATGATCTATATAAAATCATTTGAATGATAAATTCTGTTACCTGCTTATGGCATATACTTTCTTTATCCCATTCTTTCTCATCAGAAAATCGAAACTGTGTAAAGGAATCTCCTAAGGAAAAGAAATTTAAAATATATTTATTTTAAAAAAGAATAAAAAGTTTTCTGTGAAGTTCCCAACCCTAAAAAAGTAAATTCAAGAAATAAATCTCACCACTCCAATAATTTTCAGTTTATATTAATGCTGCTTGTATTCACAATATTAAACTTACTTATGCCAAACTTCTGTGGGACTTATAATTGCTTACTGCAAAACAGTACTAAAAAGGGTCAACAAATGCAAAACTGAATGATGACATGTTAGGTGCCATGCCAACATGCAGGATTTTCATTCAAAAGTCCAATTTGGACAGCATACTAGGAATACACACAGTATTTACAGAGTGAATTTCTTATGAACAGCTTTGAAAGTTCTGTAGATAGACTTTCTCTTACCAACATATAAGTATTTCTAAAAATGGATTATAAATATTTTTTAATCACTTTGTACAAGTGAAATAAAGACTTCCTGTTGTCTAGTATATTCTCTCTCTTTCTTGAGCTACTCCCTCCTCCAGCACATCATCAAAAAAAGGCACTGAACCTCAAATTCCAATTCATATGCAAAAAGGACTGAATTAAAAGAAACCCTTAAATTGGACTAATTTAGTTAAATACATAATTACAGGATCTTCTAACCTAACACATTCCTTCAAGACAGCAGAAGCCTTTTCTTACTGTAAGAGATACTGGATTATCATTTTGCTTGAAATGCAGTATTTATACTGCAGCACCATGCTGTGTTACAAAAGACAGTCTTACAAATTTATTTACCGAAAAAACCATACAACAACTCCAGTGACTCAAAAAAACCAGTAAGGTCTGTGACAGAGGAAATGTGAAAGATTAGGGTTGCAAGATGATGGCAAAAGGTACAGAGTAAGAGAAAGCTGTTTCTTCTTTGACTGCAATTTAAGGATAAATAACTATTTCAGGAGTTGTATTAGAAAAAAATATAAAAGCCATGCAGTATTATTACTTGAAGGAGATGAAATTTGGTCTTGAGAATTAGAGAGCTACAAAGTTGGTCAAGGGTCTGGAGAGTCTCTCTTTTGACAAAAGGCTGAGGGAGCTGGGCCTGTTCAGTCTCAAGAAGAGATGACTGAAAGGAGACTTCATCACTGTCTGTAGGTATCTGAAGAGGGGATCAAAAGGCTCTGCTTGGTGGTGCCAAGCAATAAGACAAGAGGCAATGGGCAGAAACTGATGCATGTTGGTGGAGTCTCCCTCATTGGAGATATTCAAGCACCACCTGGACACAATCCTGTGCCATGTGCTCTGGGATTACCCTGCTTGAGCAGGGAGGTTGGGCAAGATGATCTTCTGTGATCCTTTCCAACCTGACCATTTTGAGATCACCTCTAAGTCACTGTGATTTATCTCAGCAGTTGGTTGAGAAGCAACAGCTCTCTCTAAAAGAGAATGAATGCCCTAGAAGAAGTTTTCAATGGCTTTACCAACAACTTATCATCTAGCTTTCATTTGGCTCTCAACATCCTAACTGCCGTTCATACCTTTGACGATCCCTGAATCATGCCCTTAATCCTGCAGACAAAATCTGAACATATAATTTGCCAAATAATTATTCACCAAATAATGAGAAATGAGAGATCTAATCATCCTTCAGGTGGAATTTAAAATTTATTTGCCATGAATTTTAAAAATTTTTTACTATCTAAAGTGCATTTCTAGTTCATTGCATTTAATGTATGGTCATTGGGCATGTAAATACTAGGAACACTGAGTACCTGGCACATCCACCGCTGCCATTTTCAGAACCATTACAGCAAGAAAGTGACCTTCTCAGCTGAATATCTGTATAGATATTTAAGGCCATTACCATGTCCAGTTTGAATATGCATTTCTCTTTTTTCAATTGCTTTATCCAACATGGCTCAGCAGTATTGTGCTGATATACAACCTTGCCTGATCAGATATGTTTTGGTTTACATTCAGTGTCTCCAGAAATAACTATTTTGAAAACAGCCATTATCAAACAGTACGAGTGCCAAAAATTAAAAAGAAGCACTGAAATTAACAATTAGATATCTAATAAGGTGGCTAATTTTACAAATGTTCAGTTAATACAATACAAACACCAGGTTTCCATGCTTTTTCTAGGGATGCTCAGCAATGTGGAAAAATAAGACCTATATCTTTATGCATCTATCTGCAGATGCAAACACTTAACCTGAGCACTTACAGTTTTCTCACTACTGGCAAAGGCACCTCGCCCTTCATAGCACAGGAGGAAATAAATGCCTTTATTTCAAAATATCTTGAGTACTGCTAATACATAATAACAAATTCTGAAAACCAAAGAAGTAAAAATACTATTCTCATGATTTTAAAATGGGTATGAAAATCTGCAAATTAATGTTTTAACAGCTCATAAATAAAAGGCTCTGTTTAGTCACATTTGCAAAGAAGTCCTACTGGAAACAAAATAGTCCTCAGTCTTCCTACTACTACAACAAAGGCATAGGTACTTTCTTGCAATATTTCCAAGACTGCTCTAGTTATTGCTCAAGCTGCTCTTATAAAAGAGTAAAATTAAAGGATTAGTTAAATGCTTTCAGTATCTGAAAATGATCAGATGTAAACTAGCTAAATCAACCTACTTCATCTGGAAAATCCACTGGGATCAATCCACTGGTTTATGAGTGTCCACACTCACAAAGTTGATAATCACAGCTCCTCAGTTTGATATTGTATTGCTGAATTAAAGAGTATGACTTAAACTGCAGTTTAATTAGGCTCTTTAAATAAGTTAACAAAGCACGCCTTTCAAATGGAAAAGCTTAACTACAATTCACAGTAGCATATTTAATGCAAATTAGGTCAATGAGAATGTTAGTCTAACCAATTATCTTTTCACAAGTTCATTTACCCTGAAAATAACCTCCTTTTATGCCATGAATAGTAATCAAACCACTTGCAATAACTCCAGCTCCTTTCAACATTAAAAAACACCTTACTTCTTTAGAATAATTTTTATGTTACCTACAAGTATCATTTGGCCTTCAAATACAGAGTAGCTGAAAATAATGCATTCAAGTAAACCTTACACATGGTCTTTGGTAACAGTCATGATAGGCTGATTTTAAACATTATTGTTTATTGTTTAAAATGTGAAATTATTATGAAAATGGCAGAACTAAACCACTATACTTTACTACCATTCAAATATAGCATAAAGCTAAATCAAATTAATTTAAATAAAAGGTATATTTCATTTTTTCAGTATCCCAATTACCTTTTTCTACAAGTATTCATTGAATAACAGAATCAAAACCTGTAAGCTATAATAAATATTTTCTCATTTGTGAAATTTAAAGTCTAAAAATAGAAAAAAATGAAGAAATCCTGTTCTCAGAAGGAAAAAATTATATCAGTGGAATGTTTTTGTTAATTTAGAACACTCTCAATGACATAAAACATTACTGAAGACAGAGGAAAAATACTCTGTATTCTCAGAGATGAAACTGGAGGATGAGAGCAGCAAGGAATTAACATGATCCTTCTAAGATTGCCATGGCTGTAAAGAAGTGCTGCAAGTGCAAATATAATACTCTAAACTCACTTTTTAATCATAATCTCTCCCCTTTGGGTACTGAAAGGTACTGTAAGCTTTCCCCAGAGTCTCCTCTTCCTCAGGCTGAAATGCCCCAATTCTTTCAGCTTATCTCCATAGGATACTGATAGCAAGGATATTTGTAGCCAGCACTGCAAACTACAAAGGATTTTTGTAACCAGATTCAAAAAGAACAAGATTCTAAATTATTTCCCTGGCACAACTATGCAGCACTACTAGTCACATTTTAAAATAAAAACATCTGACCAAACAGCATGATTATCTAACCAAGGCTAAACAGTGTCTTCAAAATTTAAAATGTGTCCCAGAGAAAGGAGTGAGAAGGAAAGATCTTTGGAAATCAGGGCTGGTTCTGGAACAAAGAGTGTCTGTTCAGGAAGAACTGAACTAATTTAACACATAAAGGAACTGTAGCCTATTAAAATCAAAGACAGATACCAATTTTTTCAAATGAGAAGGAGAGTGAAGCCAACAAATGCCAAAATACACAATGGTTCAAAAAGAAAAAGAACCAAAACCACACACCAAAAAAATCCCCCACAATACAAATCTTCTTACTAAAAACTAAAACAAAGGCTAACAAGAGTCAGGAAAACCAAACAAATAAAATTATACTGAAAGAGGTTCAGAAAAACAAACAGTAGTACACTTGCTTCTTTATGAATACCAGGTGACTAAGAAATAAGGCAGAAGGAACAGGAATGCCTTTAAGCCCTTAAAGCTTAAAAGAGCTAAATGACAGCTCAAGGATACTGGGAACAGGGAAAGAGAAGACAATGGGGAAGACAATGCAATAGCAGCTCAATATATTTGACGGAAAAAGTAGAAACTATCAGAAATTTAATGGCTATGCAGATAAATATAGTATTTTGAGGAAGAGTCAACATGGCATGTGAAGTTCTGCTGCATGATCTAAGACTTCTTGAAAGAAGCAAAATATCATGCACATAAGCATTCCAAAAGCTCTCGCTGACATCCCACTCCCTTTCCCACCCAAGACTTCAGAGCAGCAAAAAGGAGGCTTTGTATGAATAAATAATTACCTAAAAGTAGGAAGAAAAGACTAAATTGTCAATTTTCACATTAAAAGAAACAACCTGTGCAATTATCTGGGGTTCTAGCTGTTTAATCTCTTCCCTCCATTAAAACAGAAGAGAAGAATAAGAGGACAAGATTACAAGAAAACAAAATTTGCTGATGATACCGTGTGTTAGTGCAGATGAAGGTAGGCTGTGAAGAATGACATAAGAGCTCCATAAGATAAAGTAGATTTTAAAATGTCAGATGAAGCTCAATACTGAAAATGCAAAATGCAGCAATTCTCAAAGAAAGTTTAGAGCTAGCCAAAACCATTCCAAATCAAAATCAGTGCTACAAAGTGTGCAGCAAACTCTGGAATTCTTAAAAAGGCCGGAGTGAACAACACACAGAACATCATTACACCACTATCACGTATTACCTCAAATACTGTGTAGAGTCTTGGTTTCCCAAGCCCAGTTTCAAAAAATGTAACATTAGAAAAGGCCCCAAACAGATTCTGGATCAGAAGCAATTTAGTGCCTTAAGCCAAAGGAACATGAAAGAGAACTAAAACCAGAAAAGGCACAAAAAGGGCATATGAGGACTAACTGCTCATTATCTCTTCCCACCTAGAGGCAGCAAACAAACCCAGAAGGTACCACACTCAGACAGAACGTGGCAAATCTTTGTAACTTGAAGCGGGATTGTGGGACTCCATGCCACCAGATGGTGCAGACAGCACAACATGCAAGGAGGGATACAGGATAACTATTTCTAAACACAAAGACTGCACATCTAGCTCAGCAAGTCCCTCAGACAAACTACTGCAGGTCAAGAAAGAATGTGGGAAAGTAGCTTATGATATAGTACATTCAGGTACCTTAGTTAGGTGTCTCCAGATGGACCGTGGGTCTGCTTCAGTAGAACCAATCCTGAACTAAAGCAAATAGCTAGGGTTTTATTACCTTTAGAGCTCTACTCTTCTCTTAATTGGCTATCTTTCTACAAGAAAAAAAAAGGAGGAAAAGTAGGCAATTCATAAATTTATTTTTAGTCTGTAGCTGTGTTCTTTCAAGCCAATGGACATTTGCGTTTTCTGGTTTTTTCTACATTTTCTTAAATTTATCACTATTTTTCATAAGTTTTTTTTATTAACTACTTCATTGCTATAGCTTTCGGAATGCTGCAAAAATGCAAAATATTAAACTAAAATGCATTGAACAAAAGGGTATATTTAAAATTTTTCTCAACTACAGTAGCCTGGTTATTCATAAGCACCAATCCCATCTCCTCCAATATTCACTTTTTTAACTGAATAAACAATAAAATTATATTTAAGGTTAAAGATACTGATTTCCCCATAGGTAAGCTTAAACTTTTCATTAAGTATAAGCTAGTCACCTTAAATATTTACATTTTTCCTGAAGCTTTATGACATTTTCTAGTGTCATTTTTTTCAGGCCACTAATTTATAACATACTTAGTGATTTTTAAATGTCACTGCAGCCAGCTTGCAATGTTAGACAAAGTATATAAACCCAGAGAGCATACTGTTTTTTGAGCAGTATCATACAAGTAGGCTGAAAAAGAAAGGAAAAGATTTCTGCATTACTTAATAATAAAAATGAAGCTTAATTACTGCAAAAATACACAAGATCAATTTGTGATTCTTCCTAGGGGTAGGGACAGAAACTCCTTGGGGTAAAAAGGAGAGAACTCCTATTTTTTGATAATATTTCATCCAATAGAGGAAAAAGTAGCTTAACAGAAGAGTTTGTGATCCACACAGACTGACAGTTTAAGGGAACTAATGACCTGGCTCATTTTGAAGACACTGTTTTCTCCAACACCATGGAAGCAACTACTGTCAGTCCAGCACATGTCCAGATCAGGAAGCAAAGCTGAAATTCAACACTGGAAGAAAAGGAGAAATGGCAAGGTTCCCACCCACAAAGAAAGATTTGCATAACGTCAAACTGCAGATCTCAGAAGAGGAATCCATTTACATTTGCTGGCACAAGCTGCTCTTATATTCTGGCTTGTGAGGAGGGACATCATGAAAAGGAAAGAATCCAAGAGGAAAAACATTCAATCAGAATGACAGACAGACATCCCAAAAGATCCCTGGTTTGCCCTGCCTACTTACAGGAACCACTGTGTGGCAGCCACAGAGAATGGGCACTGAAGGATGAGGAAGAGTGGAGAGGGAGTGCATTCTAGTAAGCAAAATTACTGCCTTGAGACCTTGGGGTAGATGGTACCTCTAAGCTCATACAACCACTTAAAGCAAAATGACAGCTTGGATAAACAGTTTAGTTTTATACTGAAGTGAGGTTAACACTGAAACAGCACCTTTCATTGATACCTTAAAATGTACAGCTTACAAATAATTAATCATCCTATCCTGCTAAGGTTTGGTATTTTGAGTAGCTAAAAAATATATCCCATAACAGATAGCAAAACTTCTGTTGTCATTAGTGAGGTTTTAATTTCTTCTAAAGTACAAAAGAGGACCAATTTTCAAAGTGTGTCCAAATCCAAAGTTTAAGTAAAATATGTTTCAAAAACACAATAAAACTTCTTCTGTTGCTCAGATACCACATGTCATGGTAGCTACAAGAAAGAACAGAAACGGCATGTTAATAGCTTTTGCTGAGTTGTAGAATGGCACTCATTGGCCTAGGTGCTTTACCTTGTCCTATTTAAGAAAAATTCCTCCCAATTTTTCTTTATTAGAATTATTGTTCATTATAACTCCTGCATAAACAGTGCACAAAAACATATTGCTGTATCATACCTAGGAGTTGAGAACATCATTGAACCAGATTTATTCTTGCACTTTTTCATTCTAAGAGAATATAAACTGCTCTTAGGTAGCTAAGACTAGTTGCATTGCTTAAACTTACACTAGGATTACTACTGTTTTCTGTAAGCAGGCTGTCAGAATATTTGATCTGAAAACTTCGAAAATCATTGCACAGATTACTTGTCCAGAAAAAGCAGGAATATGTAAAATAAGTCCTCTTTATTCCACATTGTACATCCACCCACAAAAATCTATTTTTTAGAAAAAGAATGCCCAAACTCCCACAATAGTCATCTTAGAGCAAACAAATGAACAAACTTAATGAATACTTTATTTTAACCAGCTTGCTAGTTTTTAAATGCAATAATAACCACCAATTGACAAAACTGGAGAAAAAACATCTCATATCTGCAGTCCTTACATGCCACACAAACACTGAAAAACTTCTCTTACACCTCCAATTTTATAGCAGATAAATCATAGAAGTTTACAACAGATTTGACAGTTGAACATTCAGACTTCCATTTTAAGCATTTAAAGTCAGCCTTAATTCTGAATGGTAAGTACACATGTTGTTTGACATTCCTCACATTATTAGAATTTCCAAATAGAAAAAAATTCTAGATTTTTCTTAGTGCTATAGTTTGATTCCTTATTCTTTGACAGAACATTTACAACAAAGAATGTAACTCTGTTAAGTATTCTTTATGATGCTGTTCTGACTATTTTTACTATCATCACATCCAAATTAGTACTATCCTTCCCCAAAGCACAATTCACTATTCATGTAGGTGGTACATTATGCTCTGTCTATGGACTATCTTTCAAAAGTATTCATAAATTATACACAAATGTGCAGGCCTAAAAATATTCCAGCAGTTTGATACAGTGAGTATGAGGCTTGGCTTTCTTGCATTTATGAGGGTTCTGCAAGACATGAGACGCCACAGAACTAACACGAGCTTGCAAGACTTTTTTTTAATGAAAGAAGAGAAGTAGCTTCAGAAAACAAGACAGGAAGATTTTCTTCTGAAATGTTAATAAAACTACAAGGATTACAATTAGCAAATAGTAAATCTCGTAAAGCTCCAGTTCTGTAAGCATGCAAGAGGCTGGAAAGCATTTCTTTGTGTATGCAAGTTACTCATACCCCTTCAAACACAGTAGTGAATTGACTTACCAGAGAATTCTGAACATCAAATCAAAATTAACAGCAGATAATAAACATTCACTTGTGGTGAAAAATACAAGCAAACAAAATACTGGATTTGCCTTATCAAGGGCTTAGAAAGCCACTACATTCTTGGTCCAAATATATAAAAGTGTGCTTTTTAAAAAGTTATGATTGCCTACACTGGAGTTTTCCTATTGCTACAGAGCAATGGTCAATGCAAAATTTCAAAACCCGTAGTTAAAGAAATTAAGAGTTCATCTGCAAATTGAAAAGAAGAAAAATAATTACTTACTATTTACAATTCTTTGTGCCATGTTAAAAGGAAATTGTAGCCACATACAAGCTTCTGCTCATCTTTTGTGTTAGGTACCTTGAGGTACCTAATTTATTGTAAGTAAATTAAATGTAACTAAATTTAATGTAAGTAAATTAAGACTGGGTTAGCTCGATTGAAAACACTAGTCCTCCTCATGCTAACCTCTGCTCTTGTGCCTTTGTGTTGAACATTCTACATTCTATAGCTTACAATGCCCCTTAGCAACAAATCCAGTAGCCTTCTTATGCAAGTCCTTCTTGTATGGCAAGACCTTCAGCTCTCCCACAAATTAAGAAACAAGAATTGTTGGTGCAGAATGGAGCATTACAGGTTTCTGGATGACAAATACTATCTGGGCTTTGTATTTACCACTGACACACAGCGTTTCGCCGCTCTGAAAAATGCAAAAGTATTGATTTTTATTTAATGATTTTCTGTATTCAAAGAGGAGAAAATTTAAATGTGCATTTTAATGCTGATCTTGAAATATTATATATTATCTTCCATCACACTATTGACATACTATTAAGCAGCATCATAGCAATACCAAAATTCAAGTTTTAAGATACTGAAGACTGTGACATATCTGGTAATGTTGGCTAAATTGAAAAATCACCTGTATCCCAGCTATTCACTAGACATATTTGTTTTCTGTTGATTTTATTTGTAGTGTTTTTTTCTATGATCTGTTTTACAGAGTTTAAAAAAATCACTTGCACAACTTTGGCCCCCAAGGACATTACATCATGATTTATTTTCATGTCATGCTAAGGCCTCCCCCGCCTATTCATACATCCACCACTCTGTTCTGTTCTAGCCCTGCTTATGGGGTTTCTTTTATCTTCTAACCTTGTTTAAATCTATTCTTCCAGATTTCTGATCACGATTGTGGTATATTAAGTCCCTCTAGTCTACTTGAAACATAATAATCAGGTGCTAATCAATGAATTTTTACTTTAGCAAGAATTGATCTGTGAATCATGCAGAAAGTAGTCTTTATTCTCTGCTCTGCCTTTTCAAATTGCATTGCTCTTTCACTGTGCACAGAAATACACATGACATTTATCTCACATTATTCTCAGTGTTTGATTTAATTCTGAATATGTATTTCAAAACAAAAGGTTACAACATTTTTCTTTTGTTTACAGGAATTTCAAAATGCTTCCTTTTTTCCTTTCATTTTCTTTTTTCTTTCCCCTTTCTCCCCCTCCTTTTTTAATGTTTTCAGTCAGCCTTGCCTTATTGGGTGCATTAATTTTGCTCAGTTAGGAATCTGAGAGCAAGGATTAGCAGACAATGAAAACTTTTTAGAATACGTAAAAGATATTTAGCAGCTACAAATCTTGATAATATATATACAAAAAAAAAAAAAATAGTGTTCATAGAATAAGAAAAAGCATCCACCAAGATACGGCTCCTGTCCATGTGTTTTCCCAAAATGAAAAAAAAATACCTTTTCTCTAAGTACACATTCAGGATTTTAATACCTCTTCCACTTTTGGTCGGCACTTTTAAAACTAACATTTGTAAAATATCTTAATTTTGCTTTTGAGCTTCAGAGTCTAGAAAAGAATCAGAATCAATCAAATTTTTGGGATGACATCAAGGTTACTTAGGCCTCCACTCATAGCTTAACACAGCCTTCAACTCTCTTTATAGTCCAGAGGAAATTTTTCCACAGGCTTTATTTGGCACTTCGGAAAGTCAGCCCAAAACAGGGAAAAATCTTCTTAACTGTGAAGGAATGCACTGGGACAGGATGGAAGGGAAAAACCTCTCTCCATTGTAACCAAGAAAACTATATATGGTACTACAGTACCTTTTCCATATTTGTCAAATACAGCCTAACATCAGTATTTGTTGCCAGTCCTGCTACCACCTAAACTACGTGTCCCTTCAAAATCACTTATAGATTTTGGCTACTGCAGAAGAAAAGAAAGGTAAAAGATTTGAATGAATGATAGTCTAGTTAATTAACAACTTAGAGTCTAAAAAAATCGACCAATGGAGCTCAACTTTAAAACAGCTCTGCTTTACAACAATCCACAGCTCTCAAAGGGAGGAACTAATTTTTGCTTGCCTTTTTCACATCACACATCTTGCCTTTACTAAGTGTGAATACAAAATGCAGGTCTTCTACTATTGGCTCTAAATTTTTCAAAATTGAGTTTAAACAGTAAACCTAAGCTTTTAATTCTTTCAGAAGTGAGTAAAGAAATTGATCATCAAATAAACTTCAAACCACAGCCTGGAGTACTGCATTCCCACTAAGTACCTTTCAGTTTTCAAGGGACAGGATTCAAATAATTCAAGTAACTGTCCAATAATACCATGAAGAGATTTATAAGAAAACCAGTTCCCTGATGTCTATTTTCCTTGCACAATACATTTTTGTATGTATTTTCAAACACACAGAACTGACAGTGAAATTAGTATTTCCTATAAAAACTTCTACAGGTTCTTCAGTTTGAGAATACAACAGGAAACTTCAGAAAGGTATCTGAGCCTTCTCAGGGGGGAGTACTTTGTCACACTGACTAGAAAATATTCAGAATAGAGCAGAAGTTCAATTCATTAACAAAAAGTGACAATACAAAGACTAGAATAATATATCAATCAAACTATACATGTAAAAAGTGAGACTTAAGTTTAAGAAAACAAAAATGAAATTTCAAGGCTGAGTTTCAATTCAACTAAACAGTTTTATCCATTCCTAATTTCTTTACTCAGAGAACTCCATATTCATGATTTTCAGCCATGGGTCCTACAAACTCCCTCTCTGGGACCCTGAAAAAGCTTATGAAAGCAACATGTGACTATGTTAGTGTCACCACTGAATTTCACACCACATAGGGAAAAAAATGAACTGAAGATCTGCAGATATAAAAACTTAAGTCCATTCAGGTCGGCTTAACTACTGCGCTAATTAAATTTTATATTACATGTGGGAGTATGGAGGGCTTTCTGAAAATCCAATTACAAATATAGATGAATTGTCAAAGCTCACTTGCACTTTTTTCATCTTTGGTTTTGAGAGGTGAGTTGCTCTAACCTGCTGGCTGCAGCTTCCTTACCTTACATCAAATCCATGATGAGTCATTGAAGAAACTAGACATACTGCAAGGCTGGTTTTGATGGATGACTCAGAACTAAGAATTAGCAACCATTGGAGGGATAGGAGAAGAAAGAGAATTTGGAAAGGCAACATATTTCTAGTCACATTTGAAACTAAAACTTAACTCCTCCCATGTCCCCAAAGGTCGTGGTGGGGAAATATTCTGGACTAATGTCAGGAGGAAGTACAGTACAATGGGTTGTCATACTATTGTACTTAGTAAGCAATAGATTGTTGTGCTTTTAGAAATATTTTTATTACACTGTATAGTAGCACAACAGCCCTACTTAGTAATTTATCAGTACTGCACCTAAAAAAAGGTAAAGAAAAGAAAACGTATCAAAAAACACCCTTAACTACTGAAAAGCCATGTATCTTTCTGGTTCTATAAAAATGAAGACAATACAGACTGAAACTTACTCTCATTTAAAATATACTTCTGAAAAATATTATCACCCTCACTTGAATTTATTAAGTTCAGAAGAATAAAAAACCGTTAGGCATCAAGATTTTGATGCCTAAGGGAGAAGATTTTGATCATCTTCAAAACAAGCTCTCTTTCTATGACTATCAAAATGCATACTAGGAAACTTTGGAAAATGCCACCCACTGAATTCATGAGCAATCTTTGTGTTTACCATGTCTGCATTTCACTGTGAAACTTTCTAAGGAGGATAATAAAAATAAGATAGAAATCACCAGACTAGTGTAAAGCCAGACATAGTCTCATTATTGGTTGAACCTACAAATGGGAAAGCGACAGCCATATCCACTGGAGAGATGGTCTCTGAGCTGGAGGGACCCCAGGGTCTCTGGGCTGAGCAGAAGGAATCCCCAGGAGCTGTTGGAGGTAGTGGTTGCTTAGAACAACCCAAAACAAATAATCAAGAAACTTGCTCCAAATATTTTGTTCTGAATAAAAAGGGCAAATCTATTTTTAATTATCACAGAATGTATTGAAGAAAACAAAATTATGGTTCAAAAGGTCAATTAGCACCAGTAATTGAATTCAGTAACACAAAGTTCAGTAATCATGTGTAAGAAAGAATTTTTTGCTTCAATGATATAAGGGAAGTATTTCTGACGAAACAATGTAGAAGTCAACATGGTCACCAGATGAAAGAGATGTCTTGAGGAAAGAGCCAGCTTCAGCCATACCATCACTTTGGTATAATGAGAAATGTTGTATCTTCTATATAATACTGCTGTAAATGAACATGAACACGAAAATGTGAATGTCAGCTGGAGAGAACTATACATACATGCTAGGTACACTCATGCTAGTTCACTAAATATATAGAGAAAGCATAATCCAATGTATTTGATAATGTTAAGTACAAAGAGAAATGTGACTATGATTACATTGTTTTTTAAATCATTTAACCTGAGTATGTCTTCTTGTACGATTTTTCTACAATTAGAGAAGTTGAATTTAATAGGTATAATAAAATGTTTCTCATTCAGAATGAGTAAGATTTTATTGGTTACAGGATAGCAAATTGCTTCCTCGAGCTTCTGTCATCAGGTATGTCCTGAGAAACAAGATTGTACATGTTTCAAATAACTCGGAAAGACAAAACTGCTAGGCCAACTTTAAGTTATAAGTAATTTTAGCTTACTTGACAGTAATAGCTCAAGATAGAAAAGTATGTATCACCTGACTTGATCATAAAAACGTGACTCCATACTAAGCTTATCTTCCAAAATTCTGCAGTGTTGCTCTTTCAAAAAAGCCCTCTATGCAGTTTCTCTACAATGCACTTATCTGGACCGTAGATTCATTTTGCTTCTTCCATGTCTATAAATAAATAACAAAAAAAGCTATTGCATGAGGTGCTACATGTTTGTAAGAGGTCAGATGCCCTTAAAGGTGGCCAAGTTCATACTGGAAACTGCCAACTTGATTTCACATTGCAGTCTGGCATCCATTAACAGTGCATTTATTCATGCTTCTGTGAGTCCAGAACCATGGCCATAAATTTAACAGGCCAGACATAGTTGAAAGGTCTTTGTAAGAGGCTACCCAAAGAAAAAAAAAATAAGTCCTCTTTATCTACATAGTATTTTTGGGCTTCCTTTGCTACCTTTGAGATTCCTGTACCAGACTAATGACTGCATTCAGCTGTCTGTGAATTTGCTCCTAGGAAGTGTCCTTCATAAGTCAAACATCTTCATATATGAACAACTGCACAGCCTGGCAGAACACACATGGGCCACTACAGTGTTTTCCTGAATGTTCTCACTGCCACTGAAAGGTCAAAGCAGCACCCTGCACAGCTGCTTAATGTATTGTAACATAGTCCAAGTGAGGATCTCAAAAGCTTTTTGTTGGCTGGATAAGTACTTAAAAAAGTAGGTACCTCTGCTATTGCTTTCAATCTGATAATGGAAATAAAACAGTGACCAATGTGAATACAACACAGCAGATTAAATAATTCAATTCCCTCAGCTGAATTCACCTCCTTTCTTTGAAAGCAGGAAGTAGCAATCTCCTCATCTGAGATAAGAAGATACAAGTCCCATGCCTGCTGCAATGATAAGGGCTTATTCTCTCTTTGAATACCTTTTCAATGAGACACATTCATGAGATATTAGAGAAAGAATAGCTGGAAATAGTATGTGCATTTTGTGGCTTATTTACTCCTTTGATTTTCACTGGGGCTCTCTATGAGTAATAGAGGCCACTCTTCTTATGAGTAAAGGATTATGAACAGCAGCTACAGTCAAGATCAAACTTACAGTCCAAAAGTGTGCTACATGAGGAACACTGTGTCAGCTGATCTTCCTAGGATTCTTTGTAGGTTTTAAACATATAGAGAATGCAGTCCAAAAAATCTGATAACGAATATCCCTGTAGTAAAGGTTCATCAGATAATTGTATACTGATAAAATTGCTTCTCTGGACAAGTACTTTTACACTTCGTAGTTACAGAAGAACAAGAAATACCATTGTTTTGTGCAACAAAATCAATGATTAAAACTTAAACAAAAGCAGCTAATGCTTTCTTCTATCATCAGCCCAAATAAGACTGCTACATGTATAGATGTTTTACATTCCCAGAAATAGAAAGAACAGTGGGTTAGGTAAAAACTCTCAATGTATTTCTCATTCTGTCACTCACTGAATGCAGTATTAATGCCTAGTGTTTTACTGAGAAAAGCAATAGTAGTGACTTTAACTGAAAAAAATACTTTTCATTGTTAAATAAAACGCACTGAAATCTAAGGTTTAACAGCATCTATTTCTATTCCTGAAGCATATGACATCTAAGTATAAGCCATATTTTTCATTTAAAATCTAGGCATAACATAGAGAAATAGTATATCTGTTAAAATGAGAGTTTTGATCTCAGGGTACTATGTCCTTGGAGAGGAACATGGAAAACAGATGAGGGATCAGAGAATTTAGTTCACATACTTTTATCACTGAAGTGACAGTCAAAGAGAAATTAATTTTGTGAACAGAAATCTGAACTTCACAGTCTGAGACTATGACAACCAACCTTGCTACTGACACTTGATTTCTTCTCCCCGTGGGCCATTAAAGCATAGTTCCTAAGCTCAGACCCTCTAAGCAGCTATTAAGGTCTTTTCTAAGTATGGAAAACTTTACAGGATATTCTAGTTATTCATTATAAGATATTGAAAATAATCTAAGACAAGAAGTAAATACAATTTTTTCAAGCCTGAAAAAAAAAAAAAAGTGCTGTTATAACTGCTCTTTTATTTTAAAATACTTCATACACAAATCTACTATCAAAAAGGGCTGATTACTCTACTGGGCAATGATTCTTCTGTGCATTTTCTGCTATAACCTACAACACTCATTGGAAGATATTATTAAAAACCAAAAATTAATATATAACTAATATGAAAGATCTGTGAAGTACTGACAAAGCAGAAAGTCACAAATTAAGGACAGGAGTAAAACTACCAATTATTTATTAAAACTCTGTAACTTGTTCCATCTATTTTTGCAAGTGCTTATTTTGCAACACTTGATTCAAGTTAATATAAAAATGAAAACTGTTACTAATAGTTTTTGGTCTCTTTTGAAACATCTACTTAGCTGCAGTAACATAACGGAAGTTTCAATAAAGGTTAAAAACCAACTAGTACCTGACAGCCAAACATACATAAAACAGAAACACAGAAGAAAATCTGAAAACATTCCAAATAAATGCATTAGTTGAAAGTGAAAACAAAGAAGTTTAAGAAATTGCAATTAAGAAACAATATCAAAACATTTTTTAAAAATCTTATTTTAAAATGAGTAAGGTATTTCTCCAAGACAGCTGCATTTGGAAGTGCACACAAGGATCTACTTCAACTAAAGCATTGTGCAATCAGTCCAGAAGTTTCATTTCAACAACTAAACAAATTCCCAAACATTTGTTCTCTGACCAATCTCTATCCCTCAGCTCCATTATCTTTAGATAACATTCTTAGGCAAATAAAAAGGAAAAAAACATTTTGTTTAGCAAAATAGGAAGGAAGCAAACAGACAATACAAAATATTTAGGCAAGGCTATCAGTAAAAAATTAGATCATTTTAGGAAGTACATAGTTACATCTATGATCCTACACTTCTATTCTAAAAAATAGCAGTTAACTTCCCATATAATTAATATTTACTGTTTGAAGTTTATGGCAAAAGGCTTTTTACATTAATCTGTGCTGTCATCCTTAATACTTAGCATAGGTGTGTAAATGGCAGTGTTCAGCATACAAGTAGTACTTGTAAGCACCAAGCTTCTGGCACAGAACCTACTGCTCAGTCATGTCAGAAAGATGTGTGTCCCACTCTTCCTTCCTTCCATCCACACCGCAGCTCAGTAACCATCCACCTTCTCCCTTCTGCCTCTGGGGGCTCTCCCACTCACACCTTCTCTTGCTTGGGTCCCAGATTTTAGCTGCAAATCCTCCTTCATGCTGAATCCTTACTGAGCTGACTCACTTTGTTAAACCATCAGAAAAGCATTGCTTTTTTGTTTGTCAAGTAAACTTTCTGTCATTTTAGCAAGCAGACTCCAAGAAGCATGAGAGCTGGCACAGCAGGAAAAAAAATTGATAAATGCTGTCAGAAGCAGAGAAGAAAAATGATAAACTAGGATAAGGCAGAACACTAGCTCCATTCAATAGCAGACTCTTACATGAGGTCTTACAATTGAGTGTCTAAAACTGAAGAAACAAAATTGCAACAAGCTCAATTACTTAGAAATGAATGTCTGAAAAGACTATTAATTGCTAATATTTAAGAATCCATTTGCTTTGAAACTAAGGATTTTATTCAGATGGCAATTTTTTCCTAAAAAAGCATATAGAATATTTACAAAGCCAAAACTGTAACATCAAAGCACAAGCAAAAAATCAGCTTCCATGTCTCCTGCATGTGATGAGGTCAGCACAACACAAGAGCAGAACTACTGGCAATCAATTCTCTCTTTCTAAAACTTCTTCCTCAACGTGAGAGAAAAGCATTAACTCATGAATCATCGGTGATATAGATATAAATATCTCAGAATATATTTTTCTGACAAAATTGTGTCAGAGTAGCCATGGACTGGAATTTGAAAATGTTGAACTATGTTCAAGGATGAAGGGGAGGAAAAAGGAATGAAAAACATTGCAAGGAGAGCACTGTTACAAAAAGCTTTAACAACAATAGCTACTGATCTTAAAGAAAATGTAGCATTTCCATTAGCAAAGCATTATGCAGGCCATTTTTACTACATTCAACCTATAAATAATTCTCTTTTTCTTATGTAATCTGAATAAAAGTATTTGATGGGGGATCACATTAATTTTAAACATATTAAATACAATTAACAGAAAAATTGAGCCCAGTAATTTTAACCAAAACAACTAATCTGGCTCTAGTCACAGAAATGTTGTGATGTGAACTCTGCAGATGACATATGTTTTGTTTAAAGGACACTCATGCCTTTTAGAATGAAAATGTAGCATGTCTTTACCAACAGAACTCTTGGGAAATGTCCTCCTGGGTAGAGACATTGAATTTCTTTGAAACCAGGATTGCACAGTCATGGTTCTTAGAAAGACATAGATACAGAGCTGTGGCATCAGTCTGGTATAGAGAGATCTATTCTGTTGAAAGATAAAATACCCAAACCTCTGTCTTAGGTCTCCCTAATGCTAATCTTCAATTTAAAGGAAAAAAATCTTTTTCATTCATGAAAAAATTTGTTTGCATGTAAGTGCTTTTCTGGAAAATTTCAGATAAATGCTCATAAAACTTTCATTTTCAGCATATACACATGTGATACAGAAATGAAGCTAATGTCTGTAATTTGTTTTGTTTGTTAATTCTCCATTCTGCAAAAACTGTTTTGCCCTTTTCAATTAAACTTGTTTCTCAACAGCTTTCTTGCCCCACAGCTAACTTGAGAAGCTCTATGGCCCAACCAAATCAATTAATTAAAAAAATATATAAAAAAAAGCTATCTCATTCTTTTTCAGAAATAGCCTAGAACACACTGACAATTATTATTACCCTCCTATCAAAAATCAACATTGCTGCAGTATTCCCAGCTTTTCCCTTCACAATACAGTACAGGTCACATCAAAATGACTGAAACTTGCACAGAAATTATTTTTAAATTTATGCATCTGAAGAAGCTAAACTTCCTGTCTCTGTTTAAGAGAACAACTGAGTAACTAACAGAAGTTGCATGCCTACAGATATGTCACATACAAAATTAAAACACAGCACGAATTTCCTGAGATATGTAACACATCAAACCTGTTGAAATCAGTACATCCTGAAACCTAAAATGAAGTACATCAGTTTTAGGAACAGCATGCCTACACCACCTTTTCTCACAAATACTTTCTATCTGTTAAACTAAACATACTGGAAAGAAAAACCTAGTACCTTTTAAAACAACTAAGTTTTCATCAAAAGTTTTCTGTGAAGAACTCTCTATGAATTGGGGAATATTTCTAAAACAAAATCTGCATTAACCAAACATAGTATGAATCAGATCATGGTAATTCAGAATGACTGTGAGGTTCTCTTCAATAGTTCATTTCTTTACTCAAACTAAAACGCCAGCAAAGATGCATCCAGAGCATGAAAATCAGACAGCCCAGAGACCTTTTTCTATACATATCTGCAGTATGCATTGTGTGATCATAAAAACCCATCCACAGAATGAAAAAGCAGGTTTATCCTGTAAACTGAAACCACATCAGTAAAATTAATGACCAAACCAGCATTTAACTTGGCTTTTGTTAAGCAATTTTTATTTCCTCTAATTTAAACCTTACATTAAAATAAACATCCAAACTTCAATATCTGTAGCCAAAATTAAGGTGAAGCAGTGCACTGACAAAAAGATAACAACAAAGCAATAACAACACATACTCCACGATAGGCTCCACATATTTTATTTGCTCACACGGCTTATGGAGTGCAACTGGCTCACACTTGGATCACTTGGAATATGTCCCTGTGCAACACCACATGCCCAGGTATAACCACCTCTAACACCTGCCGTTTGTTCATTTTGCTTTATTAAGATCTCTACAGTTCATGTTTCCTACCTTTTATTAATAAGGAAGTACAGTGCACTAGTATTTCACAAGCAGCATTGCTTGTGCAGTTGCAAGACTTAGACTCATGAAAGTACTCACCATTATTTTTATCAACACTCTACAGAAAAAGTATTTTTATTTTCAAATCTTATGGGTTAAGATTTGATATCCAGAAATAAGATGAAAGCTTAGATACTTTGAGAAATGCAAGGTGAATAATTTTTGTATCAAGAAAAAACATGGCACTTCATATAATTTAGTGAAGTACAGTGTCTTCCTAGTCCATTAAATTACAGCAGTCTTTTAATAATTGAACATCTTTCTAAATAGCATGAAGCTGAATGATTTAAAAAAGGCCTTTCATTTTAATAAGAAATTAATCTCTTTGTTTTAATGAGGGTTAACCATGCTGGTTTTTTAGTGCCAAGGAGGCTCATGGAAGACAGCAATTATTAGAAAGTTCTAACTATCTATATGTAGGCTGGCACAAACACTTATTCTAAAATGATGACATATTCTCAAAACACTCTACCCTGAAGTATTCCACCACCATAGTACAAATACTCCACATCTGGAAAATCCTTATTAAAATACTATGTTTTTAGTAGCTAAGTTAAATTGCATAATAGCATCTATGTTGCTGCACAACTGTCACTGCTATGCATGAATAAAGCTATCTATAACCCTAAAGTCCTGTTAAGTGTTTGTGCTGTTATACAGCAGTCTTGCCCTAATACTTAAAAAGCCTCCCTAAAAAAGTCTATGTTACAAGGTCTACTAACTTCAGATACCAGAAGCTTTATAAAATATTTGCTAAGGACAGCAGTCTTTCTGTATCGTATCCCTTTTTAGTGTATTTCATGTCTAAAGGTCTACTAGCCTCACTGACCACAATCAGGACTTCAAGGACATAATTGCAGTAACTGAACAGGTGTTCACTGACATCCGAAACAACACCTCCAGAGAGATTGAGTGTCTTCAAAGGAATCAATCACAACTTGCTACACAGCACTAGTTTAATTTTAAATTCTAATTCATACAAAAGAAAGGGTAGAGGTGAGCAAACATATCTGAGGTCAAATTTGTCCAAAAAATGCAGAACAAGGATGCAAGGCTTATTTCCTCCAATAAGAGATAGATACTACAAACTTGTTTCATTACTAAAGAAGAGTGAAAATGTGCTGCCCACTTCTAATTAAACCATGTATTTCAGCTTCTCAACTTTTTCTTTCTTCCTAGACAGTACATTTCACTTTTGCTACAGTAACATGAATTTCTTGAGTGATTTCCTTAATGATCCCTGTTCTACTAACTGCATTTTCAAACACAAATTATGAAGACTGTACTCTGCCTGGAATAACTCTTCAGTTTCAACCACAGGAATAATTCTGTTGTTTCTTCTGCACTGACATTGGTGCATTCGTCTCCCAAAGAAATGTCACTTACACTCACTAAGACTCCATGCATGAATATATGTATAAATACATCAACGTTAAAAGAAAAAAAATCCACAATTACCTATATCTGAATTGAAAAGCCTTGAAATTTCTTGTACTGATAATCAGAACTTGAGCTGGACAACCATTAGCAAAAAGAACTAGATGCTTCTGTTTTCCTGAACAATGTAATGGTTAAACCAGAAGGATAGTTAACCCTCAAATTATAACTGGTCACACAAAAATATAACAATAAGCCTACCAGAAAATGCATTTAAAAAACACTTACAAGACTAATTCTTAATGAAATATGGTTTATGAGATATACCATTTGCCTATCTACCCATAATTTTTGATTTATCTAACAAATTCTAATTTAATATAACAGCAGGTGAAGCTTTTGAACATACAAAGGTCCACATTTTGTGACCAAAACTCACAAGGTAAAGATGAGCCCTTGAACATATTTATCAAAGGAATGATGATTAAAACTCATCCTCTTATTAATTCAAAGAAGTTTAGCAATCAGCAGAGCAATTAGCAAATCTGTAAGTAAAAACCAGTAATAACAGAGTTGACAGCTGTCCAGATCAAAAATGCAAGGAACACAGAAGGGCATATATAAGCAAGCTGTAAAGAAAAATTAACTTTGTCATTTGCTTGCCCATGGGAAAACCTATTTTTAAGAAGAACTTTCAGAAAAGTTTTGTTTGTTTTCAGGGTATTATGTCAGGGAATTATTAAAAAATCTTGTTGCCATTATTAAAAAATCTGTTGTGAATCTCTGATACACCTTAATAACTTTCCAAATTGATATCATTAAGATATGAAAATATGATTAAGATACCTTAGCCTTCACAAAATTTTAATCACAGGGAAGCAACACCTTAATTCCCATTTACTTTCTACTTTAGCTTTTATACATTGTGTTTTCTAGTTACAAGCTGAAGTTGATAGGAAATTTAGCATACTACAGTTCTGAATGCCTGGTTTGTAAGGTCTTCAGAAAAAGGAATTTACCCTCCAATGAATCCTACTGTGAAGAATACAGATGTTTTTATAAAACAAATAATGAATAAAATACGGTGAGGAGAGCTAGAAAATGTGCTATTATTTCCCCACCTGACTGATTTACAGTTCATACCTGACTGGCTAATAACCCTCTTTTACCTGTTTCAGATACTTTTACTATCAAGGCTTTTTGACATGCATAATCTATTCCTCCACATTTAAATGAAGAAAGAGTATCAGGGAAAAACACAGAGAATGGAAAAAGATGAAAGGCAACCTCAAAAAAATCATGGTTCCATTAATTATACACAAGTACTTAGATGAGAGAGCAGAAAACAGTACAATGAATTTAAATCTATATAAGTCAATCAAGGAAAAAAACAGGCTGTAGTTCAGTGGAATTCTACTCTTACAGTGGCCTTAGAAAACCCAAAGAAATGCTTGCAAAACAGCGCATAACTTAATATGAATGAAGGTGGCAGAATCTATCCTTTAGTCTATAATGATACATAAGGGATTATTTGTACTAATGCATCAAGTAAACTAGTTTGTAAAACATATTATATAAACAAATTACTGACATGGATTTTTTTCTTTTGCTTGTAAAAGGGATGTAGGAAATAGTACTGATTCTTTCTGCTATTACCATCATTAATAGTGAAGTTAATGGCTGGAGAAAAGAGTGTTTAAACCTAAATCTCTCTACCTTAGTCTTTAAAATGACCATCTGATATATAGACCATGTTAGCAGTTAAAAACTATATCTATTATCAGGGAATTTCACTGATACTCAGACTTATACAAAATACCAAGTTTGAGTAATACAAATTCACCAGGAAACATTTTTAAAATAACATATTAGCACTGATATAGTCACTCATAAATATGATCAGCCATGCAAATATGTTCAAAAACCTCAAGATAAAGCTAGTATAAAAAATTAATATCAAAATTACAGCATGAACATTCTATTTCTCCAATTCCATTAAGATCAAAATTTCAGTCAAGAGTTTACCTGAACACAAATGAGAATGCTGAAACTAACCTGAGGAACTGGAGGAAAGCAAGACACCTTTATATTCACATCAGCCTCTCCCCTGCCTTCAGGCCAACCACTCTTCACTCTGCTGACTCGGCACTTTTAAAAGTCACATTCTGCCTTTCACTGTTGAAAACCACTGGAGACAGCATTTTGGGACCTGTGAGAACTCCAAGTAAGGAACTAAATAAAAGCAAAATTAATCTCAAGCTACTATTTCTGAGGGATTTTTATCTTATTGCCCTTATTAAATAGGGTTAACTTTGTTCTTTTAGAAAATATACGCCATTTTCTTAAGTAAAACCCCCCCAAAATTGAATACGAAAACAATATATTGATATAGGATTAGTAGTAAGCAATAATTTTATTTGTAATTGAATAAACAGCAATTAAAGAACAGCAGATGTCAATACTTGCATAGATAGACATAAACCCCCAAATCAATACTTGCTTCCAGTTCCATTAATGAAGAGACACTCTCATTCCCTAACAGCTAGTTAAAGTGATACAAGAGGAAATACTTTTTTGTAGAAAGTTTACACTATTTTACTTTTTAGCACCAAACTACTTTATGAATGAAAAGGATTCAAATGCATAATGAAAGATTATTCAAGTTTTGGGATTAAAAGTTACATAGGCTTTGAGGCACATTTTTTAAGTAGTCCAAGCTCCTGGGTAAGGAGATTGCTTCCCATTCCCATTACTGCTTCTCCCATTAGGCTGACAAGCAGCGGAAGCCTACCATGGAAGGTGACTGTGGATGGTTCAGATACCCCTGTAGGGCCCCCTTGGAACTTCTTCCTCTGAGATAAGAAATCCTTCCTTAGTATGACTCATGTTAGAGGAATGTTTACCCCCCCACAGACCCCCTGTTATCTTTTAGAGTTTCTACTGGTCTTTATCTTAACTGATTGGCCACTTCTTACCTAAATCTTCAAGTAATTGGATAGTTTTCAACTCACAGTTTTACTGGTCAAGTTCTCAATCCTCCTTAAGCCTATAAAAGTCCCTTGATGTTCTATGTATTTGGATTTGCTGACGGACCCTTCGTAGAAATAAAGTTGTCTTCGGAATCTCTGCACAGCAGCCCCAGATCTCTTTTCTAGCTGGCTAAGAAGGTCTTGCAAGTGAAGATGAATCTCACAAAAGAGCTGACTGCCTAACCTTTGGTCATTGCCTGCATCTAAAGACCTTGTAGTTGACCTCTTGCCTACAAGCAGCCAGGAGTTCTCTTTGGAACGCATATCTGGGCTTGCTGTGGCAGCCTGGGGCAATGAACCCGTAGCCCCGGCAGCTACAGGTGACTACTGGTGCCACTTTAAAAACGTGGAGCTTAAACCAGATTTACTGAAGCAAAGAGAAAATTAGATATCATTAAAAAGGTAAAGATTGATATTTGTGTAGTTCAAGTATAAGAGGTTTTTTCACTTTAGTAAGGCAGTTAATTGTGATACGCCAAAAATTAGAAATTACGGTAGATAGCTCTTAAAGAAGGTATCAGATTCAGGCATAGTTCATGTGTTACACACATAATCTTCCAGAAAGGAAGAGAAGAAAATTTATTAAAGCAACTACATCACAAAGAAGTATTTTAAACTTTAATGTACACATTAACCTACATTAGAGTTTTCAGGGCTAACATCATGCTGACATCATCTTTTTTTTTGTACTCTCAAAAGTTAAATTTGCAATCTTACCTGAAAACATTTTCCATTAATTGACACGTTTGAGAAAATGCAACTATGACATTACTCTTCCAACATCTGATACCACAAGACATACTTGATTTATAAATTACTGTAAAATGGCACATTTGTAACAAGTATCAGTTAACATTATTGAAATTATAAAATGGCTACCAATATTAAGATGTACAGAAAAAATATTTTTAAAAAACCCAATGCAGTGCATTGAAAAACTCTGAAATGTTCAAGTTACAATCATTTTATTAACATACCTTCCACTGACATTAAAGAATTTTCTCTACTTGTTTCCAGTTTTGCCTGTTTGACCCACATAGACAATTTACAAATCAAGTATTAATTCTTCCTTTTTGGGGAGAAGAGACAAGATGGAGGGAATATGACTACTCTTGTGTTCATCTATTCAATGACAATCTGTTAATTCAGTTTCCTACTTCCATGACTGTTTACAGGGAAATTTTGAAATCAGGCAGTTAAACAAGTACAATATATGTTAACCTGCATTCTTTACCCTTTCTTTTCACTTTGTTGAAAGCTACCAAGTACCATAGTGACAGACAGAATCGAAATACTTAAAATATTGTTGTGCCATTCTGTAGTGATCCTGACACTAACATAATACTGTGGATAAGTTAGAGGGGAAATGGCAAAGACTACCATCATTGGGCAAGGTCATGATGATACTTTATGGTAAATCATTTGGCTGTTTCATAGCAACTAGTAAAGAACGTTATTCTCTAAAAACAGGTGGGAAAAAAAAACTAAAACAAAAGAAAAATCAAAACTACCCTGAAAGACTCATACATACATAGTGGAACAGCCTATTCTTCCATATGAAATTAATAAATTATGCATAACCACTTCTAAATCTTGTAGGATGATAAGTAATTTAACCCTTAATAGTTAGAGGGAGAGGAAAAAAAATGAATTTTAATCATGTATCTCCTCACTAAAGCTCAAAGAGTGAAGACAGAAGAATGAGCTCATACCTTGCACGTATGTTTGGCAAAGTACTGGTAACCAAGCAACAGGCAGGAAACATATCAGAAACGAAAAGCATATTTACAGTCCTAACAGTCTCTCATTTATACACAATTATAGATACCAGTTACAAGAGAAGAGGATCAGATTGCACAAAGGAGTCACTAAACCTTTTCTTTTCTATTTTTCCATTTTGCTCTACTACCGATATTGCCTGGGTTTTAATCAGATTAATCTCACATCACAATATCTGCCTTAATTCTCTTAATTCATAACAGAATAAGCAACTTGCCTAAAGTCTGCATGGATAGATGCACAAATAGAGAATGCATCCTGAACTTACTTCCTACTCATTTGGGTTTGTATTTTAATATGATTCTGTGTTAGTACTTCATGTAAATTATTCACTTTTTCTGTATGATCAGCAGAACGCTCAGGAAAAAGAAAATATATACTATTAGACAAACATAAATATATTCAGCATGATTATTCATGTAAAGACAGTTTTTCACATACAAACACCTGCTTAGAGAGTTTTATCTTTAACCTTGAAGTTCTTAAGACTTAGATCAAAGTGCACAAGTTTATTAAATCCCCAATGGAGAAATTTGCTTTTTTGTTAAATCATTAGTACTTTTAAGCATACAAATGGCAAGTAGGAATGTCATACAGTCATATTTAAGTATTTCTTAAATACTTAAGAAACAAGTATAGCAGAAACAATGTCTATCAATGGTTTTCAAACTAAAGCATTCTAAAAACTCAAGGGAGTAGAGCAAGTAATGAAGCATTAAATACATTTTTAGTCTTATGTTAGTTAGCACTTATTGAAACACAACCATTAATGCATGTATTTCAAGCAAGCTGTGGAAGCAGTAGCAATCCTAGTCCTCACTACACCTAAAAGATAGTGGCCAAATGCACCAGAATACACACACACAAAGACACAAGACTTTTGGTTTGAGTTTTGGTTGGAGTCACAAGGTGGAAAAGAAATCTTTCCAGGGTAGATTTCTGCTTCTTCAGAAGCAAGCTCCATGAATTTTCATTCTTACATAGAATACATTATATTTTTGATACAAATATTGGTGCTAAATCTAAAGTCAATCACTTATTAAATGGACAAAAATGACAAGAGGTATTGCTCCTAATTTCTAATAATTTAAATAAATTATATTTATAGCTTTGTAATAAAATTTTTCAAATACAGTAATCTAGAAGCCCAGTATATATTTTGATTTTATTTGATCACCACGATACCTGTAGTCTTTATTAAAACCAGGAGTACAATTTAAATTATTCTCACCACATTACAGGTTATTTAACTCAAAGAAAAATTCATAAAATGACAATATAACCAATCTGAGTCTGAAATAAGACTTTAAAAAGTAGACCATGAAGAGAAACAGTGAAGAAATACAAGTGGTCATTTCTAGGATTGCAAGTTGCTTCAGACATTTCTTCTTTCAACTTTCAGTGATACAGTAACACTTTATATGCTACAAGAAAAGAGCACTATTTTGAGAACAGTACAACAATAATTAAAGAAAATATGGAAACAGTCTCATTAACTGTGAGATATATAAAAGGATATCACTAAGTGAGCCTTGCTTGAGTGCTGAGCTTTAATAATTCAGATTGAAATGGAAGACAGAACAGAAATGGTGACACATATGCTCAAATATTTTCCTCGATTTTCACTTCTTCAACTTATGGTATGTACGGCTATGTTCATTCATACAAACATAATTATTTCATGCAATGTTAATTCAAACAGTTAATAATACTTAGAAGGAAAATGTTGGGATCTTTTGTTCCTGTTCAGACTATTCTGAAACCATAGAACTTGAACAGGCTCCACATGAACATCTAGACCTTTTTCTTTCCCGAACAGGCTCAGCTACTCCTACATCATTCCTGGCAGACGTTTTTCTAGCTTGTTATAGAAGACCTTCAGCGACAGAGACTCTCCAATGTCTTTACTCAAAATATTTAGCTCTTCTCACATAAGTATTAGTTTTTCCATGTTTAATCTAAACCCTATCTCACTGCAATATACAGGCTACATCACTTTTCATTGACACTGTGAAGATGTATCCAGCAGGGGCCTTGCCAGGCAAAAACTGCTTGGGAGCCAGCAGTGCTCCCTCAGAGCTGATCAGATCACATCTGAAATACATCTGGCACTGCTTTGAGGCTCAGGAACAGACAGCAGTAAACAGCAGCAAGTTCAGCAGAGCCTCTAGGATGGCTGCAGGCTGGAGCACCTGCTTGCAAGGAAAGGCTGAGGGAATGAGATTTGTTCAGCCTGCACAGGAGATGGCTGGGGGAGACCTAACAGCAGCCTGCCAGTACCTGTGGGGAGGTTATCAAAATGATTGAACCAGGGTACCCAATGTGCATGGAGAGAAGGACAGGAAACAACTGAAATAAATTTAAATGAGAGGTTAAGACTGGATATAAGGAAAAACACTTTCACCATGGGTCAGGCAGTGGAGCAGGTTAAGCCAATGCCAACCTTTGAGACTCCTACTGGATAAAGCCCAGCACAACACAGTCTGACCACAGCTGACCTTGCTTTGCTCAAGAGGCTGGATTAGAGAGCTTCTGAAGAATGACAACCTGAATTATTGTGTGAACCTATAACATCCATAAGCTTCACAGAATCACAGAACCATTTAGGTTGGAAAAGACCTCCAAGATTATCAAGTCCAACTTTTGACTGATCACCACCTTGTCAACTAGACCTCAGCACTAAGTGCCATGTCATTTCTTGAACACCACCTCTCTGGGCAGTCTGCTCCAATGCTTAACAAACCTATTCAGCCTGATGGTTGATCACACAGTATCTCACCTCCAGGACTTGTGACAAGTAGTTGCCTAAGGCATTGAAACAACAGAGGAAGGATACTCTCTCCTCCCTAATATTACTTCAACTAAGCAGAAATTTGAAACTGATAACATTTCCAGAATTCTCTAATAGAACCCACTTCCAAATGCTGTTAAAAATATGTTAGTTATCCAGTCTGAGAGGATCTAGTTAGTGTGAATTTATGCAAAAAAGAAGATATTCAAAGTTTTCATTTTCCTGCTTTCACCTGTTAGCAACTTTCCTCCCTGCTCAGCAGCAGGGAAATTCCTTTGCTCATTTTTATTCAAAAACCTACAACACATCTAATAGTAGAGATAATTAGAAAATAATGTAATCTTTAATTACTCTTTTGCTAGATCCTTTGTGTGCATCTGTTCTGCTTTTTTTTTTTTTTTACCATAGCAGACTCTTATTCTGTTTCTTCATGACACCAGAATTTCTTTGACCCTTATCAGAAATACCAAACACACACACACAGTGTTAACAAACTGCTGGATAATCTCTTTCCCAGGCCAAATTCAGATTTTCTGTAGTTTGATTTTGGTTCTTTTTTTTTTTAGCTTGAAGTGTGCACTTTCTTTTCCTATTTTTTCTCCAGTCTTAACTCAGATTATTTTCCCATGTTTTCCACCAAAATGACAGATATGGATCAGTAAAACAAAAATGGAAAGATCAGAATAAAAACCCTCTGTAATCTGATTTTTCAGTAGAATAAAAAGAATTACCATAAGTGTCTACCTGGACAATAAATTAATCCATCTCCAATATTTAATGACACAACCCCAATGAAATAATATTTTACAATGTAATACATGCATTCTATGACAGCTCACTTTTCTGTGTTGAATGCCAGAGCTTCTAAGAGATTTATTTAATCATAAATGTTGAAAAAATCCCACGCCAAACTCACCAAAGAAGTATAAAAACATATTATAGCTAGTCACACTTTGTTAGAACAGTGTGTTCCAATAAGGGCTTCAGTAAAACAAAATTATACAACTTCCAGTATCATTTAAAGCATTTATAATTTCTGCACTGAAGTTGCCAAGAAACCCTGAGAAGCAGATGGGCATTACTGCTGCTAAAATGCAATCAGTTACACCAGAAAAGAATTGTGCTTTCCATACTTACAGAAGAAATATTACAGTTCTCTTTAATTTAATTTCTTATTTTTATTAACAAATAGTTTAAATGAACCAATTTTCAAAAATCTGGTTTCCTTAGTAGATTCCACTAGTGGCATCACTACTTCTATTTAAGAACATGACCAAAATATAAATAAATCACTATCTAGGCAACATCTCATTCAAAAAATTCCCAGCAGCAAGCCACCTGAAATTCTGCTGCTAAAGTTTTTCTTACTGAGTGCCTTAAAACAAAGCTTCATTAAAATCTTGATCTGTTTAAAAAAATAGAAAAATCCAGCGGCTTCAAGACAAGGACTAAATTCTAAATTACACATTTACTTTCAACTTTCAATACATTTCTTCTTTATATTCCATTATTTTCATAAAATACCATTCATTATAATCATATCCATTGCTATCAATAAATATCATTCATCATTATTCACTAGAGAAGCAGCCCTCACATCCACTACAAGGTTATAGTATTATAAAAGGATAACCTATAAAATTTGCATGAAATATTCCTGCAAAGTCATTATAAGGAGTAAAAAATTAAGGCTTACCCGAGACAAACTTCTATGTTTGATTGCTTCAATGTCATTTTTCTGAACATTGCTCTCACCAAAGAAGGTGCTTGCTTACTCAAAGAACATCAAATAAAGGATTTCCAAATGGGCATATATAGCTTTCACTCTTTAACTGAGATATAATTTAATATTTTTGAATGTATATCCTGTGGATTACCTCAAAATGCTCAAAAATTTTTGAAGTTGTGCTATTAGTATGGTGGGCATAGAAGATTACAGTGATTTCGAACACACACGGAAAAAATAACACATCTAAGTCAACATGTGCGACATACTTTCATAATGAGCCTCGTTAGAATTACATACCTACTTTCTGTTATATCAACAGAACATTCACCACCTCTTTTACTTTCAGAAGTAGATCACCTGATCGAAAGAGACCATGTTTTATAATAGAGAGTACATTTTGTACTCAGCCATCCGCATTTGGACCAGTTTCAAAGCCAAGATTGTTAACCAAGGTGTTTCTACAGATAGCAGCATCTCTTTGGCTGTTGGAGGTAAATGTCATCTTTAATTCATTACATAAACAGCACTTCTTTGCTCCTAGGCAGAAAATGCTGTCAGTCAAAATATTTTCAAGGTATTTTTTATATTAAAAACATTTTTTGCAAGAGTTTTTACTGAGATAACAGGAAAGTGGATGATGAAAAAGAAGTCTCTGAAGCATGAATATCTATCCATACCCAATGAATGATATTTTAAACACCAAAAAAAACAAAGAAAAGGGGGACTAAACTGTCTGGTAACTGTCCCAACTAATATACAAAATGGTCTCAAATATTTCTACAATCTCACTGATAAAGTGCATGAAATTGCTCTCATTGCTCATTGTTCCTAAAACTACTGAAAAGCATGTAGATGTTTCACAGATCCCATTTGCTTCTAGAAGGTGATTTTTTACATATCCTGGCCCAGTCAAATAAGAGCTGAAGCACACAGATAACAGTTAACTTCTATGTTCTAAGATTTAATTTCTTATTTTTATTTCTTTCTGTTAAACATGATACTGCAACATTCTTACAAAATGTGGACTCTGTAAAAATCTTTTTACAAAAGAATGTTCTTCCATGTTTAATCTTTGTATTAGGCTTTCAAGCTTAATCAACAAGAAGGGAGATTTAATCCATGAAACAGAGAGCAGCTAACAAGCAAGCTCCAAGTGATGTCCATGAGTTAGAAACACAAATTACACATTGGAAGAATTCGCCTTGTTAAGGTACAGGGCTGGACATGCTTCAGCAATCTCAGACCTAGGGGGAGGTTAACAAGGCCTGGGAAGTAGGATGCCCACTGAAAGTAGACACAAAGAATGCAGAATTTATAGACCACCTGGCAGAGCTCTCAAGATAAGGAAGAAACCAATAAACCCAACTCAGCAACTGTGCTGAAATCAGCTCTGACTGCCTAAAAGGTAATTCCAGCAGGGAGAGATTGTGATCACTGGAACAAGAAAGCCACAACCCAAAAGAGAAAGCTTGAGCATGTGGAGTGGGAACCACAATTCCATATTAGCATGGGAAATGAGAGTGTCATTAACCAACAGAAGATAGAATACTAAAAATAAGAGAACTATCCAACTTGTAGCCAATGAACACTAATTCCTTAGTTTGCTATAATGTACAAATTGTAAAAATTTTTGATAGTTGATTATTGGCTTGCTGCACATAGGTAACAAATAGGATTTTTTAGACAATACCCTTCCCACTCCCCACTCCCTGCAGGGGAAAGGAAAAAAAAATGGTTCTTGATGGCTACTCCAAAAAAATGAATTTAAATTGCAGAAAACAGGTGACTGGGAAGATACATGATTCCTCAAGAGGCAGGTCAAACAAATCTCCTAGAAAGACAGAGGACAGAACAACAAAACTTCCCTCTGCATACACAGCTTATTCCATCTGAGGGTAGATTTCATGGAACACTGCTCTATTCAAATATCCAGCAGGAAGCAAAGCCCAACATTTCTGAAGATACTCGAAGTCCCTAGATGAGCAAAATAGCTTAACTTCCTTTTTCTCCCCATCACACAAGTGGTCATGTCTCTGTAAGAGATATTTTAAGTGCATAGATACATTCTTTTGCAAGCATTGAATTTTAATGTCTCTATTTTAAAGTGGGAATCAACAAGACAGGCTTTCCCAAAAAGCAGATCTCTGAAGTACACAAAAATCAAATGTAGAAGCTGTATGCATTAAGCACTACAATGGGAATGGGCAATCCTGTTCACTGATGATGCAGACATATATCTGTATGTGCCCACACGAGACACATGTCCCTGTCTTGCAGGTATCACAACTGCAAGATAGACCTGAAGCTTCCTCTGTGCTTCTGCACAGCCCTGTCACCTCTTACTCAGCTCTTGATGGCCAGGCCTCTTTGCTCTGTAAATCTTTTCCACCCAAGCACACTGTACATGTGGGCTGACAGAGATAGGAGTCTCTTGCTGCCATTATGCAGGATGCCTGCAGTGGGGCAGGAGACCATGTGATGAATCACACAAGCATGAGTCTTGTGCTCCCCTCTGAGACTTGAAGTTTGTGTGATAGGAAGAAAAGATAGAGATTCCTTAAAAATAAGGATGAGATAAGGCATAAAGCACGATACTCATAATCTAGCTGACAAATGCATTCATACATTAAGTCACTCAAAAAGCACACAATGAAAAAAACAAAGTATATATTTTCATAATTCCCAGCTGAATGGAAATGGAAAATAATTGCATTAAAGTACTATTTAAATAACTAGATATATATTAAAAGTTATTGGCTCTTTCCTACTGTACATTCCTACTCCAGATGTAGAAACACATCTGGAAGCCTTGGACACCAAGGTGTAAAGGTGCACTTTTTGACCTGTATTTTCAGTGACAAAACCAGAATGGCATGCCCAAATAGGTGTTTGAAGATGCTCTCTGCCTTCCCCCAGCACTACTCAGCAAGAGGCTAATTCTCTCCATCTCTACTTGACAAAATTTTACAAATGCAATTTAAGAAATTTAAAACAGTCAGCATGCTAACAGTTAAGTATTGCATTACATTTAGATCTGTTTATCCTGCAAATATAGCATCCTCGAAATTGTAAAAGAAACATGAGGTATCAAAATACAGTCTTTCTGAAAATTCTAAAATAATTTTGAAATGAAAGACAGTTAAGTGGAATCTGTCACAAATAATTATAAAGGTGTTCTACTGAGGTTTTTTTCTCTAGTTCCCAATGCTGAAGCAGTAAATCCTCAGGAGGGAAAAAAACCCTCAACCAAACACCAAAACAAAACAGAACATCCTCCTACTGAGACACAATCCCAGTCCCCACTCCACAAGTGGGCACAGATAAACTTCATCTCCTAGGATTTTTTAATTGAATAGTGAAGTGCT
Source organism: Muscicapa striata striata (assembly GCA_030060385.1). Lineage (NCBI taxonomy): Eukaryota > Metazoa > Chordata > Aves > Passeriformes > Muscicapidae > Muscicapa > Muscicapa striata. The sequence goes on along the minus strand of JAREIS010000051.1, from coordinate 940,348 downwards.
GACTAAAATGCAAAAGAGTGAATCTCAACAGGGAATGCCTCCACATATATATAAAACAGCAAGATAATGTACTGATGATACAGAGACATTTGCAAGTGTTGTAATTTGATAACCTGAGGTATAAGGAAGGATTCACATACCCTGTCATCTTCCGGTTTATCCCAGAATTCCTACTATCCTCTCACCTTCCCTAAGTGACCTTGAAGCACATTAAGTTCTGTATCCTGATTCCCAAGCTCCCGTGTCCCTATCCCATTGGCTGGCAGCCAAAACCACTCCCCATCCCCCGTTCCCTGAATACCTGATCCCTGGAGGGGCTCTCCCTCTTTTCCAGCCACATCACCGCCAAGAATAAACTACGTAAAAGAGCCTCTCTTGCATTCCCTTTCTCATCCATGCAAAGATACTTTGTCTGATCTTATATTAATTAGGAAAGGACACAGTAACTATTTGCAGTTGGCGCCTGCCGTTTGGAGCTGTTTTGAACCCCGAATTAGCCTGAAGTTCGCAGTTTTAGAACTTCAACAGAGGCCGGCCAGGTGATACAACTTCCTCCGTGCTTGCAGCTGTTTTTAACCGCTTTAAACACAGGAGGGTGAAGCGGAGAACTTCTTCGCATCTTCGGAGAAGCCGTTTCTGGATTGGAACTTTTGCAGACTTACAGCGAGACCGCGCTCCGTTTGGTAAGGTAACATATCCCTTCGGGGAGGTGGGAACCCCAGAATTAGCCCCGAGGTACAGGGGAGGGGTGGTTTTTTAAACGGATAGCCAGAAATTCCTGGGGGGTTTTTACCCGCGGGTGGGCAAGCGGTACCAGCTCGGGCGTGCAGCCGGCAACACGTGGCCGGTGTTTCGCAATCCCGGCCCCAGCACACGTGTTCTGCCGGCGCTGCCTGGCGTGCGTACGCTGTGACTGGAAGCACAGACGCCGGTGTGTTCTCTGTGGAGGAATACCCGGGAACGCCTGTGTAGTCCAGCTAAGCCACGTGGCGAATAACAAAGCCCAGCACCCCCATAACACACCTGGGCTTTGCAGCCAGCTGTTATATTGTAACGTTTCTGCGAAAGACAGGGAATAGTGCTGTTTGTGTTTATTACATCAGAATGGGGGGGAACATTTCAGCACAGCAAAAGAGTATTGTTAGCCAGCTTAAAGAAATGCTAGATGTACAAGATTTTGTAACTTCTAAGAAACAGATTGCAAAGTTTGTTATTTGGTTGTCTCGAGAAATTACAGAATTTGATAAGCAAAATATCAAATCGGTTTTATTTTGGGACAGTGTTGGAGATTTATTAACTTCTAAAATACAGAAAGGTGACACCAATGCTGCGTTATTTTTGCCTATATTTTTAAATGTTCACAAACACTTATCACAATTGGAAAACCAGGATAGACCACAGGAAAATTCTTTAAACTCCTCTTTACCTAATTCGGAACCTCCTGTCCCTGAATTAAAAGAGAAATCAGAATTACCTCAAGAAACTACTAAAACAATTGATCCTCCAAAATACACTGAATTAGCAGCCTCTGTACAACCTGATACAAACTTACCTCTCTATCCCCAGCTTTCTGAAATTCCACGTGAGCAAAGTAATTTGGAATCTCATCTTTCCTCGGTGCAAAGGGAAAAACCTTTACTAAATCCTAACTGTAACATGTCTTTTTCTCCCAATAATCCTTTCCTGCATCCTATTCCCGTTTCTGCTCAATATTTTCCAGGTTTTAATCCATTTTTTCAGAATTCTATCTCCGGGCCGCATTGTAACTCTTTCACTAACCCCAGGAGGGAGGAGAGCTCCGGGAGTGCAGAGGCTGAGGGTGGGGGAGGGGAAGCACGTGTAGCAGGCACACAGCCACGGCCTGCAGAGGCACAGAACCAGTTAACCCCTACCTTACCGCCACAGCCTGCACAGGCACAGAACCAATTAACCCCTACCTTACCGCTACAGCCTGCAGAGGCACAGAACCAATTAACCCCTAACTTACCGCTACAGCATGCACAGGCACAGAACCAGTTAACCCCTAACTTACCGATTAACCCTGAACCTAATATACTTTTTGATGCATTACCGATTCAATACGTTGGGAAGAAGAATGGTAAAAGAATATACCAACCATTATCATACCAAGATAAAAAGGAAATTTGTAAGGTACAAAGGGAATTTGGGAGGCAAAGTGAAATATTTAAGGGAATTATGAGAGCAACTTTTACATCAAATGAATTGGTTCCACATGATGTAAAAGACCTTTTCAGGTGTTTGCTTACCCCAGCTGAATATGAATTATGGTTTAATATTTGGAAACGTTCTTTGGGCAGTTTTTTAACAGAAATTCATACAAATTCTGAACACGCTAAAGATGCTGATGATAATGAAATTACATTACAGCATTTATGTGGGGAGGGTGACATACATAGCCCTGAAAAGCAAACTCGGTTATTGTCTAAATTTATTTTAGATAAAATTTGTGAAATAGCTGAACAGGCCTTTATTAAATTGCCAACAGTTGAAGTAACTACTAGTTATGTTAATATTAAACAATATCCTTCTGAGAATTTTTTAAGCTTTATAGATCGTTTAAAGACGCAGGTGGAACGTCAGGTCCTTAATCCAGCCATGCAGGCAGAATTAATCAAAGAATTAGCAGAAAAGAACGCCAACCAAGCCTGCCGGAGAGTCATCTTAAGCCTGCCACTATATCCAGAACCAACCTTAGCACAGATGATAGAAGCATGTACCCGCAAAGCAGAGCTATACAGTGCTCCTGAGAGGACTCCGAGTCCAGCACCTCCTAAGCCTCCAGCACCTGAACCACAGATGAAGAAGCAGCAGTTATCATCAGAGCAGCTAAAGAAAATCACCTGTTTCCAGTGCCAGCAGCAAGGACATTTGGCTAGGGACTGTCCTCAGGACAGAAACAGAAAAAGATCAACAAACAAAAACTAGAACGGAGCGCAGGCCTGCTATAAACACCATAGAGCGCCAGGATATAAGTTCTGCAGGCTATACTGTAGCAAAAGCCTCTCTCTTAAAAGCAAAGGGGGAGGGTGGGATGGACAATGTGGGTGTAATGGATAATGTAAATGTTGAATGTTCTCTTAACAAAGACAGGCAGTTCTGTGGCCGTATTAGACTACAGACTACCAAAGGTTTTCATTTCAGGTCTGCTGAGTGGACGGTTATTACAGTGGATATCTCGAGCTCCTTAATTGATATGTCGATTTGCCACATGGAGAGTGAGTATTTTGTTGTGGGAGACACTGCACACACACCTTTAGAAATTGAAATAGCTCCTATGACCAGGAAGGGAAAAATATTTGATGTTATCATAATAGCTCGTTGTTCACAAGCACCTTTCTATTTAAGTGAGGGACAAATTCTAGCCCAAGCTCTTCCTATTCCAGCAAATATCACAGCAAAAGATAAATCACCAGAGGTTTACTGGGCAGAGACAGTGAAAGAGGAAAAGCCTTCTCTGGCATGCAACATGACACATGGGTCAGACCATCTACATGTGAAGGGTGTTTTGGATACAGGCTCAGATGTAACCATAATACCTGAAAATATGTGGCCTTCACATTGGGAACTGCAACCTGTAGCAGGGCATATTCAGGGTATAGGAGGAGTTCGATTGGCACAAATATCAAAACGCATTGTACAAATTGAGGGACCGGACGGCAGATTGGCCAATGTACGTCCATTTGTAATAGATTACAAGTGTCCCTTGTGGGGAAGAGATGCCATGTCACAATGGGGAGTTAAAATGATAATTCCAAAAACTCCTAAGGATTTTTAGAGGCGGCCACCGTGCAGTGCCGGGTTCAGAAACTGACATGGCTAAGTGACACACCTGTCTGGACCACAGTGGCCGCTAAGGAAAGAAAAGTTACAGGCACTTGAAAAACTTGTAGAGGACCAATTGGCCAAAAATCATATAGAGGAAACAACAAGCCCCTGGAATTCCCCAATTTTTGTAATAAAAAAACCAGGGACAGACAAATGGAGATTATTACATGATCTAAGAGAAATTAATAAAGTAATTCAGGACATGGGATCTCCTCAACCTGGGATGCCTTCTCCAACCATGTTACCTAGAGATTGGCAATTGGCAGTAATAGATATCAAAGATTGTTTCTTCCAAATACCACTTCACCCTGAAGATGCTCTTAGGTTTGCATTCTCAGTGCCATCACTGAACAGAGAGGCTCCAATGAAGAGATACCACTGGAAAGTGCTTCCACAGGGCATGAAGTGTAGTCCTGCTATCTGTCAGTGGTATGTAGCTTCATTGTTGTCTCCTGTCCGTGCACAGAGAAGAGATGCCATAATACTACACTACATGGATGATGTGTTAGTGTGTGCTCCTGACAATTCCATTCTTCAACACACGCTTGACCTAGTAGTTAAAGTTTTAACCTCTGCTGGATTTCAATTACAGGATGACAAAGTTCAAAGGATGCCACCTTGGAAGTATCTGGGACTAGAGATCACTGCCAGGACCATAGTTCCACAGAAATTAGACATTAATTGTAATCCTAAAACTCTTGCAGATCTCCATTCCCTGTGTGGGTCGCTGAATTGGGTAAGACCTTGGTTAGGCCTCACTAATGAAGACTTACAACCCCTTTTCAAATTATTGAAAGGGGAGAGAGAGCTGGTTTCTCCTAGGGAACTGACACCAGAAGCAAAGGCTGCAATTGGAAAGGTACAGAAAGCTTTGTCTGAAAGGCAAGCTCACACCTATCAACCTGAACTGCCTTTCAAATTCATTGTTTTGGGGAAATTGCCACACTTACATGGTTTAATATTTCAGTGGATAGAGGGGCAGAGAGACTCACTCTTAATCATAGAATGGGTCTTCCTCTCCCACCAGAGATCCAAAACTATTACACAGCCACAGGAACTTATGGCTCAGTTGATTCAAAAAGCAAGGATGAGGCTGAGGGAACTGTCTGGATGCGATTTCACATGCATACATTTACCAATTAAACTTTCTGGGGAGGAAAGAATTCTCCTGAAAAGCTAACAAAAGATATGTTTGAGCATTTGTTGCAGAGCAATGCCAGCCTCCAGATATCTCTGGACAGCTACACGGGACAGATATCTGTTCACAGCCCAGCTCATAAGTTGTTCAATGAGGAATTCCACCTCATACCTCGTGAGAAGAGGAGCAGGACACCACTCAGGGCACTCACAGTGTTCACAGATGCATCAGGGAACTCCCACAAGTCGGTGATGACTTGGAGAAATCCACAGACACAGCATTGGGAAGCTGATGTTGAATTTGTGGAGGGTCACCCCAGATTGCAGAACTAGCTGCTGTGGTAAGAGCCTTTGAGAAATTCTCTGAACCTCTTAATCTGGTAACAGATTCTTCGTATGTCGCTGGGGTGGTGTCCAGAGCGGAGCAGGCAGTGCTCAAAGACATTGATAATGAGCAGCTCTTTAGGCTGTTATCAAAACTAATCTATTTGGTTTCTCACAGAGAACATCCCTTCTATGTGATGCATGTGAGGTCGCATACAGATTTGCCAGGTGAGATTGCAGAAGGAAATCAGATGGCAGACACCTTGGCAGCTCCAGCAGAAAAGGCATGCCTTCCTGACATCTTCCAACAGGCAAAGCTGAGCCATCAGCAGTACCACCAGAATGTACCAGGTTTGGTCCGTCAATTCCAGATAACACGGAGTCAGGCCAGGGCCATCGTCGCCACCTGTCCCAGCTGTCAGCTCCAGGCCATGCCATCGCTGGGTATGGGAGTTAACCCCAGGGGCCTAGGCAGCTGTGAGGTGTGGCAGACAGATGTCACACACATTCCTAGTTTTGGACGCCTAAAATATGTTCATGTGAGCATAGACACATATTCAGGTGCAGTTTATGCGTCAGCTCATGCAGGGGAAAAGGCAGTACATGCAAAACAACACCTAGTACAAGCCTTCTCAGTTTTGGGGATCCCTAGAGAAATAAAAACAGATAATGGCCCAGCTTATACCTCCAAGGAGTTCCTGGAATTCATCCAGCAGTGGGGACTTATGCATAAAACAGGCATTCCACACTCCCCTACAGGCCAAGCTGTGATTGAACGCACACATCAAACACTGAAACAGGTTCTAGCTAGACAAAGCAGTTCTACTGTGTGGATGTCTCCCCAGCAAAAGCTCTGTAAAGCATTGTTTACAATCAATTTCTTGAACTGTTCATTTGAAAACATGAGTCCTCCTGTGGTTCGTCATTTTAACAGCAGTAAACAGTTTAAATTGTCTCAGCATCCACCAGTTTTGATTAGGGACCCAGAAACCTGGGAAACCAAAGGTCCCTATGAACTTGTAACCTGGGGAAGGGGTTATGCATGTGTTTCAACTCCCTCAGGACCTAGATGGATTCCACAGAAATGGGTAAAGCCTTTTGTCCCTAAAACTCCAGATACAGCAGAAGGAGATGAGAAGCAAGTAACATTTGCTTCCAAAAGAAGACGCCGCAGAGGAAAAGGAAACAAAAGCTTCATAAAGGAATACCCTCAAGCAGACAAGGACTCATAACATGTTTTAATCAGAAGACTGGATTAATGAACTGTTTAAGGGCTGGGGGTTTTCTGGGTGGTGGACTTCCATAGTCAAAACTATTATGTTGCTTGTCGTTATTCTTTTCCTTGTAGCTATGGCATTTGGGATCATACGTCATTTAATATTTAAGGCTATTAATGGAATAATTTCTTCTACCTCAGGGGACAATCATATAGAATTGGCAAATATAAAACAGTCTAACTCTCCCACTCATCTCAAATGGTGGTCAAAATAAAATTTGGACTAGAATTAGTTTAAAGTCATCCCCCTACTTAAAAAAACAAAAAACGGGGGAGATGTTGTAATTTGATAACCTGAGGTATAAGGAAGGATTCACATACCCTGTCATCTTCCGGTTTATCCCAGAATTCCTACTATCCTCTCACCTTCCCTAAGTGACCTTGAAGCACATTAAGTTCTGTATCCTGATTCCCAAGCTCCCGTGTCCCTATCCCATTGGCTGGCAGCCAAAACCACTCCCCATCCCCCGTTCCCTGAATACCTGATCCCTGGAGGGGCTCTCCCTCTTTTCCAGCCACATCACCGCCAAGAATAAACTACGTAAAAGAGCCTCTCTTGCATTCCCTTTCTCATCCATGCAAAGATACTTTGTCTGATCTTATATTAATTAGGAAAGGACATAGTAACCATTTGCATGCAAGTTTCTCATCTTTGCTGATTTTTCAGCCTTCTAGTGTGCACTCTCAGTGGTGCCTCATACATTGATATTCCCCTTCCAAAGGAGAGCTGGATTCCTTTCTCTTTTAGACTTCCTTATCTATTGTTAGAACTAGCTTTTAAGTAGACTGTGAAAGTGAATTTGTTATTTCATTGTTCTGGTGGAAGCTATAGTAGATGTTTTTAAGCTGGTAAAATTACAGGATTAAAATGCATAAACCACAAAAGGTTACTTAATAGACTGGAGAGTAAAATACAGAATTTGGAAGAGCAAACTAAAATTCCAGTATCTTTAATATTTTGAATTCATTACTTTCTGTGTTAGATTTTAAACTGTACCTCTGCAGTGGTCCTTAATTGTGCCCTAATTATTAGGCAAGTTCAAAATATATTTTTTGTGTACAGATTTCATTTCCAAATTGCCAAGCTTATAAAATGAGTCTTTAGAAAAACCTGCATACAATCTGAAAGAAAGAAGAAAGGACTTAGTTTTCCAGAATAATATATGTATGAAAGCAGAGATACAGCAAGAAGATTATTGACGTTTTTGAACAAGACCTGTTTTTCTACCTCTTCTGGAAGACTTCAGAGATCATTCCTCATTTACTGGGAAACTAGCAAGTTTTGTGTCTCTTGTGGGATAGCTTTGCCCTTCCACAGAATACAGACATCAAGCTCATTTGTCACATCACAAGACAAGAGAATGAACCACACATCACTATGAAACCACCTGAATGACAGGCATGTGTTCAGACACGACTATCTGCTGGATGACATCTACACACATGGCTCATAAACAACACTAGTCAAACTAGGAAAAAACCTGTGGGAAACTAATAACCTTTCAGATAAGTCTGAAACTTAAAATTTGAACCTTAGCTCAACTGAAGGCTGAACAATAGAATTTCAGTAAAATTAATGTTTATCTATTAGAAAGAAAGGACACAAATTTTTATATCATTGAATGTCCAAAAAGCTTTTTCAATTTCAGTAATTTTACAACCACGTAATATTTTTTAAGGGAACTGTTTTCAAAATTATAGAAGACATGAAGGAAGAAGAAAGGGGATCTACTGCTGATTGCTTTCTGGAAACAAGCTGTACCTAGGCATTTATAGATAATAGCTTATACAATTTGCAAACCATCCGGCTTTAAAAAAAAATGTAAACCCTGATCTGTACTTCCATTTAAATCTTCCCTTCATAAATATGTACTTCCCCTACCTAATCTCTAATACATTGAAGATTGACATAGCCTGTGTCTTGGAAAAAAGAAAAGCTTTTGCAACAACTTATCCCAACAATCCAGACTATATTAATACTGTTAATACTGCTGTTCTAAGATGCAACTGACATCAAACCATATCTTTTACCCCAATCATCATTGGTAAAGAGGGAGATCTTTCAGAGGATTTTGAGCAAAACCTTTTAACTAAGGTAAGTTCAACCACTCCAGTGAACTGCCTTACAGATCCCAAAGTAAATGTAGACAGACTAAAGTTTATCCAAAGTCTGCAACATTAAAAACTCCTTGCCATGATTCCTCTCATCTGAAGTTTACTATAGAAGAACAGCACCAAGCTAGAATTCTGTTCACGTATTTACTCCTATGAAGACAGTTGCAGAGATGAGAGGGAGTAACTTCTCACAGCTATGAAAGATACAAAGGATGCAAAATTTTCCATTAACTCTTACTTACCACAGACAGGACAAAATCTTTTACAATGAGAATCACAACAGTCGGACACGGAACCTAGAAAGCAACTAGCCCTTCATGCTTAAATTTAATATTAATCCTCCAGGTCTAAGATCCCTCAGAAAATCAAAGCTCCATGAATTCAGGAAATGGGGACAAAGTACAAGGAGAAACTAACAAAAGATGACAGAAGTACAAATGCAGACTTCTGTAAAACCTAGAAAAAGAAACGCCATTTGCAAATACCATAACAATGTAGCACTTTCAAAATAATTTCTCTATGGAGCAGTTAAGTGGGTTTTCTTGCAACATTTATAGGGTTTTGGCTGTTAAGTCCTATACTCAGTTGGGAAAAAACTCTCAAAAGTAATTTTCTGAATATGATTTCAAAGCCACGCTACAGAAAATAATTAACAATTAAACCAATTCTGGTAGGAAAGTGGAAAACACATTAAGGACAATGAAATGTTCAGGCATAGGATATTCAGGTTGAATACTTCACTTGTCTAAAAACAAACAGGAAGTCTGTGCTGAAGGCACCAATGAACTTTTAAAAAACTTTTTATATTTCTTACTTGAGAAATACCTACAATCTTTCTTCAGAATAAGATATATGTAAACAAATACTTACTAACTAGGATGATTAAATTAGATATATTTTCTTTTAAAAATAAAAATCTAAGAAATCTGCCTTTGAAATGAACAGATGTGATCACTACAGACCTTTCAAATCAAATTACTCTTTCTTTTAAAGTTACACGTTGTTGCTGAAGTTTTACAAAGATCAACCAAGGTGATACAAGTGACTAAATAGCTGCCACTGTATTTTATTACAGGGAAGCAGTCAGTACCATAGATTAACTAAAGTAAAAAAGAACATGCTTCAAATTTAAGTAATTTTATGTAAGTGAAGACTTCAAAGTAAAATCAAAACAATTTAGGATTAAAAAGAATATGAAAGTTTTGGGGCTTTTTTATAACATACTGTTATACTGTCTCCTACAGCAAAACTACATAATTTTGTTTTAGGGGCAAGTGTCTTGCAATACATTTGGCAGTAAGATAGGTGAAAAAAAAAGCAAACAAAGTTCTCATGAATCCTCACAAGCATATAATTCATAATTATTCAGGGAAGCAAATTTGTAGTGTGCCTTGTAAATTTGCCTGGAATAAATGGGTTTAAATAAAACCTTCAAAATCTGGGTGAAACAAAGTCTTTAAACAATCCCTTTATCACAGGCTTAGTGGAATCACTCAAGGAGTTACTGAACACCTTCAGCAAATTATGTAACTGCTTTGATAGTTTCCTAAGTTAAACAGTTTCCAGATTTCAGAAAGTTGTATTGTAGTCACGCACAATTCCTTGCTAAAACTCTGTAAGAGGAACTGCATCTGCAATGATTTTCAATACTAGAAACAGACTCACCCTCTACTTCTTGCCTTTCAAATATCATCCACCACTTAACATTGCTAGTCTTTATTTAACATAAAAATAATTATAAAAGTATTGAAGATGTCAAACACTTATTTCTTAATGAAATATGAAACTCTGTTATTAAAAAGGTTATATTTTTCCTGCTTCCCAGAAAAGCGCCATGCTCACACTAACCTTTTAACTAACAGGAACAGATGGGTCTAACTGGATACAGGCATGATGGGGCATTGTGGTAGAGCAAAAGAACATGTTGATTCTCATACCTCTGGCAGATGGGAACCAGTCAAAATTAATTTTAGACTAAAAATGTTTTGCTGCTTCTCATTTAAAAAAAAAAAAAAAAAAACACTTGGAACAATATGCTATTTTATACATGCCATCAGAGCTCAGACAACAGCAGCTTTCAAAAAGTTGGTACCATACATTAAAACCAATTACATAGACTTAGTGTATGCCATTTTTAAGCCTGAGAATAAATTAGAAATTCCTGAAAACAGTAGCTTATAATGGAAGTGCTGACACAATCTTAACTACAGCAGTAAATGTGCTGCTATTATGAAGTTGTTATGGCAACTAGAAAGATCAAATTGACAGAGAAAGGAAGAATACGCAAAAGCAAAACTTAAAAATCTTTGACACCACCCGCCACAAACTCTTCCAAAATTTGTGGTCACAGTGTTATTGCTCCTTACTTTTGCCAAAAAAATCCAACTCAAACCAAACCAAACAAAAAAACCAAAACAACCCAAATCAACCAAAAACAAACAAACAAACAAACAAACACACCAAAAAACCTGCAGAACTTGTCTTTAACACAGGTGAGGGCTGCCAAAATAGTGTAAAATCCAAAACAAATCCAAGGTCATAATCCATTTAGCTCATGAACAGTCCGAAAATTAGAGACAATTGAAAGATATCTGCCCAGCATCTGGTGAGCACATATTCATCAGGTATCACAAGTTAACAAACAACAATTATGCAAAACTGTTCAGTCTTCAAAACAGTTTCATAATTTGTTACCAATCTGAATAGTTTAGTAACAGCAACCTGTTGTAAATCAGCTGAATCAAACAGACATCACATTCACAAATACTGATCCATTAATTAAAATGTGATTTAAAATATAATTAAAGCTCATATACTTGTGAAACAATCATTACTTACCCTTCCTAAAACTGTGTTAAACAAAATCAGAATTCTCTGGCTCTTTCTAATATTGAAATAATGGGGGAAAAAACATACCAAGGCAGTCAAATTTTAATACACAAAAATGCTCCAAGTATGATTTCTAAAACAAATTCGTTGGAATCTGTGTCAGCATACTAGTTACCTTTCTCAAAAAAAAAAAAATAGTTTAATTGCAAGTGTCATTCTTACAAAATTTCACAGAATAAAATTTCCAACAAAATGTTAGCAGCAGCCAACAACACTAAAAATAATGTTAAATTATCATTATTAGAGTAGTGGTAGGTATACATTTTTATTACATCATTTTGTCCAAATTCATCTACGAAGCAAAACTTTGACTAAAAAAGCAGAAAACAAACTATTTGTCTTATAAAACCTTTTCAAAGATTTTCATATTAAAGCCAGTTTGTCTCAAGTCTAGCTTTACTGCCATAACTAAAATCTAGGAAACACAAAAGCCCTCAGATGTCTGACATGATAAAGAGTTGTGCTAAGTACTTTTACTCACTCATTTCCTAGGTAACAAAAATGTCTTTTCTTCTAAGCTATCTCATTCCATTTCTCTTTTGAGCTTGTGGATCTATACCATTTTCCAGACTACGGGAAATACCCATTTAATGAGAAAAGAATCAATTTTAAGAAATGCCTAAGAATCTACTTTCACTGAGAGCTAGCAAATATTGCTGTTAAATTCAAAATAATTTTAAGATTCAGGTTGACATGTTCTTAAATCAAAAATTATTCCGTGTTAATTATCCAATTGATTTCAAAATTTTAAAACTTTGAAGATTGTTTTTATTTTCAGACACAACATATTCTATATCAAACACTGAAAATACAGTTTTGCAGATGAACTTCATATAGCTGGAAGATAATCAAATATTCCATGGACAAAAAAGAATAATTTAGTCTGCAGTAATCAATAATTATTGATATGAGATCACAACAAATACACAAAAACACCCTCCCTTAAAAAAGGGATAAAAGAAAGCAAAAGAGTATTTTTTTCACAGAGGCAAGAAATACTTGTTGGCAACAAAAGAAGAAATAATGGTGACATTTTCTTCAGAACATTAGTTCTTCAGCAATTTAAAAATTCTGATAAATACACCGCTTTTCTCTGAAAAGCAAGCACTATCAACTTGCTTGAAACAGGTAGTCTTACAGCTCTCTAAAATCTGAATGACAATGTTCAGAAAAAAGGTAAAAATAGAATTTCCATGTGCATAGCTGTTTGTTAGATAAATGGTAAACATTTGATAAAATTCTCAAAAAAGAAAATGCTTAGAAGTATTCTCTAACACTATGTGTTTTTTTGGGGTTTTTCAAATTCATTTGCAATGCTAACGTTAGTGATTATCACACATTTTATAACTTGTAGAAATGGTTCATTGATATACAGCTTTACTGATCACTCAGACTTATTAGAAAAATGTTTTTTCCAATATATTTCACAAATTACTTTCATAGAGTGGTGGTAATACTTGGCCTTTGGAACTTGTGGAATCCATAATTATTAATCGTGAATGGACTAACACAGGCAATACATGGCTTAATACTATTTGCAAAGCTAACAGCTTTGATACTGTAAATATTAAATATCACTGTGAGATTGCAATGAAATTTCAGTGAGCTTTCAAATCAAATGCTCACACACTTAAAATGCAAAACATTTTTAAGAAAACATTCTGCTCACTTTTTATCTCACTTTTAAAAAGCACTCTTCTTAAAGCAGGTAAGTACATTATTCACCCTAGATGAAACCTTCAGGTGCAGAGTTTCGACCCATTGTTAACTAAAGCTACATAGCAGTTTTTTGTGCATAAGACCACTCAAAAAAGTACGAACTGAAACAGAAGTCTGTCCAGTACAGGACTTTTGCCTCACTACAAAGCTAACTTTTCTGCTGTCACAAAGTTATGCAGAAGACAACACGCCTGTGATCCAAATGAAAGGAAGTAGAGCGATGCAGCCAGTCCCCTGTAATTCCTTACTGCTGACTCAGAGGTGTGAGAACTTCACGTCAACTGATGTTATTTACAAGCATGGAATCCCGATTCAGGTACCTTGCGAGTCCAAGATAACCAAAGTCTGCAAGGAAGCAATCCCCAAGCGCACACAGATATCCAGCAGATATCACAAGATGGACCACAGGCCCTCTGGGGCACTCAGTGGTGCGTGCTTGAAGCTTTTGCTACTTCAGTCATACCAGCTACATTCTCCACAGCAGATGTTATATATCCATTTTAGTCATGCAGCTTATATATAACTTATTCCTATTGCAGATTGACCAAACAGAAAAGATTTTCAGAACACCATGCTAAAAATACAACTCTTTGTGCTGTATTCAAGGTTGAAAATTTTAACCACCTTCATCTTCAGTGTTTGAATTCTTAATGATGTCTTATCCTAGACTAAAGTTGCACATCAAGATGTCAGAATTATTGTCATCCCATAAATTTTAACATGCTGCTTTATCTGAGTTATCCTCATCTCCAGGTTTGAGATAGCAGAATACTTTTGACACTAACACACACAAAGCCAGTTTACCTTGTCCTGAAGAGAGGAAAAAAGTAGGAGATATATATACACACACACACACACACACACATATATATATATGTAAATTTGTGCAATTTGTGCTTCAGGACTTCTTTGGGGATAATCACATAGCAGATATTTGAATCCTCTGTTCTGGGATTTGCAAAGGGGGAAGCAGATCAGGCTACTGTTTGTCTCCCAAAAGATTATCTGAGAATACAAAGGCTGTGCCTTGTCAGATTCCAATTACTTGGAAGGTTTTCATAGGAATCAACAGTTTTATTAAATATGCTAATAAATTCAGGACTGAACTTTCAGTTCAGCTTGGGCACCAACTCCAGGCATGGATTGTATATGTGAAGACAGAAATCATGAGAGAGAAAGTGTTAATATTATTTTAGAAAGTATGTCTCATTCCAGTACTTTCAGCATGGACTTTATATCATGTACCCATTGTATCCTTGGCAACTCGACTTGTTATTGAAAGAGACAAAATTGACAACTTAGATTTAAAGTTACAGCCATCATATACTTGTAGGCTTGGATTTGGTCTGGAGCAAGATAGAACGCAAGCTAGAGAACAAAAATACTCCAAAAGTTATTTGATGTGATATAAGGGCATAACAGTGCTCATGATTTTTGACTGGATAAACTAGAAAAAGCTTTATCCAGATGCTCTCTATCATTTCATAATATGGAAGATGAAGGTAAGCTTTCCTTTCCAAAGATGAGAGAGGGTCCTCGTACTTGGAGTAAACAAGTACAAACCAGCAGAAGTAGCCCTTCCTCCCATCACCTTTTTGGTGGGGTTTATATTTTATCCTGGTTTTAAAGTAGTCATCATCTTATCTCTTCTTCACCTTCAAGGTACAAAAGAAAAAAAAAAAAAAAAAAAAATTGATTGTAAACATTTTCTTGTCAATAAATACAAAAAGCAAAGTTACACTAAAAAAGATTAGGAGAGGAAAAAAAAAATTTCTATTTTAAGGAAAAGTTCTAAACATTGCATTATTTTCCCCACAATCATCATACATTGCCCTTAACAATACTGATATTGCACATTAAGATTTTATCAATCATATTTTATATTTATGAAGTCTTACGCTACACTGAAGTGAGTTCTTCAAAATATATTATTTTTTCCATATTAACCTCGGGAGAGCAGTTCCTCAACATTAAATCAGGCAATTTAAATTTCTAAATTAATTAAAAATGGATTTGTGAGTTCTATGATACAAAGTGTGTAATGAGCTTGAACATAATCTTCATACAGAGGGTTCTCTGAAAAACACTTTTTTAAATGTTAGTGTTTCCTTTTGCAGGGGAAAAAAAAAAGAAATGTGTGGGTTTAATCTATAAATTAAGTTATAAATGAAAACCTGCAAGACAACAGCCAGGTTCCCCAAATAAAAGGCTACATGAAGCAAAACACAAACCATGATTTTTAAAGCAGATCCTTTAGAACATCCTTTTTATAAAAAGCTAGCTTTGAATAGACCTTAACCTGACTGGACTTTTTGACCCTATAAATGATATCCAACTCTGTCAAAACAACTCTAGTCTGTTTTACCTGATCATATTCCAAGACAGCAGGTTTTTTCCTGGTTTGTTTCTTAATGACAAGCTGATAAAACACAGAGAACCTATCAAACCTAGTATTATCATCTGCTGCTTTTTTCTTCTTTCTACACAGTGCCGTCCATCAGAAGAAATAATTAATGGTTCTATTATGTATGAAAGCGTCATCCTGTCAGTTCAGCAACTGGTTTGAATAGCTCATATCTGCCACTCATTGATGCCATGCGTGCTCACTGTCCTGAGAGATGACAAAACACTACACCCTTTAGGATTTTTTTTCCCCTCTCTCTAAAGCAGCATTTCACATCTGTGTCTGACAGAAGCATGCGGAGCTGAGAGAGGCAGACCTTCATCATCCTTCACAGAATAATGTTGCATGGATTAAAAGTTAAGACCTGATGTCTACTGATCCTGTATATTTCCTACAAAAATCGAAAATGTGGAGGCTACTGAAATGTGTAGGGAAATAACTTTTAAGTGTTGGAATAGCATCAGAAAACAGATGGAATTTACTGGATATCAAATATTTAAATGATTTTTCTTTTTAAATGAGTGCTGAATGCTTGAGTTAACCGGGGTTGGTAAATTTGCCTTTTTTTTTTTTTTTTTTTTTTGGTGGGGAGGGAAAGATGCAAAGTTTACAGGTCCTTTCTGTTACCTGGGAAGGGCAGAATTAACAAAAACCCTGAATGTGGAAGAACTCAGATACTGAAGATACCTGGAAATAAACTGGAAACAACCAATACCACAAGAGCAAAGCAGCAGTGAACAAGAAGACGCTACAGAAAAGAAATCACAAGACGAGAAAGCACAATGCATTTCAAATAGAAAAAAGATTCCTCTCTGCTGAGTGAGGCTCAGTATATTCTGACAGAGCACAGACGAAGCTTCAGCCAAGTATCTCCTAGGTAAGTTCTTATTTCATATACTGCTTTGATTGTTTATTACAGCATGTATGTTAATGTATTAAAAATAACTCAATCAATTAAAAATTCTTTATACTAACACTGAAGTTTAAATTCTTCAGTGACAGATGTTTGATATTCTTAGATTTCCTATACTGTAAAAATAACATTTCTCTTTTGATATTAAGGTTATTCAAAGGAAAAACTCTTAAATGATCTCTTGACCTATACCAGAGTGAAATATTTCCAAAGATTTAAATCTTTCAAAATATTTTAATACATATTTCCACGCATGGTTGTTTAAGAAAGAAATTTTTTAAAAGCCATGCTTCTGCTAATAGTAGCACAAAACATTTACTGCCCTTCATTATCTATTTAATCTGGAAAAGCAAATATTTTGCACCACAGCAGCAGATGTAAGAGGATATCTTTTATTACAGAATAATAAATCTCTGTTTATATAAAGGAATATTAACTAAAGCTAGAAGTGTTGATCAGTTATCTGTGAAAGGTAAACTACAGCACAGTAAGGAAACAGCACCATGTTAATGCACCCCAAGGTACTGTGTACAGTGTCAATAAGACTGGACATCCATTCACCAGTTAAACTATAAAAAAGAAGGTGTAGGTCATCTCATTTTTTTCACTCCTTTACAGCATTCACATGAGTCACACAGACATGAGTTCTACATGAAAATAGGATGCAAAACATTTCAGAATGAGATTCTACTATCTATTAGGGCTTGAAAAATAAACACTATACATTTTAATCAAGAACTTACACTTAGAAGTCATAGAGAAAAATATATTTTCTTAGATAGAAAAACCTTCCACTACCCTTGAAATTAAAAAGGCATTAAGAATTTTGTATCATTTAACATACCATTTATATTTTCACACTGGTCAATTTTGTAATCAATAGCAGCTTTGAAAAACTACATCTTTGCCGCTACTGTCTCTTATTATTTTCGCACAATTTTTTCTATATATTAAGATGTAATATTTCTTCTTCTAACACTGTTTTAAGTATCTCCTCTACTTCTCTCTGTATCACTTCCCTTGTTTCTATTTAGCACATCTGATTATATGATATTTGTATTTAATATAATCTTTATTTCTTTCTGGTTTTTTCTTTTCATGTTTTGCTAACTTACTAAAACAATATCTCTCTTGCCTGATGCTTGCTTTAGACAGACTAATTTGCCATTCACAAACATCAGTTATGAACCCTTCACTTATGCACGAAGCATTTAAGAATTCTAGCAAGTGCTAGAAAACTGAACTTACTTGCCAAAGACTGGTAGAATAGTATGTGACTAAAAAACTTGAATTGATACAAGGCTCATAGTAGAGTAGTATAAGGAGTCAACAACATACTCCCAAAATAATGGCAGGATATGTGAAACAACTCCTACAAGAAAGGGGTCATCTCATGCATATTACTGTGGCATACTTTATATATCTGAAACTTGTTCTACTAGTCACACTTTTCACTGCTATTGCAGGGGGGGAAACCCATTCCTGTAAACACACTTAAGTCTTCTGCTTAATATAAGCAAAGACATTTCTATTATTCTAATCCCTTTCCATTTTCTCACTTGTATTTAATTAGAACTTGATGGAATTTTTGCTAGTGCACCCATAACTCAGCCATTTTGTCGACAGGTTGCAGCACTCTCCATATTTGCCCAGTCTCTGTCCTTTTCTCTCAATCATTTTTTCCCATGTTTCACTTCACATACCACCGTGATCCAGTATGAATTCTTCCTGCCTCCTCACAGCTTCTATACAATAAGCACTGATACTTTGTCTCACATCCAACACACCAGGAAAAAATCATAAGTGAGGAAGTAGGTTCTGTACAATATAAACTAAAATAATATGGCTGTAAGTTTCAATAGTTCACAACTTCCATAACTTGAACCATCAAAGCCTACTACAACACAATAATATTTGCAACAAGGACCAAATGTAATACAGCTTTTGTCAGCTGATTTCAGACGACAGCTTTGTATCTGCTAGATATGGTTCAGAGCTGGATATTAAAAAAGATAGAAAAATAAGAATTGGAATTCAACCTTTGTTTCTCTAAGTACTGTTCTCACACTAGAAGTTTTGTTAACTTGAATTTTTTCTGAGTTTTGCCTTCTCTTTTGTAAAAGATACTGTGTATCATGGCTTAAAAACAAAACAAACAACCTGCCCCCCCTCCAAAAAAATCACCACTCCAAACTCCAAACATGTCAGCTAACCAACATCTTTATTTCAGAAAAATCAGGTGATTATTCAAAGAAGATTTCAAAAGGCTTACTCAAAATCTTGTGTTTTAGAAACCTCTGAACTGAGAACTGCATTTAAGGCTTTTTTAAGTCTAGTTGAAAATATGAGAGGGCTAAGAACAAGTGGAAAACTTACTTGTAGGAAGAAGCACCAGATACAACTAACATTTTTTCCAATATACAATATTTTTAAAAGGTGGATTTTTTTCAGACGTATTCATTAATAATTTTAAGTCATGAAGATAAATGCTATTTTTATTTTAAATGCATTACTTCTCTCACTTATCCTCAAAGAATTCAAATGTACTAATTAATGAACAGTTTATTATTAATTCAAAAACCTAATCTTCCATGCAATCAGAAATCAAAGAACCACAGAAAATGCTGAGTTGGAAGGAACCCACAAGGATCATTGAGTTCAACTACTTGCCCTCTACAGGACCATCCCCAAGAATCACACCAGGTGCCTAAGAGCCACTATGTGTTTTCCAAAACGTGCAATTACAGAAAATCATATCACCTGAAAGCAGTAAGTCAATATTTATTTTTCCACCTTTATCATAATCAGTTGTTTAAGGATCACTGAGCATCTGACAAAGATATCTTTTCATTTCCACTCTGTATTGAGTTGTTTGTATATGTGAAATGAATAAACCACAGCACAAAATAACAACAGGCAATTGCCCAAAGAGAGCACATCTGCTCAGCAAAACAGCATATTTGGTCCATACATACAGGACCACCTTTCCAACTAATTCAGCAAGTAACAAATATTAAAGCAGTAAGACATGTTTTAATAAGTCTTTTAAAAATTATGTGAATTAGACACAAACCAAAAGTGCCAACTACCCATTATGGGCAGTTATCAGCTAAAAGAAATCCACAAATAGGAGCACAGACTTGGAGGTACATATATTGCTGAGCTGTTGGCCTAGCTTCTGCATTTACTATTTACTGTGTTACATGTAAAAAGTAAGATACTTTTACACTTCTATTCTTTTATTAAAAGAACTTATATAAGCTAATAGAAAGTAAGGAACGAAATCCAGAACTTATGTTCCTATAGTTAAATCACTAAAGCAGTAAGTCTATATTACCTTGAATTACGAATGAACCCAAAATTCACCATGGCCATTTACATCTCTCTCAAGCCCTTCATTAAATATTCCCCTGCCTCCAAAAATTACTGTAATGAGAAAAAAGGCACTAAAACACTTCAAACCATTTGCACTATAAATACATGAGGGTAATATTATGCAGTACTGCCAACCAGGTGGAAAGAGCTATCTTTCAAAAAGTCAAACTGACTGATAATGGTTATATTCATATACAAAAAAATTTAATCTGCATTCATATATATATTTTAATATATATTCATATATATAGAGTTGGTGGTTTTGTTGGTTTTTAAAATTATTTTAATTGTTGTTTTTGGAGCTTCTTTGTTACTTGTTTCTATTGAGGGAGGTGTTTTGATTTTGTTTTATTTTGTGGTGGTTTTTTTGAATAAACAGGCAGAGCCAACTCACACAAAACCAGTATATGGCTACAGGTGACAATGCACAGGGCAGACATTCAGGTTTCTATCAGTACAAACTCTGACTTAAAACAGAAGCACAAGAGCTTACATACATTTATGGCAGATGCTTTGGGAATGGTCTGACATGGCAAAGCAGCATCTGCATAGAAGGAAGCTTTGTTACAGCAGATGCACTTGTGTGTTCCTGGCAACTCAAAACCTGCAGCCCAACAGCCTCAATATACATCTGCTCAGCTCATTCCTCTCTTTGTTTGTGATACCTGGTCCTTGACTAACTTTTAGTCCTGCAAGGGCTGCCTCCACACTTTAAATCTCAGTTAGCCAAATCCTATATCAGCTTTTCCATCCCTTTTTTCCCAGAACTGATATCAAATTCATGGATCTACAGTTACCTAAATAGTTCAATTTGATAGGATTTTTCTCACTTCTAGAAAGACACTCCCTAGACTTCTTCAATATTCCTGAAACAATAAGACATTATAAATACCCATTTGTACAGTCTGCCTCAATGAGCAGTATCAATGCTTTACAAGGAATACAACTTGGTATTCCTCTGCTATATACTTATGCATCAACCAGTGGTGAAGCCAGCAAGTGTGCTAAAAATCTTAAAATTACAGGAAAGTCAATTCTTTACAGGACCTCAATACCTTCCAAGAGTTTTGAACTGACACCTTCTTAAACTTTAAATATTAATTTCGTGATTCTACAACAGCTTACAAACAGGGAAGAAAGAAGCCCATCACTTGTGAAAGGTCACACCATATTCATCAGAAGCTCCATATAGTCTCAAATTCTGCACAACAATAAACAACAGCATGAGTCTAAGGATGACTGAAATCAGGATACATACACAGGGATACTTCCTCAGAAGCATTCTGCCTGCCTCTAGCTATTTGCAGTTCATGGATTTCTTTTGAGCCTGAGATAATGTCTTATTTATAAGATAACTCTCGAAGTACTTTTCCAGCTGTTTTTGAACCTGCAAAAAAATTCACTTTCCACAACATCTTGTGACAAATTTCCATATTTAATTATAACTCATCATCAAAAATACCTTTGCTTTGAATTTGCTGCCAGATAGTTTCATTCAATACTCCCTACTTATTCCACTAGCAGAGACAATAATAATTTCTTATTTATCATATTAATCCTTCCATGATTTCACACAGGGCTATGGAATATTCTTCTCATCTGTCTTTGCAGTTGAAGACCTCTATTTTACTCTACTCATACCACCATTAGCCATGCCTTATATGTAAATTCTTCTATACTGTTGGTTGTCCTGCTGGCCTTTGCTGTATCTTTCAGTATTTCTGTTTCCTTGTGGAGATTCTGGGATCCAAAGTACAAAAAGCTACACGATATGCCTGTGTCTCTGATTTATATGGTGACACCGTGATATATTTTCTGTTTTCTTCTCTATTCTTTTCCCAGTTCCTGTAGTTCACTTGTTTTCAACTGGGGAGTAATAACAATCATCTCAGATGACTTTCAATGTATAGGGACTGTTTATGCACACACACATACTGTACTTCACTTAATCTTCATCTGCAGAGAATTTAATCTGAAATTTTTTTGGGTTTTTTTTCTGTAACTCTCTGCAGTCATCAGGCTATACAGAATTAGAGGAAAAATAAGATACACACTTTTAAAAGTGAAGGCAACAACACATCAGATCAGCTCAAGACCTCTAATCACCTAGAGCTGCATCACTGAAATTCACAGATTCACAGAATGGTTGGGGTTGGAAATCCACTCTGGATCTCTGGAGATCACCTAGTGCAACCTCCTTGCTAAACAAGATTCACCTAAAATGGGTTGCAGAGGAACTGGTCCAGGCATGTTTTGAATATCTCCAGAAAAGGAGACTCCACAATCTCTCTAGGCAACTGTTCCAATGTTCTGCGACCTTTGAAATAGCTTTGTTCTTGTATTCAGATGAAATTTCCCATGTTTCAATTTGTGCCTGTTGCCCCTTGCCACTGGAGACTACTTGAAAAGAGTCTGGCCCCATCCTTACCACCTGCCCTTCAGACATTCGTATGCACTGATGAAGCCCCCTCTCAATCATCTCTTTTGCAGGCTAAAAAGGCCTAATTCCCTCAGCCTTTTCTCATAAGAGATGCTGTCTTGCTGCCCTTCACTGGATCTACCCCAGTAGCTCCATCTCTCTCTTGTCCTGAGGAGCCCAGAACTGGACACAGCACTCCAGGTGAGGCTCTCCAGGGCAGGACCTCCCTCAAGCTGCTGGCCATGCTCTTCCTAATGCAGCCCAGGATCCCAGTGGCATTCTTGCCCACAAGGACAGGCTGCTGGCTCAGGAACAGTTTGTTGTACATCAGCACCCTGAGGTCCTCCTCCACAGAGCTGCTTCCCAACAGGTCAGCCCTCAGTCTGTGCTGGTGTTTGGGGTTATTCTTCCCCTGCTGCAGGATCTTACACTTATCTTTGTTGAATTTCATTAGGTTCCTCTCTGCCCAACTCTCAAACCTGTCTAGAGATGCTGGATGGCAGCACAACACTCTGGGGTATTGGCCACTCCTCACAGTTTGGTCCTCTGTCCCTCCATGCAGGTCATTGATCAGTAAGACTGAGAAGACCCAGCACCGAGCCCTGAGAGGCAATGCCAGCTACAGCCCTCTAACTACACCCTGTGGCACTGATCACAACCCTCCAAGCTCTGCCATTCTGCCAGTTCTCAATCCACCTCTCCATTTACTCATCCAGCCTGCCTGTCCTGAGCTTAACTCTGAGGATGTTATGGTTCACATGTCAAAAGCCAAGTCAAAGCAGATATGTTTAAATCAAGACTGATAAGAGCTTTTGACAGTAGCTGTACAAAGAGATGTGCCTTCAGTCAAACACTAACTAGTTCACAACTTGCTTTGATGACTGCTCATGTTATTCAGAAAAGTTCACCCAATCACAAAGGGTTTCCTTGGCTTTGTAATCTATTAATTTTACTGGCTATGTTGGGGTTAGCCTTTCATGTATGACTAGAGAGAACCTTGTCCACTATCTTTCAAGTCAGTAGGGAATTTAAGCTAGGGAAAGAAAAAACGGCAAGTTTCCCTTCCTCAAATTTGTCACAAACTTTACTGATCACTAGGATTTTTTGGTTGTTGAGTTGCGTTATTTTAAACAAAAAGATAACATGACCAAATCAAAAACACTGTAGACACTAAAATGCTTTGTCTCTAGTTAAATGTTACTTTACACAGAGATATTTATAAAGACCAATTTTCTTTGACAAGCTAAACTGTGCTTGTAAGGTAAAGGTATGAGATCTGATGCTTTCAGATCACATTTCTACTAGTTAATTTAGTCATCTCATATTTGTAGGCAATTTTCCTCTAAGAGGCTAGATTATTCTTCCTGGAGATTTCTATTCCTCCTTCTTACTCTTCCTCCTCCTCGTCTTTTCATAATCAAATGCAATTCAGAGAAATAAAGTTGTCTCTGGGACAGAAAGAAGATATATAAAAGCAAGAGTAGGAGAACAATTAATAAGGCATTATGAAATTAATAACAGAAGAAACATAAAAGAAGGGGCAGACAGAATGATGTGGAGTTACACAAAAGAAAATTTAAAGAGTCTACAGCCTCTGATGCTTATTTGCATTAGAAAATTTACTTGTTGACAATATTCTAACTGCAAATGTACATTAAGATGAATGAGAAGTAGGCATCTGGATTTAATCCAACTTTACCCAACACACATGCATGTTACCACCCTTACTATTATCAAGAGAAATTCTAGTATTTTACTGATTCTGCAAGATCTTTCCCTTCTCACCAGCTGTTCCATTTCATGTTCCTGCCAACTCTTTTGCACCATTCATGTAGTCAAATCAGGCAATGAGATCCATATCTGGTGATGGGCCAAATCCATAATATCACTGAAGTGTCTTTCAAACTTTTTTCTTTAGAGGAGAGAAGGTGACCTTAGTTTATTATTGAGGGCAGAAGCAAAATATAAAGCAATTTCAAAATCTGTCATGCCAAATTCTATCTTCAAATTACTTTTGACACATTAAACAGACCTAGAAGAAAAAATGCAACCAACACTAACAAGGCTCCATTGTAAGGAAGTCAGGGAAAAAGTGCTGTTGTACATTAGAACCACTTTGGTAAATTTTCTTGGGCATTGGAAAGGTTACAGTGAAAACTGCAATATCTGAGTATCTTTTCCTAAATAGTACAAATTGTATAGACTTGCTGTCTGATACTGTTACTCTTACACCCCCAGCACTTTATTTATTCAAAACAATCAAACTCAGATTACCTCCTATTACCAGTGAATTGTCAATTTATAACACTTGGCTTTCCAAAACTTCCATTCTGCCAGCATTTTCCCAGCAGAAGGTTAACCAAGTGTCTTGAATGAAAATGTCATTGCTATAAATATCTTCAATTATGGCCTCTAGCCTTCATGACACAAAAATCAATAGAACTATATCACGATTTTAAATCATTCCCATCTTGAAATAGTTCTTCCACCTTGCCCCTTTTATTTGGTAGAAAACTGAGACACAAATATCAATGACACATTTTCTCTATATTGAAGCACATGCATATACTCAGTCAAAGAAACCCATATTATCACAGGCTGTTTCCAGTCAGCAGTATAAAAATAAGTAAAGAGAGTATGATCACATTCACAATCCAAACTATCTGCAGCATATTCAGAAATACCATGCTTTATAACCTCAGGCAATGAGTGTGTACTGTCAAAGGAAGGTCATCTGATTCAGACTCTAGTAAAGGTTGAAAATTAGTCAGAATCAAAGAAAATATAACTGTACCCCACTTGCACCCTATTCTCACCCTCAAACATGACTTTTATTAGTAGAGTTTTTAGTTCACAATTTTACACAGGCAAAAGCTTGGTTTGCAAGAAAGGACAACAGCAGGATACAAAAAATTTCCTTGAGGCTGGAATAGACAGTTAATACTACTCTTGTTTTAAAACAAGCTTTGGCAAGGCTCAATATGGCTTTGACATCCTTCAGGAAAATTACTCAAATCTAGACAAAAAATTAGTTGTTTCAGAAAAAAAAAAAAATTGACTGCTTGGAAGAGCCATTTTCATATACAACACCCAGAAATGCCAAAGATGCTACTTCCCTGATGAGCTGAGAGTAAACAATAGGCAAGAGAACATAGACTAGATGAGGAACCTACAAGTGATTTGGAGAAAAATATGAGGCAGGGGAAGGGTCAAGAGAAAGCCTAGACTAGAAGTTGGATGTAGAAACCAGGAATTCTTGAGCAAAAGGAAACAACCTCAAAATTAATAGGTGTGGCTAAAGCATACTAAAACCAAAAACATTAAAAAAAGAGAAGGACAAGGAAAGCCCAAGGCATCAAGACCAGATTTGAGGAGAAATTTCAGGATCACAGATGGAATAAAAAAGGAAGGAGGAGTTGTAAATGAGATTAAAGAACAAATAGGCATTCCATGTCCTTTAGAGCACTGTCTACTTCACAGCCCTTCTTTCACTCCAAAACTGATGCTTAGAAACAGCACTGTTCCTTGCCAGTGAATTTCTGAGACTATTGCTAGAATAGTTTTTGCCATCTCTTCTGAAGGTGGTTCACATGCAGGCTGATCACAACACTTCTTTGGAATATGTATCAACGAGCAAGGAAACTTTCCTATCAGAATTATTTTGTTTGTTAACAGATATTAGGAATAAATGCACACTTGAGAGAAACAGAATAGCAAAATTTGTCTGGTTTCTACAATTAAACCAGTCTGCTCCATCTGATAGTCTTATCATCTTTAACAAACAAAAACTTCTAGTTTTACAAAACTTTGTAGAATTTGTGTTTCTATTTTGTTTCTTTCTCTAATGCAAGCTGCTGGGAGATTGAACAAAAATATTACAATTAAAACAAACACAGCTCCTCCAAATCAATCAACATATTTTAGTATTACCATAGAAGTGATATCTATTAATGTCATTATTGGAAAAGAACCAGTAATTTATCAATAAGCAAAAGAATGTCTCTGCTCTAAAAAGTTTACAGTCTAATTCAGGTGATATAACAGTGGCCAGAACTTAACAGAATCAAAAGTGAAAAAAGAAAACCAAAAGAAAAAAAAAATAAAATCAATCAAAAGCAATATGCAGCAATAATGAAAATCAAAAGTTTTTTAAAAATCAAAGTGGGAATGGAACAAAATAAATAAAAAGCAATAAAAGTAGGAGAAAATGAACAAGAATGTCATGGCAATAACACACTGAACTTCAAAAATGAATACTGGAATAAGAAATGTACCATCTGAGTACAAGAGTTAGAGTAATTCAGTTTGGGTTAGAGGATTTCAATGGCAGAAATGTCAGAGATGATGTGGCAGAAACACAGATGACCAAGATGAGGCCTAGTCAGGCAGAGCAGTTTTAGGGTCATTATAAAAACAAAGGACATTATTAAACTAGAGAAACAGTAAATCAGGTGAATAGACATTTTTATCTAGGTCTCAAGCCTACAAATTCAAGTAGTGGACATGACAACAGCAAGACAGGAATAAGGACAAATTGCTCCCCATTTAAACTTACTGATTTGTGATTTCATAACCAAAACATACTTCAACATAATTCAGCAGAATTACCATCAATATAAAGTAGCAGCAAAAGATTAATGACCCAGTGTTACAGAAGGATATTGGTCAGACAACCTTCTAAATCCAGAAATCTGGAACCTCACAAATAAATTACTCTACTCAAGATGTGAAAAAAGAATGGGGAAAAGCTTACCAGACTGATTTTAACGGGAACAAAATTTAACCTCTTTAGTCTGTGAATCTCACTCTATTAATTTATAAATCACAAAGCATACAAATTTCTCTGAAATATTGAAACCTTTAAGATTTTTTTAATTACCACCAGTAATTATGCAGTACTGCCACTGATACTTAAAGCCACATAGTTCTAAGATATCAGAATGTTAAAATGAAGACGTTATCCTACATTTATATTCAAATCATGGAGTCACATTATACTTCCACACTTCAATCATAGTTTTGGTTATATATTAGATAAAACTTAAGAGGGAAAAAGGCACAGATATGAAAGCATATATAATGAACACCGACTACCTATTACAGGAAAACACATTTATCAAGAAAATGTAATTAATACTTAAGATCTGGCATGTCTTATTTTTAGTTCAGACAAAAAAAAGGAAAAGAAAAAAAGACAGCTTGGCTTGTCTGATTAGAAAAAAAAAAAAAGGATGAATTTCTGTAATGTTAGGAACAGTTCAGGAAGAAGCACTGAGCAGATGGAGAGCCAGCTTCCACTGATGCCAAGTCCTTTGATTTCAATGCAAATCTTTATTATGGAAGGTTTTTTCCTATTTGTTTGGGAGAAGAAAAGGAGTACAGGAGAGACTGGTTTTTGCTAGTTTCATACACTTACAGGTACATGAGCTAGAAGTATATCTCTTAGGTCTGGTAACAAGTCCAAAGTTGCAGACTGCCCTGGTGCAAATAAAACAAGTGGAAATGAGACCACTTGGATATGAAACCTCCACAGATGGGAAATGCTATCTACCAGAGGACCATCAAAAAGGAAATGAAAGTTCTGATGTGCAGAAATGGGGCTAGAAGGAGAAGCAGGATAGGAGAGCATGCCATGGAAACTCAGAGAACATTTAGGGAATGGGATAGTAAAAATAGAATTTGAAGAAAGATGCGAGTAAAGCACATGCTTGTTCCTATTTATGCCACGAGTGCACAAACTAGCAATATTTAAGGGACCTGTTACCAATCCGTTGTGCAATGGAGTAATCACCTTTCCAAATCAGTAACCTGGCATCTGTATCTCAAAGCTGGTAAGTGATAAGAAGTAACCAATACTGCTATGTTCAGCACAGAGGTCATGCACTTGGGGAACAGCAAGAAATGGAAGTTTTGCATCAGTTGAATTTCTTGGCCAATTTCTGGCCAAGAAGTAGCTGAGTTGCCAATCAAGTACCACTGAAAATGGGACCCTGATATATACAGTAATCTAAATCAACAATGAGTTAGGCATTTCTGTATCAGGTATTCTCTATAATTTAAAAATTTAAAGGATTCTTTTTTAGTACTTGAACTATGCCCTGCTATTGCCATTCTTTTTGCTTTAGCAGAATTACCATCAAAAAAAGAAAACTGATTTACTCTTCACTCAACCTTTTTTTTTCCATAGTCTCTACTTGAGATAGAAAAGTTGAAGGAAAACTTCTTTTAATGCAAGCCTTGCTCCACAAGTTTATCTGTTCAGATGTTCCAAGATGGCTAAAGGTCTTTTGTGTACTTCGAATTCTCAAGAATGTACTGACCATGCAAATAACAAAAATGCAGCAATGTATTGCAATAGACACATCAAAATTAAACAAAGAAATCCAAAACAAAGATGTTAAAAAAACAGATCAAGTGTTTAGGGAAGGGACTGTAACTGTTACCTCATAATTCTTATAACTATTGTTCACTACTATTATACTCCAGTGACTTTTGATTTTTATTCTACATTTTTTATTCTATTCAACTGCTAGGTACCTACAGAAATTATATGTATTATTATTATAAATTATATGTATTCTTACAATATCAAAACCATTCTCCCAGTTTTATGCTGCACAGGATTTCTCTATCTTAACCTTTAATGCACCAGAATTATTCAGCCATGGCCTAAAAAACCAAATGGGAAAAATTCAGTCCAAATGATATTTTTCAGCTTGATAATCATCATCTTGCAATCCAAGTACTGTTACTGAGGCATGTATGTTGGCAATTTTTGGCTGGTGTACTGCTAATCCCTACTACATTTAAAGAAAAGCAATCAAGTGCCTGGATACATTTTGAACAGCTCTTTAATGATATTTTAAAAATATATTTTAAAGAATCTACTCACAGCCAAAAAGCTGATGAACAACTTAAGTCTACTGTAGGTCACAACCCTCATCTGTCAAAAAATGAGGGCAGCTCTTCAAACATGGCAAGATTCTGCTAGCAAAGTAAGGTTATCCTATCACTTCCACTTCTCTTGTTCTTTATGCTTCAACAGCATTTTTACTAAATTGATTCAAGACCCATTCCCTGAAGGCTTCCCGATGGACTTGTATTTTATAGCTAGACAAATGCAACACAGAAAAGTTTGCTATATTTGAGATAACTAAAAATAAATAAATAATAAAATGCTAGAAAAAAGAAACATACTGAAAAACTTAAGCTGAACCCAGGACACTTTCTTTTCACAAAAATATAATAAGCCCTAACAAAGAAGCTTCATCAGGCCAGAGACATCAGCTGTTATCAAAGCCACGTGGCAGTTCTTAAGACTTTTTTCAGATGCCTTTTTAACTATTCAGTATGAAATTTTCATGGTCTATCACCTGCTTCAGGCAGCTTTTCCTTATTCTCCCCTTACCACCACCTTGTAAAGGAACCCAGAAAATGACTTGGACATTTCTCTGTGTGAAAGCACTTGAGAACCTGCAACCGTTTTCCTGCCCCTAATCAGTAACTGGAAGTCAGACTACGCAATGATTTTGTACGAAAGAGGCATGCTCTGCACATTTTGTGAAAAATCTGACCTGACTTAACCAAGCTACAAGCTTCTAGAAATCAACAGTTTGTACCTAACTTTTACAAGATCTTCTGAAGCTTAACAATCACGGCATCTACTGCCTTAGTGGTCTTTTGCATGCCATCCCAATGTGCAAGGCAACTGAATTGAGTTTCCTCCAACTTTCAGTTTTGAGTGAGAGTCAGATTTTCCACTGCAGGAGAAGTCTGTGTTTAACAGGCTTTAGGTAGAACACTGAGCATGAAGTGCTGCCTTGCATTTTTCTGCAGCCTCATCTATGGTGATATCACTAACAGAGTAGAAAACAATGGTCTGTCACTTTGTACTGTTGGGTAACTTGAGTAGGATTTAGGGTATACTGACAGAGAATGTGGAGAGAAGATGGAAAAAACAGTTTATAATGGAGACCAGAACTGGAAGCCTGAAAGAATAAACTGGGATTGACTAGACACAGAAAGAAACTAAGAGGAACCTAACAAGATGTGGTAGTGAATTAAACCAAATGAGCAATGCCAAGCAGAACAATTAGACTTGGGGACCACCAGGACTGAAAAGAAAAAGGGACAAATATTCTGCCTCTGACAGAATTTGAAAGAATTGGATTTTAATAAATATATATGGAAGAGAGCTGACAACAAAAGACTGAAAAAAGATCCACCAACAGGAATCAGAAACACAGACAAGAAAAACAGAAGGAAGAAAGAGTGAGAAGAATTAGTAGGCAGGCAAGGACTGACAGAAGAGAAACAACATGCAGTCAAGAGAGTCTAGGGCTAGTTAGGCCTAAATATTGGATTGAAAAGACAGAATCAGTGCTCCACTAGGGATTGGCATGAGGCAGAGAAAGCTGGAACTATAAATGAAAACCTAAAATCCCAGTGTTTGTCTTCAGAAGCTATTGAAAGACATAACATAAAATACCCTGAGGACTGGACATTCTCTGCAAGTATCTGCAAACTCCTTTCACCTCCTCAGACTTCTACTTTCCACCTTCCACTGCTAATGATAAAAATTTAGTGTAATTATGCATAAATTTGTTCCCTTCTGAATTCAAGCAACAGTAATATTTATAAATTAGATTTAAAAGCTCTAATCCTAATTATCAACATGACACCCATATCACATAATATCCCATTTTGCTGTTTTAGGTTGATTTTAAGTACAGAATTACCCATAGATGCATGTTTACATTATATTAAACAAATAATTACCAAGGACTTTTAATTCCTTGGACATCGGTAATTTCTCCATTTAACTTAGTCACTAGCATTAATTCTGTCTTTATTACATTATCCCAAATTATTCTTTCTATGCTATCTCATTCAATTAACAGCATATTTTCTGGGATAAGCCAAGTTTTATCTTGAAGGATGACACTCTCCTTAAGAACCTACATTCAATATTATGGAACCTAACCATTACACAGGAGATCAGGCTTTCAATCTGAGCACTTGCTAAAGAATTCTTAACTGGCTGTAATAATTACATCGTGTATTAATAGCAAATCACAAGATTTTAAGACTTTTTAAAGGTTTTGTATTAATGGAAATTTAATTCCATTCCCTCTCCTGTACTCCCTAACTGCTTGTTGCAATTAAATTGGATTCATTTTGCATCTTCAGAATGCTGAACAGCAATGTAATAACAACAGCAATTATCAAATGAAGCAGATGTGTGAGCTTCTTCTCAGACTACTACAAATAAATGTGACTCTATTCTCAGTTTTCACAAATCAGCCAAAGAAACTAAAGAACAAAGAACACTGCTGACACAAACTGCTTTTTTATGTTACTCTAAGAAATCTGCATTATTGTTTAGAAGGTACTTTTTTCTTCCTCCAAAAGAAAGTACTTTATTCCACTGCAGTTTCTCATCAATTTATTTCACTGTAGAGAACAATAATAATATATCTTAAAATAAAGCACTCACTCAATCAAAATTTAGAATTAATAAATAGGATGAATATATAAATACCTTCAAATATTATCATTTGAGGCATTAAGAGAATCTAAAGAGTAAAATAAATGGGAAGGTAATAAATGTGCTGAAGTGTAACTCATTAAAAATATGAATTAGTAGAGCTAAATACTATTTTGTCATATCCTCAGTTCAACAGTACTATTTTCAGAACATTTTAAAGACATTCTGAACTTCAGAGATATTGAAGTTATTAAAAAGCTGAACCATGGAGACATGGCAGCTCAGGACACGTCTCTTGATTTTAAAAGTTTTTAATTACTGTATCTACTTTGCTCCCCAGACTCTGTTACATACCCATTCCTGAGATCACTATGTGCCTTGACTGCAGCATTGTTTGCCATGCAACACTAGATCTAGAGAAGTCAATACACATTTCATGATGCTATGATTAAAACCTGATAACCTAGGCCCAACTTTGCAATCTTCATGTGAAACAGAACTTCAGAAAGTGATTCTTCCACAAAGAAAGGAATCTACTACTGAGGCAGATAGGAATGGTATTCTAGGGTGGAGTTTCATCATCAACTTGATTTAGTCATGTCTCAAAAGGTGACTAAATAACTCAAAAACCCTACAGACTGGAAAATGCTTACCTGCTGAGCTAAGCAAAACACTGAAGTCTGTTCCTCTCTGTGACTCCCCAGCTTCACTCTGTCCCTCTTTTTCTGTATCCTCATAGCGGCTCCAGTTGGAAAATACCTTTCTTCTTGAATAGCATTTCACTTCTTCATGTCGTGATTCAGTATCATCATCCTCCTCTACCTGTGACATTTAAATGGACAGTTAAGCCATTGCAACTTGATAGCATTTTGCTCTGTATTTAAACAATCATTCATACAAACAATTCCAACAACAGAAATAAAACCCAGAAAGACAAATCCATGTGAATCCCCACATATATTTATGTGGTACTATCTTTGTGAACTGTATATAAGTCATCAAGAGTGTAACTAAAAGCAGTGAGTAAAGGTTCAGCTCTTATAGGGGGTCAAGCAGAAACACTGATACAAGTTCCACTACTTTCCCTCCTATTCTGAAAATTCATAATGAATAGCCTTCTTCATAAAACTGAGAGCAATGGATAGGGAGCGGAACTAAGAATTGAAACCAAATGTCTCTGCCCAGGTGTTACAGTGATACAGATGATAACTGAAAAAAAAACTGTGTTTGTAGAGTGGAATAGGAAAAGATACATTCTGCAGAAAAACACTTTGAAAATGGTGATTTATGTAAGAATTTCCAGTATAACCAACTGCAGAGTCTGAAATCAAGTAAGATGGACTAATAAATCAAGTTTCATTTCCTTCATAAAAGCAATTTTATGGAAATAGGCATTAAAAAAAGAAATACACTTCTAGTAGCCGATCTACTAATCTTACCTGTTAAAACGTCCTAGGGTCAAAAGGAGAATTCATTGCAGAGTCAACTTAAGATACAAGCAAAATAGGCATTTGCCACAAGTACTCAACAGCTATGGAAAACTCTCCCTTGTCTTGAATTCTCTATAAATGCAGCACTCCCAGAGCTTGGGGTTTAGTGAAAATGATTATTGTTTCACAATAAGAAAGATTTGCTTCCTGGAGGGAGGAGCACTCAACAGGCAAGAGATTAAATCTGCCACAATCACACAAATGCACTCCCAGGTGTCAAACAAATGACAAAAAAAGAAAATATTCTGCACATTCTCACTGATCCGATGTAATTTTTAGGTGAATTCTCTTTTCTTTGTATTTGTCAGATAAATACACTAGAATGATTATTGTAGGTAAACGGTTATGTGAGCAAGTAGATGAAGAGAACTACATGACTGGAAACTGAGGCAGACCTGTAATATAACACAACAAAGACCAAATCCGCTTACACCAAAACAAAAATAAACTTACTTCTTCTCCATTCTTTGCCTGTGAAATGAATGATTTGCTATAATCCAGCAAACCTAGAGAAATTCAGTGCCCAAAATAACTTGGAGCTGATACGATTCACAAGTCAAAGCAAGAACAGCACTACAGAGATAGACAGTTTTGTCCTTTATTTTTAAGAAAAGATCAGAATCATCTTAAGCAACTATGACATTATAGATATTTACTTATTATAGATCTCTTTGGAGAATTTGCTCCTTTCAGCAGTAAACATAAAAAACCCAGGAGTACCACTCCCATAGTTCAACAAGCTTTCAGTAAACTAGTATGGACACAAATGTTTTCTCTTAAACCAGACTAAATTTCTTTTCACATTCTGTTATTAGTTATGCTATACAATGCACCTCAAGGAAATTTCACTTGTTAGAAGTGAAATAGTTAACTTCAAGAAATAAACCACAAATTCTCAGGAGAATCAGCAGCTGTGCAAACTGGTTCCCCAAGTACTGTCCTGAGGCATACTGTTAAAACAAGTTAACTTCAAACAAAAACCTGCTTCTGTTTCCAATAAATATTTAATGGAAAATCTTACATGATGCACCACCAAGCTACAAAACCAAACTACAAATTATCACAATTGCATAGTCAACATTCAATCAATTTAAAGATGTGTTAAAATTTTCAAATACATTAAAAAACCGATCAGTGAAACTTCAGAAAATAGTTTGCTTCTACCATCTCACATGAAACAGCTATGAAGTAACAACCCCAGAAAATCAGAAACATACACCTTAACCACCTCCCTTAGCTGCCATATGCTACTAACATTGTCACTCACCTTCCTGAAAATGAGTCTCATCAGTACAGAACAAACATTTGTCCTATGTGTAATGAAATAAAGTAACTATTCCCTTGCCTCATTGTCAAATAACAAAAGATACAAGCTCAAACACATTCTAGAAGCCAAGTCAGATACAACCTTTAAAAAAGCATTAGTCATGTAAGGAGAATTAGGCCTTTAAATAGAAATAAAGTATCTACGTGTTATTGCTTGGTACTCTAACACAACATGATACCACAGGAGGTACAGCATCTATCTGCTCTGCCTCAGTTCCAGATAGTAATGCATCACCATTTGCACATTTCATTGACATTTTCAAAGTGTGGAAAGTATGCAAAAACCCAGCTGAAAAAAGTCAGGACACCTTCAGACTATTTTGCATATGAGAAGAACAAAAAAAAAAAAAAAAAAAAAAAAAAAAAAAAAAAAAAGTGGGCAGTACTCTGCATAAACACCAAATCACTCAAACAACAGCGAAACGACCAAGCTTCCCTGCAGAGGAACTTGCACAATTTGTGGTCTTCTGCTGAGCAATGCATTTTTATCCTTTATGAGAGCCTGTGACTGCGCTTTTCTTCAAAGGAAAACAAAGTGCATAGCACAAACGACCACAATCTGCAGTCTAACAGAGCAAAGAAATACTTCAGTGTACTAATTCTACATACAGGGTCGGAAAGTATGGTACTGAGAAAATACAGGGAAGTGGGTTTTTGTTTGACTTTTCTTACAGATGAGAACACATTGATGAACGTGGTTCAGGAATTAAGCTGTTCAAATGAAGTAAAAACATTGTTCTGAACAATGTAATTTCCCCTGGGATCATCCTTCTGCACTTCCCTGGAACCCAGAGTGGTTTGGACCAAACCCAGGCTAAAGTACACAATGGAGAAAGTGCAACAGTGACCTCTTGCATCCCACTTCAATTACTCAACTTCTCTTCACTGCAAGTGCAATCAGCCCTAGCATGTTAAGCACACGTGTCCAAGCACTGGAGAATTGTTGAGCTCACAGCCCTTAAACAAAACAATACT
Source organism: Muscicapa striata striata (assembly GCA_030060385.1). NCBI lineage: Eukaryota > Metazoa > Chordata > Aves > Passeriformes > Muscicapidae > Muscicapa > Muscicapa striata. The sequence continues at coordinate 904,653 of JAREIS010000051.1, read as the reverse complement.
CAAAGTGCATTAAAAGTCATGACTTCCATTAAGACTTTCTAAAACTCTACTTATTACCCTTAGGAAGCCACAGGAGCTAGAGTTTATAGCCTTCTTCCTGTTCAATTCTGGTAACACAGCAGGAAAAGTTCAAGACTCTTTGTCAGTACTTAGAATATCCTACAGTAACAGAAACATTAGATGTTCAGCTTTCCTTTCTTTGGGTCAACTGCTGTTCCCTATCATATAAGTGTTCTACAATATTAGATTTCTATTCTTATTTATTTTGTAGCATTCCTCCCAATTCTCTTCCCAGTATTCACTTCACAGTATGTAAACATAATTTGAGCTTTTTTGTTAATCTCTTATTTGCCTTCTTCATTTCCTTCCCAAATTATCTTTAGAAACTCTTCAAAATTTTATCAATCAAGTGCTACTTTTCCCCTTTGATACTTAATCTCTGTATTACTGTTTTGAATATTGCAGATATAATACATTCACATTTTCTTAATCTTTACCATTCTTTATTAGGGACACTTACCTACAATACCCCAGACATCATATGTATCCACTCAGAGTCACAATAAACAATCATTGCCATATGGGGAGTCCTGCATGTTCATGGACACTCACAACCACTGTCTACTCCCTACATTTGCTGCTCTCACAACAAGCAGCAGCATACACCAACTCCTTGAATAAACTTCTGTCTTGATTCCCTCTTCCCTTTGTGGAAACTGCTGTGCAGCTGTGGTCAAGTGCAAGGACATTCAAGCTTATCTACATGTCTCAATCCCATTTTCTCTTCTCATCAGGGTAAAAGGCTAGCAAGACAAAATGAAAATATTCTCTGGGTTGAATCTGATCCAGACTATTAACTGCATCATGAATGAGCACATATCTTTTTCCTCATTTATATTTAAAATACCAAGGTGTATGCACAGAGAAAATTTATCTTTTGTTCCTCATTTTTACTTTGGCAGCATCTGTTAAGGCCAAATTTTCAAAAAAAGAACTTCTAAGTCAAAGGGTCAAAACTCCATATATAATTAAGCAACAAAGTCGTTCATGATCTCTACACCTTAAATTGTTTCACAGAATATGCATATGGAGGCTTGTATGCATGCAAATCAGTAAGGCAGCTCCGGCTGATATTGTCTTTTCAGTGGTTTCTCTGGGCAGACATAAGTGGAAATGTTCAATACTGTTACTCTTTAATGTTAGAGACACCTTTAATGACTTAAATTGCTCTTGGAAAGACACACTTGCTTTTAATTTCATGGTTCAAAGTATTGGTAGTGTAACCAAACAGGAGCAATGAGATTACTCCAGGAATTATTTTAGTACATTACAGATACAACACAATCTCAAAAAGAATTCCTTTTTTAGCAACAGTGCTCATTAAATGCACTTTATTTATATTTAAATCCAAAAAGGTACAGGAGAACCCTTTGACAGCTTAATTTATGCATTATCATGATTGACAGGCTAATATCTCACAATAGTTCTATATAGCATAAAAATCTTCAAAAGTTTTCTAATTTACACATTTAACCAATTACAACCCATATATATGTGTGTGTGTGTATATATATATATATATATATATATATATATATCCCTCTTCAAGCAATTACTTGACAAAGGAATGCATTATCTGGTTTATTGTGGTGCAAATTTATTGGACTCTCTAAATAATGAATTGTATGGTATATTAAAGAAAAACAGACTTTATTAAGAACTATGGCAAATGGAAGCAGAACTTGCTGCTCAACTGGACCAAAACTCCATCCCCTAAAACGTTCTCTGCCCTCTTTAAACATTATCAAGCACCAGGGCTACAGGTGTCCTGCATCTTTCTCACACATCATTACTAACATTTCCACAAGCTACAGACATATTCTGCACAAATTTTATGCCTCACTAAATTGAAATGAGAACTTCTATCAGGAGATAAATCTCTCCCTTAGTTTCACTAAGACAGGAAGAAAAAAAAAAAGTGCAGTACAGGCAAACAGCTTGGTTACATTGTTTGCAACTACTGATTGAAATGGCAGACTACCCTTTCTTTTAAAGATCTAGAAACCAATCCATAAATCCTGATGCTCACTCTTCACTGCCCCCTCAGAAATACCTCCGTGACCTGCTAGTACATGATCAGCTGCATGGTTCTTCAAATGAGAGTCTTCCAGGGGCAAAACAAAGCAATCTAGCACACACTGCTCAAGTTTTGTACTATGGTTTTCAGAGACCCAGTTTGAAAACTGTTGACTTGTAGATAAATTAAACTTAATAACCATAAACTGTAGGTTAACAAGACTTTGTTCTTGGTAAAGTCTGCCAAGTAATTATTTATTTCAGAAAGTGCATATTTGGATGTACTGTTCATTAGCTACAGGATTTTCCAAATTACAAATCCACTAGCTAAAATTTCTCGCTACTGGTTTAGATTAAAACTCCAAACTAAAGGATGGTTTATGGGGTTGTTTTGAGAACAGTCTCATTATAAATTCAGTACTCATTCTGCACTAACTGGAAAATATGGTAGAGCATCAACAAGTTGCTTTAACTGCAGAAGTAGCCCTTTTCCTCTCTTCCCCAAGGCTGTCCCATGCTGCAAACAGAGTCTGTAGGAAGTTTGTACAGTTGCTGTCTATAGGTAATAAGATTTTTGATTTTCTAAACTTGCCAAGCAAATGCATTTCCTCCAACAGAAAATCAACTGTATTTTTTTCTTTAAATCAGGGGAAATGATTTTATGAAAGTTACTGGCAACTATGTAAACTCACCAAGCAATTTATACAAAATTGTCACAAGGACCTGCACAGAAGCTGGCAGCTCTCCTACCTTCAAATTGTCAGTAACTTTAAAAAGCTGACTTTTGTCTTACAAACATCAGTCAAAAATATGAGTACAAACATAAAATAAGAGCCTCTGTCTTGACAGAAATAACAGGTTTCAAGAAAATCTTACAAAGTATATTGAACAGAAGTTACAGCACTTTCAGTAAGATTACTGATTGTTGCTATGTATAGGCTATACTTGCCAAAAAACAGAAGGCTTATATATTGCATACATATGGATCCACATATGTGAATGTTGCATGTCTTATTCCAAAACCAAAGTTACACTTAGTATTGTGGATCGGTTAAGGAAATCTTCTGGAGAAAGATAATTGTTTTACCAAATCTGTTGTTCCTAAAAATAAGTTTTCTGAGGTTCATTAGAGACTGACAATATCTTGAAACAGTTTCAATTCTTATGTGTTGATGTCACAGTATTATAGAGTAATCCAAACTGAAAGGGATTGCAAGAGGTCATCTTGTCCAACTGCCTACTCAAAAGAAGGTCAAAACTGAAATCAGACCATGTAGGTTGAGGCTTTGTCTACTCAGGGCTTGAAAAGTTCCAGCAGTCCACTTAATCCTTAGTATTTCATTTCACTGTTTTATTCCAGCACTTCTAAAATTAACTGCAAAAGCAGTTAAGTATTAACAGCTTTAACAATAACTTGTAAAGAACATACATGAGGAGTTATGTAACATCAAGAAAGCAAAATTTATTGAGGGGAAATATTCACCTCAACACTTAAATAAGAGATATTTTAAAAGATACTGCTATTTTACCAGTCTTCATGAGGCAATGGGTAAGACAGACTTTCTCAATAAAAGTATCTGCTATAAGCTTCTACATACTGAAAAGTTTGCTTCTTCTGCAACCGTATCAATGATGAAGTAAAAGCACAACAAATTACGTAAAAAGTTCAGTCAAAGCATCCATCTGCAGAACAGAGAAAAAATTGATTCTAACTTACAGAGTTTATTTCATAAACTTGGAACAAAGTCTGGTCAAAAGGGCACGGTTTAGAGAAGACCTCAGTTATATGGACAAGCATAACGTTTATCCAACAACCCCTACATGCACACAGCTTTAGAACAAAAATCCAGCAAATGTACTAAGATCAAAAACAACAAGATGAAGCTTCAGGGTTTCTCATGCAAGGAGAAGTACACAACAGTTTCTAAGAGATCTATTTTTTGCAACAATGAAAATAGAAAAAAAATAAACTAACACGCCCCCCAAAAAACCTCTCAAAAGATTTGTGCTCTGCTGTATTACACATGAAAGGAAACCTCCAAAGTTTATATTTTAATAACAACAAAACTATCTCCTACCTTTAAATTCAAAAACATTTGATAAAAGATAGTAACAAGTTAAATGCTTAGGGCTTTTAAAAATGCAAATATTTTGTAAAAAAGAAAGCATACAGGAGTAAGACATTCTATGTATTTCAAAACATGGAAATAACTTATTCACCCACACTGTTCTATTTTCAATAGTCACAGCATTAAAAAAGAAAAAATTTGGAAAGACGCCAAACAGAACAGGATTGTTTGAAATGGTATCCCTAAACTGATGGCAACTTAATCAATAGGTTTTTTTCTCTTTTCTACTTCTAACCTTCTGCCAGCTTCAGCTCTTTTGTCAGTAGAATCAGACAAGCACAAATAATGGTTAGATAGGCTGAAAGCATGCCATGAAACATGGGAATTGGGAAGCAGGTCCTTTTTTCGTATCTGGCAGCAGATATCTGCTGTATTGGCTAAGTGTACTTGTAAGCCATATCCTTGGTTTTAATTTCCTGCAATGTTAAAGTCCTTTTTCTAAAGTAAATTTTGTTTTCTCTTTCCATTAAAGACTTAAAGATTCTCCACTACTAGTCCTTTTCATATAATACATGTGGACACAGAGGTCTCCTTTGTCAAAGTCATATAGCTTTTAAAAAATCCTTAGCTAAAAATATTTATGTTGATTGATAAAATTTTAAATATAAACTTCAGAACATCTGCCATATGTGACTGCTTTTAGACCCCTTTTTCAGATGTGTAAGTCATCATTTTAGAGATTATATACACAAGTACCGGTGTTGGGTTCACAGTGGGAAATTCTATCCTGATTTTAAATTAAAACTGCTAACATCTGTCACTTTTCCAGACCAACCAACACACAATAATAGCATATTCCAAACACATAAATATTCACATAATGAAAATTAAAGCTGCAAAAGGAGACACTCTACCAACTTGAAACCATATAAAGGTCCTGTATAAGAAATTCCAGATGACAGCATTTTGTTATCCTCACCCCTTTCACTATATCTGTAACACTGTCAGTAGCAGAGCTGCTACATTTTTCATCTTTCATTACTAATGTATTGACATTTCATAAACATAATTTCACATGCTACCAAAAAAACCTCACATCTCTATCAACAAAGTAGCAGACCCAGCCATTATGCATTTTGTAAACTGAATGTATTATTACATTTACGGCATGGCACGCTGAAGCACTAAAACTTGAGTACAAATAGCCTGATTTGACAATATTTCCAGTACAAGGAATAAAAACGGGTACTTTTTAGGACCAATAAAGAGTCACATAGTAAATCAATGAACAGTAAGTTATTAAAAAGATACTAAGGATAAAAAGCAGTTTGTCTGATGTGCAAATAAAATACAACTATAACCCAGAATGCAAAATCCCATATCAAGAAACAAACAAGCAGGCTATAGATATATTGAATTACACCAATTACAAAAATCATTGAGTCATGCTAAAAAATATAACCATGTATTACAGCAATGCTACATGGAAAAGATGCTATCCTCAACTCAGATTTTTAAACAGAATTTCTGACCCATACTACAATGAATTTTTTTCTTTATAGAGTGGAAAGTCAGAAATTACGCAGAGAGTACTAACTACCCACTTGACAGACACTAAAACTTTTCTTCTTCCTTGTGTTTTAAATTACATGAAAAATGTATAGGCTGATCGATTTTCTTGGGTATCTGCAAATTGGCCAACTCAATAATACAAGGAAAGGAGAAGTGAGTGAAACAGTAATTCATCAAGCATATGAATTTAAGAGATTGTAATCCCTGACTCACAGTCAAAGCAGGATATCCCTGACAGAATGCCCAAGCTGGGAAAAAAAAGCAGCTACTTACACCCTCCATTATCAACTTGCCTCACACAAGTCAGTAGTACCTTTCCTAGAACAAACAGCTGAAAAAGAACTAACCATCTGGAGTCCTTTCAGGCACTGTACAAGGTGTTGTCCCACAATGCATCGAATTACAGCCAAGTGTCTGATTTGTAGTGGGTTTGCCTTTGAAAGTGATAGACTTGAGTTGAACCCACATGCACTGTAATTTAAAATACAGCCGTATTATACACTGTGTCTTTACAGTGCTCCCCCAGAACAAAAGGCAGCTACACACCATACACCCCATTTTCAAGCTCTTTCATTAGGATAGCTCAAAGATGGTAAAGGCAGCAGTATCCCAGAGCACGTTCTCCAACTCCTATACTACAGTCTGAGAATTAATGATGAATGTGTTTGGGGACTCTGTCTATACATCACAATGATAAAAGGTGTAGAAATATCACACTTTCTTGACTCAGGTAAGTCAGAAGCAGGACTTTTTATCACCAATGTGTGTCAGGCACTTGGCCTCAAAGCAGTATATTTTGGAAAGAAACAACATTTTATCCAGCAAAAATAGTTCTGCTTGTCCTGCAATGAACTGAGAATAGATGGGGACTGCAGCAAAAGAGAGGAGAGTGCCAAAACAAAGCACCTCAAAGAGATGTGTAAATAAATACAATACATGTTTCTTCAGCTACTGCACAACAACATTTTATTGAGAAAGTAGAAATAAATTTGATTCCCTTTTCTGCACAAATGCATTCCAAGTTGCATCTCTCTCTTCCCATGAGAATACAGTGGTGTTATGCACTCTGGAGTGGGAGATCTAGCCTCTTTTCTCAGCTGGACCTATTCTACTTTATACAGCACCTGGACACTCCCAGCAGGAGAACTCGAGAAGCTGTCAGCCTATGTGTCCTACAGATGCACAATCACCACATATACGCATCAACAAAAAAAAAAAGTAACACAATGTCAGTCTTTCATTCCTACTCTCTTCATGACAATACCATGTTTGTACATAAAGTACAAATGGACTGAAAAAAAGCAATTGAGGGAAATTCAGATCAAAAATTATTTCAAATTCATTGGCAGGTTACTTATCTAAGAAGTGAAAAAAAAAACTTCACTGCACTTTGTATTTGAAACTGGGAAGAAAACATATCGCAGCTTGAACTTTTTTCCCCATCCTCAAATCCTTTGCCTCAGTAGTCATTGCAGACTTTTTGATCATGTACTGTCTCTATCCAGCACAGGCTCTGTACCCCCTGCCTGCCTTTTTACCAGAGAACATCAGTGATAATGGCTCTGTAACATTACCCACAAGCTGTTTCTAAGGTAAACTGTCATACACAAGGATGACTTTGCTATATATTTTGAGAGAGCTGAAAATAATACATCACCTTATTAAGAGAGGTTTTTTCTATATCATAACCAGTATTTTGTGGGGCTAACAAAGAATACAATAAGGCAAGGAAATAAACAAATACTGATAAGGTCATGAGTCTGTTTTGCTGTCTCACTGAAAATAATTAAACCACTTTTCATTATACTTCCTCCTTCAGGGTTTCATATAATTTAAATAAGATTTTTTTTCCCTTTTCAATTATTCAACAGAAAACAAGCATTTGTAACAGTCGCTTAATTGCAATTCTTAGCAGTCAGCTTAAACAAGTCAGTATAGATATTTACAAATCCTTTTGTTCTTATGCTGTGTTCTCCAGACTACACCTAATCAAATGCAAAGACAAAACAAAAATATCGAGATTTAATATTTTGTGTGTTGGACTTTCTGATTTGTCAAAAGTATTAATAAGACTTAATCGTACTGTTAAGCATTCAATCTATTCCATCCTTACAGTGACACAGACTAAGCTAAAAACTATTTCTACAAAAGTATTAATGGAGATGAGGTGACATACATGTTTGTATGTTCACAGTCTTTTCATATTGACATAGTGATCTATCGATGAAACTGTAATGAGCCTTCAGTGATTTTTCAGTGTTGCCTCACAGAAACAATTTACTTCCTTATTGTTCACCTAGGTATCAGAGCTCTTCCAGTACATGTTCAAGTTTCTGAATTTTTTTTTCAACTTGAGGGAAAAAGGAAAAAGCTAAAGCTTCACCCCCCCCACCACCACCTTTAAACTAAGGAAGGAAGAGCCTCGGCTCAAAGGTTCTTTCATGAAAAAAAAAAACCATTCCTACAAAGAGTAATCCTCTTCACTAGTTTGCTCTATTGGTGACCTTTAGAGAGATCTACCAAAGCTGAAGAGAAGCTTAATTAGCAGAAAGGGCAGCTGAGAGAACAGGTAGCATGAAGAAAAAGGCTTCTAGTCTTTATTGTACGGGATGAGAATTTTTGAAATAGGGATGAAATACTAAGACTGGTTCATAAATGTTGGATACTGGAACTCAGCACTCTGAGTAAGCTAAAGATAGAATTAGCTAAGAGAGACATCTTATTCTGAAACCAATGTTTTGCCTACCAGGAATGATGCTCCAGTAAAAGGCAAAAACATCTCATGGAGTACGCAAGAAAGAGACTTGTTCTTGAAGTTTCTACATAAAATTGTTACTGCTTCAACAGTCACAAAGTATGGTTCTAGAAACTGTCTTTTAATATCTCTCATGGGTAATTCAAACAGATTAGTCATATGACTGTGACCTGATATGAGCCATCACCCTCTACATATGTAACTTACAGATAAAGAGTATAAACAAAGCTTCCTCTCTGAAGTTGCATAATACCAATATGAAACACCAGAAGAAAAAAAGTCTAGATCCTGAAAAGTTCTTATGTTCAAACCTATTTACAGCTGAAGAAAAGAGCATGACTCATATCTAGACATAACATCTGTAAAAAGCCCAACATTAAACAAGGTCAAATAATTCTACACAAACAGAACCAAACTTACCAAGTGTGGAAAACTCCACTTCTGTGTATTGCTTCTCCATGATTATTCTGTCACTATCAACCTCTTGAGATGCTCAGTGTTGCAATGTTGTTTCATATTTGAACCATTATTATGAAACTGTTTCATAACTACAACAGAGTATAATACCATGGATGTTTTCAAATATCTCCCTCTGCATTCACTCAAAAAACACTCTTAGTTATTTTTAAATCAAATTTGAATGCAACTTACTGCAGACATTTTAGAAACCACCTTTCAAAGCTCTGACATCCCTTCCTCTTTCACCTTTTTTGGAAGAGGGAGGATGAAGAAATCCTGTGAAAGATATTTTTTTAAATAGTCTTGAAGAATATGCTTCCCTAAATCCAACATGCAGCTTGAGATAAAGTAGTGAAGAATCATTGTCCAAGGTCCTCAATGCCGCAATGCCACACCTAAAACCCCAAGATGTTAAAATCTATTTTTATTTTGCGATTGGTCTGCAGTATAATTTTGAAAAATAAGAGTTACCACACAATGATGCTCCTACACCCTGAAGTTAACTCTGCTGTGAAGAAGCTTTAAAAGTCCATTTAGAACTTTCTGAGAGTGCAGACATATCCAAATCGCCAACAAGGACTGGGCTGTACCTGCTGGGGTGCACTACAATCCCATGATTTTACATGCCCATCATATCCTTACATGCTACAATTTGCACTGGTGAGCCAACTTAGGTGCACACAGAGCAGTAAGTGCAGGAGAACTTTGCATCCAGTCTGCAGTGGTGAGCTACAGCCAGTGTTCAGCTGTCTGGACAGCTGGTGGACAGCTTCAACTGTGACCCCATCAGGAGTGAAAGCAGAGTCCACTAATATTACACGCAAGCGTAACCTGCAAGGCAAATTTACATCAAAGCCCCATCCTTAACAGTAATCTGTACTAAGAGCCACACCAAAAAGACTTAAGGAACTACTTTTTCTCATTAGCACAATTATTTTTTAAAATTTCGTCTGTACAAAAGCATTTTACTCTGAGACAATAATCCTTTAACACCCTTGCTAACAATTTGGGTGAAGTGAAAGAAAAAGAAATACTGAGGAAGGGAGCATTTGCACTTCTGTGGCTTCCACAGGCATGTCACCTTTTGTTACAAATTAACAGGAACATAATACACCAGTGAAGTCAGCAAAGCAGCTGACTGAATGTGCAGTCATACAATAATGTGAATAATGCAGTCTGAAAAAGGACACTGAAGAAAAAAAAAAAAACCAAAAAAACTAACAACTAAAACAAATCAAAAAAAAACAACCAAGCCAGCAAAAACCCAGTTGCCTAGTTTGTCAGGCAATCAGAAAAAACTCAAGGCCTCACAACAGGTCAGTGAAAGAGCCCAGGAAGAGCTGTAGCCCAGCATCACCACTCTGTTTCTACGAGACAAAGACCCTGGCGACTTCAGAGTTAAAGAGAGAGACTGTACCATCTCTAATGTAGAATAATCCTCTGGGGAAAGAGAAACAGGAATAGAAACTGGACCTTAAGGCAAGGTTCTTACACACTCCAGCAGATTTATAATTTTACAGCAGTGTATTGCAGTGTCTACCTAAAGAAGAGTTAAAGTCTTATTTTCAAAAAAATAAAACAAACAGAAAAACCCAACTCTTCCCCCAGATACCCTACATACACATAATACAAAGGAATTGCATACATGAAAGAACAGTGGGAAATAAATGGACCCTCCCTCTACGCCTTACCATAGAACACTGAATTACACAGGCTCAGTCCTGTGATTGTGAAAACCTGTAAGAAATATTCTTCCATCTGTAAGAAATATCCTTCCATACTTTTTTAAAGTCTCTATATCATCACTGAATCAGTCATCAGCATTTGTTTATTTTTTATTTTTTTTTAATACAGTGAAACCTTTCTAACTGCTACAAAAGACTGTGCAGCACTATTAGACTGGCTGGAAACTCCAAACAGGGCTCCTGAAATTACTCAGTTATTTTTGTGAGGAAAAACAGCAGAACCATTATAGCATAATTTTTTAAACAAATTCGTCACTTGAACAAATTTGATGATTTTTCAGCAGAAATACTTACTATCTCTCACTTGTACCCAAACAAACTCCTGTATTGTGCTATCTGGGATCACCCATCTCAGTAGCACAGCAAGATTTTCAGCTCAGAATTACAAAGCGTACCCTTCCCACAAATAACTTTTCTTCACAGCTGTGTTTCAAAGACCCAGGGGCAAGTCCTAATAACTCATACGTACATGTGACTTTCACACGCTGTGCTGTACGTTCAGAAAACATCACCCTGAGATGAGAAGAACATTCCAACCCCATGATGTGCACACATCCTGACACCTCACCAAGTAATTCCAGCCCAGCACGGGAGCTGCCAAGGGGTGGGCTACCTGCACCACCTACTGGTACCTTACAGCACTGGTTCATTGCCCCGGATGGATGTATGCATAGGTGCATGCATTCTTAACCTACAGGAGTTTTAGTTCTTCTCGAAATTCTAAAATCTTCAGTAAAATATGATGGGAAGTTCTTCTCCAATATTCAAATAATTACCATTTTATATTTCTTCTGAATAAAATCTACACTACTTTACTGGATAATTATATCTAAATAAGATGATGATTGAAAGATGTGTTTCACACAATTAACCAAATATGCAGCCAGTAAATTTATTTCTTTAAGCTAGAAAATATTTGAGACAACCTGTTCAAAAAAGCTACCAAATTACTACCCCAGAGACTTGAGAGTAAAAAAGAGAGGAAAAAAAGCATTTAAGTAGGTGAGGACAGAAATGCACAGCCATTGAAAATATAAAAAAAACCCCTCAAGTTCTTTCCAAGGAAGTTACAGAAAAAGAGTCAGACATGAAGTTGCTCTGCAGCAATGATATTCACCTGTGTGGTGGGATGCCTTCAATACAAATCTCTCAAGTTATATCAGCAGGAAAGTTGGTAAAATATGCTGAATGAGTAACAATATCACTAAACCATTCCACACTAAAAAACTAGGGACTGTGATGAAACTCTGGATTTCCCAGCACTGTAAAAAACAGGTTCCTCTATTGTCTAGAAACCAAAAAGAATAAATTAACTTTGGATGTATAAACAGCATTTATGCTTTACCATTGCACAAAGAGCCTTGAAAAAAATAAAAGGAAAAAACAGGACTGTGACAAGTGGTTACTCAGCAGGTCTACTGAGTAGGCTGAGTAACCTTCACCATACATATTTTTCTGTCATGATTCCCATGTTCTTCCTACAAGCTATCTAATCTTTCAGTCACAAATGTTATTCTCAAGGCCCCAGTTAAACCTCTTCCTTCTTAATAACGTTTTTCTTCTTGTCCTGCCAAAAATGGATCTCTCTGCAGCAACCTTTCTAGTTTATGGAGCATTGCTAACCAAGCCTGTCCAAAGTGTCCTCTTCCCCAGATTAAAAAAAAAAAAAAAATTGAAATAAATACATAAATAAAATAAAAGGAGAAAGAACAAGGTTCTTCAGCCTTTCCTCCCTGGTCATATCCTTTTCACATCTTTCTCCACTCCTTCCCTCTGAACTTTCTCCAACTAGTTCCAATCTTGCAAAAAAATAGAACTAGTTCTTCAATAATGGCATCACTAATTAATACCTTCTCATCCATCAAGATGACAGTCCTCTCCTATAAAATTGCACCTTAATCAGTAACACACTGCTACAGATTTTTCCTATGTAGATGTGCTTGTATTATATTTGACCTTGAATCACACCCAAATGCAGGCTGTTTCTTCCATTTGTTGAGACTGTGTTCTGCGCTCCACCCTCCTGCCAGTTTAGCACTGTCTGCAAATTTTAACAGTGTATATTTTAATCCTTTCCTGGAATTATTAATAGAAAACTGAACATGAGCAGATATAGAACGAAGCCTTGCAGAATCTCTTTTAACAAAAACCAGTTTGACACTGAACCATCACAGTAGAGAAATTCCTGAGAAGGGAAGCTCTTCACACCTCATTAGTAATTAAGCACAGCTTACAAATTGATGCACATTAATTAAGTTTTTTCTAGTTGCTTTTGAGAACATTAACACAAAATGTCAAAAGATTTATTGCCTCTAAGATACAGAAATCTATCCTTCTATCTGCACAAGTTCTGTTATAGCATTCTAAAGGAAATCAAGTATATCTGTATTTGTTACTTTTGATATTGTGCCTCTCAACTATTTTTTGCAGTTGCTTAGATTGTAAAGGGTTAGTTCATACTAATTAGGAAAATTTATCTGATGCTGACAACATTACACGTTCTCTTAGATCACTTCTATATATGCATGGACCACAAGAATGAAGATTTAGTAAATGCTAAATAAATGTGATGCCATCTTGAAACTAACCACACATGAGAAAGACTGCACTAAGACCCATCTGTTAAACTCCATTTAATAACAACAAAATGTTTACTGCAACACTGCCCAAAGCCAGGAAATGAACAATGAAACAGACCTGCCAATTCCAACTGCACTGAAGTAGTAGCATGCACCACATGCATATTCGGTCTATCATTGAATAGAAAGTTAAAAGAATACTTCATAAATTGCATATGTAATAAACCTAAAGCACAAAAGAAAATCTTCTTAAACCACCCCAAAAAATGTGGTCAAGGACCACCAAAATAAAAGCATCCTATACACAATTTCAGAAACTTGTTTCTATTTTAATATACTGTCTCTTTTAGAGAGAGCAATTTTAAAATTCTGACAGTACATAAAATATTAATTCTGAGTTAAGACTAAAAGTGGGAGATAATATTGGACCTTTTACTTTAGCATTATGATGCCCCATTTTACTAAAAATGAGTAATTTTAAATGTGTTTTATTTATTTAACATAGCATATATGAGATAAATCAGACTGAAACAATGGAAAGTTATTCAAGATGACAGATCTACAAAGAAATGTGCCATTTGGTAAACCAGCTGGTCTTAATTAGACATTCATTTTTGAAGGGAGGACACAAAATCTTCAGTAATCAAGCCAGTTAAATCACATGCATACTAGTTACAAAAAGACATAATAAGTGGAAGAACCTCTTCCCTCTTCACAAGGAATATGGTTTAATGGTTCACAGTTCCTAAATCAATTTCATGTATGAGAGAGGCAGGACCCTGTTTCAAAACTGGAGCTGGGAATTTACTCAGAGAGCCACTTTCTCAAGAGCTGACAAAAATCATAAAGCTTTCCTCTCTGAGATTCTGACCCACAAGCTGGGTCTACCATGCAGGGCAAATACAAGCCCAGCACCTAATCTCCTTCTCCCTTAGCAGGCTGCTGAGGACAGGAGAACTAACTTAGCAATTTCTGGGTCTTCCCAGGCTTTGCAAATAACACAGCTGATCACCCATGACTAAAACCAAAGAAATACGGGACCCCTGCAGCAGCGGAAAGCACACAGTGTCCGGTCTTCATGTTCCCCACAAAACTGCAAACTGAATGTGCCACCATGACACTTTCTTCTCCCTCTTGTACAGGTCATAAATAATGTCCTTCTGTAGCTTCAAATGCAAGCTTAGGAGCCATTAAATTAAAACATCCAAAACATATGTTAAGACTAACATATGTTAAGACTAACAGTGCTTTTATGTGAATGCAATTGACTAAGGAATACTGTTGCCAAAATAATACACAACTTAATACCAATTTCTACTTCACTGTAGGGAGAAAAAAAAAAAATAAGGTTTTTCTGAAAAGACCCCAGCATCTCAGCACACAGTAAGGAAAGGGAATGTGGTAAGATCATCACACTCCTTGCCTTATTACCTGACTTCCTTTGCAATTCACACATCATCACATCAGAAGATTTGCCCCCATTGCTTAAAGGCAGCAGGGTCTCATCTCACACAAAATGCTTACTCTGGGACAAGCATTCCCTCACTGAGGTGGTGCATTCTTGTAATACAAGTCATTCTGCTGAACACAGAGAACACTAAGGAGCCGGGATTAATAGGGGACGACTGTCTGTCAGAAAAACACTGGTTACACTGATGGAAGGAGGAGGCCCTCCCTGCTCCAGAAGTGGTGAATTATGAGATTGGCTCAGAGGCAGCACTAAAATTCAGCAGCTGCAAGGTGGCACAGCTGGTGAAGCTGTGGGTGGAATGCTAGAAGCCAGTCCCATCCCAGCTGCTAAACACGAAATTTGTGGCAGGTGTGCTAAGAGACCATACAGTGCTTAAAGTCAAAACCCTCCAGTCCAGGCACAGCATTACATTTTAACAATCTTTAGCAGAGTTCTCTGAAAATCTTAGCTATTGCTCCACTTCTAAAGTCCCAAACCGTAAGAGCCTTGGCCAAAAATAAAGTCACTGAGCTAGGGTAAGATGAAGACCATATCCAAGTTAGTAAAAAAGTGAGCAGTGGCAAAATATATTGTAATGTGTCCCAAAAGAAAAATTTTTAATTGCAGGGTTGACTGACTTGGGAAAAAATCAGTCCAGAATACAAATTCCCCCAGCTAATACACAGAGGTGCTGAATTTTCCCCTACATGCTTCTGTAACTTATGAGGGAACACTTGTTTCACATGCAGGATCCAAACCTGTCCACAAACATCAGTGTGAATTCAGCAATTTATATTGCTTACACGTGAAAGCACTGACCAGCATTCTAGGTAATTGTACCAATCGAGCCATAACTTTCACCTCCCAAAACATGAGCACTATATATCTAAATACAATAATGAAATTAGCATTTTCTATTTTTTAAATCTGCCACCAAGCAGGAGAGTTCTAATTCAGATAAAACACTGGGTGGGTTCAATTAAAGCCACCGCATCATAAAAGTCAAAGTGAATCTAATTAACATGATGCTGGAATTGGGGTAGCAGCTGGTCCATCTGCATTAGGACTCCCAGTGCTGCCAACACCAATTAGCATTAGGCCATCATTTTAATCTCTTTGTCAATCCAGGGACAACTATGATTTCTATGTTGCAACAATGCTAACAGAAGCAAAGCAGTCTGAATGAAGTAGTCAAAGCATTTTTTATGGAAACTCTTTTTAAAGGCACAGTGTTGAACTTATACCATAGCGAGTTAGAGAACGTATTTTAATATCTCCACAGGATATTGCCTATGAAGTTGTGGTACACAATGGTATGTCTGTGCTACTTTTAATCTGCTAAAACACTTTATAATGGGTCGAAACACAACGATCAACTTCTATCAATGACAAATACCTATCCAGTGAATCACAGATATCGTTTACGTAAGGCGTGCTCTGTTACCGTGTCTTCACTGCTAGTAGCACAGGCTAGACAAGACACATGCTCATTTCAACTTCTGATCATAGAATCGTTAAGGCTGGAAAAGATCTCTAAAAACGTCCAAGTCCAGCCACTGAAACAACTGTGCCAAAAATGCTCAACAATTCTTCATCTCTACTTGCAAACTGAGGATGTATTTTTTCAGACGCATTTCTCAAACAAGACTCTTATCTTTTCAGCGCAAACGTATACACGTATTTCGGCAAGAAAAGCCGTGTGTATGCTGCACCAGAGTGCGCAGCCTGAGCTGTCCCGAGCAGGAAGAGCGCGCAGCGAGGCTGCAGCAGCCCCACTGTCCCGGGCGGTACCGCCAGCACGACCAGCCCATCCCACAGCCCGGTGGACAGTAGCCAGCCCGGCTGCACCTCGGGGAGGGGAGGGGCAGGGGCGGGGAGGAGAGGAGGAGCTGGGGAGGGAAGGGGAGGGTTGTGCCCCCAGCCCGAGGGCCGCCCCGGGGCCCCGCACGCTCCGCCCCGCCTCCCCGGCTGCCGCGGAGGGCGGGCTCTGCTCCCGCTTACCCGCCGGTGCTGCTGGGCGCTGGGCGGCGGCGCTGCCCCGCGACCTCGAGGCTCTCGCCTGCCCCGGCCCCCGCCTCCGCGGGGCCCGAAAGCGCCGCCTCTTCCCCGGCCACCGCCTCCTCCGCGCCCGTGGCCGTCCCTCCGCCTCCTTCGGTCGCCGCTTCGGGCGCGCCGCCGGGCCGCCGCCGGCCGTGCCGGGCCCCTTCCCTGCGGGGCCGGCTGCCGCCCCGCTCCGCCTGCATGGCCGGGCTCGCCTGCCGCGGGCCGCCGGGGCCGCGCCCGTCCCGCCCACTGCCGGAAAGGGCCGCTCGCCGGGGCCCGGCGAAATGGCGGCGGCGGCGCGGCCTCGGCAGCGCCCCCTGCGGGCGGCTGGCGCGCGGGCAGGCCCGGGCCGGGCCCGCACCTCCTGCAGGTACCCTCGAGCAGGGAGGGCAAGGCCACTTCCAGTGCATGATAAACACAGAAAAGCATGTGTCTGGTGTTTAGAAAATAGAGCTCTTAGCCATAGCCAGATGAATTATGGATTTTTCAGGTTGGAAAAGACCTTGGATATCACTCAGTCCAGCTGTAAACCCTGCACTGCCACTACTAAACAATGTTCATAAGCCCCACTTGTACGCATTTTTAATTACTTCCAGAGAAGGTGATTCTGTCATTCCTTGGGCAGCCTGTTCCAATGCCTAACCAACCTCTTGGTGAAGAAATTTACATGATACCCGATGTAAACTTCCAGCAGTGCTTCCTCTTGTCACTTTCTACCAGGGAGAAGAGAGCAATCCTCACCTCACTACAGCTTCCTTTGAGGGTGTTGTGGAGAGCGATAAGGTCTGAGCCACCTTCACACTAACAAACGCATCTCAGCTGCTCCACACAGGATGTGTGCTCCAGACCCTTCCCCAGCTCTGCTGCCCTTCTCTGGACACGCTCCAGCCCCTCAGTGTCCCTGTGGGGATGGCCCAGGGCTGGACACGGCTCTCGAGGTGTGGCCTCATCAGTGCCCAGTACAGGCTGGGCAATCACTGCTGCCACGCCATTGCTGATCCAGCCAGGATGCCATTGGCCTTTTTGGCCTCCTGGGCATACACTGGCTCATGCTCAGCTGCTGTCAACCAGCACTTCCAGCACCTTTTCCACTGCACAGTTCTCCAGCCACTCTTGCCCCAGCCTGTAGAGCTGCATGGGATTGTTGTGACCCAAGTGCAGGACCTTTGCTCTCTGTAGCAAATGAGGGTAAAAGCAGCTGATCCCAGGCTGACAGGGTGTTGCACAGATGCCTGCTCTGCCTGAACCCCGTGAGCTGACTGCAGCCTTTTGAGGAGCATCCTCCTCTCAGGACACAGAGCAGAGACACAGGAACAGCTTTGGGCCATGGTGCTAGGCTCATTTGTCCTGCTCTTCTTAAACTAAGCAGCCACCCGTGCTGTTCTCAGGGAAGTTCTCCAGTTTCCTGACACCAGCTAGCCCGATCCCTCTTGAACACACAGGCAATTTGACAACACATTAAAGCATCAGTCTGGTTTCGAAGAGTTTTTAAACCCAGGAGTCATTCCGGCAAAATGTGACCAGAGCTCCCATTTTGTGAAATCATGGGCTGTACTGTAGCAGCACAACTACCTGTGTTGTGGGCTGCTGAGTTCTGGGGCACAGTTGGCAGCTAATCCGTAAATTAGCTTAGCACACAAGCAAATAAATAAAGTAACAGGGAGCAGCATTGCCAAGCACATTGCAGACATCCAAGCAATACTCATGCAGCCACCACAGGTCTGACAGACCAAGAATGAGATGGAGCTAATAAAACCTGGTGAACCCAAGCTGTGCCTGCATCTGTGGTGCAATTAATCTGTGACACGAACAATCTGCCTGCAGATAACTGTAAACTGACTTTATGTACAAATTTAACAACTCACATTAATTAATACTTACAGATAGATTGAAAAAAATAACGTTACTGCTTGGCAGCACACAACAAATACCGTTAAAACTCACAAGCATGAACATCATGCATTAATAATTATGAGACATAACAAAGTCATAATACTGTACATATGCATTTTGATTTTATAATTCAGTTCTGATGCCCCTATTATTATCATCTCTTATGACAGGCAGTTAACATAAATTATGTTGCCATAGCACACAGAAGTCCCATTCACAGGCTCTTTTAGCCTGAGTGAGATACACAAATAGATAACAGAAAGGTAATGCCACAAAGTGTTAACACAGACCTATGAAACAAAAGAGGATAGAGTATGACGAGATGATGAGAATGATCAACATGCCAAGAAGAGATCTTTGCATACTAGGAAGTCAGCTGCTGTCAACTTTATAGACATCACAGTAAAATAGCCCATTAGGGAGGGAAGGCTTTGCATGATGATAAAAAACAGTGATTTTCATTAAGAAATCATTAGGAAATTATTAAGAAATTTATTAAGAAATTATGTATTTCCATAATATTTCTCCAACCCATGTCAGTTTAAACCAAGAGCATCTGTGTCACAACAACAACAACAAACAACAATTTCTGCTTCTCCTGTTGCTCTGAATTCTGCAATCCACATGGTGTAGTTTGAGCAGCCATCCTTCCTAATTGCTAATGTTAGGGAATGTGTCTGACCTGAGAGGAGGGGACACTTGCTATCTATGGCAAAGACAAAGCATTACAGGCCACAGCATCTATACAATTTCCAGTCTTCCTCTTCTGAGGTGAGTGCCATCTTCTGGCAAAAAAAAAGGCAGAAAGTTGAAACAATCTGTAATTGTTCTACATAGCTTCTCAAACCCAGGTGTTAGGCAAGTGTAGTTTGTAAAGTTTTATTCATGTGCCTGATATTTATTCATAGCTGTGCCTTTTAAAGACCATCTCTAGACTTAGCTGATATCTTGCAAAAGCCCAAGGCCAGTTGCTCTGCTGGTACGACCTGTTGAAGAAAGCTGGAAATGAGGGCCTCCCTCTCCTTTTCCTTGGGAACTGCGCCAGGCCTGTCTCCTCAAGTCCTGGCTCAGATCCTGACTCAGACCTGCTGGCTGGGCTTCCTGGCTTGGTCTGGGACCTGCCTCATCACTACAGACTTGCTGTGCTGATGCCTTAAGTTTTAGCTTTCATATTTTCCAGATTCTGTACTGCATTGGTATTTAACTATTCTATTGATATAAAGTGTTAGCAAGTTCTCTTCACAGTTTAGTTATACCAAACAATCCTTTTCCAGCTTGAGAACCATGGACACCATTGCAGCTTTGGGCCCAAAAAGTGTAAACAGTGGAGAGCAATTTGAGAAGATGAGACTTCATAACATGATGCTGTAATTGGACAATTAAGCCCAATATGTAAATGGACCAAAACTTATAAAAGTGTGAAAACTCGGGACCAGGCATCCCTCTTGCATCCATCTTGGGTCCATCTTGGTTGTAGCCATGGCCAGGCTCTTGTATTGCCCAAGGTGTATCCTTTGAAGGCCTTTTAATAAGTACCTATTTTATTCCTTTAACACTGTTTGAGCCTCTGTTCTAGATAGCCTCTCAAGGCATTAGTGCAAGCACTGGCTATCACTGTCTCTGACCTTCTCATGAGTCAAATGTACTTCTCCACATCCTGCTACTTCTTGGTCAGGCCTCAGCTCCCACCTGCATTGGCATTGTCCTCACCTTCTGTCACATAGTGAACAGCCCTCACTGTCCCCTGACATCGCCGTACTAAACCCACTACCACACTGCCATGCTTGAAAATTGAGTCACATGGAGCTTTTAATGCACAGAAAAACTTTGCTGACTGTCCACAGAAAAAGAAGCATAAGCCAGGTGTGATAGCAGAAACACAGATTCCTCTCTCACAGCTCCGTTACCTACCACAGCCATGCAGCTGCTCCACACATCTTTGTTTCATATTAAATTAATTCCTACCCTTCAAGTTCTTGTAAAGGTTTGTAAAGCCAGTGCACCAGCCATCAAGACAGCTCTGACTTGGGGGAAGACTTTGCAGAATGCAGAACCAGGATGAAGTGTCTTTCTTTGCATAGGACTAATTAAAACTGCTGTGGCACTTCAGCTATTTTTGTCTGCTAGACTGGCTGTGGAGCTGGAGAGAGAGAGCCAAGTGTACAGATGGTCAACATGCGTGTATAATGATTGTTGCTAGTCTGCAAGGTCTATATGTGAACTAGAATCCTGTTGAATTAGGCTCAGTGTATAAGCAGAATACAGATGCACAAACATTTAAATATAAAATGGGATATGGCAGACACACACATATGGAGGAGAACCCTTTTGAGAAGTATGGTAAGCAGAAGTCTCAGTATATCAGGAAGCTTACCCTTATCCAGTTTCATCACAACAAGAGATCACCATTTAAGCAGAGTTTGAAGTAGAAACATTATATACTTCTGTGGGTATTTAGGACACCTGGGGGAAAAAGTGAAGGAAACAGCAAAAGGAGATAAGGATCACAGAATTGTAGGTTGGAACAATCAAGATTGGAAGAGACCTGTAAAATCAAGTCCAGAACCCAGAACTACCACTGTAACCTCTAAACCACTAAACCAGTGCCAGATCCAGACACTTCTTAAACACCTCCAAGGTTGGTGACCTCCCTGGACAAAGAGGACAATGAAAAAAAAAGTACATGCTTTTCTGAAAGTTCAACTAATGGCTATAAAAAATTCTTTTCAGCTGGTGAGAGACAGGACACAACTACTTTGTATAAAAGACAGATGTGGGAAAAAGATAGGCTGTAAAAGCTAGCAGTTAATAAAAGACACTTGCCAAGACCAAAGAAAACAATGTTCTGAGAGTTAGGATGAAAGATGAAAACAGAGAAGTGGTGTGAATGGATAGGGAGGACCATATAATAGAGGTCTGATTTAGAGAGAATCTTAAAACTTAGAAATGGACTTTAATAGGTGATTCATGTGATAATTTTAGCTGAGCCTATGTCTGCTTTGAAAAAAAGAGATCATACCAGTTTTACACAGACTAAAAGCCCAGTTGAAAAATCTGTTAATAATTTATCTTTCATTTCTGACTTTAGAAACTGAATCATATTTGACTATTTCAAAATTACACAATTTAGTGAGACTAAGCATTGAATAAGTGATTAGCATAACCTGATGTGATGGAATTACTCAAAACCTAGCAGGTATCTTTGAAAGAAACTGCCTAATACAGGTCCACTAGCACAAGAGGTGGCAGTGAGGAGTATAGAAAGCAGTGGATGTCAGTGGCATATATGTGTTAATAGAGTGCTCCTGTTTGCACCTTTTGCTGCTTATGCAAATATTAAATTGATATTTGAAATTAGTTACTAAATTTGCATTTTTTACCACTCTGGTTTTCTGCTTTTTCCTCTCCAGTTTTATCTTCTATGTTCTCAATCCTACCATTCACTCATCCAAACTACCCAGACTGTACTTCCATGCTTAACCCTATCAGTCTTCTCTGTCCTAACTCAATAAAGTTTTTTCCACAAATATCTTCTTAGCCTCACCTGCTTCATTTGCTCAAAGATTGCCTTCCATTTCCTCAAACACTTCTAACACTTTGCTCTCACCATGCCAGTGTGGTTCCTAACTCCTGTGTATCCCCAGTATTCACTTGCTCTCTTTCTGTTGTTGGTGACTTTTACAGATTTTTCGAAGATAATTTCTGAAACCTTGACATGCATTTTAAATACTGTAGGAAACAACACAGTGACTCACTGTCTTATTCCACTGCAAAGCAAAGCTTTAAATGTCTGTGTTTGATAATATGTAGAGGTTCTTAAGGTATTCAAAATGTAAGAGCTGGAGTGGTTGACTGTCTTATGAAATGATAGTTAGATTGCATTTTGAAATGTCATAAAATGCCAGAGCACATTGTCCTAGGATGTACATTTGAGTGTTTTAGTTATGTTCACAACTGTAGAAATAACAATCAAAATGCAAAAAAGAGAACACAAATAGCATGATAAGTTTTTTCACTAGTGTTTTCATGGTAACTAATGGAAATCTGTGCTATTGACTGAGCTACTTAAATTTTCCAATTTTGTATCCTTTTGTCTTTATAGCTGTCTCCAAAAGGATGCTTCTGAGTACAGAAAGCAGTATGCAACAGTGGTAAGGTCCTGATGACAATACACCAAGGACAAGAATGGAAGTCAATTTATTCAGCAATTCTACTGTTGTAAACAGTTCATCCATCAACCATAAGCAGTTAGAAGGGCATAGCCTCTGGGAAGTCATTACTATTGCCACTGTAACTGCAATTGTAAGCTTAATAACCATAGTGGGAAATATTCTTGTGATGATATCCTTTAAGGTTAACAGTCAGCTCAAAACTGTCAACAATTATTACTTGCTCAGCCTTGCCTGTGCAGATCTCATCATTGGTATATTTTCTATGAACCTTTATACATCCTATATACTCATAGGCCATTGGACTCTTGGAAGCCTTGCCTGTGACCTGTGGCTAGCACTGGACTATGTAGCTAGCAATGCCTCAGTGATGAACCTCCTAGTCATCAGTTTTGACAGATATTTTTCCATCACAAGGCCTTTAACTTACAGGGCCAAACGCACACCCAAAAGAGCTGGCATCATGATTGGTATGGCTTGGCTAATTTCCTTCATGTTGTGGGCACCCGTAATATTGTGCTGGCAGTATTTTGTGGGTGAACGAACAGTACCACCTGAAGAGTGCCAGATACAGTTTCTGTATGAACCCATTGTTACCTTTGGTACTGCAATTGCTGCTTTTTACATTCCAGTGTCTGTGATGACCATTCTGTACTGCCGCATTTATAAAGAGACGGAGAAACGCACCAAGGACCTCGCTGAACTGCAGGGCTCAGAGTCTGTGGCAGAGCTTGAGACAGTAAAGCCTCAGAAAACTCTCCTGAAGTCTTGCTTCAGTTGCAAGCAACAAAACTTAGTCAAAAGGGAGAGGTGTCAGGCTTCTTGGTCTTCATCTAGTCGAAGTACATCAGCCACAGTGAAGGCATCCCAGGCAGCGAGTACCTGTATGGACTGGGCTAAGGCTGACCAGTTAACCACCTGCAGCAGCTATGCTTCGTCAGAGGATGAGGATAAACTTGCCACTGACTCAGTTTTCCAAGTAACCTACAAAAGCCCATCTAAAAGTAAGGCAGAAGAGTATAACGAGACTACAGATGTTGTTGTCAAAGACCAACCTGAAGAAAGTGATTTTGAGAACCAGAAATACTTTTTGTCACCTACCAAAGAACATGTACAAAAAAGTAAAAAATGTGTGGCATATAAATTTCGTTTGGTTGTTAAGGCTGATGGCACCCAGGAAACCAACAATGGTTGCCGAAAAGTAAAAATAACTCCTTGTTCTGCTGCTCTGTCAAAGGACCCTTCCATCAAAAGCATGGATCCAAATATAAATAGCCAAATCACCAAAAGGAAACGGATGGTTCTTATAAAGGAACGCAAGGCAGCACAGACTTTAAGTGCCATTCTTTTGGCTTTTATCATCACATGGACTCCCTATAATATCATGGTTTTGATCTCCACATTTTGCTCTGACTGCATTCCCCTGACACTGTGGCATCTTGGATATTGGCTATGCTATGTGAACAGCACTGTTAACCCCATGTGTTATGCCCTCTGTAATAAAACTTTCAGGAAGACTTTTAAGATGCTGCTTTTCTGCCAGTGGAAAAAGAAAAAAGTGGAAGAGAAACTGTATTGGCAGGGCAATACCAGACTGCCATAATTGTTCTTGTATAAGAAATAAGGGGAGATACAGATATTGATGTAACCTAGCAAATTCTGTCTTTTCAAAGCCATTGCTGTTGTGTCTAGTGATTACAAAAATCTGCTGAAAAGTTAAATTTTGCATGAAAGTAGTGTGCTTGGGATAAAAATGTCAGTGGATGCTATGAGAAATGCAGGTTGTTTTTGATTATGCAGTAGAACTGCATTACAGTTATTGTGTTCGATGTTTTATGTTCTTTCTTTCAGCCTGAGAATAGGTGGAGTAAACTATAAACTGCTAGAAATTAGACTGGGATGATCACCCAGTCATCAGGTTAGGTCATTCAGTCTGTCTCCCTGTAGAGCAGAACTGCTTCTTCCTATAGTTCTTTGCTAGTGTATTGTTTATTTAGTTTTCAATGTACCAAGCAATGCAGCCTGTGCTACTTCTCTTTTGAGGCTTTACCATCAGCTGTTGAGATGAAACAAGGACTGTCTAAACGGTAAATGCTGTCATCCCCAATACTAATGTCTAGGGAGATTCATAATATTCCAAATGAACACACACATTATAGGAGAATATAATACTGAGAAAACTTCCACTTTAAGGCTGGCTCTTGTGGAGACTTAGGAAGGGCTCAAGGTGGAAGGGCTTATAGTGGAGGAAATAGATAATGGATTTTGTACATGATGAAGCCAGTCCCAATAGCTGTTCAATTATGCAAGTCACTGTCATTTGTAAAAATGATGATGGTTAGAAGACACCTCTGAATTTCTCCAGTTCCCAGTACGTCTGAAGGAAATTTTAAAACTTTGTTCAACAGTGACAATGGTACAAATCAGAACTGGCTGTAAAGCATAATGGATGTAGTCTATCTGCAACACATTTTTTGCAATCTTCTTTTTTGCACTACACCTTGCTCTAAAAGTTTCTATAACATTTACCTATATATAAACAGTAAGAGAACTGGCATCCTTTAAAGAGGAAAGGTTTTTTTAGGCAACTTTTTAATGTTTCTGTAAAACTATTTAAAACACTTTGTATTCTTTGTCTTTAAGTAGCTTTACGAGTACTAGTCAACATCAAGTGCTTGGAAACGAGTTACCTTCAGGCACTCTCTTTTGGTCCAGCAAAACCACATCTGCTACAGGTGTAGCTGGAGTCAACCCCTCTGGTGGCTGTGGCTTCTGGGACTGGGCTGTACTGGCCTAGTGACAAGCTGAGACTGACCACTAGCTGAGATTTGAGAGGGCTTTTGGTGCCAGAGCTGAACTGCCTGTGCCTGCCCCATGTCTGTGTTAGATTGGCAGGAGCCCTGCAGCGCTGAGCGAGTGGGGTCACAAGCAAGGGGCTGCCTTCAGCAGGAGGCCTTTGGAATGGAGCTAGTGACCTGGCTCCTTGTGGTGGGAACAAACAAGAAGCTTCAGAAAGCATCCTGAGAAAACAAAGTTAATGGCAACAGGAGTCATGAGGTGTGGAAGTCCTAAAGAAAAATGTTTATGAAGAAATGAGAAAGATCTTTGTGTACACAAAGTTCAAATTCACTTCTAGCCTTGCTATCAAAATTCTGAGTGAGATACTCTGGAATATTAGTTTGAGAAAATCTCCATACTATATCTACTATACTTTAGTGGGACATTGCAGTGGTGACATTACCCAGTTCACATTTCAGGAAATGTATAACTCATCATGAATGTATCACTGCTCTCAGTGAAATTGTTTGTATAACATATTAAATTATCATACCATCAGAATGTTTTCCTACAGATAGATAAATCCTCCATGTCAACAATCACAGTACAAGTAATTAACATTATTTTAGCCCCAGTGTCCACAGGGGAAAATTTTGTTAGTGAAAGATTAGCATGTACTAATGTAAAAATATGTTCTCCAACTTCATGATTGATTTTGTAACACACCTACTGGGCCTATTATTTTTGTGCATTAGCATATGATTACCTGTGAAAGGAAAGCAGAGGTCTTTATAAAACTCTTTTGTCAGCTTTGTTCTGTCAGTATCCAGAGCTTTTCATGTTTACAGTGAGTACGTTCAAATTGGTTATTAGGGTGGGTTCATTTTATATTAAATCAGACCAGTCATTCAGTAAACTATGTTTGATTTTTAGCAAATGAATGCATCTCTCCTAAAAGCTGTAGTTAAAGGCAAAATTTATAGCTGCACTGTTATTCTTGAAATGAAGCATTGGCTCTTACTGAAATTAAATGGGGTATTTTTTGTTGTTTTTGACTTCTGTTGATCAAGAATGTTCTGTAAATGTTTATGGACTCTCTGCTCAGTAAATGTATTAGAATACACAGTGATGGATGCAACAATGTTGGTTCAATGTAATTGTGACATATGTGCTCAAATAATGCTGCTAGCACCTAACCATGTGAGAGATTACATGGCCACACATGAGTACTTTGTAAATATCAAGAATTGTATACAGAGGTGTATGTTACTTTATTGTTATGTAGGATGCTTATTCTTAAAAAAAATTAAAACCACAAAAAGACAAATGTGGTCCTCATCAGAGTATCAGTTAGTACTTGATTGTATTTTGTACCTTTAAAAAGTGTTGTTGCAGGGTAGGACAATCTTGCTATCTTGTTATCTGCCCTTTTAATGACATTTTTACTGATCCTGTAATTGATTATTGTCATGAACTAATGAAATGTTTTTTGTAAAACTACATTTTGATTGTACATAATTTCATACACATACATATATATTGATATATATGTATCATCAATATAGATGCATAAATACACATCCCTAATTAAACTTTTGAGAGACCCAGCACCTTTTATATTTTCAAGTATTGAATTTTCCCACAAA
The DNA here is from genome assembly GCA_030060385.1 of Muscicapa striata striata. NCBI lineage: Eukaryota > Metazoa > Chordata > Aves > Passeriformes > Muscicapidae > Muscicapa > Muscicapa striata. Next base: position 877,419 of record JAREIS010000051.1, on the reverse strand, counting down.
CTAGGGGTATGATTTTTGTCTTTCCCTTTTCATATATGCCAGCATCTCTACATTTTCCAGATCCCCATAATTTATCAACTAACATTCATTTTCTGCAAATATAATTTATGTTTGTAGATAAATACTTGGAAGAGTTCCCAGAATTTTTAAACAGATGTAGAACACCTGGATACAGTTGTGCACTTTCTGTGACTACTTAGAGTGAGGAGCTTTTCAAAGAACTGCTCCTGTAATGCTCCTGCAGCTGCTGGGTAGTCAGTGGCTTCTCTGTTTGGAAACACAGGCTAAACCTTAACTCTAGAAAAAGGATACTGCTACTTTAGCCCAAGTGAGTCAGTAAGAGGCCACTCTATTTCTTATGTGGTCTCCCCCAAATCTCTATTGCTGCCTTTTGAACTCTCTAAGGAATGCTCTTCCACATACTTTTGACAGTTGAGTTTCATAAAACCTTAAGATTTAATAAGCTTCTTGTTTATGATTTTAGTAATAGTTACGCCATAAGTAGTTAAAACAATTAAAAATTGATAACATCATATTGTCAAACAGGAGATAATCTATGACTATTAGTGGTTACAGAAAGGAATGGTATTAAAATTGTTTTTTCCATCTTGGTAAATGTATTTTTTCATGATTAAGGAGCTCCAGTCTTTGTTACACTCACTAAGAGCACTACCTTTTACTCAGTATTTTTGCCATTGGTCACTAAATGTCCCTAGTTTCTTCATGTATCTGCTGCTATACCAAAGTCAGTCCTCCTCAAATAAAGCAAACATTTCAAATCCTTCCGAAGTTTTCTTCTCAACAGGTCCTCCTCCAGACCCTGGTTGCTGATGGCTTCTGTTTCTGTAGACCTCTTACCCTGGGGGTTTTACGGAATTCCTGGATTACAATGCCAAGATAGAGGCTGAAATATCTTCTAATCCTTACATGCATGTAGTGGAGGCCAGATAGTTGTTTTTAGTGTGTGCTGCCCATAAGGCCTCCTTTAGTGTGCAATTCATCAGGTAGCTGTAGGAGGAAGAGTGGAGAGAGGGCACAGAGCTGAATTCAGCTCTGTAGCCCCCCACTCTGGCTGTGGCCTGATGCCTTCTGAAACACAAACGACATGAGAGTGCCTGAGGAACTGTTTGTTAATTCTAGTAGGAGAAAATGAGGCCATGCACCTAAATTTAGTCAGCTAGCCCTAAAACCACTTTGTTGTACTTTTAAATGTATGGCTAACACATAAAAAATAAGGTTACCTGGAAGGCTGGGAAATCAGAAACAAAAGCAAGCACTTTCTCATATGAAAATTTAATTATTTTTAAAGACAAATAATAAATAAATTCTGAGTTGAATAATGTGTTATTGTATGTGAGAGTGTGCTTACATTTCCTGCAGTTGACAGTATAAGGTGAAATGCAAAGTAGCAGAGGTAAGGAAAACTCATTCAGTGCTATTGTTAGGAGATTGCATAGTTAAAGTGGAACATGCCTCACATTCACAGGTGCTTAGAACTCGAACCTTTTTGCTCTAGACCTTGTCACTTGCTCATTTTGGAAGGGTATTTATTTGACCAACTAAATTTGTTACAGCAGCCACTCCTGGGAAGACCCTCCTTCCTTCCTATACTGGAGGAGGCAGTAAAATCAGGAAAGGCTGAGAGAGAGAGCGTAGGAGAAATGTGATTGGCAAAAGAACTGAGGAGTGGGTAGAATAGAAACTCCCACGTTTCAGTCTGTGATTTCACTGATTCAGTGATGAAGGCCAGATGCCTTCAACATTGTTCTGAGTCTCTGGTGATCAAGTCTCAGCAACGGAAGAAAAAAAATCTGTTCAGTTAAGATTGTCTTTTGCTAAGAAATTATGAAGTAAAGTTAATCTACTTCTAAAGCTTCCATGCTGGTGCGTGTTTTAGAATATTCTTACTTATTTTCATCCAGTACTTAGTGCCTATGCCAGCCCCATACTTAGTTTAGAAGTGTGGAATATAGCTCAGTCCCTGACTTTGATTAAATCTCTCAGGTTTTTACTGGTAGACTTCTTGTTTTGAGTTTTTATTACATTTTAAATCTAATTTTTGTAATGGAATTCAGTGCATAGGTTTGTAAGGCTCCAGTTAATACTAGAGTCCCTCTAGAACTGGGCTGGATTTGGTCTGCTGGTGCCCAAGTTATTCAGACAGCTTATTTGCAGAATACTTATCTCCAAAATCCTCTAAAACAAGCTAAGGGTGTGCTGCAGAGCAGGTTACCTGCCTCTTTTGATCAGATGCAGCCTGTGGACTCTCCCTTCCATGCTTCCATGTCAAGGTTAAGAACGTGTTTTTGGAAGGTGTGTGAGCATCTGGCTATATGGCCAAGAATTCTAACAAAAGCTGTAGGAGACTGGCAGCACTCAGGTGATTTTCTTGTATCCTCATCACAACTTTGGAGGCATCCTGATAGAATTATGCACATTAAAATGACTCAATAATATAAACTCAATTCAGGTACTAACCTGGTACTAAGAAATGGTACTAACCACTTCTGCTGTCACACTTCTGTCTTTGAATGCATATTCAGGGGGAAAAAAATCAGATGCTGCATAATTGGTATGTGTGATATGTTGGCTTCACCCACATCACATAGCTGTGTCTCTTTCTAAAAATGCTGTGATGCATCAAGCAAAATAAAAATTGTTTTTTTATATTTTCTGCTTCCAAAATAGTTTCTCATCTTAAGCAATCGTGATAGTTTTGGTCCTTTCAAAACACAACAGGATTTATTTTCTGAAGAGATTTTCATGAAAAATATAAATATTATTTTAAATTAAAAATCAAGAATTTGACAGTATCTGTTGGTGGAGTTTCTTTAACTGAAATATCTAAGAAAACATACATGATAATCTAATTATTATTATTCTGAAAACTGTGTGAAGCAACTCAAACAGTGGTAAGAGTAAACAAGGTCTTCAAGGTTATAAATATTGAAATCCTTTTGTTTATTGTTTTACAACAAGAATAATTTATAATTAAATTCAATTTTATTTTATAATTAGAAAAAAAGACTGTTTAATTGATGTCAAGGTTGAGTACTAAAACAATTGAAACTATTAAATGTGAAATAAAGACAACATTCTCTTCTTTTTTCACAGTGGTATTAAAAAAAGAAAAAGATGAAGCACAGCATGGAACAGGGATAAGTAACAGTCAAATAACAGTAAATAAAGTGGAATAATCTTCAAGGAGAAAAAGGAGGAATAAATCAACAATTGCAATATCAATTTGATCTTTTAAAAATGTATTCACTTAGTTTCTTGGGAGAAAAATTCAGAGGGGTTGTAAGCTTTGCATCAGTGGCTTTAGATGGGAAAGCCAGCAATCCCATTAGTGCTGAGTGCTCTAAAGTGAAGGCAGAAAATAAAAGTCTGTGCTGAACACCTCATTAAAAAGTAGAGATAAGAGTCAATGAAGGGGGAAAGAAGCCATGGGAGATGAGGTTAATTCCAGTTTTTAATATTAAAATACCATTCACTAAAGTTATAAAGAAAAGGCCTGTTGGAGCCCTATGGTACACAATGCTCTTCAATATGCATTTTGTAAATGTAGATGTGTAACTGGAAATATCCTCCCTGTCTGATATATGAAGATGTGCAATTACAGATGTGCAGTCAATCATGAACATTGACACCAGAGCAAAATCTTCTGAAATGCATTTTTATTCATGTATATATTGTACAAGCCATCATATCCTGGATTTCATACTGGACTTGTCTTATGGCTAAAATAGTATAAAATTAATTATTTAAATCTTCTGATTACTTAAATCTTGTGGTAAAGGCCTCAGCTTCTGACAGTTTCTCACTTGTGTGGTTAGCAAATTTCTGTGAAACGTTCCAGTCCTGCACATTTTGTCAACATAAAGCCCAGTTTAAATTTTCAGTCATGGTTACTTAGGGTTATTACTCAGCCAGTGAGTTCAATTCTGTCACTTGAGGAAGAGTCCATGTTTCTGTCAAATACACATGGCTTGTCTACAGTTCAACCTTCTGACAGGGGCAGGCCTTGGCAGGGTATGACTGATGGTGCTCGATGGGTTTGATCATCATCCATGCCAACTTGCAGGGGCGTTGCTTGTTGCAGTCCTTTTGCCAGTATATCACGTTCCTGCGGTTCAGATTTGCTCCGGCACACGCGTCGTACCACCAGCCTCCCCCAGGAACCCCATTCAGTTCCAGCTTGGCACAATTCATAAAGTAATTGTCGTTGTCTCTGTCCTTGGTGGTGAACTTCTGGTTGTCATGGAGATAAGCTTCTGTGTCCAGGGTCAGTGCATCAGTGGCGTTGCCTTTGTAGAGACCAACCCTGATTCGGTATTGAGACTCTTCCCCCTCGATGAGGAATGGCTCATACTGTCCCCATTTCACTTCAGCATTTAGATTTACAAGTTTAATTCCAAGTATATATTGCACTGAGCTACCAGTTAACTGATGCATGTATTCATTTCCTAACCAGTGGTTCTCATGAACAGAGCCAAATCCGTACTTGTAGTCCTGCCAGGTCCTGTCAAAGTCAACAGTACTGTTGGCTGTAATGTGCTGGATTACTGTCCAGCCACCATCCTGCATGTTACAAAACACAACAATTGGTTCCTCTTTTGGCTGGATAATGTAAAGGCCATCTCTGGAATTTCCTTTGGAGCGCTGTAAAATCTCAAAACAATCCCTTGGATAGTCTGAGGGAAAAAAAAAAAAAAACAAACCACAAAAAAAAAAGAAAAACAAAACCAAAAAAAAACAAACAAACAAAAAACCAAAACAAAACAAAAAAACAAAACAAAACAAAAACAAAAACAAACCAAACAAAAAATTAAAATAAATTCTGTTCAAATAATAAATTTCAGAAATTTAACTCTGTCCTTTAGAGTGACTGAATGACTCTCTTCAGACTGGATGCTGACTGACTTCATTGCAGCTGATAGGCATTTATTCAGCTGAAGGGGGAAGATTTCTGGCAGAAACATGCAGGAAATATTCAGAAATTCAAAAAATGGTTTGTTACTCTGTCATACAACAGAAGTATGATTTTGCATTTGTGACAGAAATAGGGTTGAAAAGCCAAAAGCTATGTATAGATAATTTCTTTTCCACCAGTGTTCTTCCAGTTTGTTCCTGTGCTATGTGTAGGACATTTGAGTTTAATAACTAGACCTAGTCTTATCCTCAATGAACAAATTAATTTCTCTTGAACCAATTTATACTTCAGACACCTCTAACATTGTTGTATTAAATTCTGAAATGTATGCCATGCGTTCATTGATAGAAGGAATATATTAAAGCATTTTTATTGTTAATACAAATCTTATAAACATCTGAGGATTTTTTTAGTATGAGTTCTTTTCACTCAAACTCCAGGCTAAATTTTATCATGGATTTGCAGGTAGAACTACAGTTTTGTTCAGTGCTGAATACCAATATCAGAAAAATAGGTGAAAGTATTTTTCCATTTAAGTATTTATTCAGTAGACTCAGAGGGTAATAATAAATGGCATATAAAGCTTGGTTGACAAACTCTACTGGGCTAAAATATTTACTGTGTTTTTAAAAATTTAACATGCTTATGAGGTAACTTCTTGCTATAGCATAATATCAAGCATCTCTGAGACTTCAGCACAATGCTCTGAATTTTACAATTGATTCTGAAGTTTCTTAAGAGCCATAACATAATTTATTTAAATATACATATGTATGAACTTATAGAGACAGATTTCCTTTTTTGCATAAGAATGGTATTCATTTTTCTGTTACTCAGAGATATGTTTGTGAATTGAAATCACTCACTTCTCCACAGAGTTGAAAGGCATATTCTTATGTCATTTAGCTGTGGAATATTTGTAATTTGTATTTAATAAAAACTTGAAAATTTCATCATATCTGTGGGAAAAATTCAGTAAAAATTACATTTGCCTGGTAGACATAGCCTGGTTAACTCCAAATGTGATGCCATGATTTTACAGAAGGATTATTTAAGTAATTTATATGGTGATGTCCAAGCCAGCAATAGACACAGTGACCCTCACAGTTGCCCTTCTCAGTGAACACTATAGAACAACATCTACAGACAGGACTTTGTGGCAGGACATGTTCATATTGCAAATTATTCTTCTAGCTTTCAAATATGTTGGTTGAAAATGTTACAGCAAAGCAATAAAGTAAAACACAGAAAGCTTCCAAATCACTCACTGCCTTCATGAGTACCTTTGTCATTGGTGTTTCCCAGTCTCTCATAGTCTCTTTGGGGAAGAAGGTGGGCATTAGCCAGGGCCACTGCCTCTTTGGTGCCCAGGGACACAGTGCATTGAGAGAGCAAGAGCAGCATGAATCCTGCTGAGCTCCTCAATAGCATCTTCCTTCTGCCTCAGTCCTCCTGCAGCAACACAGAGCTGTAAGACAGACTGAAGCTGAAAATGGCAATATTTATGACTTCTAATACAAAGGTAATGAAGGAGAAAGATTTAGAAATCTCGAGCTTCAATACAGCAAGCCTCTGTCAAAGCTGGATTCTCCCATTTTTGAAGGACCTCTCCTTTCCTGCTGTCTCAGACCTCATTTCTGACAAGTCACTCATTTCTCTGACACAGAGCCCTGTGCTGAGACACTTAGAACATCTCTCACCTGTCACCTTGTGCCATGCTGGGCAATGAAACACAATGTAATTTAGAGTGTGGCAAAAAGCCACCAAGACTAATGTAATGACAAAAGAAAAAGTACAGCTCTTAATTATCAGAGTTGAATTTTTCTTATTCACTGAATCCGAACTGCAGTGAAATAGAGACACCAATGGTCAAAGGGACAGAAACAGTAACATTAGCTCTGCTGACTGGCTGTAGCTCAAACAGTACTCAGAGACATGGCTTTACTGGTGCTGGAAATGTTTCCATGCACTGGAGAACTCACTTAACCTGAACTATGCTTTTTTGGGAATTTCTGTCTAGAGATTGAAATAGCAGGTCATAACAGGTCACAGGTTTCAATCAGATTTAAAATAAAGAAGTTCAGTAAACAAAACAAAACAACTTTTTTTAGCCTATTCTAAATCCACAAGGGTTCAATACACTGAACTGAAACAGCTTTGAGCCTCCTTTTATCCATCTTTTGGGGTACATGTCTATTAATACTTAATTCTATACAGAAGAAGGCTTAGGCTATTACTGGACAAAATTCTGTGGTCCTCACTTAGGCAAATCCCAGACTCTCTGAAGAGGACTTTCTGCCAACAGCTTAGAATGAATCAGGTTAACAAATGTTTCCTATACTCTCAAAGGATACATTCACTTAGACTCTAACCAAACTCTTTTAATGCTTTTTTGTTTGTTTGTTTTTTGGGTTTTTTTGGGTTTTTTTGTTTTGTTTTGTGTGTTTTAGGACTAGGCTCCCCACAGTGGCTTTGCTGAGGGCAGAAAATAGATCTATCAAAAAAAGCTCTTTGCTCAGGGCATATTTCCTGCCAGTGTCAGCACAAAGTCTGCAGTGGCCAGTACCCTTCTCCACAGTGGCTCATGTTGCAACAAAGCCACATTCCTTATAAATCTAATGACTTAGCAGCAGATTCAGCAAGCAGTTTTCCAGCATGAAAAAATTCAGCACATTTTTAAAAAAATGTCCAAGATAAATCATTGTAATAATGTTCAGGTTTTTGAGATAATTTTTCTACCTGCCATACACAAAGCCAGCAAACCTGAGTTTTCTATTCTACCTAAAACTGTTCAGTAATAACTATGATTTACTATTAAAATATAATTTGCCTTTTAAGGAAATGGGATCATAATAAACTGGAATATTACCTTCCATGAAATTTGGCACAGTGCTTCCATTTAAGCATTTAAATTCTGTTGTATTTATATTTTCTACTCTCAGGTATAATTTTTCCTGAAATCAGTGATTATTGTTGATATTATGAACTATTAAATTTTAAATTATTTTAAATCAAACCCTAGTCCACAAGCCCAAATTTTGATTTTCATGAAATTTTTATGAACTTGGATCTGGAGTTATTTTTTTAACTGTTTTGTTTTTCTCTTCATATTTTTGAAGGAGAAAACCTTTCTTCTTCACTTACATTTATGCATAAGCATTGAAAATTGATTTAAAGATCGATTTATTTCCAAAATACAAATAGGTATTAAAAATTATTAAGAAAGCACCCAAGGAACACAGCACTGGGCAGGCACCTTACCTCTTCCAAGTGAAGTCTGGCAAAGAACACGAATGAGCTCACAAAGTACAGTTGTACTTTGCCTGCTACTTAAGTCCAGGTGAATAAATCAGATCCAATGTGCTATCTCAAATGCAGCAAAATTGCATTTTGCAATTCCTTATTTCACACTGTGCCTAATCTGCTGGACTTTGCTCTGACATATTATACTTGCAATTAAGTATGTATGAATCATGAAGTACAAAATTCTTCCATAATGATTCAAATGACATAGTAATTAAATTAAATTTCCTTTATTAGCCAACATGAAGAAATTTTAATCAAGTAAATTATTTATGTTGCTTAAATAGACACAGGCAGATGCTAAAATTTACTAGCCATTTTGCATAGATGAATTAACTCAGAGCTATACTGAAATGTAGTCACATTTAAATTTCACAGACATTACTTGATTTTTAAGTATTAGGAACAATCCAACTATAAACAGTGTTTTTACTTCACGTTTTAATGTGAATGAATCAGAAACAGTGTCTGAGAGCTCTACAAATATAGCAAACAAAAGCAGAATGGGCTTGACCAGAACGGGCTGGTCAACAGGTTTCTATTTTACTTTATGTGGATTAACAAGAGTTAGTTAACATAAACTCAGATCAAAACTGTCATGAACTAAATAAATTAATTATTGCTATGTAGCTATATATCTGAAAGTACTACTGCCTGTCTGCACAGCCTTTAGGTGATGTCTAATCTACATTTACCCTTTCAAAGATCAGACAACACTTAAGTTTTTGAGCTCCCTGATCCTCCCTGCTTTGATCAGACTCCGTCCTGGAAACAAATCAAAATTAAAATTGATGGAACATTTAAGACCAGTGCAAGCTCTACTTCAGGATTCCTATTAAGTCATAATTTCTGTTCTTCAATAATTCATCTTCAGTGAGGATTTGTATTTCATGTACAATTAAATCAATACCCACAGCAAATGTTTTAGGAAATATTTGCTTGTAACATTTAAAACTCAGTGATCTTTCTCTTCCTTTTTAAAGTACAAGCAATCTATTACACAGGGGGATGTCCACAGGGAGTCAAAACATATCTTCTCCATGACACTGATCAGTAGTAGAGCTACAGGGAAAGGTTTAAGGATACATATTCTCTGCTTTTAGCATTATGAAGCTCAGGGAATTTCTGATATTTGTGTGTTTGACAATATCTAATTTATGGCTGGTACCAAGTATTACAAGCCTTGTCTAAGGCATGGAAATACTATATGATAGCTTATGAAATATAAAATTGCTTTGAACATATACTGATCTTGCTGAAATAGTATGCTAAGGAAACATAGGGGAAGGTACCTTTCCACTCTGTCCATATAGATACACTCTGAAAAACACCATTGACTCTAGTGGTGTTTATTGATTGGCCTCTCATCACCCTGACATAAATTGGGGTGCATCTTTGGTGCCTTTGATTCCTGTATATTTCATCACTGTTTATCTCCTCTCCCATCTTTCCCTTTTTCTTTACTTTATTGCTGTTTGCTTCTTTGTTGATTTCAAACTTTCATCTGAGCTGGCAGAGCAGAAATGGAGTGGGAAGTGTTTAATTAGAAGAGAGAAGGGCATCAGCATTCATTCTCTCATGCTCAGAAGTGCATCTACTTTCGTAGACAAAATCTTTGAAAAGCAATTAAAATCTGCATCTCCCTCTCTGCCCAAGACAGACCCTGTCATTGTGGAAAGGCTTTGACACAGGCTGGCAGCTTGAATATCCAGGACATTCAAAAGGCTTGACATGGGTGATTTATGGATTTATATGGTTGCCAGAAGCATGAAAAATGCCAACTTACATGTAAAAAAGTTATTCAGTATAATGGGGAACACAAGAGATGAAGTTCTGACGTGACAAAACACATAAAACACATAACAAAGGGCTCACTGATACCTTTCCTGCAAGAAGTTTCATGGGCACACAGCACAAGTGATTGCTTTGGGAAAACAAACAAATCAACAAACAACAAAAACAGGCCACACACTCCTGCAGCTTTGAGTGATTTTTAGTTGCTTTGCAGCCTTGGCTAAATGCACTTTGGTATTTTTGCGTAGGATCAGTAACAAAAAAAATGTTCATAACAGCTTTCACTTGTTCTTGAACTTATGAGCTGGCATTGGCATATGAAGTGTGTGTTTTGTCTGACAATGCAGAAAGCAATCATTAACTGCTGAAACACATTGCACATAAGGCTATTTTCAATAGAAATTTTAAATCTCTTTACACATTCAGTATTTGTGAGATGAACCATTATTTGGGGAATGAACCAAAGCATTTTTTTTTGACTGATTATAAAACAGAACAAATGCTATACCCTTAGAAACATTTGACTTTTCAAATGTTCAGCAAATTTATTGATATTTCTTACAAAAATATTTTAAGAACTGAAGTAAATACTAAAGACATATAATTCGTATCTTTCTGCTGAACCTAAGACTAAATTCCAAGGGTGTAGAAACTTAACAGAATTGAAGAGAGCTTGCTTTCTACAAAAACACTGACCTAACTTGAAAAATACAATCAAAACCATCATCATGGAAGATACTGGAAAATAACTGCTTGGTTAGCTGACAGTTAGGACTGGTGCTAATGAAAAACTTAAGTTACTCAGGTAGCTTTGAAAAACAGTGTGATAGGAAACATCTAATAATTGATTTTTTTTATTCTAAAGGTGGCAAAAATTACCAGATATGAACACTACAGGTGAAAACTGTTGGAGAATACTTGCATGGAATGCCAGTTAGGTGACACCTATCTTAAGATAGTAGAATTCATGATTCTGAGGAAAAGTATGTGCAGCACTGCAAGGGCAATATATTTTAAAAAATAAAAGGCAGACGAATAAACTTAGGCAACCATCTTCTGTCCTCTCTTGCTAAGAGTCTGAGACAGACAGGCTCTTTGAGCAGGCTGGCAATTAATAAAAGGTACTATAGTGAAGACGAAATTACAAACTATTTCTCCTGAAGAAAGACAGCAACCATAGTAAGAGTGTAAAAGGTCTGGCTAAAAAGTTCTTTAAAAATTTGAAAGTCAGAATGAAGTTGTGTAAGCAGCTGGAGTCAAGACAAATCCTAAGAGTATATAGGGATAACACAAAATCTGCTCATTATAAAATTAGAAGTTAAGATTAAAAAGGTTACTGCTATCAAGAGACATAAAACCCAACAAATATTTGGTAAAAGGACTGGACATAAAAAGAGGTTAAACCCAAAACCCCATTATTTTATGAGGGAGAAGGGAAATTGGCACAGATTTTTTTTGTAGACTTCTTAAGTAGCGACCAGATACTTAATGAGGCTAATTTTAATGGAAGAGTAGGACTGGAGGCCAGATTAAGTGAAAAACATCTCAAAAAACCTGAAGTAGTTAAATATTTTTCAAAGTGGCAAGGACAGATAAAATTTTGTATGTACCTTACCATCTAGCAAAAGTCCTCTCTGAACCATTTACAGTTACATTTTCAAAGTAATGGAGGTCCCAGAGGACTTCATTGGGCCTACCTTTTAAAAAGGGGAAAAAGCTAAGCAAAATAAAGAAGAGTAAGATACCTTTCAAAACACAGAAAATAAGAGAACTAAAAAAAAAAAAAAAAAAAAAAAAAAAAAAAAAAGATGATAAAACTCAGCCAGCAAAGACCAGTCAAGAAAGAAATCAAACCAGGAAACCAGGTTTGTTCTTCCTTGCTACATGGATCCTTCCTTTTCTGACCTTTGGTCCTTTCACTAAATATTTCATAGAAAGTTCTGCATGCTCCCAGAGTCCCATTAAAAGTATCCAATAATAACCTTTAAAGAAATTCAAAGTGCCCTTTCCCCTGCATCCCATAGCAAATCCGCCGTAGGCAGTACTTCACTGTGCAGGAGCTCTGGGTGTTTTTATTTGGGTTTCACCAGGGACAATGGTCTAATAATATTCCTTTGATAACCTTAGGAGCAGGGAAGCCTGTGCCTGCCAGTTTTCACTGACTGTGCTAACTAGGGCTCCTCTACATGTCACTATTCACCTGAATCTCACCAGGCTTTTAGCATGATTCATCCCATAGTCTAGCAACAACACAGTCCAATGGCCACAACCTGGGACTTGGAGGTTCAAACTGGACACTTGGGAAAGCTTGTTTACCAGGAGCAGAGGATCAGGGTAAAAGGTTTCCCAGATGGATTGTGGGACCTCTGTACTTGGAGATTTTTAATACTGGCTGGACACAATATGACTGGACTGATGTTGGTGATAATCCTGCTCAAAGTGAGATTGACTAGAGACCACCAAAACAATCAGCACTTCATCAACTGTCTGGACTTCAGAGAAAAACAACTTTAAAAGTAACTAGCATTCCAGATTTGGCATATTGCAAAGTATGAGTCAAACTCTGAGTCATATTTTGAACACTACCTATCTAGGTAAACACATCTAGTAAAATCACTAAGTTGAAAATATTTTCCATCTGAATGCACCAGTTTTACCTCAGGTACTTGAACAAATAGAAAAAAATATTGGAGAAGTACCTGCACAAATATTTGAGTCAAGAATTTCAGATGATTATCATCCCAAAGATATTTAAAAAGCAATGTGTTGATATTAATTTTAAATCAATTAGCTGTATGATTTAGTTTTCAACATTATAGTTTAACCTTGTAATATAGGAGTCTAAAAATTATTTTCTCAACTGGGACAAGAGGCAGCTGAAGGCATTGCTATGGCAACCATCTCATTTCCAAAGAGAGATTCTGTGACTTCTGTTGCTCTTTATCAACCTCACAGCTCAGTAGCATGGTTAAAAAAAAAAAAAATGAGTGAGGCTTGGAAGAATCATGATGCTTCAAATGTTTCAATCAATGCTTCAAAATATAAGGCAGGCTTTAAGTAAACAAAGTAAATTCTCAGTCTGATGATGAGCTCAAGGAAAAGAACCAAACCAAAAATCCACACCAAGCCAAAACACATATATCCCACCACTCTAACGTGTGTCTTTGCAAATGACTGTCGAGTCAGTCTCTCCCGGAAATTATGTTTATCACAGATTTCACTGTCTCACACTAAGTACGTGACTTAGTTTCTTGATCCTACTGTTTAAGGAAAATTGATAGCAATATGAATAACACACAGGGGGTGGATAGGGTGGGAGCAAAAAAATTTCTGTCAAAACAACACATTTTACTGCCCACAGCTGTCCCAGGAGAGAGGTTGAGATCATATAATAAGAATTAGTCAGATTGCTCAATGACTACTGAAAGATTTTAAAGAACTATGATGTTACAAACCTATAGTCTAAGAACCTGTACAAACTAGACAACCTGCAATACCTCTTTAACACATTGGTTCTGAAAAAAAGATAGCATTTAGAAATTAAGGGAAGTTCATGCACAGATCTCAGGATTATGGTTTAAATTCTTATTTACCCCTGCTTCAGTCTGGTTGGCTACATGGCCTTTCCTGGCTACTGGAGTGTTGCATGGTTATGGCACACTTGGGAAGCAGATGATGGTCACTGGGACAGCACTGTCTGGAAGTGCTACAGCAGCACAAGGCCATACACAGGCTAAAAGTCCTACAGTGTAGGCTGGAGTTTTTCATCATCTGTATCTGCAGTCATGCTGTCTGTGCTCCACTGTTGAGACCAACACCCCTTGCACTGGCTGGAGAAGAAATACTAAAGTCCCCTTCAAAAAGAACCCTGTATAGCAGAGCAAGATCTCAGAGGTGTGCACTTTCTCCACAGGTATGAATGGAACCTGGCAGCACTGGTAACTTTAGTCTATATTTTTAGTTTGTATTTGTTCATAAAGGAGCTAACTGAAGCAAGTAAGCACTGCTAACAATAGCAAACATGGTAGATCCTAATTCCTGGTTCAGGCTTCTGTTGATAAACCACATCATACTCTTATTGCAGAAGCACTTACTTATTCAAATTCCTTACTAGGAACGTAAAGAAATTGTTAAGATGTAAAAACATGTAAACATAAACTGTATATATCGAGTATTAAAAGTACATAAGGAAAGAATAGACAATAAAATACCATTAAAAAAACCCAAACCAATAAACAGTGCTTAAGTCAAGTTAGAAATTTAAATGTTTTTAGATGCAATCATGTTTTTCAAAGAAGCAAATTTAGAAAGTAGAAGTTTATTTAGCTAGGAAAAAAAGCAATCAAATTTGAACAATATTCAAGAAGATCAAAAAAGGCTAAAGAGGGACTACAAAGATGTAAAGGCACTTACTGATCTTCAGAGGGCAAATGTATTCTGTCATATTAAAAAGACATAGAGAAGTACAATGTAATGAACAAGAGCATGCAGATCTTTTGTAATTAACAGATTTGATTGAGAAGCAGAATTCTACAAATGTGTTTCTTTACTATGTGATACTGATGAAGTGAGTTGAAAGCAGCGGGTGATTTTTGGTGTTTGTTAATGGGGTTTAAGATTACTTTTTTCATGAAGAGCTATTCAGACCCTTTGGATATTTTATTCAACCATCCTCTTTTTCCAATGAAACAGTGCAAGACGTTAAACTCTTGTATTTGCATGAACTGTGTCTGATTCTATAAAATCCTTCTAATACTCTCCTCAGTGTACACTTACATGTTTTGGAAAAAAAACAAACCCTAACAATAAAGTAAGTTTTTAAACATATTGCAAAGAAAGCACAGCAGTTTCATCAGGTCTTTCCAGGACAAATGACCTCTCCACCATTAGTCAGCTACCTGGTGATAGAAATAATTGGTTGCTACTAGTGAAACACTTGAAAGAACAAGTGATGCATACAATTATTTCTGCCAGCACCAGCTCAATAGAGCTTGCTACTGCAACTTCAAAAAGACTCTTGTAGTCTTCATAATAACAAAGGGCAAAAAGAAGAGAAAAAATTCTATGCAAATACCATGTGAATAGAAGAAGCAGAAAAACAGATCAAAAGAAAAGAGAGAGTATCAAAACAATTCAAAATCAAATATGAGAGGATTTCAGAAGGCTCCTCTAGAAATCTCTACTGATTGTCTGCAGATGCTCATGTCTAATGTGGGGAACCCTTACAAAGCTACAGGTAGGGGTATTATTTTTATGGAGCAAACATTTAATCACAAACCTGGTAATAACACCATAGTTCAATTCTCATCACTTTTGGTAAGTATGATGATGGCTGCTGTACTTACTCTGCAATAAGCCTGCCTTTCAGTAAGTTTTAGTAACTGTTTCACCTCTCATCTGAGCTGCTCCTCTTTCTAAGAGAGAATGTTTAGCATGGTAAAAATCCAGGCTCATTAGGAGGTTTGACCTCAAATTTCTTTGGACACTCTATTAATACAGCTTATGCATTTCTCACTTGCCAAGCTGAAGCATTCTGAACCACATCCACGGATGACTGGACAAACAAACTGGTAGGAAAAGAAACATGCCTCCCTGCTGCCAGAAATTTGTTTCAAGTCTTACTCTGTTCTGATCCCAGGAATGGAAAGTATTACTCCCAAGCATTTAACTTGATTCTTCATGCATCTTCATGGTAAAGAGCAGTCCTGTGCCCTGCATACCAGACTATGAGTTTGAGTGTCCTATTATCCATTTTGAAACACAATGAAAACTCACGCCTGTGTGTTCCAGACGGCAAGAAGACCCTTAAAGAATCCAGAGAATTTCTGAGGAGAAAATTCTAATATTTCATACATAAAAAAATGTTCCTTTTAAAACCTTTTTCCTTTTTTACTTGTTGTGTTTCACCACCTGTTATATTACTTTTTAAATGTTTGTACTCAAATAAAAAGAATCAGTTGAAAATTCAGTTTTCTTTGAAAAATGCCACAAAAGGACTTCTTTCTGTTGCATATTCACTACCTTCTGCCCTTGACTGAATCACAGTCTTTAATTAATTTTTATTCCTACCAGACATGCAGAACCAAACACATAATAAAAATGATCCTAACTATGATGTTTTGTGTATCATCAATAAATGAGCTAACTAGCTAAAGTTCCACTTGTTTTTCCACAGAAAATTATTCTGTCATTAAATCTTTCTAGCCTTATTAGAAACAAGGTATTACATAAAGGTTACTGACAGCATAATTGAAGGAATAACCTTGTAATTTTAAAAGTGAACCGGTTTTCCTGAAAAATCAATATTTATTATGGAAAAGGATGAATAATCCTTTATGGCTTTTGAAACACAGAAACAAAGTAAATTAAAATGCCTCAGCCTATTTACGACCTGAAGAATCTTTCAATAGCTCAATATGAAAATAGACTGAAACTCAATAGTATTCCTAAAGTCAATTTGCTGACTAAAGCTCCCTGAATGTTGTATTAATATATGGCCTGAATCACCAGATTATACACACAGTATAATGTTCAAAATAGTCATTAAGATCTAAGGTTCTGTCTTTAAAGCCACTGAAATGATGAAAGAAGTAAGATTCTTTAAAATTCTATTTTTTTTCACTATCAATACTGATTGCTTTTTGGAACTCAAAGTGTAATAATGCATTTATTAGATGACTATTAAACAGAATGACCCTACACTGAGTGAGGGTGAACTGGCTAGATTGTACCACTTAGGGAAGAGCCTTAAATTGGTGCCCAGTTTTTAGGTACTGATGAAGGAAAGATTGATGAACTTCATCTCTTGAATGGTATAGCAATCTTTCCCAGATGGAAAGAAACATGGGATAACTGCTTTTTCTTCACTCATGTGTAATAGGAGTAGAATAATAGGAAAATAGAAAACAGGAAAAAAAGTCTGTGCTCTCCTAAAGGCTGTGACTACAGCCTTTCTCACTTGTCACTTGCTAACACACTCACCTAGAAAACAATGTCTGTAGAACATCGTGGAAACATCTTCCAGCTACATTTTTTTTTTTTTTTTGCAAACCTTAATACTTGAGTTAAATATGACATGACAGCAATACTTACATTTTCTTCTACCTTTAGGGGCTTTCTCCAAATTTTTCTCTTTACAATTAATTACATCTTCAAGTATCTTACTGAATGAAACACTGCCAGAGAACTTTCCTGGACACAGGAATCTGCTGATTCATAGTATTAAGCTTGTGCAATAGCTGCCAATACTTGGAATATGCCTAATAACAACAGTGTACCTCCCCTCCCAGTAATTCCTGGATATGGTAGCAAAGTTAGCATGGGCAATAAATTACTCCTGAGCCACGGTCTCCAAGCTCTGTTTTAGCACAGCATGCACAGGGGTTCTCCCTGCCAAGCTGGCCTCTGTGCCAGTTCCTGGTTGGGACCAAGCCTTTGGAGATATAAACCATGATTAAGCCTGTTAAGTGGGACCCTCCAAACACCCTGTGCACCACAGGTGCCTCTTTTGTTTCTCCTGCCTAAGAATGTGCAAAATGTACGTATGTAATCTTTTAAACCTTTTAACACTGTTCAGTAAATTTGCATTTTCACTGATTTGAAGTTTAAAATTTTAAGTTCTTTCTGTATTCCTTAGCCCATCAACAGGAGATGCAAACACCTCCATTTTCCTTCAGTTTGTTGAAATTAGCACAATATATAGCCATATATATCCATATTTTATTCTGACACATCAGAATGAAAACCGTTAAAGGTTTGTTACAATTTATTTTATATTGGTTATTTTCCTAAAAGAAACAAGTTTCAAATGAAACATAAAATTGTAGGAATACAAATTCTCTATCTACTAACTACCAATAGCAACAAAATTAAGGTCAGAGATGTCTTAAACATGAAAATTAAATCCTTTTAAGGTATTGCTATAACTGTTAGCCTAGGGTCCTTTTATCAAACTGTAAAATAAACTTTGCTCTCTTTGAGTTACTGATCACACACGACCTTTATGCAATTAAGGGTACATTAACACCCAAGCAGAGATGTTTAAAGGGATCTCAGTATTTAATACACTTCATACTGTTGGAAAATGGTATGTACTTACATTGCCTAGATTGTTTTTTAAATCTTGACATGCAGTTACTTTAAAAGGGTTGCTTTAAAGATACATATAAAGATCTACACAATAATGGTTAACAAAGGTACTCTTTAACAAGATTACATACTGGATTTCTTCCAATAAGCTCATTGCCACACTGAGTACCCAATAATTGTTACTAAATATATCTTCACGATTACTTTTATGAGATGAGCTTCTCATAACTCATACAAAAGAAATTGAAACAGAAATAACAGAGTTTTTGTACAGTCTGACAGTTACATCTGAACTCACAGCACTTGATACTACAATTCTCTTCACAAACACAAGCCTTAATCACATTGTCTCTCTGAAGCAATACACACCCCATTTATGGAGCCATTATCATCTCCACTGCATCAGAAAGATAAAGAGCACCAACAAATACTTTTTTTATTTAAAACAAAGGGGAGATAGCTGTACATTTCTTCCTTATATGTGTAGAATGTGAGCATCTTTGATGATGCAGTTGGTAAAATTATTTCAAACTGTTTCAAACATCTTCCAGACCATCTTTAATGACTAATAGCTAAGAGACTTCAGCAAGATATGTCTCCTCTCCCTTCTACATGGCTTGTCATAAACTCAGTTGCCCACTCATTCAGAACTAAGTTCAGTGGCTAAATGAGCTCTTCAGCTACAAATCCTCAAGATGCAGTGAGCTCATTGTATTACTCACACTCACTGCCAGGAACTGAGAATTCCTGCCTCTGACTGAATGTTTCTGGTGCTTACTTTCCGCTGGCTCTGGGATTTCTTTGATCCTTCTGTGAGCTGATTTAACTTTCTAAAACATAAGAGAATTTCAGCAGACTGATGAACCAATTTTGCTTGTTAAATCAATGCATGACAAAGCCTGAGAAGTACCAGAACTTATAATCAGAAGGCAGCAGGGTTATCCAGTCCAAGCTGAGGGAGCATGTCTTCCTCCTTTTGGCAATAAGGAAAGCAGCTTGTTTATAGTCCAAGTAAATCTTTAATTTCTGTTCTTAAGTATCAGTTGCTTCAATTTACAGTCTGCTTTATGTTATCTCAAGAAGCCTCATTAAAAGGCATCTATATTGGGTTTTTTTGAAAAAGGAAATTCCAGGCCTAACAAAGAACACTGACTCCTAAAAATCTGTAAATAAGAAAATAAAACTCTACAGCAAACATTTACTTTCTGCAGAAATTCAACCTTGCATTATAACTGCCACAGGTAAGTTTTGCCTAGTGGCATTTATGATAGCCAAAAGCCACTTTACAACTTTGACTGTGCTGGTTTTGACTGTGGTAGAGATAATCTTCACAGTGGCTGGTGTGGGGCCATGCCTAGGACTTGTGCTGGAAACAGTGTTGATAACCCAGAGACATTTTCATTACTGATGCACAGTGCTCCCACAGAGCCAAGGCTTTTCTGCTCCTCACCCTACCGTACCAGCAAGGGGCCTAGAGGTGCACAAGGAGCTGGGAGGTGACACAGCTAGGACAGCTGACCCCAAATGACCAAAGGGATATTCCAGACCATATGGCATCATGGTCTGCATAGAGTAGGGGTAAGAAGAGTGGGATGTTTGGAGTGATTGCTTTGTCTTCCCAGGTATGCATTAGGTGTGCTGGAGCCCTGTTGTCCTGGGGATGACTGAACACCTGCCTGCCCATGGGAAGTTGTGAATTCTTTGTTTTGCTTTGTGTGTGCAAATTTTGCTTTCCCTATTAAAGTGCCTCTTCCCCATCCCATCAGGGGAAGGAAATGAGCAGTTGCATGGGGCTGGGATGTCAGCTGAGGTTAAACTTACAACAGTGACCAATTGACATTAAGTGATCAATGCACTTTGGCTAAAACCTCTTTGCTCACTTGACACACAGATCCCAGCTCTAATATGAAAAAGAAAATGTAACTTGCAGTAGTTCAGCAGCAGACTAACACACTTTTTCAAATTGCTTTAGCACAAAGGTGCCTGAAAATGAGGTGAATAATGTAAAAGATTTCTGGGCTTGGATTTTTCTGGTAACAGGTTTCTGAGAGCAGGACACTGCATCTAATTATGATGCACAGAGGGAACTGCCTTGGCCTTCATATACAAAGTCCTAAGAGAAGTGTTGAATACTCCATATGCTCCTTCCAAAGGTCATTTTACTACAATCTTTACAATTCCTGTGAACTCTGTCACTCTGAACTCCTAACAAAGACTTTAATCTTTTCATGGCCAGAATTCTCCATTCTTTCTTGAAGACAAATCAGGAATGTGAACAGACACCATGAAAGAAGGCAGAAATATTAGTTCCTCCCTCTGGAATTTTTCCATGTTCCTAACATGGAAAAATGCATGAATATGATTAATTATAAGCTAATGCAATTCAATTGTTATTTCAATTCTGTTAAACAAAAGTAACTCATGGCTTGTACTTTCCAGGATAGCACAATAACAATACTAATTGCTCCATCTGCAAAAAACTACTGTCTGTTTTTCATATATTTTTGTCATAAGATACTACTGAAAGGTTTGGGTTTCTTTTTTATAGTTTTTTTTTTTTTTTCACCAATGCAACTTGACACTTATTTCAGTAGATCCTTTCAGCAAGAATATCCAAATATTTTCTTGTCTCCACTGAAAATATTTTACTTAATATGTGAAACAAAAAGACCATTCAGACAAAACAAGAAGAGAGCAAAAGTGTGCAGCTCACTCTGCAGAGTGAAATCTTTCATTGTCCACAGAAAACACTGAGTTATTTCTTCTCCAACACCTTAAAAACTGATTTAATCTTATGAATGAGTAGTCTCTTGCAAGTGTTATGTTTCCCAGCATAACTTCTAAATATGTATTCTAAAAAAAATTATAGCCCTCTTCTGTGTATGGCAAAACAAATACATACATTAGAATTGGTTTTGCTTTAGATGTACTGTAAGTATATATTAAACACCATTTTTGGAAGCAGATATATATTACCTCCACTACATGGACACCGTTACCTAAGATGTTACCAACTGTAAAGATGAAAAACAGCATTTATGATGAAAAAAAAATTATGGACTGTTGATAATAGGGTTTGGCAAGTACTGCTGTCATTTTAATTTGCAATTATTTAACTAGTGAAAAACACTAAGTTCTTTCAACTTTACTCTGGGTAGCCTGAAAAGATACTGTGTAAGAGATATACAGGCGTGCTCGAGAAAAAAGTTATTGCAGTGACTCAGCATTCCCTGAGAGCCATATACCTTGGAACATAATTTATAAGATGAGCAGAATTTAGCTTCCTACTACACCTTAAGTTTTTTTCTTTCATTTTAAAATTAGTTAATTTTAACTTCATTTAAAATTTGTATTAAAAATCTGTATTTGGCTTCAAATCATTCCACTGGTAAGTTGAAAGCACAGCATTTATGAAAACAGTAAGAAGCCTCAGTATCACAGAAGTAATACATGTAATTTAGAAAAAAAAAAAAAAAGACTCAAGATCTTGATGACTACCTCATGGAAGATGCCTTGCTTTCTTTCCCCCCCAAAGACCTTTTAGCAGAAAAAAAAAACAACTGGGCAATACATAGTGAAAAATCTTTGAACTAAAGACTGTGCAGAGAGGCTGTGGAGCCTCCCCCGCTGAAGATATCCAAGAAGCATCTGGATGCAATCCTGTGCCATGTGTTCCCAACCTTACCCACTCTGTGATTCTGTAAATTGTACAGGCAGAAAACAGCATAAAATAAAATTATTTTATATGTAACATGTGGCAAGCTGATACAGAAAATTACTTACCCAGTAAACTCACAATTCCATTTTGAAAGGATGATTTGTTCATTTCAGAACTTAACAAGTGTAAAACATTAAAGACATATTAAAACTGAACTTTACTTCTATTATCTTTGAAATTTTTTATACATTGTCTTAGGACATTTATTACTGTGAAGCACATTGTATAATTTATTTTAATTCTCTACAGAACAATAGAGTTAAATTCATTATCATCAATAACTTTATACAGATACAGTATTGAAGCCATGTCATCTTTTACTTACTGTCAAGTACAAAACAGCTTATACAGTCTAAAAAAAAGCTACAAACCACACTTGTAGCATAACATATGTTGTGCCTGGTTAAAGTTTACAGCAGTGTTTTTTTGATCTTTCAAGACAAATAAACATGACACCACAAAATAGCTAACAGCTGTGCAAACTCAGACTTAAGAGGAAGACCTAACTACCTCCTTTTTCCAGAACTACTTTTCCCTGCTTTACTGCTGCTACCACCAGACTTGCTGGAAGATTTTGAAGAGAAAAGTCTTGTCATGAATTCAGACACATCTGGCAGCTCATGGTTGGAATTCAGCATGTTCATCGACTGCTCCATTTCCTGCATGCAAAGATCAGATAACCTTAATAGCTTGTAACGATTATGGCTGCATCTAGGGCATCAACTGAAAGACTGTATGAGAAATATACCAAATTTTCCCAAATACTGTTTTACTTTTTGTAGTCCTCCAGGATACATATTGCTACATAGTTTTATGCAACCACAGCCAAACACCCAGCTACCCAAAACTAAAAGGAGCGGCATATGGAAAATGGTAACCACGTCTTAAGCAGTCTTACAGGGCAACCATCTGATAAAAAAAATATCTAAAAGATAAAAATTACTTATTTGCAGCACTGCTTTTCTCCATATTAAAACGTAGGAATGATAGATCTTTAAGTGTTTTCAAGGTATTTTAGTAGCCTTTGTTACTACTGCATCTATACTATACCTCTACAACAAGCACAGTTATTAAATAACTAAATGTCTACACAAACTAGTACTGTTGATAGTTACTTTGAAAAACATCACAACGTCCACACTTCACAAGTTCTCACTTAACAATTTAATACATGGTCATCTAGAGAATGACATTACAATTCAGTTCTTAAAAACAACTTTTTCCTACTCTTTTAAGATAAGTTAAATTATAAGCAAAATTCTTTCAAATTAAAAATTTCTCCTTAAGAAGTTGTATTAGTTATCTGATAAGAACTAAATCATCCGAAGTTTTGATGGTTTTACCATCAGAACAGCCTGTCTATAAGCAGTGTCAGATCAGTGAAAAAATTAAGGAATATGTGATCATCTTTTTTTAAAACTCAGCTTCTAGAGTTCAGCTTGGTTTGAAGAACATGCCATGAATACCTAGAATATCTTTGTTTTAAAATCAAAATTATAGCCAAAAGAGCATTATACAGCTCTGATATGCTTTTTAAAGGTATTAACTATTAAAAAAAATACTCAGACACCTATGAAGTACTACTGAAGACAGTGGCCATTTACAGAAAAAGGAGTTTTTAGTTAACCAAGCCTTTACAAAGCAGCCACCCATGACAGACAACACTTGTAAAAATAAAAGATTTAGCAAACACCTTGAATCTCCATTTTGTCCTGGCCTTCTGCTACTCGGCATTTTGCATGATGAAATGACAATAAATCAGATAATTTAATGACTACATTAAGGCACCATATCAAATACAGTAGTGTGACATCTGGATTTAACAGTGTAGTAAGTAAACTGTGGTTTAGGCTGAAGTGCAAGAGAACCCCACATCATGAGAACCCCACATCATGCTCTTCTCAACACACTTGGCACTTATTAAATGACTCATTGCTAAAACAGCAACTGTATTAGCTGAATAAATTATGCCCATTAAGCCTTCCCTTCAGTATACTTTTGTTTTCATTACTTTTCTGTGCCTGAAACCTCATTATCCTTGGTCTCTCTATATGCATCAATTGAATGTACTTACCCGCCTCATATCAGGATCACTGGTGTTGACAACTTTAGGCAAAAGCACAAATATCAGTAATGGAAGAACCATCATCATCACCTACAGAGAAAACAGGAAATACCTCTTCAGGTTAAGTTGTTGCTTTAAACACTTTTAGACCTACTAAAATAAAATGAAGCGCTACTGAACAGCCAAACTCTAGAACTACTGCACTCTGAACCAGTAAGCCAGTAACACTTGTCAGGAATAAAACCTGATATGGGAGTATTGTGCTTTAAACAATAGTTTTTAAAATTGGACCAATAAGGCAAATGGTTGTTCTCTCTTACACGTGCTCTAAATACAATTTTGCAACATATTGATCTCTGCACTACTAGAACAGCATCATATTGTTAAAAGAAGAGACTACAAGCTTTTTTTCAGAGGACGCATTTTAACAGTGGTATAGGGGAGGAGATGTCAGAGAAAAACTTTCCATTTGTAAGCAAGTATTTCCAAGAAAACAATCCTCTCAGAAGAGCAAAGGAAAAATGCACATTTTTTCTCAATTGTATTATCCTTAGCATATTTGCAATATTTGTGTGTTGCCTGTACGTACCATAGGGTTCATGAGAAAATCTGTCCATCCCCAAGATTCTCTCTTTATAAAGTATGAAGGTGGTCCAGAAGATTTCATCTGGAGTGGGTATGGCAGCCTGACAACTTCAGAGGGTTTGATGTAATTCACATATCTTGCTCTATTAGGCAAAATATAAATAATTGAAAATATAAACATAAAATATTTAGCAAATAATAAAGAAGATTTTAAAAATCCAAACAAGTTTTAATAAAAGACTACAAACAAAACCATCCCCTATGCAGTGTCAGCTAGGCTTTGCTTTTGAAAAGTCGATTTCTCTAAGCAGCGTATTTTATGGAATCAAAAGCAAACCATTTTTTGTCACCTTGTAAAGGAGCAAGAAAACCTATGCTGTTTAGGGTTCAGCTTTGGACAGTGTAGTGTAGCTTAATCAGTTTGCTCAGGACATCAACTATTTGTGAACTTAAAAGCTTTTCCATAAGTGCACTACTCTGCATTTATCAATACTAAATCTCCATCTTTATTGTATTACTGCATAAGGTTTGTCCATAGTAGATTACTAGTATTCTTTATTTGGGCCTAATATTTAGATAATTACTCAGTACTAACACCTTTGTCATTCTTAACCCATTTTTCATGATTTATGACTATTTATGCACTTTGTGCAACTCCAGGGATGACTTCTGTCCATAAATAATTTATTCCTTGTGAATTTTTCACCAAATATTCATCTACAAAATGTCTTTCCTTCCTACCTTATGTCTTTCCCTCCTACCCTTCTTCAAAACTTAAGATTTTCAAGTAGATTTTACAAAATACACCTGTCATCCACATGCTGTTTGCTCCTTCTAGTTATTACCATAATTTTTAAGGCAGCACATCCCTTAGAAAAGCCCTGTTGGCATTTTCGCCAAGTATCACCATTTTTCATGCATCTCTGACTCTTCAACTGCATTCCTCGTTGTAGTTTCTATCAGATGGACTGGTAGAGATGCCAAGCCTCCTGCTACTTTCCTCTGCAAATGTATCCCAGCAATTTACTCCACATCAAATTTGTAACCTTACTAGTCCTTAGATACATGAACAGTGCTAAGGGTGAGGTTATGCCCAATATTTTGTCTATATCTTTGTATCTGTTACATATTAATTATCGCCAGTAAGACACTAACAAAGCATAAAAATTCCATAAAATTTGGAAAAACTAAGCTAAAAAATAATTATATTTTGACTATAATTATGTATTACAATTATTATATTTTAATTATAAACAGAATGTTTGCACTGTTTCCAGTGAGATTTCAATTTTTAACCTCCGCTAAATGTACTGCAGGGGTATTTATACTGATGTTTACTTTGCTAAAAGTTAAGATGCTATGTGTGTGCTTGAATAAAGAAAAATTAACTACGAGCATTTTGATCTAAATGAAAATCACCTTAACACCTTTATAGATTTCTCTGCATTACTGAATAGTCTGCAGTTACAGTCAAGAGTGGTTTGGCCCTAACATAAAAACAAGCCAACAATCCTACAGAAATAATGCAAACTAGCAACTGCTAGTATTAACCAGTAACCGTAACAGAAATATTTAAAAATTTCATTGTGCCAAGTCCTGACAGTACACTTATTAAAGAAATGGAAAAGGAAGAAGGGGGAAAAAAAAGTGCTGACAAATAATAAAGCAGTTAACTAGTTTATGCCTAGATTTTATTTCAGGATAGCTGCATAGAAAAGTAATTAAAGCAAACAAACATATGAACTTCTAAAGTCTCTTTTCTCTTATTTCAGGCCATAACTATGAAAAGAAGAAAGATATCAGACTTTGAAATTTAAGAAACGTGCTTCTAGAAACTAAAAGAAGCTGACACAGACAGTCTGAGACGAAACATCAGACCTACAGCACTGCTTCTGTGAGCTCTTACACTGTGCTGTCAAGCACACATAATTCATCAATACAGAGGCATATCAGGAAAGGCTCACCTCATTTTGCCTTTTGAAGTTATGTCCACTCGCACAGGTTCAAATTTATGAGCAGGGGATATAACTTCCACGACATAAGATCCTGAAGGCACATCATGAACCACAAAACTTCCATCTGTCCTGAAAAAAAAGTGAGTTCCACAACATTTCAGTATGCTCCAGAATATAAGACAGGGTGCTTTGTTGGTATTTTTTTTTAAAGCTGTATTATTCTATATTACAAATCTTAATATAACCACAATGACAAAAAGGAAAATTTAAAGCAAATCAGCACTCAAAATATCAAGCCCCTTAAGTTCATCAATGCATGCTGCAATAGGAGCAGAAATTCCCTATTAGGTTAAAGATTTTGTTGTGCCCTCAAGGTGTTGTCTTGCTGGAGGAGTAATTTAACAACCCGAAAAGATCTGAAATAAGTTTTATTTCATGTATTCAAGCGATGGCAGAAGTAATTTACACCTTCCTTCCTCCTTCTAAAATACATACAATGAAGTTTACTTTGCTTCAGTGCTTCTGCTGAAAACAAGACCCCCCAGACTGACATTCTACATAGTGTGGGTGGGTATAAGGGACGATTTGCAATGCACAAAAATAACAATTTGTGCCTTTGTTGCGAAATTGCGGTTTTTACTCCTAATTGCTCCTTTTAGGACCAGACCATGCTGGAAAGCTCAATCACAGCAATAAGGAAACTAAGAGCTCTGAACATTTACACAGAAGGGATTTTTACACAGGTGGCTTTTATTTTAAAATATGAAACTTGAATATTCGATGAAAATATTAATAAAAGGTTACTTGCAAGCTTCAGCACTAGTTGCCTTAAAGGTACAGAAGTTTTCCTCCTATGTGTTTCCAGAAGTCTCCAGTAAGAAAAACCTGGTGTTCTCTACCCTATTAAAAGAAACATCAAAGATCTCTTTTCTAAAAATAAGATTCAAAGTTCAGACAAAATTTTGTTCAAAGGGCAAAAAATGTAATAAACCCTAACAAATGAGTAATATGCACCAGAAAAACAAATAAATGAGCCCTCTTAAAAGAGAATTCTCAAAGAATTTGTCATTATGTCCTTCATACCACATCTCTCTCGAACAAGCACAACACTTACAGACCTACCTACCTTTATGTGATGATCTGAATCCCTAAGAATGCTTACACTGTCTTATATTGCAACTGCTATAACAATGTTTTCCTGAGAATTTCATTTTAATTTTTCACTCTTTACAGTATTGGAGAAATTTAGAGTTTCAATTAAACATTTAGAAATTTGCCAACTTGATAGCCATTATTAAATCAGCTTGTCAGGCTTGTCATAACTTGTTTGTAGTAGCTTAGCAGGTACTACACTGTCAAGATTCTACAAGATCTGCAGAGTAGACTCTGTTGTGCTAATCTGTTGACAGAATACAAAGTCAAAGTTAACTGCTATTGCAGAGGGATTAAAAATTATTAGTATTTATGAGGGTATATCCTACTTCCATGTAATCTCATTTTTATAAATATTTTAAAAACAATTTATTATACTGTATTGAAAATCACAAAGAAGAACTTAGGATTTACTTCTACTCTTGAAATTATGACATTATTTCAGTTCTTAATTCCAAGGATATTTTCTATGTCTTAGATTCTCTAGATATTTTGCCTATCTGAATATATCCAGTACCATCCAAGTCTGAATAAAATAATGATTCTTTACAGCTTCCAGCTACCTTTTGACGAAGTTGTGTGATGGAATAAACCCACGTCCCTTAAATTAGTTTTCCCCAGTTAAAGTTTTTCACGGGTACTCTTAACACAGAACTACAGCTGTAACTTCTGCCATGAACAAACATATCTCCATACCGGGTAAATTCAAAGCCAAGGTGAGGTTCTTAAATAAGAAATGACAGAATTTACAGTACAAGTGGAGAAGAAACATGGTGCTGCAGATAGTGCAAATGCGTTTGGGGTTTCTGTTTTAGCTGTTTTGTTTTTTTTTTTTTTTTTTTTTTGAATTAAAACTCCATTCCTAAGTTTTTGGCCAGCAACCTGAGTCATCAGTTTGGATACGCCTGAAAGGCTGAGGCCAAAGCCTACAGCACTGCAGGCTGGCCGTACCCAGCCCATTGCAAGGCAGCGGCCCAGTGTTGACAGAACCGCCAGCAGCTCAACCCGCATTCCGTGATTCCGCGAGCCCGCAGCCGTGCGCGGCTCAACGGGACACGGCCGAGCCCTCCGGGGAGGAGCCGTCCCCGCCATCTCGGGGCCGGACAGGGCCCCACGGCCCCAGCAGACACCGGCTCCCGCCCGGGCAGGGCTGCCTGCCGCCCTGCGGGCCTGAGCCCCCGCCCCGCCCGCCGCTCACTTCAGGAAGCCGACGTGCTCCTCCCCGTCCACCAGCACCCGGGCCCCCGCGATCCAGTCCTGCGGCTTCACCCCGGCACCACGGCCCGGCCCTCGATCTTAAACCGCTCCCCGGGGCCCGCGCCGCCCGACGGCTCCGCCGGCCCGACGGGCTCCGATCCGCGGGCGCCGCGGGGCAGCGGCGCCGCCGAGAGCAAGAGCAGCGCCAGCCACAGGCCCCGACCCGCGCCGCCATCGCCGCGCACCGCCCGCCCCGCTCTGCGCCTGCGCCGCCGAGCGCAGGAACTGGCTCCGCCCCCCCTGAACAGGTCCGGCCGCTCCGGACCCGGCCGGTGTCGGAAGGGCCGGGACCGATCCTTCTGCTTCGGTTTGGGACTAAAAGCAAAGGATAAGTTGCCGCTTAAAACGTGGAGTGACTGAAATGTGAACCCGAAAAAAGTAGATGTGTAAGAAGTTCATGTATCTTCCTTGGTAATGGATATACTTGAAATTTTCATAGTTGTCGTGAAAAGAATAACAAACATTTTCTAGGGGGGAAAGTAACAACAACAACAACAAAAAAAACCTCACGAAATATTAAAACTGGCCTAAAGCGTCATCTTTTAAATTATTTATAGCACTGCAGTTTGTTTGATTCGTTACAATAGAATGAAATTGTATTACTTAGCAGGCAGACACAGACTTAGGGGAGAAACCACGGGCTGTAATACCTTCCCTGCCCCCTAATTTCCCTCCGCAAAGCACGTCCTGTTATGTCACATGTATTCATTGTCACGTTGTGACTACACTTGCTTCCTTTTACCTCTCTTATTTATGTCAGACCTAATTACTGAACCTGTGGAAAACGCTACCATTAAACAAGATGAACCTGGTCATCAGCTGATAATAAAAATACTGCATTATACTAGGCATGATTTTAAAAGCATGTCATCCTGTGTCAGTGGGATGTTGTGAATTATTTGTCTATTAGTGGCTTTGAGCTGCCTCTACTTGGAGAAAATCAGGAAGATGAATGATCTATGAGGTTCTTCTGTCATATAAGCTCACAAACACCTAAAACTCCACCAGTTTTGGGGGTGGAAACCTAAGAATCACATAACTGAATAGTGTTAAAAGTACTTACAAATAGAACCACGATGCAGAAGCTTTTATGTTAACAACTCTTATGGCAACACTCTTTCCAGTACACCACCACAGACAGACATCTTCTTCATAATGATATAGTGACAGTTAGTGTAAAAATGCTCCTATTTAAAAAATATCCTCAAGGAACTGTAGAAGGATACTGTCAGACCACAGTATGAATGATCATGCCCTCCAGTTTTAAGGATTTCCTCATCCTGATAAGTTGTTTTTATAACCTACATATTACAGTTTCTTGGTTTAAATCCTTGGAGAACCCAAAGAAAAAGACCCTGTCTTTGTTCTTTCATAATCTAATCCAAGAAGTTTCTCTCTATATATACCATCCTGTTAACAAATTGAGAAGCTAATTAAACAGCATCTTGCCTTATCCAATAGTGCACTGGCATGCACCCTTTTCAGTGTTAGGTTAGTAGTTCCTTGTCCTCTCACCTTGTGCCTTTGTTACATATTAAAAGTTCTCTTTCATACAGATATATCAGCTACCATATTTTTAAGTGCACACAACTGTGGAAAAATTAATTTGGTTGATTACTGCCCTTTTCTGGTTAAGACTAGCTATAACAGCAGCTTGAGTGGATTGCACAATGCTATTTTGAGAGTTTTGATACCATGCTGTGGGTGTTTGTCTTTTAGGTAAAAACAACAAATCCCAGAAAAACAGTAGGACAAATGGAAACAGAGACATAAAACCATCCAGGTATATATTTATCAAAATAATTAGTACATCAGCTGGGAGATGCTGCCTGTTTTTATTCTGGAAGGAATTTTACTATTTAGCAAAGTTGTTTCTGCAGCTTGATTTCAAGTGAATCTTCCATCAAAAGACAGATAAAACTGCCAAGTAACAGTTTCAGTTCAATGGAAACAACCAAACAATTCTATGAACTTGAAAATGCAGTCAAGAGTGACCTCCATGTTTTGTAGTTGTCTCTTCATTGATGGATCCACTCCTTGAGTAGCAGCTACACAGAAAATTGCAAGTTTCTTGGTTCTACCCTGCTCACAGGCAAAATTTCGGTTTTGTCTGAGTTGCTTCAGCCAGCTGTCACTAATGCTACAGAACCGTCAGCCAGATGGATGAGAGCTGACAGTCCCTAATGGGTTGAACAAAGAGAAGGCCTAGATTAATGTAATGCCATCACACTGGTAACACTGAAATCTCTGTCTGCAGATTCTTGTCACCTTTGATTTCACATACGAACTGGAAAAGGAGAGGAAACCTCTTATTTCCCTCTGAATAAAACATCAGAATCCAAGATCTTTGTGGCTGTTTACAAAGAATTATGTGGTTTGGAGTACTGTTGGATACTCTTAAGTAGTAAGAGAGATTTTAATCTCCCAAGGATAAAAAGATTTTGCAAAAAATGTAACAGAACTTATTTTTTGATGAATCCTTTTCACAGTCAGAATGCTATCAAAACTTGATACGTGTCTTTTGCTTACAAGTCACCATTAGTAAAGCATTTCATTCACCTTTGAAAATTTCAAAGGTGATTGCTCTGTAAAACTTCTCTTTCCATAAAGCTAATAGTATCTTGGCTAGTATTTAAATATTTGCTCTGGAAAATGAATATGATTTGTCATTGATACTGGTTTACTGTAATACACCAGACAGATGCTGAACCTCAAACGGCAGCAGTCCAAAATCTGTTCTGTGCGTAACTCAGGCTGGATATGCAGAGGTGTTGACTTTGACCAGACAAGCAGGGAGCACCTTCAGCCATCTGCCTCTAATCTTACCATAATCTTTGAGTCAGTCCCCTGATATAGATACACAGGTAACAACACTTAACACACCAGATGAGTAATGCTGGTTCACAAATGCTCGGTGGAAGCAGAGATACAATCCTTGCTGACACAAAGAATAAATAAGAACTACATGTGCATCAGAATACTCATAGCTACATCCTATTTGGTTTTTGATAAAATAATTAAAGGTGAGAAGAAATCAAAATGCCCAGCCAAGCAAGCAGATTTATGAGAGTACACAAACTGAAGATAGATGGAAGAGTTTGGCATAAGGCTACTGTGAAAGACCACAGCCAGGAAACTAACTTACTGGGCTCTCTCCTACCCAAGGAGCTTTACTATGATTTAAAACAAAATTAACAAAAATTGCGCTGCGTATTTCTTTCAGAACCATTTAAAAAATAAATTATTGTTGTATGCCATCTACTGGCAATTTACTGTGCTACACCAGAAATGGTAACACTGACAGAAAAGTCAGGATTGCAGCCTGAGTTTAGCCTGAGTCTTCTTGTTCTTTTGAATATAAGATACCCTGAGAGGGTCTCTGACCTGGGGCAGAAAGTGCACAGACCATCTTTAGTTGCTCCAGCATCTCAGGCTGCTTCAAACGGGTTGCCATTCAAAGAAGGACAGTGAAGCTGATGAAAGGTCTGGAGCACAAGAAGCAGCTGAGGGAGCTGGTGTTTTTTAGCCTGAAGAAAACGAGGCTCAGGGAAGACCTTATTGTTCTCTAAAACTATCTGAAAAGAAGTTGCAGCAATGTGAGGATCAACCTCTTCAACCATGGAACAAGTGACAGGAAGAAATGGCCTCAAATTGCACCAGGGAGGATTAGATAGGACATTAGGAAAAAATTCTGCTTCAAGAATTGTCAAGCATGGGAACAGGCGGCTCAGGGAAGTGGTGAAGTCCCCATTCCTGGAAGTAGTTAAATGACACAGAGATGTGATGCTTAGGGATACGATTTAGTGGGCTTGGCAGTGTCAGGTTACTGGTTGGACTCGATGACCTAAGATGTCTTTGGCAACCTAAATGATTCTATGTTGGGGCAGAAAATCTCTTAATCCACTGCAAACTCTGCAGTTGTCAGAATAATTCCTACATCTCCAACATGTCCACCCCCACAGCATGGAGTCAGCATGTAGGATTGAGGACTTTCTGTCTCAGGGAGATCATATTCCCCTACTCCCTTCTTTCCTTTCACCTCAAGTTGTCCAGATAAACTTCTTCTGGACTTTTTTGTCAGGAATGAATTGTTTTCATCTTCTTATATGTCCAAAACCATGAACAGGACACTCTACTTTGACACACTTATCCTAGAAGATAGCAAATACTGACATTGAGATTGCAAGATGATAGCCAGTTTTGTCTGGTTACAACTGAACTCATCTTTACTAAATGAAAATTTATTCTTCAGTGGAGGAAATTTAATTAATAGTTTAAGTGCAGGGAAAAGGAGCATAATTTTCCTACTGTAAAAATTTCCAGACTCCCTCATGCAAGCAGAACAAATATGTAACATGATGGTAACATGGAAGTCAGTTTTACAGTACTTCAACTGCACTCCTCATCTGCTCCTGTTCTCTGTAAAAATTTGACCCTACATATCTGTTAAGCAGAAACTGTGCATTAACCATGCAAGCAGTAGGTTTAATAATTGCAGCATTCATTAAGCTGACTAGGTAAGAAGCTATGACCCACAAAATGGTGCTACACACATCCTCAGATTCCTGTGTTGTTACTTGTATGGACAGCACCTGTAATCATTCACATGAGGCTAGAGTGACACATCAGTGTGATGGCTGGGTTTTTAAAATATAAGCAGTTTAGAAACCTTATTTCTTGGTATGCAGTCTAAATGCTGTTGTTTCTTTACATCTGGGTTTTATTTCCATAATGCCACAAGGTGGCCTCCACATAATACAGCATTGTCCTTCACAGAATGACATATGAAAGCATGCTTTTGCTTTACTGCAGTGTTAGTAACAGACCACCACAAAATGACGCTTTCTTCATATTTCAGGCCCCAGAAGCTTTCATGCTGTGTAGAGTTGGTTCACATCTGACAGGAGATCAGAGAACACAAAGCAGCTGCAAGCATTTTTCAGAGGATGTTCTACCAGAGAGAAGCTTGTTCAGGAACCAAGCGTGTGACACTCTCACAGAGCAGGTCTAGAAGTTGTCTGCCCTGCAGAGAGTCTGGGAAATCCTGCATCCACGCCTGCAGTAATTCAGACAGCATGAAGCAGTTGCTTAAATTATGCTACAGTTACTTCTGTGCTAGGAGGACCTGAAGTAAGAAAGGCCAGAAGTAGCAGAGATCTTCTTTCTGGCTGGAAGTTAAACCATTTCTGGCCTATCAGAAAGCTGATGCTGTTTTTCAAGGAGATGAACGACTAAAGCCCACTAAAGATTGATTTGCACTATTCCAAAGCTTACTGTTCTTTTTTTTTTTTTTTTTTTTTTCCTGGGGAGGGGGTGCAGGGGAGCTTTATTTTACACACTTTATAGTAGAACTTAAAAGTATAACAATGCAAGTGGAATTGGAGTACCAATTTCTAGATAATAAACATTTTCTTTGGTGTCTTAATGTTACAAAAGCTATTACAGTGTGTACTATTAGCAAATCTACATTCAAACTAAATATGAAAAGTAGTAAAACCTGTGAGCTTGCAATATTTGACAAAGCAAAAAGAACAAAGCTGGGTCTTAAACTCCTTTTCTCATTTACAGAGAAAATTACAGTGGCTCTGAATTGAAGTGTATCTTCAGCAGTAGCTGTAGAAACCTTTTTCTTTTAAACACAATCTGCCTATTTTTGAGAAGCTGACAGCTGTAACTCTCATTGGTTTTAAGTTGATCTGTACACACCTTTCTTGTACAAGGCTGGCATTTGAGATGCATAACACCACATGCACACAGCTGATACCTAAACAAGTTTACCAAGTTGCTATTTCTTTGAAATTCAACACTTGGAAGAATAACTATTGCTAACTTTTTCCCACTGTCTTCTTTCTGCAATTCTCCTGTAACTCTTTTCAAGCTGCTGTTGAAATAAGCAACTTTTGTTCTTCTGTCCTTCAATCTTTGTCTTGTTTATCTGAATGAAATAATTTGGAGGTGCATTACACCTCCATTACACTTTAAATAAGTTAAATCTGAATCTTGCTTTTATCTTTAAAGTGCATTCCTATTTGTGTGGGTTTTTATGCTGAATCAGACTATGCAAGTAACGACATGCCTTAATGAGCCTGAGTTTGTACATGACAGAGAACTGCTCAAATGTCCCACTGTGGGGAACTGCACACATTATCTACCATTAATCAATGGCAAACAAGCTAATTTTCTATGCATTGTTACATTGCTATTCAGTGTGTTAAACAGTTTCATTAAAGCAACATGATTAACAGCTTTGCAATAAGTAATACTTCCTGTTTGACTCAAATATATCAATGTCAGTCTTAGACTAGAGGTAAGTAACAGTCCTATGGGAATAAAGTGATTCCATCTATATTAGATTAATACCTAGTTTTAAAACTTTAATAATTTAGCCTGATGCAGGATTTGCCAATTCCCAAATAAGCACTATGGGGTTAAATGAAATAATTTTTAGATTTATAGTACTAGGATTATCATATAAAATCTTTCCAATTGCAGCCTGAAGTTTTGTACTTGCCATATGATTCATGGGTTTGGAAGCCTATGTTTCCTCCTCTGTTTTTCGAGCTAAATAAAAAATGGCTCATTTTTCTATTTCTCATACATTTTTGGAAGAAAATAAGGACAATGCCTTTTCTTCCCTCTAGTACTTGTTTTCATTATTTGTAGATACACTATAAATATCTTTAACAGCAGGCTCCTCTGGGAAGCTCTGTATAATGGCTGGTAAAATCCAGGGCTCACTGGAAGTAGTAGCTTTGCTACAGATAGATTCCTAGTTTAGGCAAATAAAGTAACTGTGATCTATTGAAAGAGTGTTGCAGGATTTAATTTTCAACTTTTACTGTCTCCTGCAAGCCTGAAGAATTCAGCAAAGCATCTTAAAACTGGTATTCATTCCAGGTGACAGAGTCTAGTTTAGAATGATTTCTTGCAAGTGTAAAGGTATGTTTTTAGATATTGACATGTCAAAATATTTGGAGGAGGAAAAAAATCCAAATAATTGCCAGGACTGCTCTGTTTTCATGCAGAAGTTGTTGGGACATATGGATGGGACAGAGAGGGGAAGAAACAGTGGCATAAACTCTTAACAAAAATATACATTGCACTGAGATCCCAGGTAATACCTGTCTAGAAAAGAAACAATCTAAATCAAACCCCCCACTCTGCTCATCTCTGAAAGTGATAATGTTATTTTATGAGCTATCCCTTTGTGCATAAAATAGTGTGATGCTCAATGAAAAAGCAACTGGACCTCTTAAACACTGCAGTGTAGGTAGCTACCTGGAAGAGGAGCATTCTTCAGCAAGGCCACAGAGAGCTTGGGCTCAGGTGAACCACGTGCAAGTCCCACTGCAGGCTTTTACACAGCCCAGTATCTAGCTGGACAGTCTCTGTGGTGGACAAAACATAAGGAGATAAGAAAGTCTGAGCTTGTGCATTCAAAATTAGAAGATTCTCCTTGCTGGAGCCATCTGACTTAAATTAGATCTTCCTCTCACTTGAGTCTCCCATTGTTGAGGTCATAAAATTCAATTCTATTGCTGCAAAGCCAGCACAAATGACATTTTTATCAAAAACTGTACTGCTCCTAAACACCAGTGAAGATATTATTTTGGACTATTAAAATCAGTTCAAGTTCTGAATGCATTTCCTGGCCAAAAGACAACCTCATATAAATGCCTGAAAAATGAGACAATTATGCTAAACCAGAAACACATGGACAGCAGTATCTTGGCGACATACCTTAGGGCTAATGGATAGAAACTGCTCTATATGGTAGGAAAAATATAAAAATATCATAAGGTGAGTAAATACCACAAAGGAACCACAGACAAATAAATTTTGTCAGAAAAGAAGTTTGAATGAGGATAATAAGATCTATAGATTAGTAATCTTTCAATACAGAAGCCTATTACAATCAAGATTTAGATTTGGTGAGTTTACAAAGGAAGGGAGGTCTTACAGTTCCTTTCACATAAGCAGAATCCTTGACATGAGAACTGTTTCAACCAAACTAAACTTAAAGGAATCACTAAATGCTTATTTTCCAGAGCTCAGAGAGAACTGTCAAGTAAGAAAGCAGCATCAGAAGTGTGTATGCCAAATCCTGCAAACAGAAATGCTGAAATATGCCTCGCTAGTCCCCAAGGTAAAAGCTGAAGTTAGTAAGCTGCCAGTTGAGAAGAAAAGCTCCAAGGGCGTTTTCCTCTTATTTACAGCCCTTCAGAGTAAGGTGGCTGAGGTCACAAACCAAATATTCACTTAGAAAGTAAACTAAATCACAGTGCACTAACCCTGAAAAATCCCAAACAATTTGTAATCTCAGAGACTCCTTGCTCAGAAAGGCATTCTCATGTCCTCTTTTTAATGAAAAATGGAAAGCAGCATTTCTTGTCCTTTGGCTGCAGCACTACTTTATGCTAGAGACAAGTGAATTCTAGTTTTTTGGTTTGGGTTGAGTTTTGAATTGCTGTTTGTGGTTTGGTGGTTTTTGTTGGGTCATGTTGTGTCCATTTCCCTCCTCCATCTTCCCCCCTTTCTGACTTTTAGCTTTAGTAGCAACATTCTCTGTTCATCTGGAAAGCAACTAATCTGCTTTTTGAGTCAAGAACTGTGAGGTGAAAAGAACCCCTTTAGAGATGTTAAGGGACATGCCACCATTAGAAATACAGATGTATTGGAGTGCAGAGCAAAGGGCAAAAATGATACTTCTGCACAGAAATGAATGCAAATGTGCTTATACAGCATTTTGTGAACATAAACCATCCTCATTCTACCCAACATCCTGATTAT
Organism: Muscicapa striata striata; assembly: GCA_030060385.1. Classification (NCBI taxonomy): domain Eukaryota; kingdom Metazoa; phylum Chordata; class Aves; order Passeriformes; family Muscicapidae; genus Muscicapa; species Muscicapa striata. The sequence continues at coordinate 839,779 of JAREIS010000051.1, read as the reverse complement.
TTTCTGTGGTCAGAAAACCATGAAAGACATAAGCTTATAAAAATGAAAATTCAAATTGGCACCAACAAATTTAAAGAACTGCACTCAGATGAAGAGGCAAGATGGGTGAACAAGATCCCCAACATAAACCAACAAATCACTCACCCCTAAGTTGCAGGATTTCTCCCTAACTAGTCACCAGCCTGCCATTTGCAAAGGTTCAGAACTGTAGGCATTTTTAATTAATAGCCAGTACAGTACTGGTAGGGACTCATGTTTAAAAACATTTATACATACACTAACCCTCTTAATACAACAGCTTCATCTTAAATATCATAGTGGCCTCCACAGTTGCTCTGTGTAGGGCATAATCCTAAATCTCTGAGTTTTCACAGATCAATGGCACTGAGTTGTTTTGTAGAACCTGGAAGACCTGAGGGACAAGACATCACTTGGGAAACTAGGTGTGCCAAATATGAAAGCATTTTATTCTCACTTGGATAAGTGACAAAGATGTGGAGCTGGAAATTCAGCCAAGCAGATGTGCCCCAACATGTCAGAGTGGTGGAAAAGCAGCAACTGTGAGGAAATAGGACTGCTCTGTGAGCATCAGGTCTCCAGCCTTCCTTTGTGAAATGCTTCACTGCTGTGGATTAAGCACACAGGACTGGAAAGTCTTCCAGTTATCATCATCCACACGATATCCCAACAATCACAGGCACCCTTTTCAGGTATTGGGAATTTTTGATCTGCATGTTAAAACACTCCTCCTTCCCCAGTTTTATGCAATTCCATACACTGACACCCAGGACAGCACACATTGTCCACAGTTCTGATTAGAAGGTGCCTGTGTTCAAGCCCTCAACCCCCATAATAATTCCTGATGCCACCACTCAGAGGACAGTATTTTTAGAGGTACCTCTTGCAGGACTACCTCACCATCCAATTAACAGATTTAGAAAACTCCCTGTCTGCTCTCTTTATCCAAAAACACCTTAACTGTAACACCTTAAAAAAGAAGAAAGAAGGAAAACCAAGCAACCAAACAAAAAAAACCCCAAAACAAACAAACAAAAAACCAAACCCCAAAAAGCAAAACAAATCAAAAGGCTCTAAGAAAATTTATGTGAAAAGACAGTTGCTCTGGTGGGCAGGGTTCACTTTATAACCTCACAAACAGCTACTCTGCTTATTCTTATGCCAATGCTGGCTGCTGGCACAGAATTATTCCAGAATTAACACTTCCATCGATCACCACTCATTTTGGCTGATTAAAAAGTCAAGCTTTTTAGACTTACCAAAACACAAGGTTGAGAACAAAACTTGCCAGCTATTTCTTTAGTATTGCTTTGCTTTACTGCTTCACTAGTAATAGCCTAAACCTTACAATGTTGAAAATCAGGTTTTATCACTACTTGTACCATGATGGTCAATTGTATTTTTGTCATTTACTGTTTCCTGCAGCTGGAATAAAGGTGGCAGAGTCATCCAGAAATTAAATAATGCAGCAAGGTTGTTTTTTTTTCCTGTTCAGTCAGAAACTTGCTATTTTAATAACTAAAATTTTAAGCAAACACACATAAATGCTTATGTCTTTAAGCTTCAAGACAAAGTACTACTATTAGAAGACATAGAAAGTATTAAGAGATTTCTGCTCTCCAAACCAAACACACAACAAATAGCTCCTTTCTGCATTCATTGTAGCAATTTGGTCAGAATAGAAAGAGCAGTTTTAGTTTTTTACAGCCAAGAGCTGTTAAGATTTCAGCTCCCCAATAATCCATCATTGCATTTTTATCTAGACTAAGCAGGTAATAGGACAGCTGATTCACATAAGAAGACAATTCAATAGTAATGAAATGTGTACTGTCCTAACAGCTGCCTGTTTATATTTGTGCAATATCCCCATTTAGAACCAAACATGCCATAGGTTTCTTGTATGTGGTAACCCTCCTCTGAAACCCTCCTAAAAATAATTTAACACTTGCAGAAGTTTGTCTCATGCAAAAGAGATGTAACGAAACTCTGTTATCACAAAAAACAAAAAGATCAGCTATTTTTTTGAAGATGGAATACTTACTGCACTACGTTTTTAAATCCATAGAATATCTGAAATTAGAAGTGGCAACTGCAAGATCCAAACATAATTTGGGCTTTTTAAAAGTGAAGTTCAATAGATTCAATTTGACAAAGAGACACCATAAATTACAAGAGCTATTTTAAACTGTTTACAGCTGTAACAGCAGGCAGTTTTGGAATGTAACTTTATCTTGATATTTAGATTTGGGTTAATTGTTTCACAATATACATAGTGCTTATGTAAAAAAGAAAGTATCAAGAATACGATTACAGTATCAGTAAAGTCCACTAGTTCTGTTTATTTCAAGCCTATACACACAGAAAACAGCCTCCTTCCCAAATCCACAGAAAACTGTTATTCATAGAAGTCTATTAAAAAAAGTCAGAAGCATATTTGTAAAAGCATTTTATCATATTTTGGCATCCATCATTTTCCAATGGGGATTCAAATGGTTCTAAGAACTTAAATGAAAGAATAACAGAAGAATAAAAAGGGGGGAAAGATAAAGGTGATGTCCTTGTGTTTTGTTACAGCAAAGAATATATATTTGAAACCCCAACACTTAGTTGCTCATCTACACTACAGCACTCAGAGCAACAACTGTCTGAATTGAAGCAGTGATCTGTATGAATCACATCCACTATGGAACACGTTCAATCTGAAAGTAGCAGATCTGATTTTATAGCAATGGTCAGCAGCAACAAGCTACATAAAGAGACATGCTACACAACTCCCATCAGTACAGAAACAAAAATATTCTAGGTCTGCAATAGCTGAAGACTATGTGGATATTTCCATTTTATCCCTTTAAAGGACAGTGCTACACCTCCTGCCTCCCTTATGGCAGGTTAGTATCCAAGTCCAGCTTAGTACTCAATGCAAAAAACAAGAACAGAAACAATACTGCAGCTACAGTTATTTAGAATGAAAGCACTTTATTTTTTTCCAACCAAGTTCAAAGTCAAACTTAGAGCTGTGAGCGCACACTTCAATTTGTAGGTATTAACAAAATTTGCGTGAAAAGTTTCAAAGATGGAAATTTTTCACAGTTGCTTCAAATTGAATCATGTTAAATAGCTAGCCCCATGTTTAGTCTAGAATTCTTATCTTCCCCTCCTCATTTCTAACAAGACACACTCTTAGTATATTTAAAGTAGATGAGCAATAAATAACATCAGTAAGTGCTAAAGAATATATGTGGAAAGGGGGAGAAAAATAGTTGCATTTAGTCTCATTCTTAGACATCCACCAAGCCATTTAACTCCTGGAATAAATGTAAGTTGTTTAAAGAAGGATAACATAAGCACTAATAACACAAACATGCTCAATCTATTCTCTCTGTGAATCTTTATCTGTAGCCTACAATGATTACTGTGTGTAGGATGGTAGACTGAAGGCAAAAATTAGACTACACTGTCTGGCTTTTACCAAGGCTATTAAAAACTGCTTCATTTTTTTTTCCTTCACTAACGCAACATCAGCTCAATATAAAGTTCCTCTCAAAGGAATCAACTGCTTTCATAAACTTTAGCATTTGCATTGTGCAAAGCTGGAGTAACTTCACACCAGTACCAGAATTTGCATGGTTTTGTATTCTGAAATAGCTAACTAGGAACCACCAGTTTCACTTTGCACCAGAAAACTAGGCACAAAAAATAGCTGCAAATCTCCACACTAAGACAGACATTCAGTCTTCTGTAGAACTGGAAGATCTGGCAAGATGAACTGGCAAAAGCAACCACTTGCTAGTCTAAAATATAACCTTCACATAAGATATTTTCAAGTTTCCACACACAAAAATATCCACTCTTTCAAGAAAAAAAATCACAAATTAACACTGTAGCATCCATCTTCAAAACCTTTATCTCTTCAACGCAAAATGCATAAAGGCATTTAACTCCAAACTTGCCTACTTCAGATGCCAGAAAATGAAAATACAGCCTGCTTTATAATGCAGCAGGGCTGATGGCACTCAGCATAGTGCATGCCTACTTTGTCCTTTCCTACTCTCCCATCCCTCCTGCACCTCAAGTGTTAAAACTGCAGCCTCTGAAAAAGCAACCTATAGGAGGAAAAAAAAACCATTTTATTTATATCTCACTGCAGGGAGTAAGCTCTTGGAGGGCTGATGCTATTTTTTTTATTGATACCAGCAACAATATCTAAGCACTATTAAGGAGTGTGGAACTGCAGTACCTGTGTGATATAAGAGTAGAGGACTCTTTCCTGAGAAATAGGCATAGCTCCTTCAAAACAGAGACATACATAATCATTAAGACATGCTGACTTCTTCATATGCAGCTAATTAATGGCATGGCCTTTTCCACCTCCACTCTTCAGCAAGCTATCAGCAATACCTTAACTTGGCCATTTACAAAATACTGGACTTTTTTTTTTCTCCCCAGCCCTGCAGAAAGAGACAGTTTGCCAGAAGGATTCTCTAATTTCAGTTTAGAGGATGGACAAATCCTGGGTCACACTTAAAAGTACTCCTTCAGCAAAAGAGCCTCAAGTACTTTCAGGGAACGCTACTGAGGCAAAAGACACAATTTTTCAAAGACATCTGTTTCATATCAAATGATATAACACAAAGAACAGTGTTGTGGAGACATCCTTCATCCTCAAGTACATATGTGCTTCTGCATCACAAGAACACACATATAAAGGATTAATTCTGCCTGGATCTTCTGACACATCCTAAACCCAGCATTTTTAGAAAATATCACAAAGATTAGTATTTATGCTAATAAACTTAATTCTTAGAGTCACTGAGCGATATGAATTTAGTGGAGTTACACAGCTGTTACGGCATTTAACTCATGCCAGCTCTGACCAGATATTACACATGCACATTCTGTAACAGTAAAACTGATTCCTAGCCATTTAAGAACTAAAGAGAATACAAGAAGCTGAGCCTGAATATTAGTGCGAATAGTTTAAATGAATTAAGAACACAATGGAAAAAATAATTTCATAATACAGACATCTGAATCCTGTTCTTACAGTCTAGTAGCTGCCTAAAAACAGTAAAAAACTCATTTAAAATAAGGCACAGATACTAATGACAATGTTTAATACTGTATTATTGATGCTGTCAAAATACAACTTTTGGCAGTTAAAAAGAATGCATTACTTTATTAGATATTCCTCAGTAATGATTCTCAAGTCAATCTTACCTTGCCTCTAAAACAAAAGCACTGTCCACAGTTAGGATTTGGGAACCCTATGGCCATACACAGAATTCATTATACGCCCATGTATCTAAATCTACATTCAAGCTAGATTTTTAAATACTGGAGCACCCCTTCAACCAATTACAACTATGCTTCCTTATATTATCAGAAATAATGGGCCACAAGTTACTTTATTTTGTCCACTGCAAAAAGAAAAAAAGAAAAAAAATCTGAGTTTCCATAGAGGACATTCTCCTTGAGGAATAATCTAAGATTTTCAGCAATTGCCACCTAAATGATGATACTAGACTTCGTTACTTTTACATTTAAGTGTTAAACAGAAAAATAGTAAAACAATACAAGACTGTTGTCATACTATAGTTCCTTTAGATTTTTAATTGATAGTAAGAACATTTGAAAAGTCCCATCTTAAAACTTTTTGAGCATGGAGTATCTCTAATGATACACAACAGTTCTAGCAAAAAGATTGTTTTTGTGCATGTTTCCAAATTGTCCCAAAAAGTTCGCAGTTTTGGGATGCCCCAGAAATTCTTTGCAACTGACTGCACTAGGAAATGCAAAACCTTTGATGGTTTGCAGAACAGTCGAGTAACTAAAAGCACCAAGATCTGATGACAGATTTCTAATTGGCCTTCAGAAGTCAGCAACAATGATACATAAACTGTATACAAAACTAAGCAATAGGAGGCCTGAAGTTATTGACCACTACAGGAGTTTAAAATTCATGTATTTAATCTGTAAAGCAAAAACCACTTGTGGCTATCAAAAGACTTTTCTCCTGCATGTCAATAAAAGTGCACATGCTTAATGCTAGGTATGAAAACAACCCTTGCAAGTACTTATTATTAAGGAAGTAGTCTATTTGGTCATACATGCTGTGCATGTATACTTTTAAGTGAAGACCTGGCACTTCGTAAGTTTTCATTGAAAAAACATGCTTCCTAATAATAAAATTTAAAAAGGCAACAGCAAGCCTAAGATTAAGACTCCCTCACAGCTATTAAGATATAGCTCTTAAATTAAAATAGAACAGCACTGTATTCTCAATGCTGTTGTTGGTACGAATTTGCCATCATTGATCAGGTTAGAACTTGATCAATTCTGCAAAAGCTCTTTGTCAGTTTCTTTAAGGAGGTAGCATAAAAAGGGTGTGATTTGAATAACATGGCCTCACCTGGCTGTAAACATTTCAAACAAGAGACATAAATATCTATGATAAGAATTTTGGAAGAGATTATTCTAGAAATTGTTTTTTTTTTTTACTTGAAAAGAAAAAACAGTAGATATATTTAATATATTTACTTATTTGCATGTAGTTTGAATGATACAGAACAAGATTACTGTGTTAGAAATCCACATACAATATAAAAACATTTGTTAGACATAAATTCACCAGTCTGCTGACATTTGCAACAACTGTTTATACAAGTTTAACTTCAGAAATTTATATTTTTCATACATGAATCTTTGTATATGTGCAATGTTTCATTAACTACACAATGTGAAACCCTGATTTTTGTAGTTTTTCATCACAATCTGAACATAATAGCTATTTGCATCTTAACACATTGGCTTTTTGAAACACTAGTAATTAAGGCATCTTTGCTGTATAGTTTCTCAATAGTGCAAACAAAAACTGTCTTTAATAATTTGATTAAAACATAGAAGTAACTGAATATGCCAAAGTTTTCTGTATTTTTTAATGTAATTGGAAGATAGTTGTGCATATTGGAGTTCTCTTGTGAAAGGGACATTTAAAAGCTCTTAATGCTGATTTTTGTTGGTTTTTGTTGGGTTTTTGTTGGTTCCTTATAACTGGTTCTGCTGTCTTGTCTTCATGACAGTATAGTTCATCTTCTTTTATGCCATGATGTTGTAAAATACAGTAGCATTTAAAGGAATACCTAGTAACTGAGCAAATCCCAAATGCAGCAAAGGCATACAGTTTTCATAGTGCACTTTCACCTCACTGAAGTAAAAGTTGCTCCTACTAGACATTTTTCCACTTCAATGTGAAGTAGATTGTTAGGGTTTTGTTAGTGGTTTCATTAAACAGCTTGACAGTTCAGTTCTCCTCTGCCAGTATTTCTCAAAAGGCTTTCAGAACATAGTTCAGGGATACTTTAGGGGACTGTTCACCACATAAGCACACTGTTTCACCATCATGTCAGTGTAGCTGCAATAAATAAGCATTTACATCCTAGAAGGAAAAAAAAAGAGAGAGGGTTTGTCAAATTACTTTTAGCTCTGACATCAACTCTATGTCTGAAGCAGGGCAACCAATCAGGACCATAACACAAGAATAATAATATTTGTCCAAATTTCACAAAAAGGTATCTTCATGATTACTTTCAATTAATGCTTTCAGTGACACCTCTTTATGTACTCTTTATGCAAAAAGCCTGCAAGAAGAGTAGGATTAATTCTCAAAGCCATCAATCTAGTCTGTTATTCCTCTGCTCCCTGCATGAACAGGAAAGATCATCATCATGATGTGACCACGTAGTTAAAAAATGTTATGTATGATATTCCTTCACCCAATCACTCCAGTATTCTTGTACTACTTTTTCTCTAACTTGCTCAGATGACTTAGGTCACAATCTATCCTGATATACATTAAGAAGCCAGCAAATGGACATAAAGGGAACCTGGAGAAACAAACTGACACTAACTATAGCTGCTATTCTGATCTAGCAAAAGAACTAGGCAGTATAAATTACATGCTCTCATAGCTCTACCAAGCTGGGAGTCAGAACTCAGTTCTTCTGCATCTCTGCTGCAAGAATTTTGCAATTGTCCTTGTAAGGACATCAAATTTGAAGTCGCAAATGCACAGCAGTCCCAGAAAAAAAAGGATTTTACTTGTTTGATGCAAAGTGATCAATTCTGTAGGCATGGAATCATAGATTCCTCAAAACTCCTTAAGAAGTAAAATGTGCAATTTTAAAGTTCTCTTCAAGTTCAATCAAATCCTGCACACAACCAAGTTGCCTGCTGTAACTCCTTTCTTGCTATCTTCATCAGGTCCCTCCATCTGGAGAGGTTCCTGTCTAGTGTAACTTTTGGTGCCCAATCACAGAAAGACATCTGTATAGAGATGAGCACAAACTGAAAATCCTTCATCTACCAGACACCCTCATTATGTTACTGATACCACAACCTACTGAGAAATGCAAGCAGGGATTCATCTCAGATAGACAGGCTCTTCTGCTCTCCACAAACTCATCATTTTCTAAGCATTAGGTCAGCAGTAGGCTTTAGAATTCACTATATTGTCACTTGCTCCTGTCACCTGATGTACAAATGCCAATGATTGTTCCTGGGCTAAGATTCTCCATTCTGCATTACACTTGCAACAATGGGTACAACAGATCCAAGAGAAAAACATCTGTCCCTCCCACAGTCTACCTACTCAACTGAGCCCTTTTTCACATCAATTTTAAGGCTCATTACTATTAGCTACTTTGTTATTAAGGAGATGCTCCTCTGTAAAGGTAAGAAAAAAGAATAAAAATTATTATAATTCCAAATCACGCAACTATCATAGGGAATCAACTCCAGATTTCTGTAAAAACCATGCAATACCTTTGAGCATTAGCAGAAACTGAAGTATTTCTGTCCAACCACAGTTTAGCATAAGTAAAACAAGAGGAATACTGTAAGTGATACAACCATGTTTATTACTGAACACAACCAGAACTAAATTACCTTAGCTATATTACCAGTATATCCTGGAACCAGAGTAAGATGATTCTCCTGTTCCCACAAAACACTTAGCTGTTGTTTTAAAATATGAATATTTCTGAAAGAGAATGAACATCACTTTATAACATAGGAAGTACATTCCAGTAATCTCTTCTACTAAAATGAATTATTAATATTGCATACAGACTTAGCCTATACAATAGATTGCCCCAAGATCTGAAATTTTGATTCTTCAACAGCATTTGTATAATCCCTGATATGACTATGTCTTACATGTGTTAAAACAGTAACAAAAAAACCAAAATTAGTAACTTGACTATCCTTAAAGTACTTTTAAGCTTTAAAATTATAGTTTTACCTTTAGTAGGCAAGTTCTGCTCCTACTGATCAAAACACTGAGATGAAATAAGTACATACATTTAAATATTTCCCAACACTATACTCACCCATCTTCTGCCTTTTCTGTATGTGCAGACAGTTCTGACCACCATCTTTTAATGACAGCCTGAAGCCAGTTTAAACCAACTATCACGTATCTGTAACAACATATTTTACACATGATGCATTTCATCCTCCCTTGCACATTATCGACAGGCCAGATAAAGTGTTTAGATTACTCTGTAAGCAATTAGAAAGCAACACGTTTTCTACTCTGGAGGAAGAAAAATCTAGACAAATTAGTAAGTTTAAATACTCGCTTACACTTGCAATCTCTAAGTGGTAAACTGAAGTTCTTGTTGAAAATGCAGAAGAAAACTCTGCCTTGATTTCATGTTATAAAGCATACTAAAATCTCAGTGCTGTTCTTTTTTACTGTTTAGGATAAATAAATCTGTGTAAGGGCAAAGCCAGTCCTCTCCCACAAGTCCCTAACACTGCAGAAAAGAATTTCTGCACTGCTGTTTTGTTAAAGTATAAAGGTGCAGAGGAAAGCTTCCATTCTGGAGCTTTCTCATTTCCTGAGAAAGGTAGAGTTAGTTGGGAGAAGGGGCGGAGGGAACAAGAGTCAGAGGATTAAAAACTGATTTTCACGGTTCTGCATAGCCAGGAAGTAATAATGCTTTAAAAACATCCCAAGCTGATACTTACTCTTCGTATTTGCTTTTAAGCAGAGATTTCACTAAAGGCAAAAGATCTACACAGCAGCCAACTGAAACATACGGTTTTTCTTCCTGTAAACTTAAAAACCAAGATGTTTCGTAAGTGCTTGAACTACAGTGTGCTTATATAAGCAGATTCTAATCCCCCCCTTTTTTCTGTTTGTACCTGTTTGTAAGCACAGGAAGGCAGTCTACTACTACTCCAAGATCCTGTATCCTAGAAACATTAAGAATAAAATCAGAAATGTTACTAATAGATCCTACTACTAGTAGTAGAAGTATATGCTTCCACTATGATTTAAAAAGTGTAACTAAATCACAACATTTATGGAACTGCAAAAATACACTGGCATATTTGAGATTGCTATCATTTTAAGGTTATAAAAGAGGAGACATATTTTACCTCACTAAGTAGGCTACCAGTTCACTTATACTTCTCCTTCTCCAAAAGGTTAAAGCTACGTTCAGTCTCAGATTCCTGCTGAAAAGAACTTGAGCCATAGTTTCGTGGTCCTGAGAAACCTGCATATTTTTAAAAATGTAAAAAGTTGTCGCAAGTCAAGTAGCCAGCAATAAAACAATAAGCTATTTTATAATCTGGTATATGATAATATACTTTTCTACCTGTATGTTGATGAGTCTGCTTTAGAAATTTATCTAAGAATAGACAAACCTGTAAATTTCCCTTAAAAGGGGGCACAAAAATATTAGACTTACTTTACACAAAAGCTGCAAGAATAAAGTTTGTACCTCTTTACCACCTATGACAGGTATCTAAAAATGAGCATTCATGAACATCAACCTGTAAATGTCACCAACTCTGAGAACTTTTTACTTAGATGATTATTAATTTTGACACAATTTATATAGAAGTAATTACATGTATTATTCTGAACTCCAACAGAAATGGTTCATTTCTGAAAAAGTTTGTTCTCTGAATGAAGTTCAGGCATTTTAATTAATTAGACCTTGGATTGGAATGAACACTTCAGAGCCACACACATCTCTCTAACCAGTTAAATAGTCATTTGTGGCCAGAGGCCAGTGATCTGGTCCTTTGCTTCTCAGAAAATGAATCTTCCCTGCCTAAACTTCTTTACCCATCCTTCTGCAACCTCTTTATTGTAGTTACTCTGCTCTTTTCTTGAAAGCATCAAATTAAACAGGGCAGAAGTGCCACAGACTTGAGCCTTCGGCCCACTGGCCTCTCAGGGCTCTCTCCTCATGTCAGCCCACATTCACAGCATCGTGACAGTCTCTTACCTTCCCTGCAATGCCTCACTTAAAGACATGCAAGCCTCGATGAGTAACAAAAAGTCATTGTGACAGAAATGGAAACTTCAACATTAAGGGCTTTAAATGGCCTTCACTGTCACAAAATCCATTTCATTTGAGTATCTGACCTTTCAGTCAGTGTCAGAAGCCCTGCAAGCATCCACTATGTTTCCTCAATAAATCCTAACAAGAAATACAGCTCAGATTAACACTTAGGTTAGTTTTGCCCACACTAAGTGAATACTCCTATTGAAAATTGCCTTAATCTACCTCACCAGTTTATTCTCATTGATATGCTAGCATCTTTACATTTCTGTAAACAAAAATATGGACATGTGTCCTGCCATTTCATGAAACCTAAGCAGGTCAAAACAACGTTCTCCTTTGGTGCTGGTAAAATTTTAACCCAAGTCTGGCAGATCTGAGCTTCTGACCCAACACAAATATCAAGTGGCACAACTATTACTGCTGACAACTGTATCACCATAAAATGACAGACTGTAAATCACAAGACCTGATATTTGCAGAATTGAAGGAAATTAATCTAAACTAAGAAAACTTTCACAGCTGATTACTAGGAACACTTTTTAAACTGAAGTTTCTTCAAACTCTACCCACCTCTGAAAAAAATGCGCTGTATTTGGATGAGGGGCCTTCTGTTTGAGATGAGCCAGAGTCACTGGAATTCAGCAAGTGTGTACGACTGTTGTGAAGTTTTGCTGGCAGATTCCCTGCACAAGCCAGTTCATTTTCTTTATTTGCCATGTCACGGCCCCTAGATTTAGGGCACAGTTTATGTCTGTAACAAGGCTTTGGAGTATAACAATGAACTTTCCTTTTACAATATACCACTTTGAAAAGAGAGAGGGGACTGGTCACCGTTTTTCCAACCGTTACTCTGCAATAATAAAGCACTACTTTAGTGAAGGTTGATCCAAACCAAATCAATTGCATTATTACGTTTATTTATATATGTACATAATTATGAATTCAGCAGTCAGCTTTCAGGTTATTGAAAACATTTTCCCCCAATATATATCTTAATGACACTCGGGCTATTAGAAGTCAAGCCACCAATATTCTTCTTTGTTTTTATTAACACAGAAACTCATTACTATAGATGAAAACACAAGAACCAAGAACTGTCATTAAAATCAAGACCTATTATCCATTTGTCTTTGCTCTGGTATTGTAACCGATTTCAACTGTGCCTTCCTCCCTACCTCTGTCACACTTTAAACTCAGATATCACACAGCACAGCTCTCCTACCTGTTTGTGTATGAAGCCAGCTGTTTTGGAGATTTCTTACCCTGGGAGAAAGGAAACAGAGAAAAAAAACCTGTATTATTAAAAAAGGTCAAAAACTCCTGCCTATGCTACTTAGCATTAATGGCAACATTTACATTGTGTGCATCAGCAAGACAATGTTACAATCTTTTTTTTTTTTTTTTTTGTTAACACTGGTCCTAAAATGCTAGTTTTAATACAAAATTTCAATAGAGGATATTGAAACCTTCACTACTGTCTGAAGAGGTCTTACAGTAAGTTTGTCTCTCTAGTGCTTCCTCTGTACTCCACTGTCTTATTCTTCAGCCAGTAACACAGGTATGAAGTTATAAAAACTACTTTTGAGTAGCAAGAATCCAGTGAAAATCTATATGTTACCAACAGGGTGGATAAAGCTGTAAGATCATACAACAGATCCGTTTCAATGAAAGTATTTCACCTACTCCACCTCTCACTTGTGCCATATAGCTCCCGTGGCAAGAAAGAACTTTTTAAGGAAAACATTCCTGTATTGAAACATTTCTGGCTAGATTGCAGAGAAGCAGCCATGAGTAAGACTGCATCAGTACCTACTGCTCATACAGATGATATGATGCACTGATCTATGTAGCCGCTGCCTGTATCTATTATAACACACAGTTTTCATAATATAACTACTGCTCAATTTATTAGCACATCCAAACATCAAATGTTTAGTAGTGCTGTTCTTCTAGATTTACACTGGCCAGAACTATGAACTTGTTTAAATCTTTACTTCACTTTTCTCAGAGGACATAGCACAACAAACAACAAAAACAGCTTACCTCCTTCATGATCTTTTTAGTGGAAGAAGAGATTCTTTTTCTGGGGAGATCAATGGGATGACCTTCAACATGCAATGCTTTCTGTTTTTTAACATTGTGAGCTTCAGATGCCATAATCTCTCAAATCCCTGTTCACAAGGGAAAGATATTTACTTGTATTTTCTAAAACGTTCCATCAGCTTTCTTCAAATGCAGCTTGCAATACTAGAATTCAACTATTTGCAAGATCTTCTATCCTATATATAACCCAAGACATCATTCTTTTGCAAATGTTAGGCTGGAGGCCTTACTATTAACATATTGAGCATTTCAAAATCTCTATTTAGCTTTCAAAAAAGAGGAAACAAAACCAAAATCACCCCAAGAAACAGAGGCAGAGACATTTTTTTCACATTAATTTCTACACCTGCACTGAGGGGTGTCATACAAACAAGAATTCAAGTAAAGAATAGGGCAATTTCTGAGACACTTTCCTCACATTATGAATTTCATTTGCTGCCTAGAGAAAAATAATTGGTTTCACACCTGTTTCCAAGTGTGAAAGGCAGCTGAACAACGGATTCTTTTTTTCCAGGAAGAAACCAAACTTCATCAAAATAACAAAGGTTGGGAAAAAAAAAAAGAAAGATCTTCCCCTGAGTTTATTGGCAAATGTACATCCCCCTCCCCCCCGCCCCATTTTTGTCAAAGCAGTACTTTGGCTATTTTTCATACTAAAACCCACAACTTTATCTTATGCTTAAAATCCTTAGTCTTGAAATATGCAAGTATTTCTGTAAGAATCAACACCAAGATTGAAACAGTTGTATATGATTTTGCGTCTTTTGCAACTGATCAGAAGATTCATTGCTTGAGACTAGGTTCAACTACTACATTATCACAGAGGCACTACTCTTGAAGTGTTTTAGCATGACATCCTATGCTACTTTTAAAAGACAACCACTTGCTCCAATATTACTGTTTTTTCCCCTGAAAGGTATAACTCTGGTCTCAACATGAGTGCTCCAATCTCTCCCCTCCATCTTTAGCAGCAGTCCTTTTACTCTATGTAGCAGATTTACCTTACATTAAGAACTTCAGCATTTAAAAGACTAAGACACTAAGCACTGAATAAGCCAGATGGGAAACAGCTTATTAGCCATGAAGATCCATGCAGCAGCTAAAGGCCATCAAATAAAACAAGCAGGTGGCAGGCCTAAAACAAGACAGATGCTGTACAGATTCAGGCACATTAAAATCAATGTTGTAAGGCACAGTGGAAGACAAAAAAAATTCAAATGTTCTGGTATTCTTTAGAATTGGATCACTACTAAAGAACTTCACTTGAGATGTCTCTCCAAAAAACGGAGTATTTACTGACAGAATCCCTCACACTGTAAGATGGGAACATGGACCCCTCAGACTACAGCAAGAACAGCAAATGGCAGCATTATTTAGGGTAATATTTTTAACAGCTCGTGGCAAATATTTTTCCAGGTGTAACTCTGGCTTAAGTCTGGTTCATTAATTTAATTTTTTCACACTATGAAACAGTGATGAAGAGTTATCACTTTGCTAGCTCTCCACATTCCTAGTTCTTCTACACAGGCTGGTAAATAAACTTTCCCCTGAGGTTTAGAAAAAACCTCACAAAACCAAACACCTTTTTCTCTGCTTATCAGTTAAAACCATTATTTGGTCTCAAAATGGGCTGTATATTAAAATTTGAACTTGGAGAACAACACAAAGGCATATGCTGAACAACTGGCCTTTTGAAGAAAAACTCAACAATACTAAAATCCAAACAAATCCATCCTTTTATTCAGGTCAGTGATGAAGAGGACTTGGAAAAAAATCTTGATTTTTTTTTATTTCCATCCACTGTTTGAGAACAATACTGATGGGAAAGCAATAAAATAAAAAAATAGGGGGGATAGTCTCTAATCACCAGAGTTAAAATCCACAGTCACCTCATCAGATGCTAAGAAAATCCCTAATCTCTGTTGCTGAAGAATATTTTTTGTGACTACTCCCATAACACACTATCAGCTTACAATTCTTCATGCCTAACAGTGATTGTTCCTTATTTTTCCTTGTTTAATAAACGATCTCAATCTACCCTCATCTTTCACACTAAGCAATACACAAGAATCTTGATCATCAAAATAAATGACAGCACCATGCAACGAGAATACTTTTTGCTTAAAAAAGTGTAAGATATTAGAAGGCTAGAAAGAAATGTCTTACCAAGGAAATTCAATAGCATTATTGGTTTTTAATACCGGGCTCTAAAGAACATATAACATGTCAAAATACCTGAACTGGAGCTATCTGAACTGGAGAGAGAGGATGGAAGGAAATTCCTTACAAAAGTTGCATGTGCTCAGGAGAAAAACTAAGATAATTTTGCACTCTGAGAAATCAGACATAAGAATACATTGTTCCCCAGCCTTTTAGCTGAAACAGAATGAAACAACAGAACTATCAATTCTTTTCTTAAAGACTGGTAAAAGAAATTCAAAAGGTCAAAAGATGATCAGACATAAAGGAACACCTGATGAAGAAAAGTAAAAATATTTTTGTATGACTTCACTGTCCAACCGTTTAGAGAGGCTTCTATAGCTTAACCTTTGAGGGTCTCAGATTATGCAGAAGTAGCAGTGAACATTTAAGCAGCAATGAAACAGCTGTGTTTTTAGTCAAGGTGCAGAATCTCTTCTTTGGAGCTGACAAAGTACCTAAAGAAAACACAGTCAATATTTAAAGAGCCCCAAGGAAGATCCAGACTGACATCTCTGTTGCACTAATTAGTAAACAACGTAATTAAGAATAGATTTAGTGGACACAAACAAATAATATAATGGCAAAGATTCAGCCTGTCTGTCACTAAGGCAACACAGCCTAGAAAAGAGAAGGCTCCAGGGTGACCTCACTGCAGCTTTCCAGTATCTGAAGGGGCTACCAGAGAGCTGGAGAGGGACTTCTTGCCAGGGCATTTGTCACAGACCAAAGGCTAACAGCTTCAGTCTGATAAAAACTAGGTTTAGATTGGATATTAGGGCAAAATTCTTTACTGAGAGGATAGTAAGGCACTGCAACACATTTCCTAGACAAGTGGTTGATGCCTTGTTCTTAGAAATGTTCAAGGCCGAGTTAGCAGTCTAGTCTAGTGGAAGGTGTCCCTTCCTTCCCACAGCAGGGAAATTGGAACTAGAAGATCTTTAAGGTCTGTTCTAACCCAAAATATTATATGATTCTATGAAGTCCTACTCTGCAAAGTTAATAGAATTTATAAAGAGTATGGGTAGCACAACATGGATAAAGGGCATCAAAATTATAGACTCTATTTGAGTTTCCAAGTCCCTCACTTAAATCTTGAGGAAACTAAGCAACCAAGCAAAAAAAGAGAAAGCTTTTGTATGCACAAGTATCTCAGGAACAGCCATAAACTGTCTAAGCGGTTTCCACACTGCAGAAAACCACCTCCAGACCCCTGGGGAAAACCTGCATTGGTTTATGCTGTTCAATATATTCAGAAATTACCTCACAGAAGGGGATGAATACTGTTGTCAATACAAAGTCATACCAGTGAAGATAAGGGCCAACTGAAAACGGGAGAAGGACTGTGATGTACAATAAGCAGAAGCGATGATCAGTATAGATCAACAGATCAATATAAAGCAAAGCCTATGTATCTGCAGGTGGGAAAAAATTCTGGGGTTCTACCGGAATCTCAGTCTGAGGTAGTAACTGCCACCCACAACAACATCTGGATAGAGGACAGTTGACTTTAGATCAGTTGGACTGTTCAGTGCTCCATATGGATCAATAAATAGAAAAAATAAACAGAACACTATTGTGACAGTATACAGAACTAATTTGTGCCTGCATTTCAAGTACTGAGAGCAGAGTTAGTTACCTTTCTTTAAAAAAAAAAACAAAACAATCCTAAAAGGTCAAAAAAACTTCTGAATAAAGTAAAAAACAGCTCAGACAAAGGCAAGTTAAAAATACATGGAATATCATTCATATAACCATCAACTGATCAGACCAGCCTCTTCAGTCTGGAGAAGAGGCTACCTATAGCCAACAGTGGAAGTAAGACAAAAGCCAACAAAATGAATAAGCTGTGTGCAAATTATAATCAACCTGAAGTTGCCACAGGATGTTGTGGACCCAAATGTTTCACGTGGGTTCTAGGACAGACTGTGCAAATACATTAAAGCAAAAGAAATTGACTGAAAAATTCAGATACATAACCCACCTACTCCAGACAGAGCACAACACAAGCAGAAGAATCTGGTATATACAAACCTAACAGTGCTATAATAAACTTAGTCAATATCTTAAGAAACCAGCTTCGAAAGGCTTAGTAACACCTAGGAAAATGCTTGCTGGCCAGCAATTAAAAAGATGAATGCTACAAGATGAAAGGCACTTTACATGGCTCTTCACATCTCTGATTTCCTATTTGCAGTCAGATATTATCTAGGGATACCTAATTAGACACTACAGCCCCTGTAATTTCGGGATATATACAGAGGGCATTAGATACTAATTTGTAGAGTCAAACAATCTATACCTTAATGTCTAATTTCTGACTTTTCCCTTGTGGTGAGCACAGCTAGTTGTATTTGATCACGACAATCTGCTATACAATCTCATTGAGGCCAATGCATTTCCCTCACTTTACAAAGCTTTTAAAATTAAACTAAGGATAGAATGCATGTCCCTTCAGCTCTGTCTTGGTGCATTTTACAATCCTAAACTGTTTTACAACTGAACAAGGTAGACTGCAAATCTGAAGAGATGTAAAGATTTCAGCAGGACGACAGAATCAAATTCCACCATCTTCCCCTATACTGTGGGTGATGTCTCACAGCAGACAACTTTCCCTTCTTCCCCTTTTATTCTCTTCAATCTTCAGTAACCAGAAGGAATAAAGTAATAGCAGCCATGTCTCCTGAGAAGAAGCTAGTTTGTCCCTACAATCAAGAGACAATACCTGTACAAACTTTTCTTGATGGTTCTACTGGTATTTTCTATCTCTGACCTCTCCCAGATGCAATAAAACTCTTTAGGTCATGCCAGAATTAGGCAAAGAAAGTCAGCACTAACAGGCTTTCAAGTGCATATCTATCAAAGGCAAGTATTAACAACTCTGCCACTCCCTCCCATGTCCTAAGTTCTGGGCACGGCCCCCAAAGAAGGACAAACTCTTCTTGCCATGTTATGTAATCTACATGAGTATTAACACAATAATATTTTCTTACAGAACACAGGCTGGACTACTTTGCATGGCAGCAAGGAAAATGTAAAACAGATATCTTAAGCCATCAGCAATACCTTTTAAAACACACATTCTTCCATCCTATTTCTTGTCCAAATTCTTAATAGCTACTTTTTCCTGCAGCATTCCACGTGCACCAGCTGTGGCAAATGCTCCTATGATTCTCTTCCACCCCACAGTAACCCAAGTGCAAGTTCAGGGATGACAATATTAAACTCAGATGAAAGAGCTAATTAACTGTTACTCCCAAGGAGAGCACATGCTTTGAAAGCATTCCAAACAGGTATGCATCAGGGAAGCTGTAATGGTCAACTCATTTTACTGGCCATTATTAGATCTACAATGGTCACAAGACACTTCCAAGAATGGTTATTTCAAATTTACTTGCAAAAGGTAACTTGCTTACACACATAAATTAGCACTATCTTATGTGTAGAAGTGATTTTGTGAGGTTGGCATAATTTCATTTTAGCTCTGCTAAATGTTACAAAATCCATCTGTCTTTGGTTTAGAAGGCTTCCACATCCTTTACATATGAAACAGTTTGGTTTTTTCAAACTCCTTTTTTTAGCAATTGATGTACTGATGGTTCACCTGCTGTTAAACACTGAATTTTAAGGAGTCGTAAATACAAAATTTTTCTGCAATATTATAAAAGGTGTTACATGCAGAACACAATTTTTAATGTGATACACCTGTCAGGCCATTTGTTCCATTTTAAAGTTCTCTACGCTGATAAAAACTACAGGGGTTTACTAAATTTGCAGTAAATAAATATACTATTTGACCAATTAGTTATAGTAAACTAGCTTATAACTAAGATTTAAGCTCATTTTCCTCTTACATATAGAATTTGTATGTGGCCCACTGTCAAGTCATAATGAACCTCCAAAAATAACCACAAGTCACGGTTCATCCAAGTTTAGTGAGGATGAACCCAGGCATGCATTAGCTCTCCTTGTGGAGATAGACCAGGATTCTAATAAATGAACCTTACTTACATTTTCTACAAAACAAGAAGTCAGTTTTCTGCATCTGGAGGTATATTTACAGATACGTTAAGCTGCCCTAAACTAATAGCAGTTGCCAGTGGTTAAGTCCTTTCTGAAGTCACCTTTCAATAATAGGAAGATACTTCTACCTGTTGATTTTCACTTATGAACACTCTGGGAACAATAGGTTTGGAAAAATTTCAAAACTGAGAAGTGGTATAAAAGAAATTTCCACAACACTGAAGCTTCCACAGTAATGTTTTATGCAACTCTTTTAGAAACTACTCATGAAATTAAATACAGCAACTTCTTTTATCATTTATTGCTCAATCCAAAGAGTTTAAAAAAACTGCAACAAGAATTTTAAGTCAAAACCCAGAGACAGACATACTGGCAAACCCCTCAAGCTCCAAACTTGGTGGAGGCTAAGGATGGACTCACTACATGCTCAACTGGCTGGTGATTACACATCACACAACTTCCACATGGCCTTTTTTGCTCAAATACACTTCTATTATTGACTGTAGTTTGTTTATAGTATTTTAAAAAACCTTCTTAATTTATAGTCAAGCTTCTCATCCTAGGACCTACATACAGTTACTTTTTTAAAAAAGGCTGATATAAACTATGAGATAATATATATGAAATATATATCCCACACAATCATTATCTATAACAATATTATGAAATATAATGAAAATAAATGCAAAAGAGAAGTTTTGAAAGTGGGCAAGTATATACATATATATATATTCACACAGCTATAAGACTACATGCATATTAGCATTCTGACAAATGCTTTTTAATATACATATATTAAACACGTTAATAATATTATTTTTAATATATTATAATGAAATCCCGAGGTTTAAAGTTTAGGAATTCAAATCAATGGTAATCTGAGTTCAATGAAATAACTTTAGAGAAATTTAAATCAAAACTACGCGGACTGTTAATAAGAAATTAACGCGACATCTTTAGACAAGAACATCTTTCCAATCAGCAAGGCTAAAGAGGCACAAACTTGCCTTCTGTTATGCTTTAATTCTACTAAATACGGGAAAACACACATTTTTAATTATTTCCCTGATTACAGCCAGAGAATAAGAGGAAGAAAAACACAGCGGAACAGGAAAAGCAAAAATGATGTTCCAAGAAGAGATGGACGAAAGCTGCTTTTAAGCAAACGGGCTTAACCTTGCTCCAACGCAGAGCATGTTACAAAAACAGAAACAAAAGACTTCCAGGATCACCACCTAATCTCTCTCTTTAAAAGATCTCCCTATTCAAAATGTCTTTATTTTAAATCTGCATGCCAAATCATCCAGCACTGGAATACTGAAAAAAATACTTTGAAGACTTTTAAATAAAGTAATTAATGCAGGATCTGATCTTCAAGCACTTAAGGTTCTTCCCCCCCTTCCTTCCCCCCTGGAATCTGTCACACCCAAGAAATTAAATCCGTCAGCAGGCCTCACACCCAGCTTGTTGTCCTCCCTTTCGGCAGCACCAGAGCCTTCCCTGCTCTCCTGGCACGTATCCGCCACTGCACACACCCGCTTCGAGCTGAGGCTGCTGGCACCATTTTAGAAAGGAACCGAAGCGCCAGAATCCGCTCCCCGGCGGCGGCAGGCACCGCACACAGCTGTGCCGGGCGCGGGGCGAGGCCGCCGGGGAGCGGACGGAGCGATCCGCGATCCGCGCCCCCGCACTGCCCGCGGCCCCCGCCGCCGGCCCGCACGCCCGGCGCGACGCCGCGGAGCGA
Source organism: Muscicapa striata striata (assembly GCA_030060385.1). Lineage (NCBI taxonomy): Eukaryota > Metazoa > Chordata > Aves > Passeriformes > Muscicapidae > Muscicapa > Muscicapa striata. The sequence continues at coordinate 818,329 of JAREIS010000051.1, read as the reverse complement.
GCAGGCCCCGCTGCGCTCCCTCCGGCGGCGGCGCCGGGCTCCGACCCCCGCGCCACTCACCCGCTGCTCATGTTCGGGGCCGGGCCGAGCGGGCGGAGCGGCGAGAGCGCTACTGCCGGGGCCCGGCGCCCGGAGCCTGCGCCATTCAAACGCCGCCGCGGTGCACGCCGGGCCGCGCGCGCCGCACCACGCCCCGCCGCGCGCGCCACGCGGCACCGCAGCGCCCTCTGCTGGCCGCGGCCTCGCCCTGCCCCGCCCCGCCCGCCGCGCGCCGCCTGCGTCACTGCGCGGCCTCGGGGCGGAGCGGAGCGGCCGGAGGGAGGCTGGGAATGCGGGATGGGGACTGGGAATGCTGGATCATCCCCGGTCACGGGCACGGGCGCCGCCCTCTGCGCCTGTCTGCTGGCTGGCAGTGACGGGCAGTGGTTATCAGTGGGCGACGCTCAGACTGGCTGAGAAATGCATGGTAGCTGCACGCTGTGCTGCATTATCACAAAACAAACTGAGTTGGAAGGGCCCCACACGGGTGACCAAGTCCAGCTCATGCATAGACACCATCCCCAAGAGTCACAGCGTGTGCCCGAGAGCACTGCACTCTGCCAGGCCGGTACTGTTCCAGTGCTTAAACACCCTTTGGATGAAAACCCTTCTCTTAATATCCAACCTAAGATTTCCCTGACACAACTCCAGGACATTATCTCAGGTCCTGTCATTGGTCACGATAGAGAAGAGATTGGTGACCCCTGCAGTTGCCCTCACAAAGAAGTTGTTACTGCAATGAGGTCTCCCCTCAGTCTTTTCCAGGCTGAACAGTGGCCTCAGGCACTCCTTACATAGCTTTCCCTCCAGACCCTTCACCATTTTCATTGCCCTACTTTGTGCACCCAGAGCTGCCCCCAGCACTGGAGGTGAGGCTGCCCCAGCTCAGAGCAGAACAGGACAATCCCCTCCCTTGCCCAGCTGTGATGCTGTGCCTGATGAGCCCCAGCACACACTTGGCCCTCCGGGCTGCCAGGACACTGCTGGCTCATGTTCAACTTGTCATAGACCAGGACCCTCAGGTCCCTTTCTGTTGCACTGCTTCTCAGCCTCTCATTCCCCAGTCTGTCCCCACATCCAGGGTTGCCCATCCCAGGTGTAGAATCTGGCACTTCCCATTGTTGAACTTCATAAGGCTGGTGATAGCCCAGCCCTCTGATATGTGATGGTTTCTCTGCAGGGCCTCCCTGCCTTTCAGGGAGTCAACATCTCTGCCCAGTTTTGCACTGTCTGCAAATTTGTTTAGTATCCCTTCCAGTCCTGTGCCCAGCTCATGAATGATGTTGACAAGCACAGGGATGAGGATGGAGCCTTGGGAACCTCTCTAGTGACAGTCTGATGTCAATGCCACTCCCTTCACTATATTCTTTGCACCTGACCCATGAGTCAGTTGCTCACCCATTACATGATGTGTTTAGCTGTGTGCTAGATATGTTATCCAGAAACATACTATGAGGAAAAGTATTGAAATCTTTGGTAATCATAACCAGTAAGGCCTGTCTCTCCTGGCTCCTCTTGTGTGGATGCAAACATAGAACATATTCTTTGCTGAAGGTGGTATCCTTATTTCATCGATGGGCTCCTGAAAGAGAATGACACTACTTTTCCAGTAGGAAAGCACATAGCCCCAGTTTCAGGTGGAGATGAAAGGCTGCCAAGGGGAGGTAATAAACCGTATTTCACTATAATGATTCTCCTTTTTATCCAAAACACCCTAGTGACTAGTAATGCATTCTTATTTCCAGATTCAATTTATTCACATCCTGCTTATTTTTCTAGTACCAATATTACCCTGTAGTTTAAGCAAGTCCCACCTACTATCATGGCTGTTTGCTATAAGAGAATAACATAAGAGAGTAATTTCATCCTCTCAACGATTTCATTTCACTCACCTAACAGTCTTGGTCTCTCATTGCAGGATACACAACCATTTTGTTTGCTCAATCATCCTAAAGTCACTTTTACCTATGTTTTTGCAGATGTTGCAATTTCTACTGTGTGCATAGTGTTTAATATATATATGCATGGTTTTACTCATCTGGGCAGCTTTGGATATCCAGCTACATATGCTCACTAAGGGTTTTTAAAAGAGTATTTTCTTTGAGCTGTAACTGCTTATAGAAACTTTTCAAAGGAAACAGATGATGCTGCTTTAGAGAACAGGACAATTGGCAGATAATGTATACTAAAGAAATGTTTGGGCTTTTCAAAACAGACCTTCCCAGTGAAGTCTGTCAGGAGCACATAGTTACATGCCAAATGGTTTTTAGATTATTGCCAGCTAAATGCAGTTAAGTTCCATGTGGATGCCAGACAGTGACAGAAATGGCAGCAGTGCTCTTTGTGTGGTGTGATATTATGCTTAGCTTTAAAGGGCAGCACAACTGGTTTGTCCAGTCAAGGTGCCAAGCAAAATAATATTTTTATTACTGGGCCCCATTATTAAAGACCTCTTCTGAAAATAAGTTGTTCTGCAAGTCCACAGAGGGGTCAAATTTTGTAATGAAAATGTAGTTGCTGTCAAGGGCTCAGTACTGTTTGCAGAAGCACACAAGCTGTACTCTGGCTACTCAGCAATGACCATGGACCATCTAGCTACTAATACTGACAGGTTCATTATGGTTATCCTAGGGGTCAGCTGTAGTAATTTCCATAAAAAATTTCCAATTCTTTTATGTATTTTCCTTTTATTCTGTTTTTGATATGCATGTATGAAACATGAAGAGAGGAATGAACACTAAGATAGCAGCAAGGAGTTATGTTTACCCTTTCTGCTCTCTCAAGGGCAGCTTTTTTACAGTTACTTCCATGACTCCCCTGTAAATGAGTTCTTTGTGCATGGCTTGACAGATTTGAACAGTCCAGTTTCCAGATGGGTAAAGGAGTCTAACTAGATGTCCTGGTAATTATGGTTATTGTAGTGGGACAGGATTTTATAAGATCATGACATGTAAAATGAATAATGTTTTTCTGCAGGAGTGAAAGAATATAGATCCAAATATATCCAGGTCTAACACAGAAGCGTACACATATTTACATTTAAAAATAACCTACTACCTCCTTCCTCTTGTGTTCTCTTATTTTCAAAATTCATACTGGTACTTAACTCATTTGCATTTTTAAAGAATTCCAGTGATTACGTATGGATATAGAGAAGCTCAGAAATTCTGTAAGTTGTTTCCCTTGCAGTTATCTTGAACTCCAAATTACATGTTTTATGTCATCTTCAGAAATGTAAAAGTAGCTTCTCTGGCAATGTTTAGTGTAAAACAGAAATTTTAGTAGCAACTGTGGATGCAATACAGAAATCTATTGTGTACAAATTAAATGCTTGAATGTGCAGCAGAGCAAAGTACTTGTGCAGAGGGCAAAGAAAATGGGGATGAGAGAATGAACAAATTCACTAAAATTGGTTCTTCTGAGCTAATTAAGATGTTTTGACTGTGTAGTGCTAATAACAATAATGTGATTCTTTTCCCAAAACCTGCAAAAGGGAATTGCATAATGATATTTTCTTGTGATGTCTACTCCATTTATTTCCAGATTGCATTTCTCACAAACAGTCTGCTTGGATTTTCTTTTTTTCCTGATATTTTTTCTGCAATAAACTTTTCCTTCCAGACATTGCATAAGTAGTACTATTCAAATTGATGCTGTAATTTTACCAGCCTGATTTCTTTTTCATTCCTCCTTAGGTAGAATTTAAAGTCAATAAAATATTCCGACATTTATGGATCTTCTCCCAGATCTGCCCAGTAGATACCTGGGATGTGCAGTGGATGGGATATTTGAGGGGATGGTAGCTACTCCAAGATTATTAACTGTTTAATCTGTAGCCCGCAGGTTGGAGACAGGACTGCTCAGGCAATTGCTAATGGGATAAAGCTTTTCACCTCTGAATTGCCAGCTCTGGGCCAGATTAGTAGGACAGGATATTTCCACCATCTGGTGTCTGGTCAGTGACCCATATGAGGGAAATCAGTAGCCATCCCTGCTACTGGTGAACAGCTTTACAATTAACCCCCTCACCCCCAACACATACTGTGTGAGAATGATTGCACCACAAACAGCTCCAAATGAGCACGAGGACTAAAAATTGCTCTAGAAACTTGATGATCAGGCTTCAGCACACTGAAGGGATGATCAGGATTCAGCACACTGAAGGGAGTGTGGGAAAATTTGCCAGCATGAGCTGTCAAGGGATGCTGTTTCACTGGGACTACTGACTTTAGAAAAAGCTACCTTTTTAGACAGCAAGAAACTGATGGTTCTTGGCTGAAAATAACAACAGCTTGTAAGAAAAGTAGCTTGATTTTTCTGTGATGCAGAAAAGCTGAACTTCAAAAGGCAAATATCCACTAATAATATTTCTTGTTGGCATATGATATCAATACTCAAATAGGATGAAAAGGACACTCTATTTGAATGTGTAAAATTTTTGCAATCTGAGATAGGTTAGCAGATTTAATGAATAAAAAATTATGAATCAGTGGGCCATATTGGGATTATTTGTAACATAGCACTTCTGGACACTACTTCCATTTCCTGTTTTAGAAATAAGGCCAGGTGTAATTATAGGATCTGTGAATTGGGCAAGTGTCTGAGTTTCTGTAGTTTTCTGAAGCAATATTCTGTCTGAATCAAGAAACACAAGTTAAATAGTACTCAGGAGGGAATAAAAACCCTCACACTGTAATATTAAAAACATTACTTATATTGAAAGTTGTTATTTGTTACTATGATATTTTATTTAAATATGGAAATAATAAACCAATGCTAATCAGTTCAGGGCTTTGCCTAATGTTCCCGAAGCAGAACTATGCTTCTAGTGTGATCACTTTGAGAGAACCTGACCACCTAGCCCTTACTAAAGAGATTTAAGGAATGTACTAAGGGTTTAGCGCCTGATTTTCTGTTGCTGACACAGTTTGTTTTTGCTGGGAGCCGGGCGGCTCGCTGACGGTTCCCGCGGTGTCGGAGCGGCGCGCAGCACGCTGCCGCGTTCCTGCCGAGCCCTGGAGGCGCCGCCGGTGCTGCGTGCCCGCCGCCGCCCAGCAGGGGCGCGCCCGCGCCGGCCCGGCCCGGGCCCCGAGACTGTCATTTTTCAAACCTGTTTTCAAAGCTGTTTTTAAAACCGTGTTCCCTTTGCACGGCTTTGCTGAAGGTGCCATTATCTTGATTTGTGAGTGACTGTTTCATAAAACACCGCAGCCTTTTTATGTTTACTGTTATGGTTATCTTGTCATTTTATTCACCGCGAGCTATGGATTGCTTGGGCATTATAACCCTTGAATAACTTTTCTCTACAATATCCAAGAAATAGACCCTGAATTAATTCCCACTCTTAGCAGCTTGCGAGGGCAGTAGGCTTTTAAAATAAACAAGCTTGGCTTTGGAAAATGTTGTAACTCAGGGTAGCATAAGGTAAAGTTTGGACTTCTTTTTGCGTGTGTATGGCAAGAATTTTCAGATTTCAATAACAGGCAGTAGTGGCTGTGATCTCACCTGTGGTTTGTACTCTGGGATTTCACTTTCATAGAAGCCACGGAATACATTCTGGGATACAAAGAAGTTGGCTGAGACATCTCACCTCAAATATGTGCTTTTTCTGTTAGGTCTTCTGTCTCAGAAACATACAGCTATTTTGGAAAGAATCTTTGTCTCTGCAGACTCAGTTAATGTCTAGAAAACAAATACAGGGAAATCATGTTGCATTCAATTACATCTGTTTTATTTCACAATTCTTGTTTCAAAAATTAGTGACTGTAATATCACTTTTTGTGCTGCTGTCTATATCTTCATTCTCTTTAATTTATTTATTTCTCCCTTTAATCCCTCCATGTCCTTAAATCCTTTGGTTCAGCCTAATCCTTCAAATCCTATAATTACTCAAACAAAGCATTTTAACCTTGTGGCCTTCCTGGACTCTTGCCTATTGCTTATGACGTGTAGGTCTTGCTTGACTAATGATGTTTACTGCTGCATTTTCTTTCTTAGGATACTCATGGAAAATTTCATGCCCCATAGTTCCCATTTATAGCAGGGCTTAGTGTCACAATATCACTATGAGCATTGTAAAAATAGTAATGGCTGCCTTCCACTCTTAGAACAATTCCTTTTTTTAGTCAGATTTTATAGTTTAGTGTAATCCCAAATAATTAATCCCAGTAAAGCCTAGATTTTGATAATTTTGATTTCAAGTAACTATTTCCAAATTCTTTGTGTCTCTTCAAAAGTATTTTTTTTTTGCATACTGTGTAAGGTGTATAACCAGTTTAATTCAGGCATCTAAGAATGATAGCACTTTATGACACTATGTTGGTTTGCCTGAATTTTTGTCTAAACACTTAATAAACACATTATATTAATTTCTCTTAGAAGATTATTAATATTATGATGAGGATGTTTGTTTATGGCATTTGTAATTTTTCCTGGAAGATATTTTGTAAAGAATTAGTCATACCTTTACTTATTTTATTTATTTTAATTTTTGAAAGAGGAATGAGTGGACCAAGCTCTGACTAAAATTAACAAGTGATTTTGTTAACAGGAATGATATTTAAAAAGAAAATGAAAAAAAAATTATAATATTATTAAGGGGCAAAGGAAATAAAGGTACAGCAGGAAATTTAGAAAAAGGCTGCAAATTTTAAGGAACTTCAGTACTGAAAGAAAATGCCCTGCTGACAATGGTGAAAGCAAATTATAATTTCATAAGAAACTGGGTTTTAGTGAGGTCCAAAAGTGCAGTGGAGAAAAGAATATAAAGGCAGAAAGAGACCAAAAAGATACCAGAGTGGTATCAAGAAGAGGAGTACCAAATTAAGCATGTGAAAATACAGGAAAACAAATACCTAGAAACAAATTAACCTGAAGGAATAAAGGAGCTATATACAGGTATCTGTGAATTTTGTATGTATTTTAAATTATTATTAATCGCTGTGATTCTAGCTGAAAAAGCTCCACAATCCTGTTTTCAACATTAAGTACATGAGTTAGCAAAAAGTTCTAAACTGTTCTGAATATCTAATGTAGTAAGAAAGATACATTTCTCTGGAGATATTGATAAACAGAAGAGTCATGAAATCTGCAATTTTATTCTGTGTTCAGCTGTTCCAAAGCTGTTGTTGGGGATACACATGCTTATAAAGGGATGTACATTGATAGCTTGAATCCTGCAAGCTCGAATAGAGGGAGACTCTCCTTGTTACTATTTCTATGAGCTGTGAGCAAAATTTTCTAACCAATGTTTGAGCCACAGCCTCTGGCCCTCACCTCTGGGCCTTTTAGGTACAGTCAACACATGGCATATTTACCAGAAGTACACTGAGTGATTTTTTTTTTTTTTTTTTTTTTTTTTTTTTTTCAATACACGTGCATTACTTTAAACTGCCTAAACAAACCATGGAAGCATTTATGAAAATATGCTGGGATGACTTTTAGGTACCAGAGACTTGCACATCTGGGCCTGACACAGATTTATGGCATCACCTTTTCCAGCATGTCTTTGAAAGAGGTTCTGCCTAAGAAGATATGAATTCTCCTTATAAGGCACACTAAACTCAGCTGGAAGCAACAGAATGCCTGGAACTATTTTCTCAATATGATTTCTTGGGAGAATATTTTTTCTGATATTGAGTAACCAAGACTAAGCTATTGGAAATAAAATTGGTTCATAAAACCTTTATTTTTTTTTTAATATTTAGAGTAACCAGACTCCTAAACTCTCTATCCCACACCAAAAAGGACATAATTGGGATACAAAAAGGGGGAACAAACATGGTAAGACATAGGGTGTGGGAGAAAATTCATTGCTGGAGAAGAGACCTTGAAAAGACTTGAATGGTGCAATTTGTGAAGGAGACACATACGTTTGGATTTCCCCCCAGTGGAGTGAATGACAGCAGAGCTATCTCATGGCAAAAGCTTACTACTCATTAATGAGGAACATTGAGAAAGACACAATACTCAGCATGCATTTCTTGTATTTCTCAGTACAATTAGATGATTAAAGACACTCTAAAGCAGCACTTAAAATCCAGCTGCTGTGTCAAAATGTGGAGGTAGAGATAATACAAGGGTTTTTTTAAACCAGTGTTTCTCTGTTGGAAAAATAGGGATGTTTTGGGACATGCACAGTTTTTGTGAATGATACAAACAAATGTCTGTATCAGCTCAGATTAACTGCACAGTTGAGTTCATCTCTGCCAATGTTACTGAGACAAATAGCACAATATGACGTGATATAACATAAAAGAGAACAGTTAAAAGGTTAAAAGAGAAAGTAGGAATGTTGCAAATACTTAAAATTTAAGGGGAAAGATTTTAATTGGTAAGAATGTGACAAAAATGGCACCATCTTAACTTCTGTCAGATTCCTAATTTTCCTCTTTCCTTTACCATTTGTCACTGCTGATAGAAATGCTGTATATTTGCTGAAGATAGCCTTGACACCACATTGCTTGACTCTGAGAGAATTCATGGTGACTGCAATATCTTTGAGCTTGCTGTTGCTTGCATGAAATTATTGCAGCTGTGAATAAAAGCTGTAATTGGAATAAATCCATTTAAGGATCAGCCATACTTGTTCACAATGATCAGTATTGAATCCCTGAAGCCTTTTAGTAATAATCATTAAATCATTATCCACAATGAGCACCAGTAGTTTACCATTATTAGAGCAGCAAAACATCAGCCTGGTTTCTTCATTTTAGACCTGCTTCTTGATGTTAATCAGGAGTAATGCCTTAAGCAAACAAGCTTTTGAAAAAAAGCTTTGTGGAGACTTCTAAAACTATTTCTGATTTTTGATGGTTCATTTAAAAACATAAAGTTTCAAAGCACATAATTTCTGTCAATCTTTGTTATAGAGGTGGGCCATGTTTCCCTTCAGGGTTATCTGCTTGATGCTCTGGACTTCCTAGGAGACAATTTTTCATAACTTAAGTAAAACAGCTATTCGCAAAATCAGATTCAAATAGATTACATAAGCTGGTTTAAAACTGAAGTGGAATTAAAATGTGAAATACAACCTAAAATGCTGCAGTTGAGGAAGTCCGCATCCAAGTGACCAAAACAGTTTGCAGCTATTAAGCTACAAATGTGTATCCAGGCATGCAAAGAAAGGACAAGGCAAGAATATGTTATTTTAACTGCAATACTGTAGTACTGTACCCAGACAATCTCATAACTCTCTCTTTTCTTGTGCCTGTACTGTTTAGTTGTTTCTCACTTCCTTCAGAATATAGAGAGTTTATTTCTGGGTCCAAGTGACCTCAGAGATGTCCAAAAAAGCCTGCTATAACTCTAGTTTTAATTGTACTTTACTTCTAAGCTTGTTATTCTGCATCACTCCACATGGTGTCTTCATGGACCGTAAATCTTTAAAAATAATTCAGAAGCCAGTTTCCTTCGAATCTAGCCTTTCATTCTTACCTTCTCTCCTGTGCAAATGTGTATTAACATGCAGCTCATGTCTGACCCATTTGTGATTTGACAAAATTTAAAGCTGTTTACTTTGAAGACTTGATTCTTTGTTTTCTGCAAGGAAAGTGACCTAGTAAATGAATAACTTTAAGTTGCTTTAGGGAGTTAAGTGTGTTAGAATAACTTGGTTTTGTTTTGAAGGCTTTGAAGTGATTCTCCTTTACTTTCTAAATGCACACATTCAGAAGCAATGTTGTTCAATGTATTCCTGTAGGTTAGATTCCCAAGTAAGAGAGTGGGATAGTGGAACAGCATGTGAAGAAGTCCCTGAGAAGAAAATCAGAGGAATGGAGTTTGTTGAGCCTGGAGAGAAGAAGGGTTGGGGTGGTGCAGTTTCAGTCTTCCAGCACTTGAAAGTGCAACTGTGGTGGAGAGGGAGGTGCTTTCTTCTCAAGGTTGCACAAGGACAGGACAAGAGACAATAGGCACAAGTTCTTCAGAAAAAAATCCCTCTGGATGCAGGAAAGATATTCTTCACAGTGAGAACAACTAAACTCTGGAATAAGTTGCTCAGAGAAATGGTGAAATGTTCTTCACAGGAACTACTAGGAGTTTGGCTTGACAGAGCCCTGGGTAACCTAATGTAGATCCCTGCTTTCAGTTTAGACCAGATCATCTTAACAGCCACCTTTCAGCTTGGACTATTCTATGTTTGCATGGTTGTTCTTGTTACTAATTTGTAAAGTTTAATATTGGAAATAATCTGTCTTTAAGGAGAAAATTCTAATGTTACTTTTAGTGTGCTAGGGAATTGTTGTGATGAGGACCCAAAGTGTAGTGGTATACAATATATGGAAAGACAGAGACATAGAGGATGACATGCAGAAAGAAGTAAGACATGGGAAAAAAGAATCTATAAAAAGTCATCCAACCAGGAAGTCTTTCACAGGTTCCTTCTCCCCTTTAGTGACAGCATCAGTTGCAGTGAATGTCTTAGTTACTGAGATTGTGTTTGACTAGAAATAAGCTTTTAAGACACTTCCCAGACTTTAGAAATCCAGAGTAGTCACCGTTCTCACTGTTACTGGAGAAAGTGTCAGTCTGCATGGGCCATCTCTTCTGCTGAGAAAACTGTAGAAAACTACTCCACCTAATCTTGGAATTCAAACTTTTGATGTCTATGAAGCAGTGACATTTTTGGTTTTGCTTTATCAAGACAAAATTATTTCCATATGTAAGAGCTGCCTGGAGACCTGGGTCAGCAAGTAGGTAGCTAAAAGCATGACAGCTAATATATTCAATTCTTGGTGTATCTTGAAATTAGAAAACCAGTATAAGAAACCCTGGAAGTCCTCAAAATAAGAATATAAATGAAACATTTTAAAAGTTCAAGGTGAATGTACATGACAGTTTTCACTGAATTACTAATGATTAACAGTGATAAAAAGAAATGCCTACACTGCCTTTTTTGGTGTAAAGAAGACACTATAGAGAATGAAGCATAAAGCATAAAACTGTAAGTAAAAGGGGAAAGGATATATTTTTTAAAATTGCATCACAGCAAATTGCCAAGGAGTTTGGAAACCTCAAAAAGCAAGTGTCACTATGTCTTTTATATAGCCACTTGCTGGTGTTTCAGATCCAGAACTCTGTGTTACATACCTCAGCTCCCTCTTGCCCTTTGAGTGTTATATTCCTTCCTGTGTGGAATCATCACAGCTCCAGCAGGAAGGGAGGACACACTAGTGTCTAACAGAGGAGGCAGAGCTCTGAGTCAAAGCTTGTAAATATTCTTATTAAAGTTGTAAATAGTTTCATTGTAATAAATCATGAATTGACTTACATGCAAGACAGCAGTTTTTAAGGAGGTAGAGTTTTCTCTCCAGGTCTTTGTTGGAATGCAAAACTAGCTGCTGCTGCTTACAATGAAAATGTTCCAGTTTCTTTAGAGAAAGAAACCTACAGTCATGCAAGATTCTTCCCAATGCTTCCTCCTTTTCAGGTGCTTGTGAGATAAACTCAGAACAAATTAGTAATTTGGTCATCAAAGTCCTGCTGGGAGTTGGAATAAAGAACTATTCACAGTAAAATAAATGACAGGTCTTTCAGTGTTATTATTCAATACTAGGTAGGGTGTCGTGCTTGGCATCTCTCATATTATGTTTTTGAAATCTTTGAAATGTTTTTTGTACTCAGCTGGTGCAAAAATCTATATACAAATATCTCTCATTCCTCTTGTTAAATGAATTTATATATTCTATGTAATGCAAAGCAATTTGAAAAATCTTAATTTATAATTTTATCTTCTCTTACCATGTCTTTATTTTATGAACAGACTTTTGTTCCAATTGCTTCAAGTACAGTATAGGACAATTCAAATGTTAAAAGATTTGGGTCTGAGGCTCCATTTTTTTTCTGTATTGAGAACTTTGGTAATATAGACATACGGTGTAGAGGGTAGGAGCTATTAATAGGTGCCAGTGGTTCATAGCCATTTTGTCAAAGTTAAGTTTGCAGATGCTCACAGAACCACCATTTCATGACCTCAGTCTCTGAAACAAGTTTAAAGCTCCACTTTAGCAATATGAGAAAGAAAGCAAATCCTAAATTCTGTTAAATGAGTAAGTATGTTAATGAGTGATGACTAAAGGTTTATTAACTATAGTAATTTACGTTTTAGTAAATTGCAAAGGTGGTTTTGAAGAGAATTTTACAGAAAATTTCTTGTGAAGCATGGTTTAAAACAGTGCTCATTTTGTTAAAGGCCTTGATAAAAATCTACAGTCACTCTCATTGACAATAAAACAGTCCAGCACCACATATATTTCACAGTATTAAAACTCTGCTTTTCAGAGAAAGTGATTAATCCCCTCATCCACCTTTTTATTCCATCTTCCAGTACTATCTCAGAAGTGTACCGATATTACTTGTTTTCACCACAACTCTGCAAAAGGAGTGATTATTACCTTCTTTAGCAAAGGGGAGACAGAGATTTAAAGTACTGCAAGTGATCTCAGTTCAAAATAACAATTAGTGGTGTAAGTCAATCACTCTTCAGACCCCAGATGCCAGTTTTGCCAGGAAAAGAAAGCCAAGACTGAATTCTATGAACTACTGTGAGTCATGGTATGATTTCTTCTCTGAACTTGGCATTAAATATTTCATAAGTTTAGACACGACTTCCAATAAGGTAATAAGCCTATCATCTAGAACCTGCTAGATGGTAGTCTGTGATATGCTCAGTTTAATTGATTTTTCGGCATTGCACAAAAGTTCAGAAGTGTGATATGGGGTGAGAATGAGCTTGAAGAAAAGACTATGAAGGGAAAGGCTGTATCATAATGCAGTCAAAAACAATGAAAATTCAAGCAGTTCCTAATTGTTAAGTGCTTGATTCCACACACACATAATACTTTCATAATAGATATAGAATGTTTTTTAATAGATTATTTCTTAGCTTAAAAAAGAGAACTCAAAGCCCTAGTGCTGTATCACTGTGAAGCACAAGTCCCTTCTTCCTGTATTTCTCCAAGTAGCATTTGAACTCATTGATAAATTTAAAGGTTTCCAGTAGGTGTAGAAGCCTTAAGAATATCAAATGTTTTTCAAGTATGGTGAAAATTTGTAGCAGGACAGAGAAGTAAAATCCCACTATGCAGTACTACTATGGAGTGTTATGGTAGAGCAGAGACTTTTGGCTTGCATTGTGTCCTACATGTGTATCAGAATGAAGTAAACTGGCAAGAATACTAAAAATAAATTTTAAAATTAGTGATTAAATTTTTTTTTATTTTATACAATTCCTTTATCTATGCAATCACATTTGCTAATCCATTTTGTACCTTTACTTATCAAATTTTATGTATACTAATTTCATCTTTACTAACCCAATCTTCTCCACTTTTTTTACTTACACTAGCATTTCTGCACTCGTGACTTAGAAAAGAAACAAAAGTTGCTATTTATATTTTCTCCATAATCATATATCTGGGTGTCTATGAAGAAGGTACATAGAATGCCAGGATAAATCCCTCTTTAAGAGGAAGATGGGAATTTCTATGCTTAGTGACATATGCAATAGCAATAGAACATACAAAACCATAGAATACTTTGGGTTGGAAAGGACCTTTAGAGTCCATCTCGTCCAACATTCCTGCAGTGGGTAATCTTCAATGGGTAATCTTGCTCAGAACCCCATCCAACCTGACCTGGAATGGTTCCAGTGATGGGGCATCTACCATCTCCTCAGGCAATCTGCACCACCCTCTTTCTTTTATCTAGTCTAAATCTACCCTCTCTTTGTTTAAAACTGCTACCACTTGTCCTATCTCAACAGGCCAGCTGAAATGTCTGTCCCTATCTTTTTTATGAGTATCCTTTAAACACTGGAAGGCTGCAGTAATGGCTCCCTAGAGCCTTCTCCAAGCTGAACAACCCTGATTCTCTCAGTCTGTCTCCCAGGGTGTTTAAACCCTTTGATCATCTTTGTGCCCCTCCTCTGGACTTGCTCTAGTGGGTCCATGCCTTTCCTGTGCTGGGGTCTCACCAGAGATGAGCAAAGCAGAAAGAATCATCTGCCTTGTCATGCTGGCCACGTGTCTTTTGATGCAGCCCATTAGTGCCCCATGAGCCAGCTTTCTGCTAGCTTTAGGTTAGCAGAAAATTCTGGGGAAGACATCTCTTTTGAGTGACAGGAGGAATAAGCACTCCTAAGAATTATTAGAAGTGAAAGATGCAATTGTTCAAACAATGTAAAACACCACAAGGCAACAGCCTCTTAAACCCACTGCTTTTTACCATTTCATTTTGATTTGTAGGCTGGAAAATTCCTGTGACTCCTGAAATGCTTGTGGTCAGTTTGATATTTCCTTATAAAATGTGTTTTATAAGATCACCTGTCCAACCTATATAACAGGTATCTCTTTAAAAGTCAGTAATCATCTGTGTAACACTGTATGGTGGAAAGTCAATTGGGATTTAAAAAAATCAAAAGGCTATTACATTTATAATGTGCAAGTAAACTCATCTTTTCTTCCAAACAGCTTTATATACAACTGAATAAAAACTGTTTGCAAGAGACCTAACCTCATAAACTCTGGAAAAATTTAAGGATGGGAGTGGAGCTTTTCAGATAGTGGTCAGGGAAGTAATATTTATACAGCCTTCCTTCCTCCTGCTTAAAAAGTCTGTTCTTTTTCTTCCCCAATTCCCAATACATACATACACACATACATGTTCTCAAGAAACAGTACAGTTTGCAGAATAGAGAGATTAAGTTTTTTGGGTTTTTTTTTATGTTGTAAAATCAACGATCAACTTTCTGAGAGAAGAGTTTAGTATTTAATTTAAGGATTTCCAGCTGTTTCCTGTCTCTCTTCTGTCTCATTTTCTTCTCTGTTTTTCCTTTTGTGCTGATTTCTTCTAGCTTGTCTTTGAACTTAACAGCTCTTTCAAGGTGGGTTATTGGGATGTTTGGCCAAGTGATTGCATTTTATCCACACCCTCCTCCTTATAAATTGATGTTTCTTCAAAGTAGAGTGTGTATCTATGATACAATGAGATGCACACTACCTTTTGAATTTCTGTTTAAAATTCTATATCTTTTCTTATACTTAAACTGCAAAATCCTAAGAAACTTTTCTGTGTGGAACAGAAATCAAAGCAATGATAAAGTCTTTTTTTGACATTTACTTCAGAAATGAAGTCATAATCACTTGTTAAGCTTGGCTAGTTTTACACCTTAATTCACATGGGATTTCATTTGGATTCTATGTAGCCAAAACAGATGTGTTTTAATAGCAATGAAAGTTGATTATAATTTGTTTTCTTGAACAAGCTGCTTTCACTGATGTTTCATAGTTCAGATAAACTCTAGTGCCTTGCCTCAGAAAGTCTGAACACCTCTTTTGAGGCTAAAATTGTAAAAAGCTGCTTGAAATAATCTTTGATGTGATTTTTCAAGCAGTGACAGGTCAAAGTGACCAAAGGGGATTTTCTATGGAGAAGTTAACGAGTCTTTTCCCATTCTGATCTCATTTACAGTCTGCCTGAAATTCTAGGAATCTTACCTGTCCAGCTACTGCTTTTTCTGTAACACAGCCCCCATTGCTACAATCAGCATGGGTTTTATAAATCCCTTTCATAATGAGATGTGTTGTGAAGTAGCAGAAATTTCTATTGTGAACTTAATGAACTTCACTGCCAAATCCGTAGAGAAAAGACAGCAAACACAGGGAAAGAGCCAACACATCTGACTCCACTCAGTTTCTTAAAATTCATATTCTACAGAAGTTTTATGGGAATATTAGCATTTCTATTCATTCAATGAATCTTTGAGAAAATAGGAGGCTCTGATAACTGTCCATTCATTCTTTCCACTAAAATTTTCATTTCCCTAATTTGTACCTGCAAGTAGGTCCAGATGCAGTGAGATGGCTTTCACAATAGGCTTGATATGGTTGTTTAGGTAATTCTTCATTTATATGGAAATTTTTGGGTTCATAGAGAAACTACTGGCAAACTTGCTGTGAATGTTTTTGTCTCTGTACTTTCTAGTGTGTTTTGATTCTTGATTTTGATGTGACAGGATATTGTTCTTTAAAAGTCCTTGTTGCTCTGCCCCTTTGTGACCTCCAAAGAAGTCAAAAGCCCTTTTCTATGCTGGTGTTTTCCTCTACCACAAAACACAAACACTCTTTCCTGGAATATTTGCTGAAGTACACAGGATTTACCTTTCTAGTAGCTTGTTTCATGGAGAATACTTACAGGAAGGAACATGTCTCCTTTCTGTTTGATTTTCCATTCCCAAAGCAAAGATTTTAGCCTCTTTATCTACTTCAGACAAGTATTGAATGAATTTTCAGACAAGTAGCATGGTTCATTCCCTGTCTAAAACCCCTTGACCTCATTTTTTTCAACTGAAGTCAGCTTATGTTTCAATACTGAGGCTGAAGAATAGATTAAATCCTTCATGGATCTTTTGTAATATATATTGAAGTTTGTGTGTATGTATTGTATGCATTATTGTCCAACTGATTTGAAAACTTACTGAAATGGTAGTTTTTAAAGGCAAGAGAAAAGCAAAATTTTTTATTAAACTGAGAAAAGATGCAGGACATTATAATATTTGCCAAAATGTAACTTGAGAAGAATTAGCATCTAGCAGTTAATTTCGGAGTTATTTTCAAGGACAAAGTGCTTGTCTTATTCTGCTGCCTTTGAATTATCACTAAAACTGTCGTGCTCATGGTTACTACAGGAAACTTTTAAAAATTACATCTTTACAGTTTCTATTTTCATATAGAAGCCTTTCATAAAACTCTATATTTATTATGTGTATAAGGAGAAATTCAGATGAAATTAATTTTTAACATTTTCTAAAATGCTACATATAATTTTTATAACCCTAGAAAGTATTCTATTTCAGAAATTTCTGAGGGAAAAATATTGCAATAATCTTAATTTAAGTTTTATAACACCTGCACTTGAACAGTTGCAAATAAAAACAGATCTTGTTCTCTACGTTATCAGCATGAAACAGAATTCTAAGAAATTGTATATCTTTTCATTCTTGTTGCCACCATGACTTACAAATTTATATTCAAAGAAATTGCAAATATCATTCTGACATTCTAATTTACTGAAACTTTTCAGATAGTACCAAAACATTTTTTGTGAGCAGTTCTTTTTTTGTACAGAACAATGACTCATTTTAGCCTACTGCAATTGTAAACAAGAAGAAATTGTTCTAAGAGCGCACATGCCTTCTTGCTACTGTTCATTTTAACATTTAGGAGAGGGTGGAGCAGCCACAGAATTTTCAGTCAAATCTTTTTAATTGCTGGACTTCTATCTTATTTTACAAGTTTTTAAATAAAAAATGTACACCAGTGACATTAAATAACTTTTAGAAAACTGTTATCTAAACATTTTTTGTAACAAATATTCTGTTCATTTTGTGTCTTCCTTTTATTTAAAGAAACCAAGACTGATCTTAGAAAGGGAAGTATATCTTAGTCTGCTCTAGCTGATTTAAGTAATAACACATACAGCTTTATTTCTGTGCTGGAAACATCTTGATAATTTGTTGTTTTTATTTTGTAATAAAAAGGGAAAGAAATTAGAGACTATATTCAATAAAGTTTGACACCATGAAATTTAGTTTTTTAAGAACTTTCCCCCTGGATTACTCTACAGAACCTAGTTTTTATTACTACACAACTTCAACAGTGGGTTCAAAGTGAAAGATTTATAAAGCTCTATTGCTAAGAAAGAATCTCAGTCAATATCTAATCTGAGATGAGGGGAAATCTCAAATCATTTTCTTCAGACTACTTCCTTCAGTCAGCAGGGATGCATCCTCTTACACAGGATCTGCAGCACTAAATTCCCTCCTGGAGTTAGTTGCTGATGTTGCTTTTCCTTAAAATACAAGTTAGGCTCATCCTTTCTTTTGTGAATAGAATGTGGTAGCTGAAGCATATTCTGAATTTAATTCTCAACTGTTCTTGAAGGCACTCACACTGACATCCAAAAGGATTTCCTGATCAGTGTGTGAGAAATTTCTGCCTGGGCACTTGCTACCTTTCCTGAAGAAGCTATGCAGAAAGTTGTGAGAGATTAGTCAGGGCCACCCAGCTTCAAGCTGGGTGTTTGCTGAATTCCTGATTCAAAGCATGATTTCACATACAGCATAAAAGAGAACACAGAAGCTGACAAGACTGAGATTATCAGTACTTATGTAATGTAAATGTACTTATTGCAATTTATTCCTATTTGAATGCCCAGCACTGGTCACAAAACACTTTGAAGGAAAACAAATATCACCACTTTTTTTCCTATGAAAATTCAGAATAAAATTATGAGGCAGAGTTAATCCAGAAATTTAGTGCAACAACAATCTTTGCATACACCTGTCTAGTGTTTAAGTTCTTCTGTGATACAGGTACCATTCTGGCAGAAGAGACAATCATAATAAGCCAAATGTATATTGAGTGTGAAGGAATATTTTTTTTCTCCCCTCTAAAAAATCTTCCAAAAATATATCATGATTCCAAATGACATAGCCTTTCTCAGAAAACTTCATTCTGAGAATTATTGAAGATTAATTGTCCAAGGAAAAGTATTGCAGCAAAGTCAGTGCTTGCTGTCAGGAGACACAGCTGTTGAGATGGTTCAGTCTCTGCTCAGATGCAGTGCAATGAAGGGAACAGTCTCCTTCTCTTTCTAGAGCCTCCTCCTGGAAATTTCATTGGTGAGGATCTATGCCTCTTTCCTGGCTTCAGGGCAGGCTGGATTTTCACAGCTATTATTAAAAAAAAAATTTTGAGCTTTTGACTGTAGCTGTTGTTACTTGGTGAGTAAGGTCAAGAATAACAATATGGTGTAAGCTATGACATAGGTTTGTGATAAACAACTGAGAATTTTTTCATACTTCAGATAAATCAAGTTCAGAACTTAGTCATTCTCCACTTAAAGTCAAGAGCAGGATACCCATTGCCTTCATATATGTAGAGTCAAATCCTGGGGAAAGTAACAGTTGGCTCCAGAAATTATATATAAGGAAGTGAGGATAGTGGCTGACAAATAAATAATTTAATAAACATCTTTCTTATTACAAGCCTAGGTTTCACTGCAGCTGATTTAGTCAGGACCAATCACACTAACATGGACCCCAGTATCTGCCCACCCAAAAGTTCAGACAGGTGATGAGTTATTTCAGGAGCAGCTGTTTTTCCAGTACACTTATTTTTCATTATGTGCTCTCAATCTTGGTATATTTGTTTCTTTATCATTTGTTTAAGAACAAAGGAGAGTTTATGGAACTCCCTGATTTTTCATAGCTTCCTATTTGCTTCTGGAATAAACCTTAGATTACTTAATTTACAGATGACATCACAAAAATTTTATATTTAAATGATCCTGTCAATCAGTATGAGGGAGATGTCCTAGCTCTTCAAAATGCTATTGTTTTGGCATTTCTCACTGTGATAATGAAATGCACAAACTTAGAAGTACTTTGCTGTGAGTTGTGTACTACTCAGAGAACACATTTTGAGTTTGATAAACACCACTAATATATTAGGAATTTGATAGGTTGGGGTTTTTTCCCTCAAGGAACGTAGACTAAACATCAGCAGTTTGAATAGTCAAAAATTTAGAAAAGATTGATTACCTGAGTACGGAATAAAACTATTTATAAGTCAAATCTTAGTAAATGGGAAAGTCAAATTGTAATTTTTTAAAAATTACTATTTTTATTACTTCTGATTTATAATCAGCACTACTAAACGACCTGACATTTTGAACATGACATTTTTTATGATGTCAAGTTAGTTGAAAAAGATTTCAAGAGTCCATCTAGTCCAATCTCTTGTTCAAAACCCCTCTTACTTATGAGAAATGCTGAGTATTCTGGTGTGCCACAGTTAAGACATCACTGGCTTGGTAATAAGAGCAGGACATTTGTTCTGTAATTAGTCTTGGTTTCTCTACTTTGCATGGTTCTTTGAAATTCTGGTGAGTAACCTGATGCATACCTGTGATCTTGACCAAAATCATGCAGAAAATAAACAGCTGAACTACATATAAAATTCAGAAAGCTGACTCTCAATCCTTTGTTCAAACCGTATTCTCTCTGGATTTCATTGAAATTATTTGGGAAAATCCTTATGGAATTTTGTCTGAGATTTGTGCTGAAGTATCAAACAGGAAAACCTCTGTCTATCATGGAAAAAATTTCTGCGTGATGGCTCTGCACCGTATGCAGCAACGTGTTCAGCTCTGTACTTATCCATAGCACTCATAAAACATGAAGAACAGATATTTTCTATTGACATCCTACCATTTTTGGTGATCTGGAAAAATTAGATGAAAAATAGATGATCATATTTAGATACTGTTTTTTGATTTTCTTGCCAACACAGGTCCCACAGTATTGCTAAATATTAATCTGAGCAAAGATTTACATTGGCTGATGGTCAAAATGCAGGATTAATGCTGCTTGATTAACAGGTCTTAGTGGGTATTAGTTTTATCGTGTACTAATTGCATAGAACATAATTTTCTGATAGACTGATTAAAGTTTAATTTTAGCACTTTTATTATCTATTAAAAATAATTCCCTAACTGCTGCACTTAATAATTTACTACTTAATGGTATGTTCAGCAATTCTATTGCTGGTTGCAATATTTAGTCAAAAAACATCTCCTAATGTAAAGATATTCAGAAGGGGTTTTTTTCTATTGACTTTGCAAAATGTGAGAGATGAGGTGTGGGCAAAGATCAAGAGAGCAGCTGCTTTCTGCAAAGACTTTTGATGGGGTCATGGGACCTGCAGTTTACGGGGTTTTGTTCCAGCTCCTGGATGGTATGGGAAGAGTATGAATTATTTACTCCTAAATATGGAATAATACATGCCATCACACTTCAGGGTACTGTATTTCAAGTGCTGTCCTTATTGACTGGTGAGAGGGGCTGTTTTATGTCAAGATACTTGGTAGCAAAAAAGCACTAAGATTCTAATGTACAAACCCTATTTTTGTGGATAAACAGGTATTTTTTTCCCGCTATTTTTAACCTTAGTTGAAGAAACTGAACAAAAACATTCAGTATCTGGATTATTTGCAAAATAGAGCTAGACATCTGATACTAAATGTGCTTTTGTAAATTATTCTGTTTTTCTGTTTCCTTTGAGGAGGTTCTCATGTGAGATATTGCATTGAAGAAAATTGTGAGGGCTCTACTTGATTACAGAGAGTGTAGTGAGTTCTTCATGTTTCTACACTTCATATTTTTAGAGTCTTTCATCTGTAGCCAAAGTCAGAAAGTTCTACTCACATCTCTCTTAAAAATCCTGGGAGGAGAGGTGGGCATAATTCCAGTATCCCTTCTAATCATACCTCAATATAATCTCTTGTAACATCAAAGCAGTTGGAGGATGATGACTGGGGAAAAAAAAAAAAAAAGAGTCAGTTAAAGTTCAGTCTCTGAATAGGGTGTGTTTGCCTTTAGATTTGTGTGTGAGGAGGAAGGGGGTGGTGGTGTCAAACTAATCACATGGAAAACTTGGCTTTTCCTAAAATAAGGTTCCTATGTGCCTGGATAATGAAATTTTCAGTAACTATTTGCCTTCATTAATGTGAGGGGAAACAGTTCATGTAGGAATTCAAGCTAGTGATTTTTAGCCTTTAAGCATCAGACACCTGAGTTTCATTTCTAAAAGCAATGTCCAAAGTGCTATGTGACACTTTTGGACAAATTTGCAGCTGATAAATCACTTGTGTTGCATCTTTTGGAGCCAAGTATGGACTGCATATATTGAATTGATTTGAAGAACTAGAAAGAAACTAATACCAGATGTCACTTGTTCTAACACTTTGAAAATCAGTCACAAACTATTTGCTTATCCAGTTAGAGTAGGTAGGAGAGGACATTGCTGCTTGCATAAAAGCAGTAAGCATTAATTAAAGTCCCACTAAAGAAACAGTCAACGAATGCTGAGACCATAAGAACATAGACTTCTCCCCACATCTATTCTGTGCACTCTGGTAAATTATTTACACAAATTCTGCTTGTTTTTGCAGAAGACTTGTAACAAAGTCATCACTTCTAACACTTCAACTCCTGCAAAATATTTTCTGCTGATCATGCCTTGGGTTTTTGCTGCTTTGTTGAAAGTAACATACCCATTAGAACATCATAAATTATCTTCTTATTGCTCATATTCCAAGAAAGTGCTTTCTAGCTTGGACTCTTGTCTATATTATTCTTACTTTGTCAGTCTTTCACTGAGGCATCCTGATTGGCTAGTACCACAGCTAGTGTTCCTGAATATCCATTTACTTATGCATTCCTTATCCAGGGAAAGAACTTGAGTTCAAATTCTGATTGTCCTAATGATAACTATTCTTATGAAAACTTTTTACCCTTTTCTATCTGCAAATCTCTGACAGTGGAAAATTTCAGGAATACAAGAGTAAGAATCAGTTTGGATGCACTAAGAATGACATATTTTACTCTGTATATTACTCTAACAATTCACAGAGAAATAGTCATCCATTACAGCAATTTAACTGAAAAGTATTTAAAAATATGGGCATGAACACATTCACCAACTTTTGCTTCTCTCTTAGAATGTAGCATCTGTGACTGAAAAAAAGCTATAAATTTCCTGTTTATTATCTGCAGAGTTATTTGCATGTACTTGAAATAAGGTCCATATATGCCTGGATAATGACGTTTTCAAAAACTATTTGCCATCATTAATGTGAGGGGAAACAGCTGATGTAGGAACTTGAGAAACCTGGTGTAGTTGAAAATATCCTTGCTCATTGAAGAAGGGTTAGACTAGATGGTTTTTAAATGTCCCTTCCAGTCCAAAATATTTTGTGATTCTAAGGTTTTCTGCAGAAGTTCTTCATATGGAGCAATAATAAAGTAGAAAATGTCATTTCTGGGCAAAGTGTTGACATAAAAATTCTTTTTTTTATTCAGTTTGTACCGCTATAAAAGCCTTCATAGATAATATGGAACCAAGTAATGGCAATTTACACTTCAGCAAAAGGAATGGATAAAATTTTTTAATTTTAACTTACCAAGATAGCCAAAGAATCAAGGGTCTAGTTTAATTGGAAAAAAAAAAAAAAAGTCTTTTGATCCCATCTTATCTGGGTTTTATTCTGTAAGAAATTGAATTAGCATCAACTTTGAAATTAAACCCAGCAAAAGGACTGAAAGTAAGAATGTACACACCAAAGTGTGTATATGTAGCAGATTTTCACATCTTTCACTCAGTTAAAAGAGAAAGAAATAGGAAAATATTTTGAGGAAAAAAATCAATAAATTTTTTTCACTCCAACTAGACATAAAAAATTAGGATCCTTTTTAAGACTTAACACCATTTTTGAATGTGAACTCACTTGCATATCCTAAAATTGCTTTTTGTACATGGAAATTGTTATTAAGCTATCCTTTCACAACTTCTATATACGTTTAAGGTTCACTTGCACTCAAAAGACTTAGGAGTTTGGGTACTTGTATGCCATTGCTGGTCTTTCCAGTTCAGCAAAATAAAGTGAAAATTTAGCTTATGTTGATGCTTTAGGCAATAGTGATGGTAAGTAGAAAAGCACTCTGAAGTATCCGAGGTGCAAGCTCACAACCCAATTGTAAATTGACTAGTAAAAGATTGAGGAATAGAAAAAAAACATTTTCCTACTCTATATTTGTCATTGTGGGAATATGATTATTATCATAACTGTGAGTTTATTTCCTATGATAATTAAATGTTATAAAATAGGCCTGATATTCCAGCACTGTTATACTTCAAAACTAAATAGTGTCATATTTTGTTGTTAAAACTCTAGATGGTCCTTCCCCAAACAAAGCAGCGCTTGCTAATTTCTATTTCAGTACTTCTTAGTAATCATGCACTGAATCCAAAAATCCTTTTCTAACACAAGGGGATGGTGTGAAAGTTTGGAAATGTCTTAATAGAGTTCACAGACCTAGTTTAAAAGTGTGAAATATCTTTTTCCTACTAGCTCTATTTAAATCAACGAGGAAAAGATTTTAACTCCTGGGCAGATTAACTTGTGCCTCATCAGATATAATTAATTCACTATGATTTCATTGTTTGTTTCCTCCTTCATATACAATGAGATGTTCCAATGTTTATATGAACTTGTTGATCTGGACTTTCAAGGAAATAGAACAGTGTTATCCTTCCTCGTGGGTAAACACGTAATGCATGATAAGGAAGCATGCTTGCAGATATGGATTTATGAGGGAATTTTCTTTTTCATGTAAGACAGTTGAAGCAAAACAAACTCAGAGCCAATCTGAACAGTTTTCAAGCCCAACCAACACAGCTGCACATTATCCTTGTAATCAGTACCAAGAAAAGTGGCTCTGTGGCTTGGACAACATCAAATTTTAATGCTGTGAGGGTGCTTTGACTGTGAAAGTGAGTCTATATTCTTAGCTGGGCATCTGTCCAGCCATTTAATTCATGAAGTGGCCTTCTCTCTACTTCAGGTGAAGTGCTCTAATGGCTTGGTTGGCACAGGATGTGTGCAGTCACAACCAAAAAGTTCCAGTTGTGTGAGACTTGATTTTTTGCCTTTGAAAAGCAATTGAAACACATCTCCTATTAAATAACCTTCTGTACATTCCTCTCACCACAGTGCTGTGTTATTGAACAAACTAAACCCATGACATCACTTGATGAGTTAAAGGTACTCAGCACCAAACCATTCAGGAAATACTCAGACTATTGCAGAATCAGGCCCCTAATTACAAACTTATGTGCAGTGTTCTGGTTCATTTCTGTTACTGATCTCCCATTTTAGTTGCTTTTTTTTTTTTTTTTTCTCAGTAACCCACCTCTGTCTAAATATTCTCCAAGGACAAAGATGGCTGCTGCAAAATGTGTGCCCAGGTTCCATGGCTGAATTTCACATGCAACTAATAGTATAAGGTTGTGACAGAAGTAACATCTGTCTTGTAAAATGTTATTGTTGTCTCTATCTATAAGGAAAAATAGATTAAAACTTCAGTTCTATGCTACTCTGCAGCGTAATGGGCCTGACACTTCAGAGATCAACAAGCAGCCTTTTGGGCTGTTTTCTTGCACAGAAGACAAGCTTTTTGATAGTTGGACACAATATTCTTTTTTTAACTAAAATTCTGGATAAAATAATTACCAAATTGTTGGCACTTTTACAAGACAGTTTCTAAAGAAGCATAAGAGACTGACACAAATTGATTTGCAATCTCTAGAATGCCTACACCAGAAGTTAGAAATAACTAAATAAATAAAATAGGCAACTAATGCATTATAGTTTTGCTGTAGGAAGAAAGAGCTATTACTAATTATCTTTAACTGCAGTTTTTCTCTGGGACCAACCAGCAATATAGGACTGTGACTTTCCTTTTGGCTTCCTTCAGAACTGTACTAGCCCTATCTCTTGCAAACTATGATTTCTGGTGTAAATCTGCTGGTCTCTGCACCACAGAGAACAAACAAAGGCTGTCTATATACTCCATACAATCCTGGTCCCATTTAATGACTGCACAGGATTCTGTCTAAAAGTAGTTGACATGACTAACGATACAGAGAATTGTGGCCTGTTGTGATGTCTGTAGAAACGAAGAAGAAAGAAGCTTGTTCTGGAATGCCATGTTTGCTTCTCTAAACCTAGTATTTACATACCCTTTAAGGCTCAGGTATGCAGTTGAAATCTACAGGAACCACCGTAGAAACCTGTGAACATGGGTAGTCCATACATCTATATGATTTTCCTTTGATACCTCTTAAACTCCACCAAACTCTGTTATTTCCATTTTCAAAGAGTGGTCCATTACTGTGTATGTATATATTTATTTTTCAAGAGCTTGCCTAGAGTGGGCTTGATTCATGTGGAGGTTGCATTTGATTCTGTTAATGTGAATAATAGAAACTGAGTGTTCTGTGGTTAAAAATAGTATTTGAAAACTGCATATTCTTATCTCTTTTCCATTCTGCTAGCTCTTCTGTAAACAAATATTTAGAAGTAGAATTGCTAATACTATAAATATATACTCCTGGTACTCATTTTTTGCTTATAGTCAGAATGCAGGAAGTTCTTCAGCTAAAGACTCCAACCAGGATGTTGTCAATATTAATACTTCAGTTCCTGTTACATGCTGTTGAAGTACCAATGGCTCTGCATATATGCTGAAATACAGATGGCTCTGCTGCAACTCTCACAGCAGCTGAAGAGCAACGTGACTTCAGGAATGCTTTCACCTACATTGTCCCTAGTATGTCCTCTGTCATGATTCTTGAAGGATGCTGAAAAATACTAAGCAAATAATTTACCCTGAATTCTTTCCTTGACACTGATTCATCAAGTTCCTGTTGGAAACTGTTAGAAGTTTCAAATTTTTATATTCTGTCTTCCATAATGACATGTTATTTTGCTAAGCTATACACATAACAAGAAGGACACAACCCTTCCTCTGGTTCAGTCTATCCCATTCTGCCTGTTTTGGGGAATGGAAAACTTGCAATTGACAGTGGTTTATATTTTTATAATGTTATTGCTTTATTAGGTATTTTTAGAGATATCTTAAGCCTACCCATGTTTCTAAGTCCAAGGACTTATTGTACAAACAGGAAAATAAGTAGCAGAAACAAAAACCTCTATTACGAAGCAGTTATTTTCATTCCAATATTCAAGGGAATGAAACTGTCAAGGAGTGGTGAATATGTGATATATAAAAACTGCTTCTGAGCAGAATGATTTTTAGGAGATTTTGTTTGATTTTTTAAGTGATTCAATAAGGGACAGCTGTAGATAAGAGAAACAAAAATATCTCTGGAAGTAATTAAAAACTAGTTTTGGTGACCTATTCTTTAGAAAAGTAGAAAATATTCCAGAGGTAGATTCTAATTCATGAAACAGATCCATCCTTTTTTGCTTTGTAGCTGTGAGTCCTGTCAGTTCCTACCACTAAAAGTAAACAGAGTAACTCAGAAAAGCTTTCTTGTCTTTTGTTAGTTTACTAGGAAAGAAGGTTTGTCCAGTTTCTGCTTTTTTATTCTCTCCATTGTTTATGTGTCAGAGTGAAATAACTTAATTTAGCTATACCACATTTCAAATAAAATATTGTAACTGGTTGCTTGGCAAATGTTAAGTCAATTATTTTCTAGTGTGCAGTACCTACTTGATATGCATCTGTCCATTATCCTAGAAAATCTTCCATTTTAGTTTAGGAACTCTATATCTAAAAGGGGTTACCCTTACTGCTCCCTTTCGTTAAAATTGCTTAGCCCCATGGACATTGAACAGTCTGTTTTCCTGCATGATAGTTGTGTTTTGCTGGTGAACTATCTGTATCATTTTCTATCTCTCACTTAAGGCTTAGAGTTTTTGCAAGTGAGCCATAAAAAAGCCTGTAACAGGAATCTGGGACAAGATCACACTTATACACATGTGAAGCCAAGCTTCAAGAGCTACTTTTCTACCCTAGCAAATATCGCACCTATCTAATATATGACACTCTGCTGTTACCCAGCTGCTTGCAAGCTACATTTAAAAATTACCCTCTTTTTATTGTCATAGAAGTCTTGCATTTAAATCCCAGTAAAATGCCAATCTGTTAAGGATACGGGCTACAAGTTTATTCACCTTTATATTGAGCCCATAGCTATTTTAAATAAACTTTCAGATAAAAACACCGAACACTTATTTTTGTCTCATAGACAATTTTTAGATAATTATAACTAGATTACTACTCAGTATGACTGTAGTTTAATAACATTAGACCTTGTTGTAGTTATCTATCTCCAGTTGCTCCTTTGAACACACAAAAAGTCTAAATATTAGATTTTCTGGTATTTCTCTGTTTTAAAGGGCTCCAGAAAAACTAGACCAGAAATTTTATTTAACATATTTGAGTCTTTTTACATGTAGATTGGCAAGTTAAAGATGATTTTAAGTCACACATTAGTTCCAAACAAAGTGGGACAAAATGGTATTATTTTCAAATCTAAATGTCATGCAAGTCCTTTCTGGCTTCTTATTAAGTAAGTAGGTAGGGGTTTATATTTGAGCAGTGTCTTTCATCCCAGAAGACTTAAAAAACTAGATTAATACACATAACAAGGCCTTGAATTTAGCTGCTGCTACTGAGAGCTTTAATAGCAGTGTCAATGCAGTTAAAATAGAAGGATTAACTCTTCCACGAAATAGAGCAACCCTTTACAAATTAAATGCACAAAGATCCTAACTCATAAAGTATAATTTAAAATGCTGAAAGTCATAAGGTTAGAGGACTAAATTTACTGAGTGTCCTTTGATGTGACAGCCCAGGTTTTATGTATTTCATCCTGGATTGTATCCACTGTCCAAGTGCGCTTACATGGAATAGTATATCTTATAACTGAGCTAAAAACTTTGGTGTCTAAAATACAAATCAAGAATATATAATTTCATAAAAAAATAGTGATTTTCTTTCAAATCTTTTTTTCATCCTAAGAAGGGATGTTTGAAAAAGGAACAAACTGGAACACAGGAATAAACAGATATAGCAAAACCAATGAAAATGTCAACATTTTCCTGAAGTGATCATGCTGAAGGTCCAGTGACCTCTTGAGCAGCTAGTATGAACTTTGTGTGTGCATGTGCATGGTCCAGACTCACCTAAATGTAGATTTGGAATGAAATTTTCCATTATGAATCTTGCTTGGTTTCCCCACATGTGAAAATAGGCAGATCCTAACTGTGTACAATTCTGTCTAGGGGGCCCCTGGGACACTTTAGCACATAAATAATACATTTATCTGAAAATGATCCAAGTTCAGACAGCTGTGTGTAAAGGCTCCCAGTCTATTCCTAAGAGAGGAATAAAAATAAGAGTAGTTTCTTGTGATTTATTAGTGATACTGCTGGTAAATTCCATGTTGCAGCAATAAGAGATAGTATATATTTTAGAAATTATAGGCTGGGGCACATAAATAAGAAAACTGTTTAGAATTAAACAGTAAACAGCTTTATTACAGCTATGAATCTCACTCAATGATAGCTGATGTATGGCCACAGAAGTTGTTTTCAAGAGACAGAGTGCTGGACACAAGCTAGGAATGATCCTTGGCTATTTTCAAGAAATTCCATGGCTGTTTGATTTCCATGTAAACAACCCATTAAAGATGAATTGCAAGACTGTAGCTTTTACAATACCTCAAGACTGACAAAATTCAAAGCCTTTGATGTCTACAGCACAGTTCCACTGGGACTAACAATGGCAGACAATTGAAAATGTGGTATAGAATTAGACAAGGTAATGTGCCTTAGCTTTACTGTGGTATATCTTTTCCTTGAACCCCTGCAGAAGATGCTGTCTATTTATTGTCTGCTGTTACCCTTGCCCAAGAGAGTAGAAACATCTACCTTAGCACTGCAGAACAGCCCAAAATGGTGCAAGCCTTCATTTTTTTGAGCTTTGGGAATGAGTCCAAATATTTTAATTTTCAAAGAAAAAGTGTGCCAATACATCTACAATAATAAGCACTTTAGATTAAACCCTACTAGTTCCTTTACCTTCTAAATCTGCTAGGGGTGTCACACACATATGGAAGGCCCATTTCCCATATTGCCTGGCTAGCACTTCTGTAAAGTGCCTTGGAAACCTTTGAATGTATTTTAGTATTTTTTGTTCTCTCTGCAGAGGCTGCCAGCCAGTCTACAAGTAATGCCAGCTTAGGATGCAACATTTTGGATAGTTTTTGCTTGTCTCCACAAACAGAAGTACTTGTGCATTGATTTGTTCATATTTTGCTATGTCAAGCTTGTAACAGTCTTGCCATTGTAACGGAGTGGAGATGCCACTTTCGTTTCTCACCGGCAAGAAGTTTTTGCCTTGGATAAGTGAGGCTTTCTGTTCCTTCTGTTTTGACTTAGATGGTCTTCAGCTGGAAGGTTGCAATACAGGATGAAACCACAGAACCCTTGTTTTCTGCTGAAAAGAAAACATTTCCATGAATAGATGAGACTCATACTCTCAAGGTCACTGTTTTGGCAAAGAATGTTTTGAAGGAAATATGTAAGAAACTATACTTATTCTAAAAGAAATTAAAGGAAATTTACAAATTTATTATGTTTCTTAAATACTAACATTTAAAATACATAATCTGAAAAAAAGAGACTTTAAGAATATCCTGGACTGGAAGCAAACATAACCATAGTTTGAAAGAAACAAAATCAAAGAGATTTGAACCACTAAAGTAGAAAGATGCAGAAGAAGGCAAAACTAAAAATAGCTCTGGCAGCACCTCATGTGTGGATTTTGTGGGACATAAGACCTTCTGAACACACCTTTTGGAAGGCAGCTGAAGCTTCTGTCACTTTCCAATATTTGTCCTTTAGCTCAGAGATACTACAGACCAGTAAAGCATTTCCTTCAAGACAGCTGCTGAGCCAATTTGTCCTCTTTGTCTTGTGCTGAGAATGTTCTATCTAGTCTGTACAGCCTGGTTTGGTATTACATTTTTGACTTCTGAACTAGATTTTTCAGTCTGCAGTCTGATCACTTTAGCAGAGCTTGTTTTGTGAAACTGGCATTTTTATGCCTCTTTTGGGCAACAGAATTTTTCACTTCCTAGATTCTGAACTGCCCTTAAAGCTTCCTTTAAATGTTCCTGGCAGTGAAAGCATGAGGATCAATTCATGATTTTTTGACAAATAATAAATAATCAACTTTATAGAAAAGACTTCAAATAAGTGAGAATATTTCTCTCTGAAAAACGATATGAGAAAATATTTCTATTCTTTTCCTAACCTTTTTGTACTTGTCAGTTGGCCACATGGTCGCCTAAGGATAGGGACCAGCCATTTGTGATTTTTTTTTCTATATGTGTGTGCTGTGTGCACACACAAATGGGTATTTTTGGTTTTATATCTGTATAAGTAATAGAAACATGTTTACCATTTCTCCTTACATTAAATCTCAAAGTGCATTACAAGGTCCTCTTGCAAAGTGCATTTAGGTCCTCTCCTGCTGTATATAAAATATACATATTTTATATGTATAACATTTAAAAATTAAGATTATTGGTCACATTAGATAGTTATGTCTACCAAGGTTCAGTCATACCAGGTAAATAGATTTATCTGTGTGCATCTATGCAAACTCAAGTACACAAAGAGTTCTCATAACACTCCTTTCTGATAAGCCATGCACCACTATCTCAAGACCATTTCTTGACAACAACAGGTAGGCATTCAGTCTTTGTCCCTCCTGCAAGTTAATTGCATGCTTATTATTGGCCAGCCTTGGCTCCCTAGGTGATTCAGCTCTTCCTAGGTGAGTGTCTAAGTAAAAATCTATCTCTACTGTGACACTTGAGCTACGTAGTAGAAAACACTCACTGAGAACTTATATCTTAACCTAATGCATCCTTGAGAATTAAGCATTGTTGTGAAACTATCTGAGAAACCCTGGTAATGGAAATGTGAACAGAAACCAGACAGTAGTGTTTAGAGAGCGATTATGAACTTTAGCTTCTGTTCACACAGTTCTCAGAAAAAAAAACTTTCAGTTGCTGAAACTGCAGTCTGAAGGGGGTGAATGTTTACCAGATTCTTTGTTACTAGCCAAAGAATCCACAGA
Organism: Muscicapa striata striata; assembly: GCA_030060385.1. Taxonomy (NCBI): domain Eukaryota; kingdom Metazoa; phylum Chordata; class Aves; order Passeriformes; family Muscicapidae; genus Muscicapa; species Muscicapa striata. The sequence goes on along the minus strand of JAREIS010000051.1, from coordinate 786,711 downwards.
AAACATATTCCATCATATGTTTACATAGCAAATCACATCCACATACAAATGCTTTCATCAGTCGAACTCCACTGGAGACACTCAGCTGAAAAGGCTTATACTAAAGCATATTGAAGTCAGTGGAAATTTTCACATGGACTGCAGCAGGCTTTCTTTCAAGTAAAGTTCTAACTCCACCTTTAGCAGCTAAATTAAAGAAGTAACTCTGTAAGTCATAAGCTCACAGCACACTGTGATCTGTGCCAGACCCAGCCTCGTGACATGATTATTCATTATTATGCCGCAGTAAAATAATGGTAAATATTGCACAGTTTCCATAGATAAAATCTTACAAAATCTGCATTCCCTGTACAATAAGCCTATGCATACCTAAATTAATTCATAGACATGAAAATTCCTCTTTATATGCACTAATTCTCCGTATTGAGAAGGGATGGTTTGAATTGGCTTCAAAGGACATACAAATTATTAATCAGGCCAGTGGCAATTTCTTTTATAAAGATATTTTTACTGTACAAGGGAAAACAGTGTAAATGGTTAGGGTAGGGTATGGCCTGCAGTTTAACCCCTGTGTTTTAGTTGAGTCTGGTTTGGTATGGCGTTGCTTCATCCGATAGTGAAAAGCAGGCTCTTACAGTCCTGTGATGTGTATTTCTTGCATTTTGTTGTAGGCAACTTGAAAGTTTAGGGGTTTTTCCAGTTTGAGACATGAGTATTTTGCTATATGGAGATGACAAAAGCCAGGTTTTGAGGAGTGAGTACATTACTGTTAGATGGGATTGCTAAGGACTGACATCATAAGTCAACAAATAGTAGAATCATAGAAAGGTTTAGGTTGAAGACCTTTAAAGATGATCTAGCTCCACCCCACTTTCCATGACCTGGGACATCTTCCACTAGGCCATGTTGCTCAAAGCCCCATCAGCCTGGCCTTGAACACTTCCAGGGACAGGGCATCCACAGTTTCTCAGGGCAACCTGTTCCAATGTATGTTCTCTCCAATTCATATTCCAATACATATTCTCTCTGATGACTGATTGGGTAAACACAGATTGCTTGGATATGAAAATCAATGCATCTATGGCAGCTCAGACAAGGGAAAGTTCACAGGAAGTTTTGAGAGTTGCTGGCTGACCCAAACAGCTAGTGGTGTTACTGGGCTACCAGCTATTCACTGTTCTCTCTGGAAATTCACATCTTCATGACTTTTCAGGCCAATGCATAAGGATATATAAGTTCATATACAAAGGATCAGGAAAGACTGAGGAGGGCAATGAAAAATGCTTTTTTTTCCCTGAAGTATTTGTAGGATTTCAAATATTTTTTTCATCTTTAACGGTTCACAAAAATCCATTGCAGGAACTTCTGAGAATAAAAGATTCTGTGTTTTTAGCAGCTGGCTCAAATCAAATTACATGTTTCATTTAAACAGCTTATCTTTTGAATGTATGAGTAATTCAAATTCAGACAAAGTATGACATAGTCACAGAGTGTTTCTGTATATAAATTTGTTGTAAATTCTTCTAGGTATTAAAGACAGACATAGAACATGACTTCAGAAAAACAGTCTGCTAACGGGCTTCTTGGAGCTGAACTTTGCTCGCAGCATGCTCTAGGGAACATGATGACACACAGTGACCTTAGTCACAGAGAAACATAGAATACATTTTCTCAAAACAAGAAATAGTGGTAGCTCTGCTGTCAGTTTCTATAAATCTGGGAACAGAAGCTGTGAACCAGCCTTCTGTCAAAACAATCTCCTAATAAGCCACAAAGTGCATATTTTTTTGTTATTCTATTTTAAGTATTCATTTAATTTTTTACAAAAATGGACACTGTACTTGGACTTTCTGTAGGCCTCCATTTTCTGTTCCATAAAATTTTTCTTCAGAGCATGAACACTAAATTATAAAACTAAACTTTTCCTCACAGCTTAGGTGAAATTAAGGATAGAATTGCATCCAAAACCTGGGATCAAACTCCCCTGAAACTGAAATCCTAAAACCAAATAAATTTTTCATTAAAAATAGCTTGTTTGAATATCTGATTTTTATTTTAGTATTTTGATTTTAAGTCAGGTGTGGTGCTGGATTTAAAAACTCCTAGTCCACATCTAAGTTTTGTCACTGACCTACCACAGGGAATGTCAGTTCAGATATTTCAATCAGGTTCAGAGTTGTCTTAAAAACCTCTAATTCATGTCTTTTGCACTCAGAGAAAGTTTAGATAGGAGATAGCTTCCTATAAAGGTTGTTGGGGAAACAAAACACATTGTATAACAGGATTAGGATCACTTTGAAAGTTTGAACTGCTGGTGGTTACTTAAAAATAACCTCATGGGCTTGTAATTCAAAGTTCCAGTTGTATTTTTAACAGTAGGTGTTGCTGTAGGAAAACAGAACAAAGCACGCAAAGCAAAGTACATTCACAGGAATAGCACATTAGTGAAGAAAAAGGGCAGCCAGAATGCTTTGTTTAGCATTAGAACTACTTAGAAAAACCGTATTGGCAGTTTATGTGATTTAAAATTTGACATTATCGCCTCTTCTTAGTCAGCTTTAATGAACTGCCTGTTAAAAACAGTTAGATAGTTTAGCATTTTGAATATTTTGTCTGATTATAAAATTACCACTCAAAATTAAACCTTTCTCTTCTCACTGAAATTTATATTAATGTTCTGTCTGCATGAAAACTGAATCAGAGATATATACACTTCTAAATACCACTGCCTGGCTAGTATTTCAACCTGAAGATGTGGACAGATCAGAACAAAAGGTAGGATTTATATTAAGTAAATATGGTGCATAGCTTACTCTTGTGTCTAGGTAGCAGATACTACTGCCAAAGCTCAGAAAGTCACTGTAGGTACCCATTAAGCCTGTTGGGTCAGCAGATAGATATGGCTGGGTGATGCTATCCTTTCCAATATGCTGATATAGGTAATTTGTGTTGTGATCAGAGAAAATGTGGTGTGCACACAGTGTACACACACAAAAAGCCCTTTTTGCCCTGGTCTACAAGCCCTTTGCTTGGTCCTGGGGTACTCAGACAAACACTGAGCAGCAGAACAGAGCCTGAGCAGCAGAAGTCCATGGCAGAAAAATAAGCACATTTGTTAAATTTTTGATTTGGAAGTGATTAGAGGGATTGCTAGGAGATTGTGGTGGAAGTGTGTTTGACTGAAAAAGGAGGGAAAAGTCACAGCCATGCTTGTGTCAAGTGTTAGGTGGTGAGAGCATGCTCTGCTCCAGCCAGTGGGAGGACAGGCCCTCTTTTAACTTGGGCTTTTTCTTTCAAGTTTTTCCCTCCCTCACTTATGTTACAGTTCAGAACTTCAGGATAAAAGAACTGTTGGCTTCTGATGCTCAGCAGGTTTGGGTGAAGGATGTGTGCTGTAAAACAGGCTTGTGGAGGAGCACTGTGTGAATGAGCACAAGCTGACAACTTGCTGAAAGCCCGGGGCTCAGCTTTCCTTGTACATTGTGCTCAGCCTATACTGTCATTAGTATTCCAGCTATCTGCTTGTCGGGAAGAACAGAGAGATTCTTCACTTCTCACTCTGTGGAGGCACATGAACGTCAAGATCTCAAATGTTACTTCTTACCTAATAACTCTGTGATACTAACAGCAATGAGAGTTCTTGGTTTGATGGCATAAATAATTCACTGAAATATGAAAGTTCTACAGAAAAAGCAAAAAGTGGAAGTGAACCAAGATGTCTTATAAGGATGTAATTGTAAACACCAGAGCCTCAACCTGCTCCTGGATCAGACTACTAGATCCAGCTGACTCTGCCAAACTGGAGGAATGACTCAGTAAAGTTAGAGATTCCAAGGATTTCATCAAGTTTAAATATTTAGGAATATATCAGAAAGATGCCTTCTTTGATATATCTAATTGGAGATTTAAGTAGTGATGTCTGTTGAGGAATAGTCAGAGATGATGAAGTGTAAATTGCAGCAGATTGAGAAGTCATTTGAAGGTCCCTTTTTATGGCATGAGAGATTTACTGTGTTGAGAAGTTACTGATGTAAGGCCATTTTGTACCAATCCCAACAGAGGCCAAAGGGTTTGAGCTATGCTTAAAGCTGAATAAAGTTTTTATATGTGATGTTTGTGGTCCAAAATAAGTGAGTCAATGAATCAGCTCATTGTATAGGAATACTTTCTGGTCTCTCTAACCCATACTATTCAAATTTGGAGAACTGAGAGGGTTTAATTGTTTAATTGCTAGTTCCTTTCTTCATGGTTTGGTTGCTATTAAGGTATGAGCTATTGTCCTTGGAAGAAATTACAAAAAATATTTTTTAAAAAGTGTAATTTATTGGAAAGTGAAAGAGAGACAAGTCCCCACCCAGGGTGCAAATTGTAATAGCACTGGCAATTTAACAATGAAAGATCTCATCAGTTAAATTTTTAATAATATTGATAGCAGAAAGGATCAACAAGTGTTGAATACTAACAAATATTTTGCCCAAAGGGTGAAAGATATGATGGGGATTTGTGAATCAGATTGAGTTCTTATCCTAACATTCCTTGGGTCTGTTTTTTCAAGGGTATCTTTGCCAATACATGATAGAAGAAATGAGATCTTTTCTCCTTTACATCTTTAGAGTATGCAAACAGTGCCTACCTCGTGCTCCTCACAGCACTGCAGATTGCCGCTCGTTCCACATACACAGCAGCATCCTCCTGTCAAGCACTCTGCTGAGGGGAGGAGCAGCTCCAGCAAGGGTGCAGAGCAAAGCTGCCTGCTGCTTCTCAGAGTTGTTGTTCAGGCAAAACTAAGAGACTTGATGAGGTGGAAAAATAGAATAGAGGAGAAAGCTTGCATCAGAGGTCAATTATTAGCATTAGCACCTCAAAGATTTGATTTAATTTTGCATACTTTTAGATACTATTTCTGCACCGTCTGAGGTTATACTCCAAAACATCTGCAACCATAAAAAACATGTAGATAGAATAAGAGGGAATCTTTGAGTTAAAACATGCAAAAAATGTTTCTAATGAAACAGGATTTTATTTCTTCTTTACTGAATATATGCAGTAATAGTGTAATTCTAAATTTTGGCTAAATGTAAACGAATGGAGGATAACATAACGTCTGACAGAGCTGACTAATAATGACTGCAAGCCTGTTGTAAAGATCCTTGTTCCAGTGATTTTTCTCCTGGTATTTTTAAAATATTGCATATGGAAACCAATGTTTTGTACTTATTAACAACTCCATTTACACGTCAGCCTTTGCTTGCAGCTTGTTTTTTGCAACATTGCAGTTGGACTGTGGCTCTATTGAAAAGTACAAACTTTAGGACATTCTCAAGCTCAGCTGAATCATTTATATCACATCTGCCTTGGAGTAAAATTAGGAATTACTAGTAGATGCTGCAGTCTGAGGTGTCTTCTCCATCACTGGCTCTCCTGAGCCAGGTTCTTCTGCAATAAATTTGGAACACAGCCATGACCCATGACATTTGATGACAGGCAATTTACCACAACAGTCACAGAATCCCTTGCTTCTGGCTCTTGACTTCTGGAATTTGTGTATTGGTTTGCTGTGCCTCTGAAAACAGACCATGCCTGGAAGGGAACACAAGACAGAAATACCAAATACCTATCAGAAAGACTAATTTTTGCATAAAGATAAATTAGAACACATTCCCACTCAATGCTTGATTTTGGAAGCAGAATGTGGGCACCAGTGCTGTGGGTTGAAAGATATATTTAAAAAGATTGCTCAAGGTTTAACTCCTTTTTGAGCAAATCCTGTATTTAGTTTTCATGTAAAATAGCACACAAGTATACACAAATCCCATTTTGCTGATTGTCTTCAAAGTTGGAACTCCCTGTGAGGAACAGAGAATTGGACTTGATGATCTTTATGGGTCATTTCCAACTTGAGATATCCTATAGTTCTATGATTGTAATCTTCTGGAGTCCAAATGAGCTGTTTGAAAAAGCTGTTTGAAAAGTGTTTTGTTTGGAAGTCCTTATTGCTGATGCTGTCTATACATCTTGTCAAAGAAACCCTTGTCCCTTTTCAAAAGTAGCAATGGAAGTCAAAATGGGAGTGAGAAAAGAGGAAGAGTAAAAAGATATGCCAAGATTGCCCAAAGGATAAAATATCCTCCTTTTTCCGAGACTGTGTATACTGTTGACTCACAAATTATCTCAAATTCTCCAAGCAGTAGTAGAACATACAAAGAAGTGAAACTGCTGTGAGATTTAAAGTTTACCTTTGCAACAATGTTCAGCCCCATTATGAAAAATACTGTGTAAGAACATCAAGAGTCTAAAGCTTTTCCCCTCATTGATAATATCAATTCATGAATTTAAAAGAACCAATTTTTGTTACTCACTTGCTTACTTCTTCCCAGCAAGAAAATTCATAAGTATTTAAAGTTCTTCCATATAAGGATTGGATTCCTTTGAAATTAAATGATATAAAAATATGAAAATAGTCTGCAGTTGAATCATACTTTATTTTTTTTATTTTTTTTTTAATATAGGTTTATTCAGCAAATTGGCTACCATTTGAGAGCAATGGTTTCCATACTACGATTTGTGGTGTATTCAAAACAGATGGAAGCATCTCAAAGCCTGCTTTGTCCAAAGCCAAGAACATTTTTCGGCAAGAAGTCTGAACTTGTTGCCACATAAACAAAATGAGTGATTTAACTTAGTGTCTACATATTTTGGATTGGCAAAAACTGCTGTAAAAAAGTAAAGCCAGAGAGCAGACTCTACAAAAATAGGAAAAGACAGAGCATGAAAAAGAGAGAGATACACACACGTATGCGTGCACCACACAGAAACACACCCATTCTGGCAGCTGTTAGACCTGAAGTACTTGTACTGTGAGATTCTAAACAAGTAACAGGGTGTGTTGGTCCATCTGGAAAATTTTTTACACTTTTTGTTCCCTGAGTTTAGGCACCCGTGTCAATATTGAAGAAAGCATATTTGTATGCCTTCTATTGGTTGTCTCTAAAAATAAAATTAAGCCTTACATTTTCTTCAGGTTTGTTTACGATGTAGATATTCAATAAGATGCTTTCCAAGAAACCAAATGTATCCTAAAACTGTGAAATGTAGAAATGTAAAGAAAGTAGATAATAATCTTGAGAGCTGTATATGTGTATACTTATGTGGAAATGGTCAAAGATTTAATTTTGTGCTTATGTGCTCAGTCCAAAAGGCACATGTGTGTTTGGCTGAACTTCAGCTAGATGATTCTGTTGCAGAGACTATCATTGGGCATTTGCAAATCTGCAGTTTTTGTAGACACTGAAGTTCTGTCTTGGAAGTGCTCAAGGAAGAGGACTGAGTATGGGAGTAGACAGAGATGGCTGTGCATAAGTCTGCCTCTGTCATTGATGTCTTTTGGTGGTTTTGGTGTTGCTGAGCTGTATAGATGTAACTCTCCAATTTTGTTCCCTTTTCTCCGGCGGTGTGTCTTGTTAAAGTATACATTGGACTGTTTGCTAAAATGTATTCTAACCTTGTTTAGTTGTTACTCCAGTTTTTCCTATAGCAGAAGTGATGATGGTGACATGAGAAATTATTATGAAAAAGTCTGATATGGCATCAGATATAAACCAATGCATTTTGTGAGATTTCAAAGCCTATAGGTGATCAATGCAAGATTCTAGAACAGACTGGCCAAGAAAATGAGTTCCAAATCTCATTGACAAAATCATCTTAGATTTCCGATTTAAAAACTTAGGACAGTTGAGGAGTGCTGTTGTTTGGTTGTACTTAATAAACATTAAAAAAAAAATACAGATTTTTTAAAATTATATATCTCACAATTTGAGGACTATGGAGCACACAATGAAGCTGCTGGATAATGTGAACAAGCAAAAATGTTTTTTTCAGAGAGTGAATAAATAGAATAAGCAACCAATAAATAATTGGGAAGCAGAACTATTCTAGATCCAGAAAAAAGGAAAGACATTAACTTCTAATAGCAGATATTAAGCTGCAAAAATTCTAGTTGTCAGGAAAGGTGAAGTCTAATTTGGGCATCTTAATCTGACATGAAAGAGCATTTATCTGCAGTGAGAACATGGTGAAAGATTATTCAGAACTGGTTCAATCATGGTCAACTTGATTTAATTGCCAAGACTACCTATTAGAGAGAAAGCTCAATGCTTGTTTTTGATAACAAATAGGGAAATTAATGGCACCATGAGTGCTAATTGAATTTGTATTGCTGACAAGATTTTAGGGGATTGTGACAAATGGTCTCCAGAATAGGATCTGACAGGATCTGTCTGACCTCTGCAAGAGGCATCTGTAAGAGACAGCAGCTACAGAGGCACTATGAAAGAGGTCCAGGACCTCTTGTCACACATTAAGCTGGTGATGGACGCATGCCCAAGCAGCATTTTGATTCTGTGTTTCAGTCAGATGCAGTTGCACATCTCATTATTCACAGCCTTGGATTTCCTTCAGAATTAAGTCTAGATGTGCAACAGAGAAAAGCTTCAGTTTAGTCTGGACAGGCACCTGATTTGGACAGATGGGGAACGGGTATGCTGAGATGCATGTCAGAGTGCCATTGCTCTGCATTTTAGACAGCCTATGAGAGGCAGAAATTGGAAGAAATAAAGCAGCTACATGGGCAATGAAATCTAATTAAGACAACCTCTGCCTGAGAAAAAGCTAAATGGAGCATGTATCTGGCACAACACCAATGATATATTTTTCTGTCACAATAATCAACACTTCTTTTCAGGACTCTTGATTGTCATAAATAGCAAATTCTGAGCCTAGCTATCTTCATGGTTTTCTTCTATGAATGAGATGCATTTTCTGTGGAATGGGGGTGTTGAAATGTTGTCATGACTGTCCCACAAGTCTTTCACTATTTCATACTTGTTGGCCAAGTAGATCAGGAAAACACTGCAGAGGAAAAATTCAGACTGTGGGATACAGTTTGAATCAGTGATTTTTTTACTTCATATGACTGTTTCTTTTATGTATAAGCATTTTATTAACAAAAAGAGGCTACTGTTTTTGTTTTGTATTCCTCCGTTGAAGTCAGTAAGTTCAGAAATCATCCCCAGATAAGAAAGCAATCTCTGAATGTCATGGAATGAAAAGAAGCTATCAAAATTCCTGGGATTTTTATCTGATTTACCAAAAAGCATTCATCAAACATGCATTTGTAGAAAACATTGTGTCTTTCTCAGTAATCTATTTCCTTCTAGAATATAGCATAATGAAACATATGCCAATGGATTATCAAGAACAATGGCAATACAATGTGATTTAGTGACTGAGGTGGTAACACTTCATGTTCTTAACAAACAGTTGAGGAAGTACCACAGGAACTCTAAACTCACTTAAAAACTAATGTGAAGGGGGTTTTCTACTTTTAAATCTGATCAGTCACAATAAAATACATAATGTATCTTTGGAAGGATGGTAATTTCACTTTACTGAGATCCATTATTTTATAAGACATTAGCCCAAAACTTTAGTAAAATTTCCAGTCTGTTTAATGGATATGAAGGTAATAAATTCTTCAGAATTTATTAATTAATCAACCAAAGAATTAATTCACCAAAGCTTTCAAGGGTTATGCCAGCACTTTCTACAAAGAGGAGATGGAAAGGAATTAGGATATACAACTTTTCTCCTCATCCTTGTATTTTTGATGTTCAAAATTATACTTTTAAAGTAGCTGCATATGAAGACTTGTGATTTTTTTTAAGCTGCATTCCATTTATATTAGGTACTCTGTTTGTAGATTTCTGATATATCTAATTTTAAAAGTGCTTTACTAATACTATATTTAAAATCAAAACCAAAAACAGGAGCCTTTTAAGGATTCTTTTACTTTGTGCTCCTTGTTGGATTTTTGTGGTTAGAGAACCACATTTTTGTTTCAAATCCAACAGATCTGTTATGAGAACAAAACCTAATGATGGGGGAGAATCTTGCCGAGAGATGATTCCTAGTGTATATCAAATTGAAGAACCATTGCTTATAGTGAAAAATGGCTTGACTGATTCCAGGCTTTAGCTTTATATGCTAAATAAAATACAGAAATTGCAATCCAGAAGAAGCTAAACTGTATTAACAGTAAGGATTTTAACATTGTGTAATCGGAAATGTACTTAATTTTAAACAGTTTAGCTCCATGTAGGTGGTCCATGCTCACAATTTTTTTTGTTTACTTTTGACACAGATGTCAAAGATGTGTCAGAGGTCCCTGAAGAGCAGTAAAGCTGGGAGTCTAAGATTTCAACTATAGTGAAAGGTGGAGACAGTGAATCATCTTATTAGCTACTAAGCCTTGGCACCTTGTGGTTTTCCTTACATTGGTGCCTTTAGGATTAAAAATATATGCCCTTTGTAATAGTAATGATTTTGAAAGTAACCATTTACTGGTCATTAAAAATTGTGATTCCCAAGCAGAACTGGCCCAGTGCTTCTCAGCAATGTTGAAGAACATGAATTTTTCTGTCTCAGGGAAGGGTCCTGCCACAGAAAGCATGGGGACAGATGTCCAGGAAATCTGTTATAGGGAAAGACCTTGGAGAGTAAGGATTGCTGCTCCCACTGCCAAGGGAAGCATGGTCAGACAGCTGCTGTTTGTGAGGACCACTTAACACCACAGAATGAGCTTTTGCCAAACCAACACTGGTTTGGAAGCTGCCAGACTGGTTTTCCACATCTTAGGTGTGGGGAAAGGAAGCAACCAGGCCAAGGTTTCTGATAACAACTCAGAATTTGCGGTCTTAGAAAACCTTCTGCTATTCCTGAGCCTGCAGTAAGTCTCTATTGATCTTTTGCCTTTGGATTCTGTATGTATTATTTAAAGAGAATCTGTAGTTGATTATGCAGTTGACATTCAGGAATTTCTGCTTCTTACTTTAAATCTGAAATGCTGTCTGTCTCAGTGATCTGGATAAATAATTTTTTTATTTATCTGCACCTTCTTCTGGTTTCACAATATGTCAATCACTCACAGGACTGTGGCTAGGATTTGCCAATGTCAGTAAAGGGTTTTAAAAATAAAGTAAAATATAATGTCACAGAGTGTATCTGCTAGAGATCAGTTTTGTATTCAGCAAACAGCAACTCTTCAGAGACAGAAGGACCCTACCAGCTGAAATGGTAGCATTGCAGCATTGCAAACAATCTCCGGCAATGGAAAATCCTTGAAGAAGGGTTTCTCCTCATTTTGTCTAAGATTTACGTTGAACACTTGGACCTCCAGGCCAGAGGATGCATGTTGCACAGGGAGAGGGCAGTTCTGAGAAGGGTTATAAGAAGTCCTGGTAACGCCAGATGGCCTGGAAGAGTAACTTTATATAAGAGAATGGAGTATTCAATTTGAACAACCATAACTCTCCGTGCTGGAAAACTAGGAGAGCAAGATATAACATATACAGAATCCTTCTTTCTTCACTAATTCCTTCCTCCTGTGTGCTCATTTTGTAGATCACATTTTCTGAACCACAAATTTCTTGGAGACACAGAAGTCACAGAAATCACAGAAATCACAGAATATCCTGAGTTGGAAGGGCCTCAGAGAGATCGAGTCCAACTCTTAAGTGAATGGCCCATATGGGGATCAAACCCATGACCCTGGCATTATTAGCAGCATGCCCTACCCAGCTGAGAATTTTATTGCTCAAATGTACGTTGAAATATGTGCTTTTCAAATGCTAATAATTATGTCCTTTCCTGAAAGTATATCTTCTGTACTTTACCAAACACATATTTCAAACACAGAGATTGTAAAATTGTACTTTTAACTAACTGGGATTTCCGGGTGAATAAAGAGAGCTCAGTTGAGTCTTAGAAGATGTCCAGGATTCTTAACTGTGATATTTCAATTCAGCCCAAGCTTGACAATTCTTGATTTTCTTTTCATATCATGTTACCTCCACTAAAGAAATTTCAAAAAGAAGTAGCATCAGATGGTCTACACATATTCTTTGATTCTTAGTGGTTCTTACTGGCAGTTGTAAGACAGTGTATGGCAAGCACCAAATCACTTATCAGATAAAGCTTTCCAGCAGGTAAATGGAATCTATTTTATTAGGCAGAGAAGCATGCTGTACAAACTCATTGCGAATTGCAGATTTTCATTACTAAGACACTTGTCTTCCAACATTTTAGAGGTAAGCCTGGTTGGCTAGACTATCTATTTGCCTTGGTGGTCCACAGTATAATTTTGTAGACATAAAGCTTGCACTGTCTCAGAAAGGGGGTCTTTTTTGTTTACCAAGTTTCTAAACACTAGGGCTCAGAAGAGACCCCCTGGGACAAAAGGAGTCACCCTATGTTCAAGGAGAGATGATATCATTTGGAAGTCATTTGCTCTGGGAAGAAATAGAAAGGAGAAAACATCTGTTGACTGTTGGGAGGCTTGCCAAGCAAAACAGAAGTTGTGGTTGATAGTTAGGACATGCTAACAAAACCAAGGAAAGTAATAATTGTGTATAGAAGCATACAAGATACATACTAGGCATAGTTTTCAAAAAATGACCTTCAAACCAACACAGCTGGAATTTTTTGAAGGATAGCTATCCTTTGCTTTGCATGAAGAAAATAAATGGAAACTAAACCATTTTTTCTTAAGTATTTTATGCAGAAAAGAAAACTCACTTTGTCAGCTGTTTCTCAGCCTTCCAGATGGCTTGGAAGACATACTTGCACTGGGAATAAGGGAGAAAAACCTGTGAGACAGAAAAAAAGGTACACTTGTATTTCAGATAATGCATTATCACAGAGTAGTCGGGTTTGGAAGGGACCTCTGAAGATTAAGTCCAATCCTGCTGCCAAGGCAGGGTCACCTAGGGCAGGTGACACAGGAAGATGTCCAGGTGGGTTTAGTGTGTTTCCAGACACGGAGACTCCACCACCTCCCTGGGCCGCCTGTTCCAGTGTTCTGCCACCCTCCATATAAAGAAGTGCTAGTTTTAACATTTGGGTAGATATTTTGGTCAAAAAATACTGGGTGACCCATTCCTTCACCCTGTTGTTTCATCCTCTTATGGGCACTTGTTTCAATTTTTTTTTTTTTTCCTTTTTTTCCCCTAGAATATTACTGAGAGTATATTAATGATTCTTTTATTTTAAAAGAATTCCACAGGTCACACGCATTGAGGTGGGGAAAAATAATTACCATTAAATGTAAGTACTAAAGTTAATTAAACAGATTGGATGAACTTCCCCTGTGTTGGGTAATATAACAATGGAACCTCATAGCTAGGATATGGGTAGCTGCTCATCTCTTAATTTATGTCTGTCTGGACAACTCATCAGGAGAAAACTCTTTCTTGCTTTATTTCAACACTCCACCTGTGGTCTCTGATGGTATCAGGAAATGCTGAAGCACAAGAAAAATGAAAGTAACAGTCTGTTAAAAAGACTAACACGTAAGTTTAAGGATTTATAATCAATTGGCTTTCCAGAAGTCGAGACAAGTCTCCCATAACTCTCCACGGTACCTTAAAAAGATAGTGAAGGAAAGGAAATTCCATATAATTTCCCCTGAACTTTAATTATAATTTAAATTAAATGTTAAGATTTATTATAAATCATCAAGAATGGAGAAGTATGGCTTTAGTTCCTTGATGCCATTCCTTAATTCCTGTATCTTCTAGAGCTCTCTAGTATTGGAAGCTGAAGTCTGTATAAGAATAAAACTTCCTGACTAAAAGGGAAGAATTTTGATGAGTTAAGGTCTTCCTACTTTCACTTTAGAGGTCTCCAGAAGGTCTTCACTTCTTTATATAGAAGACATAAAGATGCTTTTAATGGACCCATGGCTACATAATGTCTTGTGAAAGTTGTGGCCAAATAGAAAATGTAGGCAAAGTTCACACTTTCTAAAACGCCCGAGACTGTGACTATTTTAATTTCAGAATTACTCTTCCATCCTGATGCAGGGGTGTGTAGATCTTCTACATATCAGTGTCCATGAAGTACCTAATTATGCCCTCAGCTTTACTCAAGGTGATTGCCAAAACCAGATGTTGTGAAAGAATACTGCCCACAGAAATACATGGACAGTCTGGGAACTGCCTCAGAGAGGCTTTAAGTGCCAGATCAAAGGGACAATGAGGGGATTCAGGCCAGTAAGTATTATAGGGATGAAGGTGGATCTAACTTTCTCTCTTGCAGAAGAGAATTGAGCATCCTGAAAACAAGGAGCCAAGAAAAAATGAATCCCAGGTTGGACAAAGACCCGAGACTGATTATAAGATTCTCTGGATTTTGAGAAATGACTGTGAACTTTTTTTTTACCCCTGAGAAAGGTGGGAACTGGAATTACCCCAAGTACTTTGAGCAGCCTCTCTTTTTTACATTCAGTAGCAATTTGAAGGGTTTTTTCTTTGAGGAAAAACTTCATCACTTAAATTGTATATCTCTTTAAACATATATGATTTTATATAACTGCTGAGTTTTACTATTGTTCTTTTCATTTCTTCAGGATGAAACTCTTACCACATGGTTTGCTTGCAAAACTTGTCATTAAGCCTAGCAGAATAAATAGCTATGGATAAGCGACCTTTGTGGTGTTTTGGGTTTGCAGATCCTCTAGAACTTTATTTCATAATTCTTTGAACTGATGAAATATGCCAAGTTTCCCCCCCCCCCCAATTTAATGTTCTTGCTCTGCCAGTGTATTTGTAACTGGGTGGAATCATGTGTTATTCAAATAATGATTCCTGTCTGAAAGTAATTTCTGCCCTGTTTGTGGAAGAACTGTTCATGCAAAAACAAAACCTGTGGCAGCTTAGGATTTCTATTTGAAATCCTGAATGGAATAAAATGACTGGAAATAAAGCCTCAAAATATTGTGTGTTGTAATTCCTTGTTCTGTTCTAAACATAGAACTCTGAGTTATTAAAGTGCCCAAGTTCTAGCACAAATAGTTTTCTCCTTCCTTTTAATAATTGCCTGTGTTAACCAGCAATTATTGGTGACAACAAACTTTGATCCTTACAGTGGTATTCATAAATCTCCAAGCTGCATCAAGTCTAACAGTTTCAGGACTGGTGGAAGTGAGTTGGTGCTAGCTAGATATACGTCGATCTATTATAAGAATACAAAAACAGCAATGCATTTTGTGTTGTCTCTTTGAAGGAGATTTGGAGTGCTAAACCCTGGAAGATTAATACTGTGGTTGCCTTCTTATCGACAGTACATTAGAAAGCACCAATACTTTTTCAATAATGAGAACAGAATATGTCAAGTAGTAGGCTATCCCTGGTGCCAACATGCTTTATATAAATATTTGCAGTAAACTACTTCTTCATAATAGATTATATATTATAAATATGTATAAATATAAACATGCATATATCAGGATACTGGAAAAAGTCATGTTTATATAGACTTCTCTAGTTTTCCCTGGGATTTTTTTTCTTCCTTCCCATCCGGGTTTAGAACTATCTCTAAAGTATTATCAAAGTAATAAAGGAAATGGCTAAAATTCCACTAAAGTAAGGTAAATATTGTTTTTAAACATTGGATTAGAGTAAATCTAATTCGGCCTGCACAGTTAGGGATTCAATGCTCTCCACAGCACTACCTCAATTCCCAGAAAGAATGATTGCAAGCTGAAATATAATATTCTGCCAGGAAATCACTAGTTCCGAGTTATTAGATTCCAGCCCTGGTTGAGACTGAGGCAAGGAGACAGCACAGGAAGCACTCAGAGTTCTTCGTAAGTGTGGCTCAACATTTTTTAAATAGTGTACTTTCAAAGGTAATGGAGATGATGGACTGCAGCAACTGAACTGCAGGTGCAAAGGGACCCTCCTGTAAACTGTGATTATTTCTTCTTTTCCTGTTGAAAGTGTGAGCACAAGTACTTAATTTTGTTCTCGAATGTTTGGAATTGAAGTATTTAGTCTGAAGTAACCATATCTATTTTTGCATTAATCCCTGTGTGTGGTATGCATAATGTTATGTTCTCCTTGAGCAGAGCCCACAAAATTTCAATCTTCATGAAACAAATTCAGCCTAAATGGACCAAAAAGCCTCTAAGGTTGCTGAAGTAGCTCTTTGATGACATATTCTCAATGCTAAGGAGCTTTACTATACTGATTAAGAGGATCATATTATCTGCTTGCATGAAGTAGATGATTCAAACCTGAAAACAAGTTGTCTGTAGTATATCAGTTATGATTTATTTTCTTTTAAATCAAGGGAATACCAGTATTTTTCTTTTAATTAAGGAACATCTTTTGGAAAAAGCATCTGTTTAATGAAGGCCAAGAAAACCTTTCTTTAATGTTGCTCTTTTGTCATGTGCAACCTGCAGCTCAGGTAATTCCTGTTCTTACTTTTTCCCAGCTGTGTTTCCCAGCAGATGACATCTACCCCATTTCTTTTTCAACATAAATCCTTATTGATTATTCTTGGGAAAATTCTGCCAGTTACATTGGATTCCTCTCACAGATCAAATTCGATACTGGTCAGTCAGTGACATATGACTGAAAGGCTGCTTATATGGAATTATAATAACTTTATTTCTATTAAGTGAGAAGTGGGCAGCTATTATAAAACCCCATAACACATTTTCTGTTGTAGCAAACATTTGCATTGCTGGTTTTAGTAGGGAAAAAAGGACTGTACCCACTATGAAGAAGTAACCAGATTCCTTTCTATGCTTTGACTACATAGGAAAGAAAAACAATTCTTTTTTCTCCCTGCCTGTAACAACCAAGTTATTGATGGAACCACACTCTGGTGTTTAGGTAACTCCAGGTAATGCTGTCAGGGAACAAGTAGGGTGCTCACTCCTGAGCACTCACTCCTTCTTTTTTAATAACTATCACTGAAACTGCTCTAATGATCATTACATGTACACAAACCAGAACAATCTTAAATAGTCTTTACTGTGGCAAGTGTCCTGCATTTCAGGCTTCCCAAAAGATTTGCTATCCTTGATGGCAACCTCCAGGCAAGTCTGTGACACTGTTCAACAGATTGGTATTTTAAAAAGGGTCATTCAGAGGTTTGGACTAAATTTGCATTTCAGTCCTTCTGGTAGACTGAAATGTAAGTAAAGATACTTGGAATGTAAAGAACAAGTGTGTGAATTCATATAGTAAATTCAGAAGGAAAATATTCTTAGTATTTTCAAAATATTTTCAAATTAATCAGAAATACACATTTCTGTAATTTCCTTTCCTTTTTGTCACCAGTATTCTGTTCATGGGGTCCAATAACATTTCACATCACAACAAAAATCAATAGGGAAAATAGTAAAATAGTGACAACAGATATAGTTCTACTTCTATAGAGGTAGAATATATTTCTGACCAGTGTCTACATTTTTTCACTTGAATCTTCATCAGAAATTTTACATTTAGTAAAGGAAAAATACTTTGCAAAAATTCTAATTTCTGTGAATGCTCATTTCAGAAAAACACTGGGAAAAAAACAACATAGCTACAATTTTCTACTAAGCTTTTAATAAGAACAGCTGGATAAACTTTTTTCTTAATATTATGCTATTAGAGGTATGAGATGCATCTCCGACGTAATCTTCATTAAATAATCATGTTGTTTTCCTCAGTAATAAAATTCATGCTAAAATATTTGGGCTTGCCAGTCAAAGCAACAGAAAATAAAATAAGGAGCCCACAGAAAAACACAGGATTGTTTCATTTTTCTTGGATCCTGTGGAAGGATATTACTTTTAAAATTGCAGCTCTGCTACCTCATCTGTCAGGTTAATTTCACCAATGTTTTCCATTTCCTTCTGTTGAAAACCATTAAAATGATCGTGTTTAATTTGAAGCCTCATTTTAATGTACTGTTTATTTGAGACAATAGATGCTATGAAAGAATTTCATTCTCTTTTTCAAAAGTTCCAGGATTTTCACTACCCAGATATAGCCTTCCTAAAGTGATCTGTTAGTTGATTTTGGTTAATGTCATAAATATTCTTTAGGTTCATAAACGTCATAGTCTCATAAACATTCTTGTTCTTAAACTGGATTGAAGGTTGTAGGCTGTTTATTTTCATTCTATGCTCATTTAACACAGGATACTGTCCACCTACTATCTCCACCTCACAGAAGTGGACAGAGTTATAAACAAAAATATTTTACCATAAGCATTCTGCTTGTCTGGTCCCGTTATCAAGAAAACATCTAAACAAGGGACTGCCGGAGCTCGAGTGCTGGCATTTCCCGGGATGACTTGCTGGACCAAGGGCAGGGAGAAAGCCAGCGTCCCTCTGGCAGCCAGGGACGCGCAGGAGCTGCTCGGCCAGCCCGCGTTTGGCTTGGCCTGGTTAAGACGAAATGTGGTAATCTCATATTCCCTCAGGCTCCTTTCTGGTACGGAAGAAGCAGAAGACCTAGAAGACCTGATTGCTTGAATATTTTCACTGCTTGGATGTCATATTTTGAGGCCGATGCACTCACCTGCAAGGTAAGAGAGCAGAGAGAGCCGAGCCGCTGCGGGGCTGAGGGGCCTCCCTGGCGGTGCCGCTGAGCGGGCAAAAGGATGGTCCGTGCGCCCACATATTTTTAACACTGCAGTGGCATTCTCGCCTATTACTTATAACAGATTTACCCTTTCATCTGAAGAGAAAAATATGTATTTTATCTGGTAGGTCCTGGTAGTTTTCCTTTGCCAACTCCCGACTGCCCCGACGGCCCCGCTCACGGCCGGCCCGTGCCGCGCCCGAGTCCCGCGTCTCGTTGTCCCGGGCATTCCGCGGACGGACAGCAGAGGGCGCCCGCGCCCCGCCCGCCGCGGGGCCTCAGGGGGCTCCCGCAGCCCATACAGCCCCTGGAACCCCCGCAGCCCATACAGCCCTTGGAATCCCGCAGCCCATACAGCCCTTGGAATCCCGCAGCCCATACAGCCCTTGGAATCCCTCAGCCCATACAGCCCCTGGAATCCCGCAGCCCATACAGCCCTTGGAATCCCTCAGCCCATACAGCCCCTGGAACCCCCGCAGCCCATACAGCCCTTGGAATCCCGCAGCCCGTACAGCCCCTGGAATCCCTCAGCCCATACAGCCCTTGGAATCCCGCAGCCCATACAGCCCTTGGAATCCCGCAGCCCGTACAGCCCTTGGAATCCCTCAGCCCGTACAGTCCCTGGAATCCCTCAGCCCATACAGCCCTTGGAATCCCTCAGCCCATACAGCCCCTGAAACCCCCCATACAGCCCATACAGCCCCCCTTGAATCCCTCAGCCCATACAGCCCTTGGGATCCCACAGCCCCCTCAGCCCACAGCCCTTGGAATCCCGCAGCCCGTACAGTCCCTGGAATCCCTCAGCCCATACAGCCCTTGGAATCCCTCAGCCCGTACAGCCCTTGGAATCCCGCAGCCCATACAGCCCCTGGAATGCCTCAGCCCGTACAGCCCTTGGGATCCCACAGCCCATACAGCCCCTGGAATCCCTCAGCCCGTACAGTCCCTGGAATGCCTCAGCCCGTACAGCCCTTGGGATCCCACAGCCCGTACAGCCCCTGGAATCCTCGCTGCTCCGCTCGCACGGCCGGCTCAGCTGGCGTTCGGACATCCCGCCTGTGGAACCCCCTGGGGTGGCTCTCAGCCCAGGTAACTCGGAGATGGTTGTGCAAAGTAGCTCCGAGCACCTTTCCTCTGTCTGACCAAGTATCAAGTGGGAAACACCTGAGAGGAAGCCACTTTTTCAGGACTTCATTCCTGACATAATAGTTTTAAAATATTTTAAGTGTAAATTTCAAAAAGTAGGAGGAAAAAAAAAGAAGTTCTGTCTATGCACAGGAGGATCCAGACAGAGAAGGGTTTCCATCGATACATTTATTTAAGAGCATACCTAGACTTTTAAAAGTAGTACCCATATCAGCCTGTATTTGAACAATATATTTATTGGTGTTGAGAGGTTTTCCTGTGTATTTACTAGTGGTAAAATATTACTTTATTTATAGGTTTGCTAGTTTACAGTGTAGAGCAAGTCACAATATTGCACCTTCAAGATCTTGGATCTGAAGTGAAAGAATCTCAAGGGGGTTAGCAAACTGTCTGTCAAATGCAAGAACTTGTCTTTCCAGTACTATACTTTTCTTTTTAAATACCATTTTCTCCAGCAATGGGCTAGATAACACAGTCATGGGAGACTCTCAACAAAAAAAGCCATGGTTTTTAAGCTTTAAAAACATTTGTTTGCTTCTGGGCAGGGTTAGGTCTGACTGGGAATAATGTCTTCCGTTTTGGAAATAGAGATATGAGAGGTTTGTTATTGAGACATTATAGAGAGAGAGGGAGATCTTGTGGTCTGAAAAAACTTCCAGGGCTCTAATTTCACATCCTGTGCAATATTTACAAGGCAAATAATTTATATGTAATCTGGCTTCACTCAGTGGAGCTCCTCCTAGTCTATACACTGCAGTAGAAATCATAAATAGATATTCCACATCTGTTTCTGGTTTTGCACATGGGAAAAAAGGAACTAAAACCTAACATCTAATCCTTAGTCCATACATTTTAATATTCTAAATGAAACATATCTCCAGTAGGATGACTTGCCTGCTGTGGAGTGGATATGGGCTAGTTAATTTGTTAGCATCCTATGCAGATACGTTTTAAAGTGCACAACACAAGAAGTACAGAGCTATCAGTTACTTCAAAGCACCTCCAGTTAGCAGTGCTTTTCTGACTTTACTCAGTTTTAAAACCCATGTGTTTTTTGTGGTTCTGTCTTAGTAAAGCTGCAGCACTGGCATTGAGACATACCATAGCAGGGTTTGTGGCCTTTTCCAATGACTAGGTTATATCATGGTTATAGTTCTAGATGTTAATATATAGAATAAATGATAGGCCCTGAAGTAAAGCCCTATAAACACTGAGCATTGAGGGGATGATGACATCGTAATTGACCAGAAGGGCAAGGTTCCAGAGCTTGCTGTTGTCACTAGGACCTTCTGTAATTACAGCTTTGTCCATGGTATCTTCCTGTTTCACTTTTTTCTCTTTATAGTTCAGAGAACCAGTTAACATTTTTAGTAGAAACAGATTGCTGGTAGAGGAATATAATCTGACAGCTAAAAATTGTAACTATCAACATTTTACAGAGCCTAAATCATTATCTGCATCAAATATACTTGACTGAGTATGACAGTTCTGTCAACAGGGGATTAATGCCTATCAGAGGTTTTTTGTGTCAATCCTACTTATTCTTACACAGAAGCCAAGGGTGGCAGAGAAGGTAATTCAGGATGTCTTAGTTGTCTCAGAAGCTGAACAATTCTCTTTGAAAAGAGGTGATGACTGCATTTGGAAAGTATTTCAGATGTAGTATGCTCCCTGCCTCAAGTGCAGTAAGAACTGGGTTCATTTACTGCATAAAATAGAAAACAGAGATGGGGCATATCTAGATTGGTGGATTCGCTGAGTTGAAAGAGCAATTTTGGGACTTTAGACATCTCAGAGCAGTTCTGTTGCTGGATGTTGGCTCCCTGCATCTGGCCTTTAAGAAGCTTGTCCAAACAACTGCACTTGCGATGAAGACACTTTCAGAGGTAATAAATAATTACCTCTGATACAAGGGATAAGTAATGAGGTCAGATCATGTCATATCCATATCACACATTATATGTATATATGTATTTAACTTCAAGATAGGATTTGTGTCTGAATTCAGACAGAAAGAATCACAGACTACAACCACAGAATGTCCTGATTTGAAAGGGATCCACAGTGATCACTGAGTCCAGCTTCGGGCTCTCTACAGAACCCTAAGAATCTCACCATTGCCTGAGGGCATTCTCCAAATGCATACTGAACTGTGTCAGGCTGGTGCTGTGTCCACTTCCCTCAGAGCCTGTTCCAGTGCCCAGCCACCCTCTGAGTGAAGAACTTTAGCCTAATATCCAAACTAAATCTCCCCTGATACAGCTTCATGACATTCCCTCGAATCCTATGGATTTTATGACTTTTATGATTTTGTATTTTATTTTTATTCTTTATGACTTCTAGTTGTTATGTGTCTTTCTATAATTCATTTGTTTGTTCTGTGCTTATAAATTAAATTGCTAATTTTAGAAAATTAGCTTTGTAGAAAATTTATGTTTTTTTGAAAACTTTTGACCTTTTCCTATCCTTTCAAACTACAAGAAAGACATTGAATGGTCTATAGTGGAATTTTTAATTCATTACTTGTTTTTAAGAACTATTAACAACAAAATCTGTGAGCAAGTGTGACACTGGATCTTCTCAGGAGGCTTGTGCTTAGTACCTTTGAATGTCAAAATACAGTGAAGACTTTGTAATCCAGTGGTTCTTGAACTGGAGTTGGGTGGAGCATCTCTAAAAATAATTATGTACTTCTGGAAATATTGCTCATTCCAGTGTTGTATTCCTCATATAAATCCAAGGTGCCTTATCATAATAATCTTAGCAATAGTGACAATAGCTTTTGAAGCAGACATACTCTTAGAATTGTTTTATTGCAACAAATTAAGATTGCTCACTTTTCTCCTCCATCTACATCCACGTTACATGGCATGAAGGAAACATTTAAATGATAAAGACATATAAAAGGAAGAACAAAATATCCAGATTTAGCAAGCAGATTTTTTTTTATTAACTCTGCTTTATTTGTTCATAGGCAGGCAGAGTTCGGCATGTCATGTAAAGATTGATTCAAACTATGATCCCTTGTCTGATTCCATTATACCAGCCATTGAGATATAGAGCCTGAATGTGGCATCTGTTTTTCTTCTGTCTTCAAAGTTTATGCCAATGTAGTTTTTGTTACAGGAAAACACATATTCCAACTGCCTTGTTCGAACACCAAGCACCATGCCAAAACCAGGGCCATCCTAAGGAACTCCCTTTCTCCTCAGACTTTAGTGGTTTGTATTAAATGAAACCTGGATTCACAGCTATTCCACTGAGGTTTTTCAAAACCTTTCTCAAAATCATCTTTTGCCATTTTTGCTTTTGTTGACCTGATGCTCTAAAATTGTAGTTTGCCAGGGCTCTTAAATTAGTGCCTAAATTATCACACAATCATGCCTTTGTAAAGTATGGTACTGTAATTATGGTGCAAAATTACATTAATCCATGATTTATGGTGAACAAATAGTAAATACTGTACCACTTTGTGTAGCTGCATTTCTCTGTTCTGCAAAATACCATTCCATTGTTACTGCTATTTTCTGTGGTGCACCGAAAATCAACTTGTCCTTCATTCATCCATTAAATCCATTCACTGTAATTTGAGGCAGCAAAACAACTCTTGATGTTGCAAAAAGTTATTTTAATGTTAGTTTACATTCCCATGCAGTTGATTGCATATGAAAAAAGTAGTAGTATAAAGGCGCAGTGCATGATATTTGCTTTTTTTTCCAACACACCAACTGCTGATTTACCTAGTTTTATGGGTTTGGTGTGATAAAGGCAGTATTGGATTTGTGCAAACTGCTTTGAGAAGTAAGCTACAAACTCTTGTGGCAATAGCCTTATTTCTTTCTGCAGACATTGAAGCAGAGGGCTGGATGTGACCAGATGAGAGAAGGATTGCAAGGAAGTCTTCAACATGCAAATGAATCACTGACATAAACTCCTGTTTAGTTTAATCCTGTTGTGTAAATAGATGTAAAGATCTGAGTTGCTGCTGAACAGAGCTCTCAAAACACTGAATCACCAGCCACAAAGCTCCCTCCTATGTCTGATATTTTGCAGTATCTCATTATCAGGCTGCAGATGGTGAAATGTGTGTTTTTCTTTGCTTATTCGTAGTGACAGCTGGAGTGGAAGTGTTCCTACCTTGTGAAGAAGTCCTACTGGATGGCAGCATAATCCTCCTAATCCAAGGAGGGCTATGTCTCCCCTACTGTTATCTCCCCTGTTACTGTCTTCCCTGTTACCTCTACTTATTTTTACAGAATCGAGCCTTACAAGTGTTGTTGGGTTTTTTTAAAGAAAGGACTTAATTTTAGAAACAAAAATATTTAGTTTCTTTGATGAATCAAAGAGATGGTTTAACCTTCAAAAATGAGTACAGAACAATACAATTAAAAATTTCCAAAAGTATTACAGAATAAAAGTTATTTCATTTATTATACAATTGTCTCTGGCTAGCACCATGATACCATGACTAGTCTTTTTTCTTCATTTTACACATTGATAAAAGAAAAATTTCATGTGATTTTGCAAAAAAATCAAGCAATGACTTCTATGATTCATCTTTAAAATCCATACCTCTAGACTCTGTTGAAAGACTAATACTTTACCCTTTGAGTTTCATATTGTCTGTACTGGAAAAATGAGAGTAGATCTTTATGATAACCAGATAGATTAAATCTGTGAAGTGATTCACTGTGAAATGATTCCCCAAGTTTGCCTGGAATTTAATTGGGCAGCAGTCTTTATCCAGTAGGGGTAATGATACTTAAAATGCTGAGGGCTCCAAGACTGGCATTCGCTAGACCACAGAATATCCTCTCTCAGATTTGCACAGAATCCTCACATTTTCATGATTGAGAGAAAGACTTCTAGTCCAATCTAAAGGTGTCAGTGTTAAATTAACTAAATTTGCTTGGTATAGAATAATGATTAAATCAGGTACTGGAATGTTTCTCTGCTGATTAGGAAACACCTTTTTAACCCCCCCAATAAATAAATATGTAAATGCATTTTTTCAGGGAGAATAATTTCAATGGAAGAAAAAATATATTCAATGGTATAGAAAAAAAAACCTTCTAGTGCATTTGTTCAAGTCCGACTTCTGGGGATTAGGAAAATGGCAAGGGGATATGTGTTTTCTTTGTTCTGAGTGCTTTCAATTGCACAGTCAATAAAAGAGATTTTTTCCCAATTTCTTCTTTCATGACTTTGTGCCTTCACTTTTTTTTACTAATATTTGGAAATGCAACATTTAGAAAGAATTGAGCCAGTTTGTTTTCCTAGTCTTCTCTAATTTTTTCACCTTAAATTTATTTTTGAACTTTCATTTCAGATCAACCCTTATCTGGATTTTTCAGTTCAATTCTGCAGCTAAATTGACAATTTAGTTATTTACAACTTCACAATTACTCTTAACATTTTTTTCCCCAGAGGCTCATGGGCATAAAACTATGTTGCTGTGTTCACATCTATATTTCTAACAAGTTTTGTAGTGGCTTTGTGTGTGATATTACAGCTGTGCCCCTTGAGGTGATAGTCTTTAATGCTGAAGTTTAATTTTTGCTTTTATAAAATAAGCAAAATGGCAATTTTATTATTAATAAGCCTTCATATTAAATAACATGGTGTTTTATTTGTGCCTCGAGATGCATCATAACTCATTCTTTCCAAGAGTGGGTACATATTAATTTCATCTCACAGAACATTTGTAAGCTTATTAATAAGGCCAAGTCTTAACATCAGAAACCTCCCTGCAATTCAGAGGGGCTTGTCTGATTTCCTGCTCAAGGGGCAGCCTTTTACTTCTGTGAGGGCACCTTTGCCCTTTTAAAATTAGACTATGGCTTTGCATATTAGACAGAAATCTCAGTCAGGAATTCTGGCAAGTGTTTTCTGAAAATCCAGGTGCACAGTATCCCCAGCATTCCCCATGTTTGTATTGGCAGGCACAGGCTCAAACAATTCCAGCAACTAAGTGAGGCATGCATGCCCTTCCCTTCCTGAGACCATGTTGACTATTCCTTAATTCAAGATGTGGTTTACTGACTGTTCTTCCATTTGCTCTTTTCCAAGGCTTTCCCCACAATTGGTGCAAAGAGGCAGGAATAAGTCTATAGTTTCCTGATCATTAGGTGCTAAAATTGTCCTTATTTTGGTCACTTGACAGACTTTTCAGCCTGTGTTCCTTTAGTTTCTTTCCTTTGAGTTGCAAAAGCTAGAATTTCATATCAAACTTTATTTAGGGTGAACATTTGTCAGGATTTGATACCTGTAGCTGATAAATCTTGAGAGATTCAGTACAATCATCTGGTCCAAAGGAATGGTTAAGGGAACACAGTTTAAACAAGAGGTTTTGTCATTGGATGTTGAAGCAATTAAACCTAGTAGAACAACATGAATTCCTAGATCTTATAATGAAAATTGGAGCTTCTTCAGAAGCCTGCATGTCTCAGATCGTAAAGTCTGCCAATTTCTTGCTCTGTTGAAATAATTCAATTTATATTGAATAATTATATAAAATATTTCATAATTGAATAATACTTGTAGCTGAAAAGAAGAATTTTAGATAAAACACCATTCAGAACAGAGGCAGACCCCCTTTCATACTTGTTCATCATAAGCACCTTGGTAAAGCTCCTTTGACCAAACTAAAAATTGAAATGAATATTTTATAGAAATAAATGTGGTGGAAAAGAAGGTAGAGATTTGCTAAGCAATTAATATAGGAGGTTGTTCGACATATTATTTTCTCAAATGATTATCTTTTTTAATCTTTTACAAATGTCTCTTTTATCAAGAAAAGCCCAAAACAGAAAATATTGTCTATTATAAATTTTGAATTGTTCTTAGGTGGAAACCAAAGTATTTGGTATTTTCTTTAAAATGTGCTTTTAATTCTCTATATCAAACCTTAATAGCAACCTTTTTTCCTTAACTGTTTTTTCTTTAAGTGTGTTTTGTGCATGATGAACTTCAAGGAAAAGAGTAGAATTATGTAGTCTTTCTGCAAAATTGCTAAAAGACTTTCGGGAACATTCTGAGTTGCTTGAATGATATTTTGAAATAGAAAAATAATCTTTAGGGTTTGATATGTAATATTTACTAAAATTAAAAAAAAAAAATTGACAACAATAACAAAACCCCCAAGAAAAACAGAGGGGAAGTACAGTTTAAAATTTGTCAGAGTATAAGATCTTTCTTTTCCTAACTTTTGTGATAAATTGAATTAAAACTCACATTTGCTTTTCATATTATTCACACAAGGCCTTTTTTGGCCATCTGATGTTGCCAAGTGCCAGAGATCCACATTTCATTTTTTTTTGCACTGGCCTGCCAAGTTATATAAAGGAAATGTTTGCCCTCAATGTTGTTTTTTTTCTAAATTATGTGGAGGGCTGTGTTTCAGTCTCCTTTGGGTCTATTCATTTTACAGAAGTTCTGTATTCTGTCCCTTCATCTTCCAATAACAGCAAATGTCTTACATCCAGAAATCTTTTCTTCAGCTGAAGCAGATAGATCCCTCAGTTCCTTGATTCCCACTACTCTTCACACAACCTATGCCTGGATTTTCCTGCCAGGAAAAAACCTTTTAGGAATCTATTTTTCCCATGCTGTTTACCATCATCCTTGATTGATTTTCCTTCCCTGACTCACTTTTTCTCTGTCCCTACTCTGTTACAGTGATACAATAATTACGTGCACAACAAAAATGGGTATCAGAACTTACAGTGAACTAAATGACTGTTAAGAGAAGGAGTCTGAACTGAAGATTTAAAAATGCCCTTTGTCAAGATAAAGCTTATAACTTTCCATGGAACCTTTTAGAAGTGAATAAAATGTTCTGATATGTTGCAGTTAGTGAAGTAGGGCTGTGAAATGTTTGTCTTTAAATGAAGAAGCAGAGGTCAGCTGGCCTGTCAAGTCCTTGTTTTCAGAAGTGAAATGCTATGTAAATCAGTTATGGAAATGTGAGGTTTAATATACCTTGTCCAAATTATATTTTTCCTGCACACACTTAACTAAATATTTTGCTGTGTCTAAGTTGCTGCAAGTATATACTGAATGGGAGAGATCACAATATTAAGTTACACAGAGCCATCACACATAGTGACATGAGGATTGTTATTAATTTCTATTTTCTGAGACAGAGGAATGATGCCAGAGTAAAGATTCCCAAGTTACAGTTAGTGACTGAGAAAGTAATTTGACTATGGTGTTTAAAGGGCTTATTTCATACATTTTTCACTTAATGATACCAGTTCCCAGAAGAAACCCATGCAGCTCTGGGACTTCAGCACATATGGGATCTGCATCTTTGTTGCTGATTGCCACTTCTGTTTTAAAAGGCAGCAAGATAAACAGGTATGTGACAGGGATTGACTTATGGCATGCTACAAATGTCCCAGACTTAAGATACAGTTATATCTGTGTTAATCTAAGCATCACAACAATGTAAACAATGGTGTGTGTGACCAACAGTGGAGCTTTGTTGAGAATATTTATACCAATTATATTATGAATGATGGAATTTTAGGCACGTGTTTGGATTACCTATCCATTTCAGTAGTTTCCTGTTGTTGATTCTTTCTAGCAGTAATTTTTTCCAATTACAGGAATCGTTAGGTTTTTTTTTCCTGGAGACACTAGGCCTTTAGTATAGGTAGCAAAAAACTCTGAATGGTTTACATAGCCATATCCTCAAAGGGGCTGCTGCATAGGTTATCTTTCAAAGCTTAGCAGAGTGCATACCACAGCTAGAGGATGTAGAACATCTCAAGGGTCCCTGTGGCTGTTTAACTCTTTGAAATAAATGGTTGCCTCAAGCATGACAAGAAAAAAAAAACCCACACTGGTTTGCAAAGCTGTGCAAGAACATTCATCCAAATAATGCTGATCAATTATGTCCCCCCAAAATGGGACATTTTAGGAGCAACATGCATATGAAGGGGAAGAGGCACAATTTATTTACATAGTGAACATTTTTGCTTAGATGAACTCTATACTAGGAACAATCAGCTGCTAAAAGAGAGACTCTGCTTATGCAAATGGAGGAAATGGGCTTTTTCTTTATTGTTTAGAGAGCCAGAAGGTACAAAAAACAGACCTATTTCCAAGAGCACACACTTTTTCCTTCAGTGGGGAAAAGATAGGCATATAATGTTTTCTTAGAAATGTTGATCACTCTGTTGGTGAAGCAAGATACCCTTTTGCTAACACCGCCAAAGATGTGATCTTCACCCTAAACATGAATGAAATTTCAGGTATTAGTGGAAATTCTCAGCAATAACATCAGTTGGTAGAAACTGGATAAACATACCATGTGATGAGTGAGCAACTAGTTCATGGGTTGAATGCAAAATGGGGTGATGTGAGACACCTACTGTCCTGTGGGGTTCTGGAGGGTTCCATTTTGGGAAAATGACTTGAACACAGACCTGGAATGTGTACTAGGATGTTTAATGATGATACGAAATTGGGAGAAGATGTTGATTCCCTCAAAGACAGGAAGGCCCCCCAGAAAAACCTTGACAAGTCAGAGGCTGTGAAATCACCAACCACATGAAATTTAACAAGGGAAAATGCTGGATTCTGCACCTGAGATGGAGCAGCTCTGGATGTATGGACAGACTGGGGAATGAGAGGCTGGGAAGCAGTGCTACAGAAAGGGCACATCCTGGTTGATGGCAAGTTAAACATGAGCCAGCAGTGCCCTGGCAGCCAGGAGGACCAACCCTGTCCTGGGGCTCATCAGGCACAGCATCACAGCTGGGCAAGGGAGGGGATTGTCCTGCTCTGCTCTGAGCTGGAGCAGCCTCACCTCCAGTGCTGGGGGCAGCTTTGGTGTGAGTATAAGAACACTGATCTTTTTAAGAGTCCAGAAGAGGGCATGAAGGGTGGATGAAAATGGTGAAGAGTCTTGAGGGGAAGTCATATGGGGAGTGGCTGAGGTCACTTGGTCTGTTCATCCAGGAGCAGATTGAGAAGACCTCATGGCTGTCTCCAGCTTCCTCCTGAGGGGAAGCAGAAGGGCAGGCACAGATCTCTTCTCTCTGGTGACCGGTGACAGGACCCAAGGGAATGGCTTGAAGCTGTGTCAGGGAAGGGTCAGGTTGGATATTAAGAAAAGGTTCTTCACTCAGAGGGTGTTTGGGCACTGGAACAGGCTTCCCAGGGAAGTGATCACAGCACCAGCCTGCCAGAGATCAAGAAACATTTGGGCTCTTGGGCACATGGTGTAATTCTTGGGGTTGTCCTGTGCAGGACCAGGAGGTGGACTTCAGTGATTCTTGTATGTCCCCTCCAGCTTACAATATTCTATAATTCCTTAAGGAATTAAGGTTTTGGGGTCAGAGCAATGCACTCCAGTTCTGTTTCTATCTGCTTTTTAATTTTCCAAATACCCTGTAATGAAAAGTGTTACAGAATTGGCTGTAGAAGGTGGTAAATGAATTAGAATAATGTAATGCAGGGCATTGTCTGAGTGGAATGGAGGAATTTGAACTCTAAGACTGTCTTGTCAACTAAGTGATAGTTAGCTTAGAATTGCAATGTGGAATTCTATTGCTTAGAAAGTATGCAATTTCCGTTTGCTCCACCCTGTTTTCAGTTATATGAGGCAGTATGATTTCAAAGCAATAAGGCTTTCTGAAGATCTGCAGGGGTACCAAAATTAGTTTAGTATCTCAGTTTGACTGAGTAATGGTCAAGTACTGAGCAAATGCAGCCCTAAGAAAAGGATTTTGTGGTTGCCTGATGAGCAAAAATAATTTTTAATTGACCAGTTGTTTCATGTTATGTAAACTATTAGCCTGTACTCTCCCCTAAACTCTTAAATATGATAGTTTAGCATTCATGTCAGCAGCAGCTACCCACCAGGCTTAAAATTGCATTTCTAGTAGTGTTTTAATTTTTATTATCTGAATTTTTTCCTCTAAAAGAAATATTAGCATTTTGAAACTTATGAACTAACACTACTCACTCCCATGTTTTATAGATTGAAACAAAAGCAGAAAATGGAATTTTCAGAGAACAAGGATTAGATGAAACAGAAAAATAATGCAAAGGTTTGCACTATTAATTAATTTAAGTATTTTTAATCAAAACTCCTCAATGTACATGAAAATAATCTGTCCATTCCTCCTTATAGAACTCTGTGACTGAGTTATAATACTGTCCCTGAAATCCTAAGGAAATAAATTTTTTCAGGTGATAAAATTGATTTGCACTTTTTGGACAAGTAACTTCCTTCCCTATGTGGAAAAAATCTGATTTTTCTGACCTGAATTTTCCCCTAGAAAGCTTTTCTTAAATTTTCTACTATACGAATCTCCTCTTCAAGTATGTGTCTGTGCAGTTTTTGCAGGAGTGACTCTTTGGACTGTTAACTAAGTACCATGGCATGGGATGCTATTGGTCCTTAGATGACTGAAAATACAAATAACATGCCATATATGTGGGAAGCACAATATGAGAAATTATTTACTACATAAATTTTACAAGAGTCTGGGGCTTACCAAGTCTTTGTAGCAAGTTTTTGAAGGGTTCTTAGCCACTCAGTGACTTATAGTAAAATTTCATCTGAAAGGTTATATTTCCTTTTAAAAATTGACAAAAAATTAGCATGAGGCATGCTATTTAGAAGAAAACCGTGTTGTCTTAACCAATTAAAGCAGCATGGAGATCTGTCATGTGGATGCTGCTTCTATAACTGCATGGAACACGTCATTGTCTAGGACTTTGTCTGGACAGAAGACAAATAATTTGAAATGTTGGATGGATATAATCTCCTACATGAACACTTAGAGAAGAAGCATTTGGTTACTTTAACTTAGAACCCTTCCCATGTGATGTAAACAAACTTCAAAAAGTTTAGTGGTATTGAAAGCAAAACATCTGCATTTAAGGCCATAACTGCATTATTTCAACTTTACAATAAAACTACCAAAACAAATGTCTTGTGATGACAAGGCTGAGTTCCGCAACCTCATGTGCATGGTCAGCAAAAGGAGTGATTGAAAAAGCTTTCTGTGCTCCACCAAATGAGTAGTTGGAAATGATGGATTTGAAAGAGGGTAATCCATGGGTAAGAGAGAAAATCACTACCTAGTGGGCATGAGTGAAAAAGGTGTAAAGTATGACTGTTTTCAACAGAAGAAATCCTACAATTATATCTTATATTTACATCTCCATGGGAAAAGGAAGATCCATTTAATGGTACATAGACATTGCTTTCATAGAACATGGATACATGATGAGAAATAAAGCAAAATAAATAGCAAACTGAAATTTCAATGTTGTATGATGTGAAAGAAAAATACAAAAATATTTTTAACCTTTCTTTCTCCTGTCTGAGGATCCAGCCCTTTTCTCTTTAACAGTGTACATTTTACCCATTTGCATGTTAATGTACATATTTAATGCAGACTATAACTGCTTGTATAGGTTTATAAACTAACTAAAATAGAAAGCTCCAGAAATATTGCCATCAGGAATACTTTTCACCACTCTGATAGCTGATATTTTTCTAAAATTGTGGGTGGGATGCCTTCTAGCCAAGAGCCAGGAAAAGCTGTATTCTGTCTTGGTGCCAGTGTCAGCTTGGAGCCATGACTGATGCTATGGCCACAAAGGCAGCTCCTTTGGAACCTCACCAACTGGTATAAACTAGAGCAGCCTTCAGGATGTTAAAATTTGCACAGAAAAGTTGGCTAAGCACAGGTGTATCCTCAAGCACTGAGGCAGAGAGGTGGCTTGATGCCTCCTTCTGGGTCCTTTTGTTTAGGCTGGTATAGGAAGATGGATCTTCAGACTTGCACATGGCAAATACATGGGCAAAATTTTTTGTCTTTATGGATAAAATAATTTAGCTGATATACATTTTTAGTCAAAAAGTTCAGAGGGTTTTGTGGGATGTTTCTTTTGCAGTGGATTTGCTTCCATGGCAATTTCTAAATATGTAACTTCTAAATATGTGTTTCATATTTTCCCCAAAGATGTATAAGGAGTGATCTTGTATGGAAGTGCTCTTTGATAGCAATAGGTTTTACATGGCTGCATTCCTGTTATTTATGCATTAAAGGAAAGAATCTATATTTTTTTTCCTTCATACCTTGGTGTATTATGTTATTTTACTTCTGGCAAGCATTGTATAAAATCACTAAATATGCCTGTCTGACACAAAATTGAAGTGATTACTGGAGTCCTGAAGGAGAGATGTAGTGATAATGCACATCCTGAAGTTTCAATCTGACCAGCAGACAAAAGAGAGCACCTTCTTGTCCCTAAGGTGAAGAATTTTGTATTCTTAGGATATTACCAACTATGTCATTGGATTTTTTTTGGTTTTGTTGTTAAATCTAAATATCAGGTTTGTGGAAAAAGTGCTTAAGAAAACTGACAGATAATTTTTAGTGAGGAATAGCAACACACATAATATACTTTAGAGTGAATATGAAGCTATCTCATGAAATATCTCTATTTCATATTAAATGTTATGTATTTTTTTAATGAGCAGTTAAGTCAGCTTGCTCCTGCACTTCTTATGGTAGGGACCAGAATGTGACTATATTCACTCCTGAGCAGGCATATGGTTTATAGGGTTTACAGATGAGCCATTTTCTTCTACAGACATATCCCTTTTTACATGGAAGATGAAGCTGAAATTTATGTCTTCATTTAACATTTGCTCTTTGGAGGTGGTGCCTCCTTACAGTGTTTCCCCTCTCAGAGGTGCCCTTGGCTCAGTGTAGGGTGCCAGCCAGATGCCACTGACCAGCAGCACCACAGGACACTATTTAAGCATTTAAATAACAGTGACTCTCTCACATCATAGCTAACTACTGGTTTGTTTTCTCCTCGTATTTCAGCATTTTTAATCATACAAAGGGATGGAAATGCCTTGTTTAAAAATAGAGCTGTGTGATGTTTTCATGTTAAGATGAACCTAGGACTGCTTGCACACAAATGGCCTCTCAAGCTAAAACAAATACAACTGGAAATTTGCAAAATCTAGTGCCCCTCTGTATTTTCTTATTACCCAGAATGAGTATCAGGTGTTGTGAGATTATTTCAAGTCAATTCTGCATGATGATTAGTTTATACACTTACACAAAAATGTATTAAAAGGAGTTCTACTTTATTTCTTGGCTGTTTTTCTGTATCAAAACTGTGAGTTCTGAAGTGTTTTTTCAGTAGCCAAGCTTTTGATTTTGTCTTGTATACTCAAGCAACTGGCTTCAAAGTTTCCCTGTGGTGTCTAGTGTAACATCTACAAGGCATAAGACAAAATAAAATTTTATAAGAAAACACAAATATCTTCAAGACCAAATTTAAAGAAGCATAGAGATTTACCAGTGCTGAATATCAACCTTTATTTGTTCTCCAAGAAGAATGTGCAAATATTTATAGTGAACTTGGAGTTATGTAGACTATGATTTTATTTAGTGTGTATGTTTGTTTAGATGTTAACTTGAGCCCTCATATCTCTGTATTTTGCTAATACAGTTTTTCTAGTTTGACTTCTCAGTTTTCTTAAATCAGGGTGGACAGCAGCAGTGCATTCTAAAGAAGAAATTCTGAAAGGATGAACCCTCCAGAAATAATCTGTTAATTAAATTTTAAATTTTTAATTTATACATATATTTATGCCTTTGCATAATATTTTTTTTAATGGAAGAAAAAAGGGCATAGCATGGAAGAAAGTGAAAAGAAGAAAATGAGAAATAGATGATAAGAGGAAAGTTAAAAAGAAAGGAAAACAGAGGAAAGGGGGGGAAAAAGGATGAAAAGATGGGAAAGGAAAGGGAAGGTGAAAAAAAGAAAGGAAAGAGGGAGCAAGGAGTTTACATCTCTTGAAACAGGAGTTATTAAACAGGAGAACAGAGAATATTTTATGTGGAAACACATGGAAGTAATTCCTGGTTTATATTAGTAGATCTGGTTTAGTGCATGAAAATAACGTTAGAAAGCCAGATAGTAAAGGTAAGTCTTGGCAACAGGCCTCTACCAAATATCACATATTTGAACTTTTGCTATTTAGATTTTTTTTCTATATAGATATGTTTTTTTAAAAAAAATTATGGCAAAACATTAAAAATTAATAGAAGAGGTTATTTTTCATTTTGTTTTGGGTTTTTTAAATGTTTGCATAAATGTCTAGAGATAAAAACAAAACTACTTTTTCTACTGAGATCAATAGGTTTCTAGAGTACATCAAGGACTATAGCACTGAGAGTCTGTAGTAAATTATACAATATTTTTTAAAAGCTGCTTTATAGAAAGTCACATCTCCATCCCTGCAAAACAGGACCTCAGGTTGGACTGGACACTGCCACAATGGACCTTTCCTCTGACACAATTCCTGCATCCTCTGAAGCTAAGGAAGATGCATAAGAACTCAGTCAAGCAGTATTCCTTCCTTTGGAATAGTGAATTCTTTTTCTTGAAAAGCGTGTATTTGAAGTGCTGAAGTTCTTAAACTGAAATCACTTGTATTTATCTGGTCAACAAAACAAGTGCTTGCTGATATCTTTGCTGAGCTGGCAGGCTGGCAGTCTTATATAGTATCACGAAAAAGAAAACACCACTGGTAATAACAGGTTTAGTATGATCACCCTTACTTCAAAGTGAAAAGGAGGAATCTTACTTCATCTTAAAAGAGCCATCCATGTAATTATCATTCCAGCTGTAAATAAATATATCCCAACAGTGGTTAGGAGAGGGTGTCTCATTGTACGCCTTTATGTCCTCAAATCAAAATAGACAGTGATTCTTCATGTTGCCCATCTCGTCCCCAGAGATCCAGCTAAGTAGCAGACAGAAGTTACCTTTAAATCTCAGTAATACTCTATGCCTTTGCTGCATACTTACTCACTTAATGGCTTCCAGAACTTTTGTTCTGGTTACAGATCAGATAGGCAACACAAAGCATTAAAGGTCTAGAATTGAAGTGATAATTGGGATTTATTTACCTATTTGGAAGTATTTTGAAAATCTGTCATGGTTTTTCATAATTTGAAACTGGCTCCCCTTCCTTAGGGAAATAGTGTCCAGGTCACTGCCTGTCATTTAAATGGGATGAGGTAGAGTCAGGGAAGGTTTTTATCAATGTAGCTCTACCAGTAGATATTATATTTTAATGCAAAAGGGATTGAACACTACACTTTATGAAAACAAATACTGATTTAATTTAAAATACAAACAAAATCAAAATAACTGGGGCCCAAAAATGCAGGGTTTTCTTGTGGTGAGTTTTTTGTTTATTTGGGTTTTTTTGGTGAAAGTGTTTTTAAAACCCTCATTCAGATCATTATGTAATGACTGACCCAAATCTTTAAAACATACCATTCTCAAAATGTTTGATTTAAAATTCTCAGATGCTGGACTCATAAATCCTCACCTGAATTTGGACGTGGTATGTCAACTCTGATTCTAGAAGTAACTGAGTGAAATCGTAGTTGTCTAACTTACATTTAAAATTAAAATTTTGTGCTCCCTTTGCATTGAAACTTCTGCTACTTGAAATATCACTGGTAGTTTTGCAACTAAAGTAAATTTAAATCAAATCTTCTCTAATGTGAAATTATGAATATTTAATACACTTAATATCAATCTTTCATTCATTCACTCAAAGAATCCAGTGTTCTACGCACCCAGTGGTCTTCAAGGAATGCATATGGCATTTAATAATGCTTGGCTGTTATTCCCTAGGACTGGCTCAAAATCAATCTACATTTTCATGATTATTATATAAGAAATAATTTTGTGAATAATTTGAAAATATTATTTGAAACTGTAATAATGACAATTCGCATCAGGAATAAAGCTGTCAAGCATTTGCTTTAACTTTTTTCCCCAACGACATTTATGTAATGGTGATTTTTCCAGATGGCAAAACTTATACCTATAAAAAAGATGTTAGAAAGCTGTCATCAGAGAAGGACCAGGACAGAATGCTCTCCTTCTTCTCAGCTCTTTGGAGCAAGTCTGGAGTGTGAAGGCCAGACAGAGAGGGACTCTTTTTTTTTTTTTTTTTTTTTTTCCTTTCTTTTCCCACAATTATTTGGGTGTGCATTTTTGGAAAGGAATTAATATTTGTTCTCAGTCCTCACGCTCCTCCAGTAAACAAGTTGTAATTGTGTGATTGATACTACTTAACTCAACATCCTCCGTTTCATGGCAGATCTATTCATTTCACATTGAAGAACTGATAGTGGCACAGTGGTGAAGCTGATTCAACTGACCAACATTTTCTATTCGCTGTGCGTTAAGCTTAGTCTGTTTGAAGGCTGGTATTGTCCTCTGAAAAGAGCTGCTTGGAAAATGTTCTGTGTAATGATTGCTACTGAGTTTCTGAATCTTTCTACTTTTATGAAGCAAGTATTTGCACTAGTCCTTTTATTTGGACTTTTATATATTTTGAGATAAGGAAATTCAGTGAAGGAGTGTAAGTGCTCCAAGGAGTGACATATCTTACTTGGAACAGTCAGTTAGTCAATAGACAATACTAGGAAGTGAAAAATAGAAGTGGAGTCTTTGTTTGTCTGACTTGATGCAAGGACAGAACACTTTAGTGTCAGATGAATGTTGCAGTCACAGAACAATTGGATTTTCTTGTGTGAGGACTGTCTGATTTACATCCTGCATCTAAAAAACAAACATTTCCATTTGCTCAAGAACAGGCCTACATTTGGCTTGAGGATGCTTCTCAGTGGTCATGATAAGTTATCGGAAAGAAAGTTGTTGTAAGGACAGAAAACCCATTCACCACCTTGAAATTACACTGCTTTTCTTGATGTGGATAAATTGTAGGGAACTCTAGACAGGATATAACTGCCCTGAGAGTTTCTTTCAGGAAGCTACCATAGTCAGTGTCTGTCTGATGACTTATATCCCTTTTCTGAACCAGCTATAATAGTCATCACTGCAATCTGCCTCGACTGGCAAATGTTACTCCTTTCCAGGACACGAACTTTTGTTTCAAAGCTGAGCTTTGTAAGTGTCTGTGAGATAATGCACAAGGTTAGGTGTGTAGCGTGCCTTGATACATGCACACAGACTGATATGAGGCCATATCCCCATAATAAGCACAATTGCCACAAATCTTGTGTAGCTACACTGGTACTCTGGGTTGAGACTAATGCCTGGTGATTATCTAAATACAAGATTTTTTTTCTATGTTTCCGTCTGACTGATATTTTGCCCAGGTAGGAAAAATTCCAAAACCAGTGTATTGCTGAGAGTGGGGCTTCCAAAGAAACACAATGTATATCTTAAAAACACACTGAAATCATGATACTAGTTTGTCAGTGAAGGACTACATGACCTAAGCTGACTACTTTGACTAGTTACATGAGTGTCTGAAATATATATTCCATATTTTGATAAATCTTCTATCTCAGGGTTGCTTCAATGAGCATGCACCCTGTTAATATACTACTTAAAGGGCAGATGGGTCCTCAAGGAGAGAGGCTTTGAGCTCAGTATTCTGGCTTCTGCACTTGTCTCAGCTCTAAAATACTTGCGTGGATTAAATCTCCTGGTAATGTGTCAGATCTCTCATTTGCATGTCAGTGACTGAAAACATAGACTCCACATATGAAAACTGATGAATCTTTCTTCATGAAAATATAGTGCAGACATATTTGCTGAATTTATAATTTAAAATGTGATTGGTCTTAGAGATCACATGTGAGGTTATGGAAGAAACCAGTTATGCTTTTAATAATATTTAGAAAATAACATGGAAGTTCAAGGGCTGGACCTGATGATTGTTGTGGGTCCCTTCCAACTCAGAATATTCCATGATTCTAGGATTCTCAAGTGCCGAGTCTATGAAAATAAACATACTTTGTTTATTTGCTTTTTAAATTTTGGTAGTTGATTTTACTTCTTCAAGATACTTTTTTCCGAATGTTTTTATATTTATATATTTATTTTAAATGGCATTGGCAAAGGAATGGTTTTGAATTTTGCCTGTTTACAATAGAACACATTTGGGCCAGAATTTTGATGCTTTCCTAAAGAAGAGATATAGGAGACACAAGAAGCAGGACAAATTATTTCCAGACAATCTGTACTGTACAGTGATAAAGTCTAGCAGCTCCAGTCATAAATCAGGTACTCAGCAAATGAAGAGGAAAAGCTAACACATGCCAGTGTAAGGAATGAATCAAAGGAAAGAACAACTTTGGTAAATAAACAAATATTAGAAAATGCGTTTTCCTCTGGGCATGTTGTCAAAGAATGGGAGTTTCAGTGCTTTCCTCAAATGCATCTTTAAACTCCCAGATGTCAGACACCAAATATCAGACAAAGTAGGCTATTTGCTAGAATATGGTTTTCTTCTA
Source organism: Muscicapa striata striata (assembly GCA_030060385.1). NCBI lineage: Eukaryota > Metazoa > Chordata > Aves > Passeriformes > Muscicapidae > Muscicapa > Muscicapa striata. Next base: position 747,743 of record JAREIS010000051.1, on the reverse strand, counting down.
AAACTCACCTTTATCCCTAGTCTCTTGAGAGGGTTGTAAAGTAAAATAAGTGTTTTAAGATCTCTTCTATATGAAATCCATATCCATACATGCTCTTTTAATAGGAGGAGAGGCAATGGAAACATGAAAGCAAGCAGAATTTAAGAGCAAGCACATGAATAAAGAAGAGCAAATTAATATAACTTTTAAATACGGAAGTAAAAGTAAATCCATGGTTTAGAGTCCATCAAACAAAAAGGGCAATAGGAAGTGACAAGTTTGCAAAGCATCTCTTCTTTTAGCTCTTCTTTCCCTTTGATAGTTTTTCTTTCTTTCCGTGGAAAGTGTTTGCTTCTTTTTCCACCTTGTTTATTTTTTCCCTTTTCTTTTGGTGAAAACATGTTTCTTTCCAGAAATCCACTCTGCCTGCATTCTGGCAGAAACTTCCCACTGTCCTTAATATCCCCTCACACTTAGAGTTACAGCACACATCTTACCTCAAATGAGAAGTTCATGCTTTGCCTTGTCTTTTTCTAAGATGCCCATATGCTTCTTGTAGGCTATCAAAATGCCTTCCAAAGACTACCCTATCCAAGTCCACAAAGATCTGATGGAATTATCTGCCTGAATATCTAGTCTTTAAAGGAAACTTTTATTTTGGATGATTCATAGTGACTGCTTATTTTGCTACTGCTTCAGTAATGAACACATTATTTTCATGGCTCTTAGAAACAAATCCTGCAGTCCTTCCTGAGCAAAACTCCTATTGACTTCAATAAGTTTTTCTGGGCAAGTTTAGAAAAACGGCTTTGATATTTGGCTGAAAATATGTTACCTGAAATGTGTGTGTTTTTCAAAACATTAATTCAATTATTGCTTTTTTTCACTTTAAAAATTACATCTTTCAATTTCTTTGCCTAATTTGCCTTCTGAAACCAAGAAAAAACTTCACCATTGCTGGAACTAAGTGTCCTTCATGCATTTGATTTTTCCCAAGAAGGCCAGGGCCAAAATTCCTTTCTCAAGTGTTTGTGAACTGGAAAAAATGTGTGCTCTGGTTTCTGGCATATGCATAAGCATGAGTTGGCTACTATTCCTCTGCATACTTTAATAGTCATAATAGTTTTCCATTACTTGTTAACTCCTGTTAATAGCACAACATCAAGGGATCACAATAAAAGTAGGGTTGATAAAATTCTGACTCAGAAGTAGCAAATGGGAAGTTTGGCATAGCCCAATGAAGGGCTCCTCTTGATGTGTCAAGACATTACTGTAATAAACACAGTCAGTAGAAGTGTGTGGCACTTTTACTACCATGAATATGTACCCAAAGGGAAGATAAAATGGCACTTAGATTCTGCTTCTCTTCTGGATGCACCTGTTTCTTGTAAATGGCAGAAGGAAATATGACAGCTGCTTATCTACTCATTCAGAACTAGAGATGGCTTGGCTCAACTGGAGAAGCTGAAGTGCTGCAGAAAAGCACAGGAAAGAGATGGGCTAAATTTAGAGATAAAATTATTTTTCCAAATCTAATACCAAACTTATTGCCTAGTATTAAACAAAAGCGATTTTTTGGTGACTCCTTAGCATTGCAACAGGACACAGACATGAAGACTTTCTGTCACACCCCACATAGTATGATGTTGTGAAGGAATAAGGTATAGGTAAAACAGATCATTAACTTGAAGTTGAAAGATTCTGGCTGCCCATATAATGGCTTTTTTTTTGTCAATACAGATGCCTGATAAAGAGTTGTTTACTCACAACTGAATTTTTTGTTTCTTTTGTATGGAAAACAAAAGATGCTAAAAATATGTGCAATGATAGCTTTTGTCATCTTAGCAACCTAGCCCAGAAAGCAGCTCTTAACATGTATTGATCTCTGGATCATACAAGAGCTCTCCAGCAGGACAGATGAATGGAGGAAGCCTTTTTTTGGAACACTTTTTTTTCAGTTTTGTTCTACATACCACTGTTTCTGCTGAACTTATTCCTCCTGTTTTCCTGAGCACGTAGCCTGTCTCTCAGCTCAGAGGAGATTAATCTCCATCACCATTGCACCTTTCTATTTTCCTCCTACTTTTAAAAATAATTCCTCTTTTCCTGACTTTTTTTCTTGTAAATGAAATACAATTTTGCACTAGAATATCGACATTGCTTTAAACTTTCCTAGATCCACTTTCCATAAAGGAGTGTCATATGCAAAAGCTACTTTTATGGTTTTTCCTCAAATAGTTAGATATGAGAAGCTGTGGTAAGAGAAAACAATTATTTAGATAACAATTGCTTGCTGGTGCTGGAAATACCAAAATTAATTCTTTCACTTTAAATCTAGCATAGGCACAGATGTTCAGTGGTGGGAAGAAATATCCTCAGTGATTTCTCCCCTGGATATACAAATGCACTCTAGGCAAGATACAATGCTAAGGTCAATGAATTGAGAACACTGGGGGATTTCACATTACTTAACTTTTTTATTAAGTTAATGTGACAGGAATAGAGTAAATAGATACATTTTTCCTATTGCTCTTTTTGTTAGATATCTTCTAATAACTTATACCTATTTAAACTTTTATAAATAGCCTTCTACAAACCAGATATTGTTACACAGTCATGTATCAAGACATGAAAATAAATGAAACTTTTCTCTGTTTTCCAAAATAATTGTGCAAATATTCTGAGTAAGTGACTGCTTTGTCAGAACATTTCATTTGTCCATTGTAATTAGTGTCTTAAGTTTATGTGCTCACCCTTAGAATTTGCAATTGAATTTACAGTTGTTTACTTTCAGGAGTTTATTAAGTAATATATTTTAAAAACAAATAAAATGAATAACGGAAAGACTGTATCCATTATTATGCCCATAGCAAGAGGGTTGGCTAGATGATCTGTAAAGGTCCTTTCAACTCAAACTATTCTCTGATTCTGTTGTTCAAAGATAAGAAAGTACTGTGTTTTCAAATCCAATTACATTATTCACTGAAATAACTCAAAACTAGATTGTGTTTGCTGAAATAATAATGGGATCTAAGGAGGCATTGGAGAAGATTCACTTTGCAATAGAAAAAGAACAAGGCAATCTCAGTGTACTTGGCTTTAACAATATTCTTAGTTGCAGCCATCCAGAGCTTTTCTTGATGTATGTGCAACAAGACATGGTTACCAAGTAATTTATTTTTTTCTTTCATGTATTTCAGCTGCTATGGAAGGATCTTCATCTGCTGTATGATCAGGCAAGCCATGTCTTTTCATCATGATCAGGACTGTGATTCTTGACAGAACTAGCATTTTCCAAAGAAGATATTAATTAACTCTCATTAGAGGTAAGGAGGCCCTGCCATGGTTTTTTTCAATAAGCAGCAAAGACCCACAGACACATTTTAGAACACGTGGTAGACACCTGCTAGGTAGACTGAGAGCCTGGTTCCTTTCTTCTCTCAGGTTCTGCAGCTCTTTCTCAGCTCTTCATAGATAAAATGTTGGCTCTGTTAGAGTCAGCTGGAGATAGGCCTTTAATTTTAGCAGGTCAAGGATTTCACATCATAAACCTGAAACTCATTTTATAGCTTCTTCCAGACAGCACCAGGGAAAGAAGGAAGTGTTGTTTTGCTTCCACAGAGATTGATTTGAGGTTTTCCTGATACCTGACATGCAATATGGAGCAGTATGCCTGAGAGCATGTGCAAGAGACCAAACATTCATCCACCTGATACTACTGAGAACCTATTTGCCTTCTTTGTTTTTGGTAGAAATATATGAATAATTTTAATCAAGGCTGGCCAATTGGATTTAAATGTCTTGAACATTCAGCAAGGTTTGCAAGTATTTGGCCGTTTGTTTAACTTTCATAATGAATTTCCTTTCTGTCCAGAAGCAGGGGGACTGATATATTGCATGAAATATGGTTCCTAGATAGTCCTTAGCCTCAGTAGAAGAAATTTCCCAAAAAAATGTCTAGAACTGAGATATTTAGAGAGCACAGTTGCAGATTACTTCAGCATCTCAGCTTTTGGATACTGATTATCTGAAACAAATCCCTGCATCTCTGAAGACTTGCCTACCACCTACTTGGTTGAACTATGATGCTTATCAGGGGCTTTGTAAGGACTTGAATTTTAGTCTGGACTGAAAGTTCTCACTGTGTCTTTGGAACTATATCTCAGTGTAACAACACATAAGAAAGCAATCATCTAAAAGGGCTTTCATTGAAATTGAAATAGAATTAGCAATTGTGGTTCACCATCTGTCAGATATCCTATGCCTGAGGTCATTGGATTAGACCTTGACAACACCGATAAGATTAACTTGTCATTCGTGGTGTTGAGTTGCAGGTTTGTGGATTTGGCTTCTACTGGGAGTAGCTCCAAGGATAGGAGGAAAAACAGCTTATAAATTCTTCAGAGTTATTTGGATGTAAGAGACTCTTTTTGGCTGGCTTTGCAAGCAATATTGTTTAAAGGGTAGGTGGAGATGTGCGAATAATTGAAGAGTAAAATAAAGAGTGAAAAATACTGGACAGTTATTTCTCTTACAGAGAAACTGATAAAAACTGCATTCATTATTATCTCCAGTAATGTTTCTCCTCACAAATAAACATTCTGTCTTTGCTGGAAAGGTAATCATTCTTCAGGCAGATCATTCATTGACTCAACTACATTTACTACTCTATTTATCACTCATTTCCTTGGAACATATTTTTGAAAAATTGGCAATTGTGTTTAACTAAGATTTATTGGACTTTGGATGATAAATTCCATTAACTCATTGTCTTTTAAAATGTTCAAACTGAAGCTGGCTGGGAAAGACAGACAAAGAATGACAGGTTTTTGTTAACAAGAGAAGAAAACACATCAAAAAGTCAAATCATGAAGCTTTTATTTGAGAACATGGAGTAAGTACTTCTTGTCACTTAGTGAATTGAAACACAGTTACTGAGTTTTGCAGAACTGCCATGAGGAAGTCTCTCAGACCGTTTCACTTCTTCTGATAAAGATCTAATGAAAGTAGTGGGGTTCTGAGAAAATACTCCACAGGCTAGGGAGACATTCCGATTTTAATTTTATTGGTTTATCATCCATCTGAGAGAAACCAATAGAATCCCAAGTCATGGATTGTTCTGTCTGTCGAGATCATGAAACCCAACATGACAGAAAACTTCTTGTTTTGACTTTGGTAGACTTCTTCATAGGTGGCTAGTGCTAGCTGGAGCTGTGGAGGGCAGGTGTCAGGAAATGCAGTAGTAATAAAGCCAGTTCTTGGCTGCAGCTGCATAGTTCACAGTGGAGCTGAGAGCCACAGGATTTAAAAATTAGCTGTAGTCACTGTTTTCCAGAAGTGAGACTATCTATGGATAAACAAAAATGATAGTATCTTGCTGTGCTTGCATTGTAGTTACAGAGTTGCAATGATGTAATTGTGACAAAAAAATTATTTTATATCAAAAAATTGGTATTTATATGTGGGAATTCTGATCCAGACCTTGGAAAATCCATACCATGTCCTGCTGAAAAGAATTCAGTGTTCATGCTTGGAAACTAATTAAGAGTGTTAGCAAACCTGAAACAGGTTGTTGTCCCTTTCTTTGAAAATTATTAGTATTTTTCCTGGAAGCAGCAATACATTTAGACCTCGAACTTGTGCTGACGAAAAGATTTATCAGTAGCCCTTTCTGTGGAAAGAACTTTAGAATATATGAGGTTTTAATTTTTTTTTATTTTTACTGAAAGATGAGAATTATGTAAATGCGTAAGTACATTGTTCTATACATTCTTTATTTTTCTTAATGACTTACTTTATTTTCTGCTACAGAACTTTGAAAGACACAGTACTAGACAGACTTTTCATCTTACACAAAATGGCTAGTTAATGCCCTTATATTCCTAAGGTTAATGCCCATATCTTCCTATGTGCTTCCTTTTGTGAGCTGTAGTTAGGGAGTTGGGCTGAAATGATGACAGATGCTATTCAGGTTGTCTTCCACCTGTTTCAGAGTACTGTGGGATGACAAATTGCAGTCTGACTCTCAGGCTTCTTTCAACAGTCAACAGATGCCTTTTGAATGGGAAAGTTTGGCTCTTGCCACCCAATTCATTTTTGGCAATGTTTAAAAAAAAAAAAGTTGAAAGCTTGGATCTTACTATGAAAACAAAGTACATCTCTGCAGACAACTCTGCCATCTGTGCTGCAGGTTCCCTAAATAAGTATTTACGAAAATTTGCACAGTATTTAAGATTTGTTGGTGTAGTAGATTAAAAAGGTTTTTGTAGCCCATGTGTTTATTATTCTTTACATTTTTTAAATCAGGGTTGCCTAGAGACTAACAGCAAATGCTTACTTGTCTGTGAATACATATGTATACAGAATTTAAAAGAAGTGTTAAAAAATAAGCTTTTTTTTTGTGTTGTGGAGCCAGATGATAGAGGGTTTTGGCTCAAAAGGCTTCAATTTCATCTTCCAGTGAGAATTTTTGAGTTTTCTGAAAAGCTCTAATTGGAGGCTGCTGGTCTAAACACAGGAGGCAGGAACAGCCAGTGACATTGGGGTTCACATCCCCAATGTTGTGAAGCAGCAGTACTTGCTTCAACCCTTAGAAACGTTGCATCACCGTAGTTGGAATTAGAGCTGTTGTGGGAGCTGTGTGGGAGTCAATACTGAAATAGTTATGATTTTACATAAATAGAAGACTCTCTGGAGCATTGGATCTGCAAGAAACTGAAATGGCTAAGAGAACCATTTTCTCAAAAGAATTAGGCTAAAATGTTTAAGGGATTTTTTACGTGTTATGACATTTTTTTCCGTAAAAAATTTATTTTTCTTGAAAATATTTAGATGCATTTACAGATAAGTATTTATTACATTCCTCTTGGAATCTGTGTTTGTGTGATTTAAGAGCTATCTTGAGGTTATTCAAGAAAAGAAATAGACCACAGGATAATTTATTAGCAACATGCTAGTAGAGGGAAATAAGAAATAATAATAACAAAAGTGGAGTATGCCTTAGACAAAATAATTTGTACACCATTTCAAATAAAGAATACCAAATGCTTATGCACAGAATAATGGGACACTGACTTCCCAGGTCCTTGTTCAGACCCTTGATCTATTATTAAACAGTAGTTATAGGTAATATGGCTGGTTGTTCACTATCGAATTAGTGAGTGATTGTGGCCTAATTTGTTTTCAAGTCTATGCTTACAAGGTTATTACTATATTTGAACCAATTTGATAGTTTTGCAGCAATGCAACAGAGGACGAATTTTGAAAGAATGTAATTGGTGCAAAACTTGACTAAAACAGAGGATTTCTGAACAAGACACAAAAAATCCGATCTCCCTAATATTTCAAATTAATCAGATCTTAGTGAATGTTTTTTTATTTACATATTTTTGTTTACATTTCATTGTTTACCATAGTTGTGTGCCCTGTAGAACCTACTTGCAACTCCTCCAGAATAACTAGATTTTCTCACAAAATGGACTTAATGAAGGCATTAATTTTCTTTTGGTGAAGGGAGGAATAATTGGGTATGATAACAGGAGTTGTGACACATCCTGATTTTGGGCAGATATCTCTGAAAGCCTAGAATGAGTGGCAAGGTAACTCCATGCCCTAAGAAAGAATACCTTTTATAAACTGAGAACTGTTTAGACATTTACAATACATATGAATCCAATATGAATCCAATATGAATACATATGAATACAATACAATGAATTTCCTAAATGAATGGCAGTAGGGGCTGCTCATCTTGACTGCTGTTGTGCTCAGTAAAGGTTATTGCATATACTGTTACTGGTTGATTAACAGATGGTTTGCTAAATGTTTGTGCTTGAGTAGAGCCTAAATTCAGAGAATTCTTGAACCCTGTTTCCAATAGCCAAATTTTGAACCCACTGAGCTTCACTTCTGCAGTTGCTTTGCTATTTGTAAGTGGTTAACTTACATTACAACACACTGGAGAAATCACTACAGAGTCCTACAGTGTAATGCAGTCAGTAGCATGCCAATAACAAAATTAAGTTTCTAGTATAAATTGACTTGGATTTTGGGTGTCTTTTTTTGTGGAATATCCAATTTCACTCTGTGTGGCACACTTTTTTTTGGTTTAACTTCATCGTGTGCAGCATGAAGTGACTGTTACTGGTTATCATATGGGATCCATTCTCATCATCGCAAAGATCTCTTTCTCAAACTCTTTGATGTACATGTAATTTCTGTAAGACACTGTGTTTTCTACTGCCAGAAATACGTTTTATTTGTTGCTTGTATATCCAATTGCAACTGTTTTTGCCTAAACATACATCAAAGGGACCTATGCCACTGATGACTTGTGGGGTTTTTCTGTGATGCATGGAAAGGAGAAACTGGCCTCTTTACTTCCTCTAGAGAGCTCTTTTCCTGACCATAAATTTCACCAAATAAGTGCACTGTTGCCAAGTTGGCTTTGAAAATGCCTAACTCCTACTAAGGCAGCTTACAGGAAATCCTATATTAATGTTTATGATTGAGATCTTTCCATCTGTTCCCTTTCAATGACAATATTGAATGCTCTGTATTAAACATGCAAGTGTTCAACAACCACTTCTCTCCCACTCCTATAGATTGTGCTTATTTTTTTAATGCATGAACAAACCCTAGAGTATCCTACTCTAAATGGACCCTCTGTAATTTATAGTTCCACTTCCCTTTTTTATCTTTTAGAACATTGGAATCTAGAGTATTAAAAAACTCTAAGATGCAAACATTTTTTACTTTTTCAAAATATTTTTATTCCTCTGCTACTGCTGGAAATCTGTGTGGTTGCAACTTTTAAATCTAATTATTTATTATTAGAAAGCTAATAAAATATGGAATTTTCTTGAGTAATTCAGAATGGCTGATTTTCAAGATAAAGAAGCAAGCTTCTCCCTTGTGAGGTCTCCAGAGAGAGCAACTGTCCTCCACTTGATGGAGCATGATCCATAAGTCTCCTCTTTAGTGTGCTTTGAAATAAAACTGTTCTGGTCCTTGCCTGAATGAAGATTGCAGGGAGAGAGAGGTTGCCCTGTTGTGGAAGTGGAGTCAGATGGGTCTAATACTGGGACTTAATTTTTTACCTCTACAAATTTTTGTTGTCATAATAAAGAATAGCTACTTATTTTTGGGTGTGAAACTTGTCTATGTCAGTCTCCGAACAGCCTCAGCCATGTGTTTGTATTTTGGTCTGACTTGCTCAAGAAGCCTCAGCACACCACACAAAGCTCCTCTGTCTCTAGGCTGAGTAACAGCTATATGATACTCCCAGACATACCTTTCCTAGCCACATGACATATTGCCATTCCAAGTACTGAAAGTCTGTATATTTCTCTTTCCTGTTATTATAAATTCCATGTAAAAACTAAACTTCAGAAATACAGTGAGGTATTTGCTAGAGACTTTAGCCTGAGAGTGAGTACTTTTCTGGGATCTCTTCTGTCAGTTTGGACCTCTCCACACACTCTGGTGGCCCTTGGGGGTTATGTGGAGACCTACACTCAAAATGGGGGTGCAAGAAAGAGAAATGTTTTTATAGGCATAAGAGGTAGTGACCTGAGATGGCCCTTGTAAAACAAAAAAAATCTGCAAAAAGTTTTGATTGCATGAGCAGAGAGAGAGCTTGAGTCACCTAAAAAATAAAGGAAATAAGAGGAAAAAGGAAGCGGGTAGAGTTAATGACCTAGAACTAGATGCATGGCCACATTTTTCAAATAACCTCTCTCTGTGAAAAAAACCTGAATGCATGTGAACTTTGAAATGTTGGTGCTGGAAATCTAGATATCCCTTCTGCTTATATGGCTTGGGATTTTTTCTTTTACGTTTCATTCCTGACTCTCCGTTATGCCATCTTTGAAATGTAAAAGTGTTCAGTTAATGTTACTTAGCTTCAACATTGTTAATGAGGGCTCATCCTTTGGTAAAAGCGTAGGTCATCACAGGAGCAAACCTGAGCAAATGTCTTGTTCAAAAAGATAAGGTACAGCATGTACCATAACCAGTCACCATTACCTCTATTTCCGGGGAGCAGAATGCAGTTGCAAGACCTGAATTGCTATAAATTGAGATAGCTCCATGACTCAAAATTTATATTTGATTTATAGCAACAGGTATCTGGTCCTCATGCATGAGAAGAATAAGATAACTCCTGCATGTAATGTGTTTTTCTGCATGTAACATTTTTGGTTACCCTATGTTCATTATTATTGAAAAGGGTTGGTAATATAAAATCACAGCTTCTAAGGAGGCTGAGGCTATTTTACCAAGAGCAATATCATATACCAGCTTTTACTTCAGGATGAAATCTGTTAAGTATCTAGCAGATTTGTTTTCATCAAAATAGAGTTAATATATTATAGGTGGTCCTTTAAAGGTTACATGGCTTCTGAAAAAGGCTCTTTTGGGATCAAATTGCATTCATTGCTGAATTTGATATGGAGATGGTGAGGCTCATTGAAAAGCTTCATGGCAGGTAGCCAATGCCACTACTACCACAAATCTACAAATTTTTTCCAAATTACGATTCCAGGCATCCTTTGGTTTCTTCTGAGTAAAAACAAGTGACAGTGTATAGGCTAAAAAAAGAAGGAAATGGGATGTGTGTCTCCATTTGATTAAGTCCTGCTAATTTGCAATAATATATTGAGTATCACTGTAAAATCATTGAAATGCCAGACCAAAACGCAGAAGATAGTAGTATTAGGCATAGGCCATCCAGTTTCAAAAACGGATTTAGATTCCAGTGACCTAACTCAGTAGCTGATTGACAACTAATTTTGACCAAATTCTGCTTTAAGAATGGTCAAGTCTTCCTACTTTTGATTTTTTTTTTACAATACTTCATTGTGATTAATCTTGCATTGTTAGCATTGTATTTAATCACAGTACATTTTAGCAAATACAAAACTTAGGCACTGGGATTGGAGTTTAAGAAGAATTTAAGAATTAAATTCAAGAAAGTGATTTCCAGGTCTTCACTTAGTTACTGCTTATATCGTTCTTGAGCTTCCCATATAATTTCCTAAATCCACAGGTTAAAGAAAAAATGCTTCTAGACAGGGACAAACAATTTCAGCTCTGGTTTGGCTGAGCATTTCAGATTCAGAAACATATTAAGAGACTAGTAATCCATACTTAAATCACTATAATGAGATGATTTTCATTTCACTTGCCAGAAAGGATTCCAGCTGCGAACTGAAGGCTATAAAAATTTTAAAAGCACAATTTTGGTAGCCTCACCTGCATTTTTAGGGCTTCCTAAATGTTTTGGAAGAAGTTGTCTATATAGGTAGACATAAAATAAGATATGGAGGAGCAATATGGAAGAGACAACTAACTTTGAAAATACATTAACATTTAGAATAATAGATTTAATATTCTTCACATTTAGATAGAATTCAACTTGCCACAGATCAGGACCACCAGGTCCCATTCCACAGTGCTGCTTCCCAGTCTCTTGTTCCCCAATCTGTCCATATATTCAGGGTAGCCCCATCTCAGGTGCAGAATCCAGCACTTTCCATTGTTGAATTTCATGCGGCTGGTGATTGCACAGCCCTCTGCCTTGTCAAGTTTTTTCTGCTGGGCCTCCCTGCCTTTGCGGGTGTCAACAGCTCCTCCCAATTTAGTATCAATTTTACCTAATAGACCTTCAAGTTCTGCATCCAAATCATTTATGAAGAAATTGACAAGCATAGAGGTGAGGATGGAGCCCTGGGATCCCCACTAGTGACCGTCATCAGATTGATGTGACCCCATCCACTACAATGCTTTGTGCCCAACCTGCAAAGCTCACACATCACATGATGTATTTATTCAGTTCTAGGTTGGACATTTTACCCAAAGGGATACTGATAGACATGGTATTGAAAGATAATGACCACTATAACCTGAGTTAAGAAGATATTTTTGGCTTCACCTTATGTATCTCAGGTACAAAAGTTCCATGACACACTGAAACAGGTCGTTAAATCATATGCTTACAAATTCAAGTTGGAATGTGAAGATGAATACATGGGTATTTCTTACTGTTGCCTGGAATAAGTAACTAATGGAAAGATCAATCGCCTTACTCTATGCATTGACTTATTTTTCTAAAATCAAGAAATATGTCTACATAGGTTTGACCCTAAATAAGCTGTCACCCAGAAATGAATGATTCTCCAGTGTGATAAGAGACATAGCTCATAGCTCATTTCTTTCTAGAATTTGATAATGTAAAATTCTTATGTTGAGCATTGAGGACTAGACGAGCATTTGTCAGGGAAAAGCATGTGGTTTCTAACACAGGGCTGCACAGTAGCCTATTATGACCATTAGACCGCTGACTAAACGTAGTGAATGTAAAATCTGAAATGTGGTTACAGGGATACAGCTGAATAGCCAATTTAGGAATTGGAATTTGGGGTCAAAATTGTTTTTTTACCTGGGCACCGTATTCTCCTGTCACTGGAAATGAATAAGCAACATGGAATTTTGAAAAATTGTTTGTCTCTACAGTGGGAAAACAAGGCCTTTGAGTACACACTACCTACTAAAATCACAGACATGCTCTGTTCTTTGTTTTATCAAGACTTCTATCTCCTTCTTTAACCATCTACACATTCTGATTTTTGTTTTATTAATGCTGGATATTCATGCACAGAAATTGTTCTGCAAATTGTTCTGGTTTTTTTTGAAAAAAAAAAAAATTGCAAGCAAAATTCTCTTTCACTGTCCAACTTTATAAGAAAACAAGCCTATAAGTATCTCCAGACAGAAAGGGAAGCCATTGGTTTTAGTGCATGGTTAATACTAAATATACATAAGCATTCACAAATACCATTCACATTGATTTTTTTTTCACTTTATTTCTTGCTCACTCTATTGTCTTCTACATCAATAAACTACAATGGTGGGAAAAATTGATTTAAAAATCTAAGATAAACATAATACTAATCTAGAAGACCAAAAGATAGAAAGGTGTTTAGATAGATGCCAAGGAGGAGAATAAAGAAGGTAGTTATTTCAGTGTCCAAATATATGAGACAAATTTTTCTTTAGGAAAGAAAAAAATAATGGCACAAAGACTGTAAGAGTGTAAGAAGCAGAAGTTAAGAGATAATTGGGGCATTCTGTTATAGACAGTCTGTGAAGACTCATACTCTTAATGTATGCTGAACTAAGGATCAAATTACAGGATCTTTTGCAATAGGAATAAAAGACCCTCAGATTCCACACAGACAGATTATATGAGCAAAGTAGCTAAATTAATGAACTGAGGAAAAGCAGGTTGATTAATCTGTAGCTGTTATGACTGTGGTGAGGATTTGATAACAAGCCAAGAAAAGCAACCATAGTAGGGAACTACTATTGAGTTTTCTAGCTGAGAAACTCAACGATATTGAGGTGTCAGTTTAATTAGGATTCTGAGTGAAAGACAGCAGAAAGTAGCTTTGACATTTAAGAACTGATGTGTATGAAACATTGTCCATATTGTTCATTAAAGTTTGTGTATTTTAATTTTGTGGTTGAAATATTTTTTTCATACTGTGAACACCTTTTTGTATATTCACAAGACTATTATTTTAAACTTTCTTAGTCAAGGAAAGAACAATTTCTGAAAAACAACTGAGCAGAAAGAACTCTTTTTGTAGTGACCAGAGGAATTAAGCTTATCCAAGTTTAAAGTTTGAATGACTGCTCCTAGAAGAGGTGCCCTAATTATTTAAATAATTAAGCATAATTTTACTTGAAGCTTGGAAACCTAAAAAACTTTTGAAAAAGTGTAGATTTCTTAGGGATTCATATGTGAGTTCCAGGCCCTCCATTTACCCCTTGGCCATATTAAATTATTGCTTCTGTGAAGTATGTGTATAATGCAGTCCTGTGTGCAGTGCACAGTACCGTCTTATATATTAATTACTTAGACTTGGTTGCATTAATTTAACTTCTTTGACCTAAGTAGCCCTGATACAAATATTTTCAACAGCTTGCTCACCTTTAGCTGCTGGGAGATTCTGCAAGCCTTATCACTGCTGTCTTTGTACTCATACTCTTAGGAAAGCTGTAGTAACACTGACATCAAGTAGCTAGGAAAACATCTGCATGGGCATTACATTTATTTCTTCAACTTCAGCTCAGTTAATGAACTGTCTGCTTCCATGTAAATCAAGAAAAACACTTAATGCTTTCACCAGGTGAATAGTGCTCAGGAGTTTCTTTGAAGGTGGGGCCATATTCACTACAGCAGCTGAATGTTGCCCATATAAACACCACATCTCAAAGATATTGTTTTGTTTTTCAGACAGGCTCACAGTTGTTAAGAGGAAGTGTGCTGGTGTGCCAGGTACCAGAAGCCAGACCAATTTACTTTGAATTTGTGGAATGGAGAGAAAAAAGAAAACACCCTGACAAAAATCCCATGAGTGGTTTTCGAGATCTTAACAAAATAGAAAGCATGAAAAGCTGAGATTGCATCTGGGATTTATCACCATGTTTTGATAAACGTTTGGGTTTAGCCAACACTCTGTCCTGCACTGAGGATTCAGTGAAATTACACCACATATACCCTCAACAGAGTTTGTTAGATCAACTTTACACCTGAGTGTTTTTACTGATTAGGTAATGACATAGACAAGTGAGGAGTTCAGAGAAAGGTGACTTTTTCTTCTTAGGAAACTTAAGCATGAGAAATATTACTAGCGACTGTTATCCTAATTAGAAGAATGGGAATAGATAATTTGTTTCCATTCTAATTTAAAGGTAACATCTGAATCTTCTTAGAGAATAGGATTTCAATTTTGCCATTAAAGGAGAGGTCTCAAAAAAAATAGATGCTTTTAAGATGTCTCAGATGAGTTGTCCATAGCCTTTCACAGTGCATGAGCTCTGATGTGCCAAAGCATGGAAATCCATCTCGGTTGTCCACTTAGAAAAGTCAAGAAGTGTCCTAGTTCATAAACTTTAGAATAATTCTTCTATTCCTGCATATTTGATTATTTATGCAAAAATAGGGCAACTTTGACTTGAGCACTGCTAACACCTGTATCTCTTTAATATTCTCAATTCTCTCAGGCCCTACTTGGATGTCTAATGTACACATGAGAGGACTCAACTCTTTCCCCATGGCCAGGCTATCTAAAATAACCATTTCAGTGTATGTTCCAGGCCACAGTCCCTGCTCTGTGAGGTTGTTCTTTCATTGCTATTGCTATGTGCTTCCGTTTGGCTGTGTTTTAAAACAGGCAGGTCCCATAAAGTAAATTGAGAAAACCATGACGATTACTCCCTGTGAGCAGTCTTTTATCTTTGCACTTAGCAATTATTTAGTCTTTGTATCTTTATTTCTTGAACTTTCCTGGACATCATTTTGTCTTTTGTTCAGATAATTTATGAAAGAGATTTAACATTATTTTACAAGGATCTATACCCATTCAGAATCTTCTCTGAAATATCTACAGCATGAAGTTGTATATTTTAAGTAGTTATAGTAATGGCATTAGCAGTGCTGTTATTTTTGACACTTTTTACCTATTTGGCTCCTATTATGTATTAAGAATATCATGTCTATCAACCATATGTCTTTTTCAAGGGGCTTCAGTTTGAATGTAGTTTTTTTTCTAAAATTGTGTTTTTCTTCTTGCTTAGATAGGAATAGCTGACAAAAAAAGAAGAAAGAAAAAGAAAAAAAAGCAACAACTGCCAGTTTTGGTCACAAGTGTATGATACTGTCTAAATTTACATAGTCTTGTTAGTAATGCACATGCCACTATGTGCTATTTTTCTCTAGCAAATTTTAAAAAATCATTTATTAATAAATCAGAAAGGTGCCAATCAACCATGCATTTGGAAAGAAGTGAAAAATTGTGTATGTAAACATAGGGTCTTTGTAACTCCAGATACTGTAATATCAGCTGCCTGGTGTGTTTCTGGCAAGCCAAGGGCAAGTGAGAGAGTATAATGAAATGTTAAATTAACCAGTAAGGGGTTCCTAAGGACAGAGGATACATTCTATTTAAAGAAAGTAATATTGTACCTCATGCCAAGCTGAAGTAATTTCCTTCCTCTTTCTATACTTTCTAGGTTTCCAGATATATATTTTTTAACAGCATTTGCCAGAGCTCACCTGAAGAAAGCAATACTCAGAGTCTAAAGGAAATATTTTTGTTCAGAGTCCAGACCCATAAAGAATAACTACTGTATGCTAAAAAAAAAACAAAAAAAAACCAAAAAAAAACCAAAAACCACCTGTAATTTTACTACTAAATATGCACATAAGTTGAATAAATAGCCCACTGTTGCTGTGTTGAATAGAAAATTCACACATTGCTGCTTACAGCAATGCACTGGGACTGCTTTCTCTATCACTAACCTAATTAAGGGATTTCTTAGCATGTAGTTTGTCTTTTTGGAAGCCAAAGTAGATTGTGTGAAACAAAATATATACATGGTTCCATTGACTGGGAGAACTATTGGTTTAAGTGTCCACTTCACTCAGTTATTCGATAACTCAGCTAATTCTTGTTAGGTATAAAGGATCTTTAGTTTAATTGAATTTACTTATAATGTATAATTCATTAGTTCCAGAAGGATTGAGTTGGCAACACTGTTATTAATAAATTATTTGAAGACCAAAATACTGAAAATATAACCATCAGGAGTTGGACTCACAAGGAACTGTATGAGTGCAAATTTAGCAGTAAGGTACCTCTTTTAGTCACAAAACTATCCAGCAGCTGCTGCAGAATTATAGGAGCATAAATTTCCCCAACAGTTAAGTTTCCACCAATAGAGCATTTCCAGTGGCTACATCTGCTGCAGAGCCCTGTTGGTTCTGTCAGTGCTGGAATATATTCTGGGTACATGGGTCAGGGACTTCAGTCCCTTTGCACAGGGACTGATTATCTCACTGTGACCCTTCCCAGCACTATGACTTCCCCTGACCCACCTGGAGGCACTTGTTTCTTCCACAGCTCCGTGCAGGGATTCAGCTTGGGGATATGGATTCTGCCAAGTAGTAAGACAAATGCTGGTGAGTGGCTTCAGTCCTTTATTTCATTTGTGGTGACCTTTTTCAGTGCAGCGCAATGAAAATTGAAGAACTCAAGAAATAAGAATGAGACTTTATGAAGTCATCCATCCTTCTCCATGAAATATGCAGAACATGAACAGAGTCTGATATTCTTGGGAATGTGTGAGAATAACACAACCTCTGTAGACAATAGCCACAAAATTGCTTTTTCCTAATACTAGCCTACTATTTATTTGTTTACTTATTTTTTAACCAAGGAAAGAACCATGACCTCTGTCTTTCCTTCTCTTTCAACTTGGATTTGCTAGCCAAAAGATTCCTCAACTATGTCCCTGTTTCCTGATTCATATTTACAGAGAACTTCATGTGCTCCCATCTATCATTTCTTTTCTGAGTATGTGATATTATCCAAGAATATTTCACAGCAAATTAGAAATTCAGATGAGTCACTGATTTCAACAGGGACCCATATCTGCCTCTTTTATGTGTAAGAACATTTTGTACAGATATTGTATTTAGTTTCATTAATTCTTGAGCTGTATGTTTCTCCTGTTCATCATGTTGAGGACCAAGCAGGTGGAATTTTTGCTGCCTTTGGCTAGGGCTGTGAGGAGTGTGTCAGTGATGCTGTGGTTGCAGGCAAATCAAATCACTCTGAACCAGTTAATGCTGCTCGTGCCCTACCTCCCAAGTATTTTGAGTGCTCTATAGTAGTATATATGATCTGAATGTATCCACAGGAAATGTTTGAATTAGTGTTTTTGTTATGACATTATAGGAGTATTAGGTCTTGTGGTTGTTTTGGAAAAAGTATTGCCTTCCAATCACTGAAAATAACTCAGTGAATCAGAGTATGCTGAGTTGGAAGACACCTATAAAGACTATTGAGTCCAACTCACAAAATAGACCAAGAGTCACATCATGTGCCTAAGCATTATCCAATGCCTTTTTTTTTTTTTTTTTTTTTTTCAGGCTTGGTGCTGTGACCACTCCCTTGTTCCAGCGCCCAGCAACCTGCTGAGTGAAGAACCTTTTCCTAATATCCGACCTAAACCACACCGTCAAAACTTCCCTTGGGTCCCGTCACCATAGTGAGGGCATCAGTGCCTGTCCCTCCTCTTCCCCTGATAAGGAAGCTGTAGATTGTAATGAGGCCTCCCCTCAATCTCCTCTTCTCCAAGCTGAACAGGCCAAGTGACCCCAGCCACTCTTCCCACTTCTCCTCAATGCCCTTCACCATATTTGTGTCTCTTTTTTGGATGCTCTATAATAGTTTAATATCTTTATTGTATTGTTGTTTATACAGATCAAAACTGCAGACAATATTCAGGGTGAGGCCACATGCTTCAGGCATTTGAGGCTGGGGTCTCTCAGCTCTGCATCTTTAATTAAGATAGTCTGAGACAATGAAGTTTGCCCTGAGATTGTTGGTGTGGTATCTTTTTCCTTCTAGTCATCTTATTTGTGTACAGGTGATTTGCATGAGTATTAAAATTTAGATCAGCAGAGCAGAAATTATGCTTTTATTCTAGAATCCTCCTAGCAATTTACACTAATTTCTCTTCCTCATGCAAAAATGTTCACCATTTTCAAAAAGGATAGCCTGATCACCAGAGAAACTTCATAAGGTATGTTCCATGACGAAATAGAGAAATGCATTCAATTATTTAATTAGATGATAATTTCTGTAAATGAATCCTATATCCATCTTTTGAGACAAGTAACAAAATCGTTGCTGCTGCAATGGTCTCTATTGATAAAAATTAATCTAGATCTGTAGGGAGAAGTCACTGACTTTGTTAAACTAGCTAATATAGGAAAAATATTTACTTTGGGCATTTTACCAGCCATGAGTTTCTTTTAAAAACATCCATCATTTTATCTTACAAATTCTAATAAGGCGTATACAGAACATAGCAAAACCACAGATGAAAGATGCAAAATATGGATTAAAAATTATGATTTTATTAAGTGATTTCTTTCACATAGTGAGGAATTTTACCTGTACACTGTCCTGAATCTCCTCACCAGAAGGGGATGCTCTCTCTATAATTTCTCTTGAGCAGAGAATGTCTGTGGATTTTAGTGCTGGACTGGTTAATAGAGAGGCCACAGCAATACTCCTGGTGCCCAATTCACATGCCTGGAAATGCAGCCTTGCTTAAAAGATGTACCTGTTTCCAGCTAATAAGTGACCCAGCCATTTGCATCACATGTACATCTCTGCTTACTCTTGGGTAATGATTTTATGTATCCTACCTTAATGGTAACATATATTTTGGACTTTTGTATTTGACAGCTGAGGCTGATGTGCTGCACATAGTTTAAACTGCTGAGGAACTGCTTTTTTATATAAACCTTGTTTTATAAAACTTTATGTATGCATGTCTGTTTTGCTTCTGTAATTCTGCTACAGCTGATGAAAGTGATGCTTTTGGAAGATGAAAAGCATTAGAACTTAAAATGATTATATAAAGTTATAAATTATATTAATTGCATAAATCACTAATTAGAAAATCCTGTGAAATATGCTTGCTCTCATGAGATAGTCTCACTGAAATTGGGGAAGGTGCAGCACAGATATGGCATCTGTGAAGAGTCCTTTATCAGCCTTGCAATAAATTTGCAACCCTTGGATTTCACAGGCTCTCCATGTCCTGGGTTTGTCATTTATGTAGTAGATTTCCTAGGTGTTTTTTAAGGTTGCCCTATGAATTCTGAGGTTTTTAGACTGCAAAGGGTCATTGCTTGATGTTTCTTAGGGGAATGTAGAGAATCTACCTTCAGTAGCACAGTCAAAAGTTAATATAGCATGGAGATAATAAAAGTTTTTAATGATACATGAGCTAAGTCAAGTTCCGCTGTCACTTCAGATGACAATAATGAGGAACGGATAAAATCGTGCTGGAACTGATTTGCATCCTTTTTTCTTGTTTCAAGGGAAACCAGATACTAGTGGTCAAATGTCAAATCTGAAGATCCTATCTAAAGCAGCAGTGTAAAGGTGCTATTTGGCTTCAATATTTGGGGAGGTGGGCTCTGCAGACAGAAAAGATCTATTTTGAACTCCCCCATTGTTGATGTTGCTCAGATAGAAGGACAGGAAGAGATTTAAAGGTTTCAGTGAACCATCTTTTAGTTTCTGCACAATTCCCTTGCTAAATATCCTCCAGCATTTGCCTCTGCTTCAATGATATTGGTTTAGCTTCACAGAATCCTGATAAAAGGGACTTTTATAATTCACAGAAGACATTTAGATTATATTTAAAATATATTGACTTTGAAAACTAGTTAGTTTAAATCTATAAAACAATTGTTCTGCCGTCATTGAAATTATGCTTCCTAGAGGGTAGGAGCTTCCATTCCAGTGGCCAAATTCCCATTGATTTTAGAGCTTTGGAATAAGACTTCTAATCCTTATCCTGTTTGTTTTGATACCAAAACCTTCCTTTATATAGCACTTATTTAATTTTTATATTTATTTTGACAACTTAATGGCAATACTGGAAAAAAAAAAGAGAATTGGAGCATCTATATGAGCCCAGAGTCCCTTCCTGTATTAAGAACAGGTTTAAATTATTACAAAATGAAGATGCAGCATGTTTTCTTATTATCCTCCTATTTATTCATGTTACAGGTAATGGATTATTTTGCAGGGTAAAATGTATTTATTGCTCAGATTAAACAAAAATATTAATTTATTATAATTCAGAAACATTAATTGTGGCAGTGACAATTTTAGTCTTCCATTTTCACTTTGGTTTTGCTGATAAAAAAGCATTTAATAATTGTGAGATATTTATAGTAAAAACATTATAGAAAAAAGTTGCTCAATATATTACTCAACGTTGCTCATGCAGCTCATAAAGTAAGATACTAACTTGCTTCTTGACTTGAAAAAAGTTGGGGAAAAAAATTCTGACTACCTGTGTATTAATATGAAAGTATTGTGTGTGTGCTCAAACATGACCATAAATTCTTAAATTATTGCAGGAAGTGCAAAGAAGTTTGGAAAAATGATAAGCAACTGAGGAAGTGAATTCTTCTCTAGACCCGTTAAAATGGAATTTCAGTAAAGTGGGAGGATGGGAGTTTAATAAATACACAAACTGTGTAGACAAATACATCCCCAAATGTATGACATTGCAGGGGAAATTATGAGATACTGAAAACTAATGGGTTTTAAACTTTTCCATTTCCATTCCAGCATTTTTACTTTCTAAAAGGCATGTTTGCTCATCTGGTTCGTTGGGAAAGTTTAGGCTAGAAGGACATATCTCTAACCAAGACTGAGGAACTAAAGCAAGAATACTTTTCAAAACATACTGAATAGTTTAGCCATATGTTTTCAGTGCATTTTATTTGTTTTTAGACAGAGAACAAAAAACTTCTTTTACAGGTAAATATTCAGCTCCAGGATTTAAGGACTGTAAATGTAGAAATATCAAGAAATGGCAAAATAGGGTATATTGGTGAATTAGTTTGTCTTCCTTATCACAATGGCTGTTTTTCAAGATATCAGACTGTCCCTGTTACATTTGACATTGTATGCAAGTATAAAGAATCCTATAGCAGCACCGTGACTACACCAACTTAATCTGTTATTGTCTTTAATATACTGCCCTTAAATAGTGTTTTGGAATGTCTTTGTGATGAAGCAAAAAACAATAATTTGATTCCTTTTTATTTACTCTTTCTGTCAAGCAATAACAGTTAATCTGTCAAAATAGAATAGAATTAATAAGTTTGTTTTGCAAAAAATCCTAGAAAAAAAGAGGGTGGAGAACAGGGACCAGCAAAAATGGGTAGAATAACAGAGAAATGTGATTATTAGGATCTTAAGGAAGCCAAAGACCCCTGTGAGTAGTGAAGGAATGTTTTATACTATGAGTATATTCTTATGCTCCACCTCACTTCTTTCCTTCATGATTCCTTGCATGTGGACTCATTGCAACTTACATGCAACTTACTATAAACTTACTGTTTGGGATATGGAATGTATCTCCTTGTGTGCTACCTCAGTCAAAATACTCAGCAAAAAGAAGTAAGTTATGCATGCAGCAAAAAGCATGTACCGGTACAGAAAAGGCCAAACAGTGAAGCTATCCCTATTCAAATTCTAGGCAGATTCTGTTTCAGATCTGGATTAAAACTCCATGGTTCATGGCTTGATAGAAAGTCAGCTGGTGGTGTCCAGCAGGAGAAAATACAGTGTAATTGTAGTGAAAGAATGCTCCTAGGAAAACCAGTAAAGCAGTCTTGCTGCTGCACCTTCCCACCCTGTTATTGGAATGAGTAGGTAATGTAGATGTGGCCTTCCTCGTTGCCATAGGAGTTGAAGGAACATTATCCATCATTCTCAGGTCTGTCATGATATTTCTTGTTTACTATTTTGGCTTAAGAGTACCAAGTGATGGTGTTTGGTTTTGGAAAAGTCAGCATAGTTTTCAATGAATGTCAGAAATTCTTGCTTACCTCTTGGAAGCTAAATCTTACCAAGGATAATGCGGTCTCCTGTGAGTTAAAGGTTTTGAAAGAACCACATAGCAGTCAGGGTGGTGCTAAAACTACAGCCTGAATTTAGTCTTTCCTGTCCCTGAACTATGAGGACATTGTTTTCTGTAAATGTCAAGAAAGAAAAAAACCCAAGTTCATTGCTGCAGATTTACTGTTAGCTTTAGATGTTGCATTGTGAGATGCTGTACCATTGAATACATTGGAATTATTCTAAGAACTGTAAATGGACTTTAAGCATTGTAGGTAGACATCTTTTTGGGGACAAAATAGTTAGCATTGTGGTATTTCAACTATTTAACAGCCAATTAAACTGCAAGGTATTTAGCACCTATTTCCTAATGGACACAGATATCTGTATTATTATTGGAAGCATTTATTTTTTTAATAGTAACTGGCAGTCTCAGAAGAGGCCTCAGATGAAATGATGAATATGTAACTGTAAGACCACCCTTATATCACACCTCTTTGAAATCTGGAGTAATAGTGGGGGTTTTTCAAAATTAATTGCTGTCATGATTTCAATAACTTGTAGATGCACTTTAATATTAACAATTTTTATATTGCCAGTGAACAGTACGAAGCAAGTAATCAAATATGATTTTGGAATAATAATCAACTTTAGCTTGATTTCTAGTAGTCCATTATTTATGTCTGTTATTTTAAACTCAGACTGTTTGAATTGCATATTCATGAAGTTAGGCCTATTTTAGTTCTCACTCACAGATACTAACAAAAGTTTCCTGATATGATCTCTTAACCTGACTTGTGAATAAAAATAGATTAAGCAGCCCCTTATAGGCATTTCACCTCCAGAAAAGGACGACTTATAGAATCCTCTTAATTTTTTTTTACCCCACAGTAATTGTATGCTTCCTGTGTCTTGACTGGTAATTTCTGACCTGTACCAGAATTAATTCAGACACCTTTCATTTATCTTTAAAAAGTGTATGAGCTTGTTACTGAAAAGGTTTATGTAGTTTGTAAATTTCTTCTCTGAAATAAATCTGTGAAGTGATCAGTCAATCACTGTATATTGCCCAAAGTCTCACGATCTAGCACTCAACACTTCATACATAGAGAATTCTGTGCTCCATAGGTGACAGTGCAGGAGGTACATTAAGAGAAACAGAAGGCTCACTTCCTCATTGCTAACATCTTTGGCTGCAGACACTGCAAGGTAAGGTGCCTTAAAATGGTGTGAGGCACAGTGTGGCAGTTATGTGTTTTTATGTAAGACTGTTTATTTTTAAAGCCTGAAGGAAAGGAGATATAGGTTTCCTGTATTCCATAAATACAGCTAGGTCCCTGGATAGTATAACCTTGTGGCTGTCCAAGAGGAAATTCCATGTAACTTTATGTGATTATTAGACTCTGTCTCTAAGCTTGTTTTCATCATCTCCTGAAAGACTGTTAGGAAAAAAGTGAAAGGTTAAAGAGAAGTTAGGGATTGGTCTCAGTGTGTACTGAATGCTTCACATATCCCCCGCTTCCTCCAGAGAAGTTAATGGAAATTAAGGTTCAACTTTTCACAGCAGCTGCTTTGCACCTATGAAGGTCAGTTGTGTCTGTACCAGCAACATTTCACTCTACTCCCTGGGTCTTCATGAAATGGTGAAAAGAACTTAAGAGATCTCTAATGGAGATATATGGGGATATAGGTGAAAGACTTCCATTGAACACTATGCAGCAGACCACATCAGGAAAAGAATCTACAAGCAGGTTTGCACTTATACAGAAGTGACAGTGAATATCAGTGGGAACAAATAAAGATCTGGTGGTTAGTTTTTGAAAATAAATTTGTCTTAACCTTAATACATTGCCTAAAAGCTAATATAGAAAAACTAATTCTTTGTTCATAAACTTCCCCTCCAGTTTTATTTGAAAAAGGCACAATATTCCCCATGCCTCATTCCACCCATGGTTTGGGGCTGAAGCTTTTAGCTTGCTAGTTTTATTTTGGAGCAGGTGTCAAGATGCTACCTGTAGATTATATGTAGAGAATGGGAGAAATTTTCATCCCACTGGAGCCAAGGAAAGTCCTGCCATAAATTTGGTCCATATTTTAAGTGTTTTGACCATCTCAACATTGGTACATGTGCATTTATTCTATTTCCATAGAATGACTTGGATGAATATGCAACAAAATTTTATAGGTACATTCAAATAATTGACACTCAATTTGCTAATCTGTCAGATATTTCAATGTGTATTTATAACAAATTTTTGGTAGCATTTTTAGCATACTGTTTTTTTCAAAAGAGTACATAAATAGATTTTTTCCTTCCAATGTAACATACAGATTATAGTTTAGATATAGATTATATCATGCAGCAGTTGCTCAAACTTTTCAAAGACCCAAACTCATTAGGATGAGAGTAACTCTCCATTTTACAAATGAATAACTTGGCATATTCAAAATAATAATATATTCCAGAGCCCCCAAAACCCTAAAAAATTAATTATACCAGCAAAATGTTATACCACATGTTTTAAAAAAACAAGAGCATTTGTTCAGGAAAGATCTGGATTTCCCTGAGGAATTTGACTCCTGTATGCTTTTTAAACATAGAAAATGTCTCTTACTTGTCTGTTAGATTTTAATAGTATTAAAATCTAAAAATAGTATTTACTGAAAATACATTTAAATTATATACTAAAACAGGTTGTAGCTGGAATTTCACTTCAAAACTTATCTGCACAGAACACATTATACTTAAGCAAATGACTTGAAATAAATATACTGTGGTTACCATTAAACATTCCCATTTGCCAAGAGTTACCACATGAAACATCTGAGATCACAACTGTTTCCCCTGCAATTAGAACAGGACATATACTTGTGATAATTTTGTGGTAACCAATGAGAATGTTCTTTTCTTAAGATTTCCACAGTACTTGGACGCACATTTTCAAAGAAACAAAATAAAAACAGGAACAATGCTTGAAATTTGATTGGAATAAAATCTCCCAAAATTCTACTCTGCACCTTTAGCAGATGGCTAGCAAAAATATTGAGGTGAAGATGTATATATAACTTTATATGCCTTATATATGACATATTTTATATCTTTAGTTATTCACTTCACCTTCTGTCTTGGAAAATAGAAATGGATATATCCAAGATACTCAAAACTAGAAGGAATTTTTAAAAAACATTGGTGGAAAAAAATCACACACTCTATACTCCCAAGAGATGCTTCAGGAGTCATGTACACTGTGACAAATTCTCTCCTTGATAAAAGTGTGTCAAGTAGGTCCAGCAAAGGAATTTTCAATATCTGCTGAGTGTGCTACCCCTATTTCACCACCAGGGAGTGACTGTCCCACTGCAGTTAAACAAGATTTTCAGGTGCTTTTAGCAAAGACTTGTGTCCTTAGTGGCTGCATTTATCATGAGAAACAGCTTTTTTCTCTGAATTAATTTCTTTGACTCAAAATATTGCTTTAGGCAAGGAGCTGCTCTTTCCAGGTTACGCTTTCATGAGGAAATGAAAAACAGCTCATGTTGTAATGAAAAGAGGTTTCTGATGTTTTCATCTTCTGGTGTCCCAGAAATAGGTACAGATGAAAAAACAGGAAAAAAAATGTTTAGTCCAAAGGGTGAGTAAAGCTTTATTCAATCTCAACTAATTCAACAGTTCCTCATTCTTCTTATCTCGCTTGATTTTCAGTGGTTTCAGATTATTGCTTCCCATCAGTTTAAGTTTAAAGGATACACTGTACCAAATTTTAAGTTATTCCAATTACAAGAAATTGTTTTAATTCACAATATTGCTCTGAAATGTACCCAAATTTCAAGTAAAACTGTAAAAACCAAAATACATAATTACACCATAAACAATTACCACATCATGTGGTAATGTTCATATGGAATGAACCTTGACAAAAAGAAAAGAAATGTGTGGATATAGATTCCACTTTCTGTCTAAAGGACTCAATCACCACTGCATTCAGTATTACAGTACTGAATCTGTACACAGGTCCTGTGTACTCAGTTGGATACTGTGCTTCTGTTGAGGCAGTGACACAATTAAATTTATAAAGTGATTGTCACACTAGGTTCTCCTGTTATTACCAAGAGATGTGCTCTGAAGAACCTGAGGCATAAGAAGATGGAGAGCTGAAGCTGTACCAAGTATGTACATACACCCTCCCAGCACTCTGCTCTGCTTGGGAGTGCTGTCATGTACTGAATTGTTCTGTCAGACCTATTGAGACCTCACCCAAAGGATTTTAGAAATATGTGCCACTCCAGGAAATCTTTATGGCTGAAATAACTTTGAAAGAAGTCTGAAAATTTTAGTAGCTAATTTTGTGTAGTGTTGGCTCTTGCTAAAGTTCAGTCACTTGGTAGGCGTATAAGAACAGATAAACAAAGTACACAGAGGAGGGATTAATACCCAGCTATGATTGTCTGTGATTGTCATCTCCTGAGGATGTGCACTAGAGTTTATATCTTGAGGTGGTTGCAGCATATTATAGAAAAAAAAATGAAAATAACCTAGAAGCCATAGGAGTTAAGTTTCACAATTGGTGTTATTTGGCAGAACTCCACTGGATGTAGGACCTCTAGACAGCTTTTGTTCAAACTGATAATGAACTATAACTGCTTTAAAACATCAGATTTATTTTCACCAACTGATTTATTATTCTTGCTGTAGTTTTCTATTTATCTCCCAGGAGGATAAAATTCATAGGAATGAAATAACCACTCCTTTAACTCTAATGTCAAGGATTGTAATCTATACATTCAATAAAGGGCCACTCTGCATCTCTATGGGTTTGCTGAGTTACTGAAGATTAGTCACATGGGTGTCATTAGTTTCATACAGCTTTCAATATAGCGTGGATGTCCCACCCATGTATACTGCTATTCAGAATTTGTATTCCTTTTAGGAAGCTCAACAAAAAGGGGAAGTCTTTTGTTTTAAAGTCTTGTTTTAACCTTAAAAATTAGCTTTTTAAAAACAACATTGCATGATCTGACTCCATGTTTCAATATCTTGGATTTAATGCTTTATGTTGTTATAAATTGTTATCTCAGCATATATGTAAGAATCATCATCCCCGAGGCTAATTGGGTATGGCTAGACTTTCCTTTGGTAATTGTTTGCAGGCCATACTCCCCAGAAGATTCCTTTCCCACATTACATTTTCATCAGACCAAATATATTTAACTGGGCCTTTGAATACTTTGGAAATAGAATGAAATCAGCCTCCTGGTACTGTTGCTGAAAGACATCATAACAGTGTGATGTATAAAGACACATAGCAGACTTTGCATGAATCTCTCTGTAAAATCCACAACAAAACACCTCTGTTCCATTTGACATGTCTTTCTAACCTTTTCTTCTGAAAATTTTAAACCAGGTACAAGAAACATTGAAAAGAAGATGGCCTCAATATAATGAATATAATTAAATAAAAATGCATCTGCTCTCTGAATAACCTGTGGAACAGGTGAGATTTACTTTTCTAGTATAGCAGCTATGAGCTCTGTCAAGTTAACATAACAAAAATATGAAAGAATTCAGGTGTCCCATTCGTTTCTCATCCTAATAGTGCACTGGATTTATTCCTTTCTATGGGCTTGACTTATAAATTTAACCAAAACAAAATTAACCTACAGAATACCTCCTCTGAGTGATTTCAGGTGCATAGACGGATTTCTTTTAATAAATATGACTGGAAAATATATGCTTCCTAGTAAAACAGAGTGGAGACATCAGTAGAATATAAAAGCATACTGATTTTTTTAGAAGTTTGGACAGGCTTACTAAGTACAAATCTAATTATGGCATCATTGCAGTGATGAAGAACAAGCTAATAATTAAAGAAATAGCAAAGGATCTTTAAAAGTATCATTATTTTCTCTTTTATTGAAAATAATTTCAGAGTATTTCTTGAATGTGAAGGGACAAAACTTGGTACTTTGCCCAGAAAAGTGGGCTGCAGAGCAAAAAGTACTTTAAGACCTTAGTACTGGTTGTCTGGAATAAGAGGAGATTCCCTCTCTCTCAGCAGCCCTGTGTATCAGAGATCCATGCTGTGGAGAGAAACTCACATGCATGCCAGCTGTTTCTGTACAGTCCTTGCTGTAAACACAAATTAAAGTTCAAAGTTTCCACTGCAGCAGCTCTACAGCAGAATAATGTGCTTTTTGGCTGGGTATTTCAGATATCTGCTCTCCAGAAAAGTCCTGATTATAATTGAGTTGGACCATGATAGTCATCTGACAGGTTGTGTTCCATAGTCTTTGCATTTTGTGGATACCTAACACAGTAGCACAGCTAATCACGTTCCCTAAAAGGTTTAAAAGTGATAGTTTGCAGAGAATTCAAATGTACCTTTCAAAGGTAAAAGCTTTTGCAATCACAACTTTGAGCAAATTGTTTTTTTTTTTTTCCTTTAAAACTTATTTAAAACTCTACTACCAATGTTTGGTCAGAAAAAAATAACTAACTGTAAAACTATCTTTTCATTTTCAAGGAAGTCTGGTTTTAAATTAAAATGATAAACATACATCTGGACATTCACTTAGGAGCAATTTCATGTAACCAGAATGACTCTTGCCTTGAAAGGCAGTCTGAGAAAGACATTTTGTCAAAACTTGTGGTTTGTCTCATGAAGAATACACTACCTTCTTGTTTAAATTGAAACACACATTTTGAGTCTTTTTCTGTTCACATGTTCTGCCTGACTTCCTGAATGTTTCTTTACACACCTTAAATCAGTATTGTTCACTTGGTGTGAAACTAAACTGCAGTCCAGAGCCTGTGGACTCTGCAATACAACTGTGTATAACCTGACAAATGTATTTGCAGCTATGTCCCACTTTTTGCTGTTCAAAGAAAACTTCTAGATTCAGTCATACTCTCTTTGCCTTCCTGCAGCTAATCATGAACCACTGGAATAGACTTCTGAGTCCTAAGACTTCTTCTGAATCCATTTCACAGAGATGGAGCACAGTGCTTTCTTTTGGGTTCTCTGGGACCTTTCCTGGAGAACCAGTGATCATGGAGTGATCTCTTGTTTGCATTCATGGTCAAAGGGTGCTGGTTGATCCAGGTGTGCAGATAAAAGTAAACTTTTTAGTAGATAAAATATTATAACTGGGTAAAGCAAACAGGCTTTCAAGCATACAAAATCTTCAGGCTAGAGAGACACAAGTTTGTCCATATTTTCTAGCTATTTGTCAAAATATATTATCTCTTTCTGAAAATTTTATGTGGTCTGGATGTGGAATAATCATAAAGATTTTTTTACCATTCACTTTAAATCACATTGAACTCCAGTTTAGTAAAATGTAAATAATAGCATTCATTTATAATATCAAAAATTAGCAATTTAATTGTCAATTTTTATAAAAGAGGTGAGAAAAGCAAGCCATCAGTCAGCCTCTACAATTGATACTGGTCATAAATTGGTGATTGAATCCTGATAATATTATTATCAGAACATTAGGGTAAAAGCATCAGGGAATGCAGTTAGCCTATGCCAGGTTATAATCTTTGGGCAAATATATTTCCTACAACATCCTGACTGGCTGACTGCTTTGGTCCAGACTGTGGGCCAAATATGAAAGCCAACAATAAGGAGCTTTCATAACTTGGAAAAGAAAGAAAGAAAAAAAATCCAAATCCCCCCAAAACCAAAACTAAGTGAAAAGAGAATATACAATCCTTTCTCAACCTTTGCTCAACTTATATTTTAGCCCTTGTCACAATCCGCTCAACCTGAGCGAGAGTCGTGATGGTTCGTTCGACCCCAGGTGCAAAAGACAAAAGGCAAGAGACTCAGGTTTAGTGAAGCAGAAAGCAGCAATGCAGTTTATTTTGTGTAACGACTCAGTTTTGTGTGGGGGCGGGGGGGGAGAGAGAGAGAGAGAAGTTTGTGGTGGCAGGGAGAGAGGGAAAGAAAGGATGGGATATAGCTACCAACAGAAGGGACGTGGTCCTCGAGTCCGATGACAGACGCGTCTTCAGTCTGTTGGGGAGAAAGAGATCTCTCAGTCTTCTTTAAGAAAGTCACTTTTAATAGTCTTTTCCAAAGCGAGTGGCTTCTGGCTAAAAGGTGGGAAGATTTATGGACTATTGTATGTGGAGATCACAGCTCCATGAAACAGGTGGAACAGGACGCTACAGCCAGTCCCCTGCTCGAGAGCAGCGTGCCATGGCAAGCTCCAAGCACACCTACAGACAGTCCTTGGCAAGCATCCACCTCGGCCAGGCCAGAACTCCAGTCCAGAGCCAGTGCTGGGGTCCCAGGGTCTCAGTCTCTGATGATGGTTGTGAGGCAGATCACAGAAACTTCGGACCGACTCTTACAGCCCTCAACTCATAGTACCAGTAAATGTTAAAGAAAATACTTTGTCTTATAGCAATGTCTGATCTCTCTTACCATGGTCATTCTTGTATTCTCACACTCTTGTTCTCACATATGCCAGTCTGTGCAGCCCAGAGCAGATTAGAAGGGGCATGTGCAGCAAAGGACTAGTGAATAGTTTCAAGGGTTCCACCACTGCCAATTCATTGAATGTAATGCTGAAAGCATATATAATTCATTCAACCTATTAGATTAATAAAAATATTTTTATACAGTGCATATGACATGGAAATATTTTCTGTGTATTGCAGCTGTAAGATATCTGCTCCCTAGACCTGATGGTTCAGTAGAGGGTAAACAGTTAATTTAAGA
This sequence comes from Muscicapa striata striata, assembly GCA_030060385.1. Classification (NCBI taxonomy): domain Eukaryota; kingdom Metazoa; phylum Chordata; class Aves; order Passeriformes; family Muscicapidae; genus Muscicapa; species Muscicapa striata. Next base: position 716,524 of record JAREIS010000051.1, on the reverse strand, counting down.
ATAACCCCCTGCACCAGTACAGAGAGCTGGAAAGCAGCTCTGTGGAAAAGGACTTGGAGGTGCTGGTGGACAACAAGCTGGTGGAAAACAAGTAAATCTTCAGTTAGAGACTAATAAGTTATTACCTTATATAGAACTTTTTAAAGTACTTGGTGTTTACAACGCAGTACTTGTATATATCTATGTAATAGGGCTTTTTAGGGAGCTCTATGCACCTTATGGCAGGCATTGTTGTAGGTAGATATGGTAGAATTAAAAAGCAATTAAACAGTGTGTCCTTTTTTCAAAGGGCAATAACAGCATCAGGATTTCAGGAGTGGACTTCATGCTGAGCAATTTTAAGGAACATCTTAACCAAAACTTTCACTAAAATATATGGCTAATCAAGACTTCTCAGCTTAAAGCCAACTGCTGGTTGAAATTGTTCCTGTAGTTCATACTTTGCTCAAGTAAAAAGTAAAGAACAATTGTAGTTTTTTGATTGGTTTTTACCTTAGGATTTCTATTTCTCCCTTTCCATCCTTACACTACAGTGAGGCACAAAACTTACAGTCGGTGTACAGGCCACCATGGCACTCCTGGGTATCCATAGATGTTATTTGCTCTGTATCTTAGTTAAAAAGAGGACGGATGTGATTTCATTGTAACTGAACAGGAACTGTCTATGCTAAAACTCCTTCATTTAATCCAACCACAAAAGACTTAGAGGAAGTATGTTATTTAGAACTCAAAGAACTTTAACAGTGTGGACTGTAAATTGATAAAACCACTCATAAGTATGTGTTTTCCTTTCTTGTTCTTGCTAATTGTGTCTTTAAAATTATAGTGGTGGGATTCAGCAATGTACATCTTCATTCTTGTGAATCTATGGCACTTTGAGTGGCTGAGATTTTTATAAATAATTGCCATTCAAAAATCACTTGAAATGTTAGGTTACTGCAAAAGACTTCATCTGAAAAAGTTTTAAAGCAAGAAAAATAATATCACCTCATAGCAATAATTCATCTGTTAAAATGCAAAACATTTCAAGTCATTGAGCACACAAAATTATAATCTTTAACTATTTTAAATAGTCATTCCTTCCTGCCTTCTTTCCTTCCTTTCTCATGTTTTGGAAACCAACTAACATTCTTCCTAAAAAAAATTACCTAAAAACTGTTCTTGGCTAGCCATTATGTGTGCCGAGGTTTTGATACTGAGAGCATGTTAATGGCCAAATTATAAGCCCTTGAGAATTAGAATTCAGAAGACAAACATTAACAGACCCTTAACTGCAGTAGCACAAACCAAGATGCTATAAATTACAGGGTGGTAGTGTTAAAAGCACTGGCTTCCTGGTGTCTGGCACCTAAAACCTTTTCATTTGTGTGTATATCAGGCTGTGGAGAGGTTGCCACTTGCCATTTGGCCAGTATTCAGCTGGCAGAGATATTTGTTTAAAGTTCAGGCCAATCGATGGCTCAGGCCTGCAACTAAATATTTTGTTGTTATGCCATCAGAAATATTTACTCTTCTCTGTTTTCTTCTCTTTCCTTCACTTATTCACTCTTCTACCTTTCTATGTGACATAGTACTTGCCAGTTTTTGCAGCTATATGTATTAGCAATTCTGGCCCAGTATCTTAATGAGCTAATTTCCATCTTTACAAGTGACCTTAGAGCCAGGATAGATCATGGATTTCTCACAGATCGTGGGCAGTACTTGTGGCATGCCATCCTTTGCATGGGCACATGCTGTGTTTGATGCCAGAGTCAAAGACAAATTTGAACACAAATATCTCAGAAACTTTGTAGTTATTGCCTTCATTAAGGTGAAATAGCCAGGAATTTATATGTCCTCTGTTGACCATAGCTACAATAATGCACAATTCTCAGACCATGCCTTCTACAGCTGTGACATAGTATAGGAAGTTTAGCATCTCTGTTTCCACATGCTGCTGCTGACTGTGGGAGCAGCAAAGATTTTGGATACAGTCAGCCAATCCAAGTATGGGGCCTTTAGAATGTTCTTTCCTGGGGGCCTTTCCTCTATGCTTAGCTCTGCCTCATGTGAACTTCCATATATGTGAAATTACTATCTGCATACTCAACTGAAATTTATCACACTCAGTATAGTTGTTTCCTGGTCTGATATAATTTTATTGCTTATCATTAAGGGACATGCTCTTCAAATTCATTGAACTAACCAGACAAAAAGCATTAAAGGAAATACTAGAATAAATCACAAACAACATCTTGAGCATTGCTCTTGTACCTATTTATTCCTTCAATTGTATCTGAAGTGTAAGAAATCGGTTGTGATACATACTAACTCTTTCTAGTGATGAATTGCCCAACTCTTGTCATTTCTAGAGTGTTGAAGCCTTTTCCCTCAAGAAACATCTCCTGTTCACTGAGCTGACATTGACAGGTGCCATTCAGCCTCCTGACAGCTGGATGAAAACATTGCACAAGACAAAACTTGTTTAAGCTATGACTCTTCTTCATAAAGGATTTAGGAGTGATGCCTTAACAGTTTCTTTAAATCCCCAGGACCAAAAGTTAAATAAATGATGCTGCAATGTGTCAACAGCTCCTTCCTTGCCCCTGTTTTATTGTTTTGTTATTATCTTCCAGTTGAGTGTCTGACTCTGGAACCATTCATTAGTAACAACTGAGTATGGCCACTACAAAATGAAGCATCCCTTGGAAACTTCCAAAGAGATAAACGGACAATCACCTTTTCACTCAGCATATAATCATAGACCTGCACCCATTCTTTTTTGTTTGCAAGTATGCTGGGTAAAATAAACTGAACTAGGGAAGAAAATACCTTTTTTTAAAAAAGAGATTTGGATTTATTGTCTCACTGCAATAATAAGATACTTACTAAATGTACTTATTAAGGTACTTATTCATTGCTTGGGGCCAGACTAGCTCTCTGTGAACACTGTTTCTCTAGATTAAACTTCACTATTCTTCCTAGGCTTTAAATGTACCCATGCAGCAACAACTTTGCCCTTCACCTACACCTTCCGTTGTGGAAGGACAAAAATGTTTCCACAGAACAAGGTTAGACAAAGCCAATGAATATACTGCATGAATTCTTAGCAGAATTTGAAAGAGATATGTAAATACAAATATAGTTAACAAACCTGAACAGTCAAGAATTCTAGCCCCTGAGCCCTTCTATATTTAATTCTAGGATACATCTCTGACAAGACATATTACTTGCTCCCAAATGTTGAGAGAATATTTGTTTACAGTCTGCTGTTTGCATGCATAAAATTATTCTTCAGTCAAAGTCTTATAAATAAACCATTTGTTGACCTGAATGTAATCAACTGTGATGTCAGTTTCCAGTGCTTTAAATACGGATGCACTGAAATTGGTTAAAAAGTCAGTTGCTGTAAAGTGAAGAGGTTGCACAGGAGAATAATACTGAAGAATTGAGGAAAGTAACATCTTAAACTGCCCTAATGCCATCTTCTGGAGCACATCTGGACTCCATCCATATAAACAGCAGTCTGATAAAAGCCCTATTCCAGAAATACCCTGTGGCCTTAATTCAAGGGCTGTTATAAGCCACAGAGAATTGTGATAAGCAGTTGAACTCTACACAGTCCAATGGGAAGCTGTAAAAGTGGTAGGTCGTATCTAATTCCTCACTCCAATATGATAGACTGTTTCGTATTGTTTTGGTTTGGTTTTGTTTGCTTGGTTTGGTCTCTTGTTTTCAAAATTACTGAAGTGAAGAACTAAATCTCTGACCTTTCATTAGGAAAAACTTAAAGCTGAGGCTTTCTTTGAGAATAATATGGGAACATATACCACAGCTTTTTATGTAGGGATTATCAGGTATTGTTCTATTCATTATTTGTAGTATGTGGCATTCTTGGCACATGGACATACAATGTGGTAAACAGGCAGGAGGAATGGTAACATTTCATAATGACCTTTGCACCTGATGTATTTATATGTCTATTCACAGGGCAAGTAATCACTGTTACTTGATGAAGTAAAGCAAACAAATTTAGACTGCTTATAAGGAAAATATCACTTAATTGCAGCAATATATTAGACTGTGGGACAGCTTCCCAAGGGGAAAACAGGAAGCAGTCTGAGTAATTTAAAAAGAACTTCCATAAAGCTCTGGAAAATATAATGTAGAAATAAGAACATTTTGGCAGAAGATGGAGCATATGCCTAATACATCCTCCTCCTCTAGACTACTTTTTTGTAATTTTGAGCCAGATTATAAACCTGATGGTTAATATCTTCAGTTACTAGGACCTGCAAATTTGATCTCAGCATGATTCCAGTTTAGAACTAGATTCTGCCATTAGAAAACTTTAAGGCAGAATTTTGAAACAGAAAAGCCCAAAGTCAAGGTTATTTCTTAATGTGAAAAAGTTGAACAGGCTCTCCTCTGGTATAGGTATATTTTGCAAACTTCTAAGAACCTGAACTAGTCAAAAGTGGTTTGGGGGAAAAGTTGGAATGTTAGGAATTTAGGTGAAAATTTGGCATATTCATATAAAACCTGTTTTGATAGTACACTTCAATTTTTCCAAAAGTCAAGCCAAGTAAGTAAATATATATATATTTATATATGTATGTATGTATATATATATGTATATATGTATATATGTATGCTCCAAAACTAGAGCATACACAAAAAGTGTTAAAAAGCCAACATATTGAATTTGTTCAGATGTATCCAATACTTACATATAAACACTACTCTTTCCTTTGTACCAATAATTACAGATACAGTGGTAAGAAAAAATTTAGAGAACTGAAACAAGGCAAAACTCAAGTAGAGTTCATAAAAAGCTGTGACATCTTGATTGCTACAACATTTCCATCCATCTATGGTTTTTTTTTTTTGGTTTGGTTTGGGTTTTTTTAATTTGGTTGGTTTTTGGGCTTTGTTTGTTTTTTGTTTGTTTGGTTGGTTTTTGGGCTTTGTTTGGTTTTTGTTTGTTTTATGATAATAGTGACCAAAAAATAAAATAGATAATAACTGTCACTGGTTAAAACTTAGAACTTCAGAAATGTCGGAAAAGATTCTTTCCATCAAATTTCCATACAGCATTTTAGAAAACAAAAATTATCCCCATACTTTACTGCTGCTGCAAGATTACAAATCATTCTGGAAACTTCAGAAGTGAGCTATAATTATGACTTCTCTCTAAAGGTTTACAGTCTAATTTAGCTATTATCTGAAGAAATTCAACATAAAAATAAGGCTAGGGATAGGGAGAGAGGAAACATGAGAAAAACCTGTTTGTCTTGCTTCTTGTGACAGATTTGGAATGTGTTTTCTTTTTAAATCTGCATAGCCATAATTATAGAGGCGGACTTTTTTTTCATTTTTGCTTAGTTAAAACTGTAAAAAAGGCCATGTAAAATCTGTAGAATTTTTTGCTTTTCTTTTAAAAATGCAGAAGGTATTTTTCCCCTAAATTTGCAAATAATCCCTCTGTTATAGTTTAAGTTGATTTTTTTCAGATTTTTCTCAAGTGCTACCTTTTTTCTAGGAACAAAATATTTTGAAAATTATTAACTATTCTCTAAAATTCTTTTTAACTTTTCTGCTTTAATACTGAACCTCTGATCAGTCTATCATTAAGTACTGGTGATAACATCTGCAATAGAGCATAGGTTCATTTAAAGTTGAAAAAGTCTTTGTGTTTCCATTTCTTCTTCCTTTTCATCAAGGTATATAAGTTTACAGTAAGCCAATTTGGTGAATACACTTTGCTATAAAGATGGAAAATTTTGCTATGAACAAGAAAACCATTTTAGTATAATGACATAGATGTATGAAAGGAGTGAGAGTATCTAGGGGAAAAAATGTAATAAGAATTCTATTGTGGTCCTCATTTTAAATTTACTTGGAAATATTGAGCACCATCTCAAAATAGAAGTGTTAACATGCATTTCATGTTGTTTACAATTCCTGACTAACAGAGAGACTGGAAGGTCAGGAAACCTGAAGTTATGACACTGATTCCTTTCTGATCCATTCTATTTCTGCCACTCACAATTTAATCACATAAGAGTAATATCTATTAAAAATAAAGATGAGCAAAACAAATTGCAAAAATAACTTTAGCTCTGAACAGAAGGCAGGGACATACACAACAATGAAGGGAACACTCAGAAAGCTAAACAGAACACTATTGGTATAAGATTGAAAACAAATGCTTTCAGCAACTTGTCCTAGGCAGGGCTAAATATTCTGCACAGATTTCTTCAATTTCCCCTTTGCTATTTGGCATCTTTTTGCTGTCCAACATCTTACCTAAAAATGGGAAAACAAATAGCAGCCCTTAAGAAAATATGATCACATGAACCTTCATGGCTGTATGTGAATTTACAAAACCAAACTCAGTCTTTCTCATGCATGCAAATAAATAATTGATTTCCTGACATCAGTTAGTCTAGGAAACTGTGGTCAGCCCAACCTCTTTTACTGCAGGCAGGGTAGAGTCTAGTTATGCCAGCTGGTCTCTCTGCAACTGTAACAGTTACTGAAGTAGAAATTAGCTGGACTTTCAATCTGTGATCCTAGAGTTAAAATGCTAATATGAATATTACTAGTAGTAGTAGTAGTAGTAATTTTAAAAGTCAATTCTTCTGATATGGAGGAGCATAATAAAAGACTGACACCAGCATGTACCCTTTCTACTTAAATATTACAAATTGCTTGTTGATGTGTGTGGCTAGCACCAGTGGTGTACAAGTCTCCTTTGGTTTTGGATTGCAAAGTTTCTGTTATGGGATTATAGGAGACCAAGAAAATGTGCATTAAACAGCGTGGCAGTAAAACTGTACTTCAAACAGCAGAGGAGAAATTTTTGTTGCATGCTGTTTGTCATCTCCTTTTCAGATCTCAGCAGGAATATTTCAAGAAAAGCATTGGTAATGTTAATTGCATTATTTCAGTTTCAATCAGGATCAGATCTAAGGGGAGCCTAACATGTTGCATAAACCAAAATGTCTGAACAATGGAGAAAAATAATCAGCATTCAGAATATATGAGGGGAAGTGCTATTGGGGAAATTTTTAGAGACTATTTATCAAAACTTGAAGCACATAAATACCCAGTTTTGATGTCTACTGAACATGTTCTAATAGAATATTTATCAAAATTGGCTCTATGATTGTTCATAAATATGAAAGTCCCTCTTTTTAGAAGACTAATAATGTTTTAATTGCTTCATAGATTTATATAGAAAAAGATCCTCTGTCACAAACAATTTACAATTCCAGCAGGAGCCAATGCAATTCAGTTTATTTTATACCAGCTGGATTGACCATTCTTAGATGCTGCTCTGAAAGCAAAGCATTTTTCTTTATAATGGGTTGTAAGCACCTGGCTAACTCTACACCTCACAGTTAGTCATGTCATTAAGTATTCTTCTGAATACTAGCTCTTGAATGCTTTACTGAAGTAGATCTTCAGATTCAACTGAATCTAAAATATTTGTGTTGATATCTCATGCATAAAATAGAGTTAAAGAATCTGATTTTGGAAAAAATTATAGCTTACACACTGTATTTTGAAACAAAAATTAACGTACTTTGACAGCTTGTGGGGTTCACAGAAATTTAAGTTTTAAAGCAAGACACTTATATTTAAAAATATGTTTTATTTAGATATTTAAAATAAATCCCTCAAGTCTGTATATAGAAATTCTGTTTAAAATGCATACATATTTCTATGTATGATTGCCATTTGAAAGAAGAGCAGGCATTAGCAATAACATTCTCTTACTGCCAAAAACTAAATCTGTTAGAGCCATCATTTGGTCCACCAGAAATGTCCTGTTGCAAACAAGGCTACTTTGTGTCTGTGAAATAGGAAATGGCCATACTGAAAAAATCAGCAGCAACTCAACAGCCTTTTCTCTTTACAAGGAAAATACCTACCAACATTTACAACAAAGAGGCTTTGGAGGAATGTAAAAAAGGCTAGTCCAAAGTCAGCAAAAAAAGGAACAAATGAAAGACAATTTCTAATATGTTGTTTATAAATGATCAGGTAGACTGACAGATGAAATAATTATTTTACAATTTCAAGTATCTTACTTGAACTTTGATCAGTTAAATATTAATGAAAATAGCAAGAAGATTAAGTATTTGTTCAATGAGTGGACAATATATGGACAATGGCAGCTATTCATATGTTGCAGCCAGACATTCCCCTAGACAGGTCCAGTTCCTCTTCTGCCTTAGTACAAAATGAAAACAAGGTTATACACTCAAGAAGATAGACTAAGAAAAATTAGTCATTATGTATGGTAGTCAATATTGTGGAACCACCTCTGAAATCTCCTTTAGGATATACGTCATTATAATTATTCTGTGAAATATAGGATAGAAACATATTGCTATTCCAAGGGTTGTGTCTAGAGGACTGCAAGTATGATGAAGACATGACCTTGCTACCTGATCAAATCCTGGTCAAGACATTCTTGAATATGTTTTTTGGCTGAATGCAGCTAAAAACAGTTTCTGAACTATAACTGTTTAGAGGTACAACCATTTGCTGAATAAAAGGAGCAAAAAGGGAGAGAATTAAGTGTTTTGAACCCTCCCGAGGTGGTCTGTGCATTCTTTGAACAGTAAATTGGCACCATGAAATGACAAAAAACCTTGCCTTTTCAGACATATTTGTCATGCCAATGTTAAACACAGTGTAGAATTTGGAAATATGTGAAAAAAGCCCTATGATATAGTTGCTGTATTATAACACTGAGTTTCTAAAACACAGCAGTATGTTTTTCCTGTGGCACAGCTAGCCAAGATTCTCACTGCCAGGTTTCCATGATCTCCTAGGGTAAAATGGCAATCATTTAAGAGTGAGTCCTCAATTCTGTAACTAATAAGGACCCACAGAACACACAGGGAGGGTAGATCTACAAAATTCACCTGTGGAGGAAAATGGGTAAACTTCTGTACACTCCAGCTTACAGAGCAAACCTACTAAACTGGCTCTTTGTTTGCTTTTGACACAGTGCCTACTAGCATAGCAGTACAGCCTGAAGGAATGTTTTTGCTATCATATACATAAAAACATCCATAATGAATGCATGTGATTTATACATAATACACACATTTGTATATATATGAGGCTATATCCTATTTTTGTGACCAATTCACAGTCATGAATGTATACATGTGTCCAAGCATATGTGCAATTTTGATTTTCTGTTTCTGAAAAAGTCACTGTGGAAGAATTTTATTAACAGATACAAACATATGGGCCTCTCGGATGTTTCATACAAGTGTTTCACTTCATTTGTACTCAATGGGGCAGTCAGAATATAGGAATCTGACATAGCTCTTCACCACATATACATGTAGATGCATTGAGCTTTCTAGGACAATATTATTTTTTTTTTATTTGAAAATTTCATTCTGCCTACTTATTTTGTTCAGTTTAGTGTCACAAAATTGTGTGATAATGATCAGAAACTCTTAGTGTTTGGGTCTTATTTTTTCTAACATCCATGAAACACTTAGTTTTTCCTTCCATTTTCCCTAACTGAAAATTTTAGTTGTTCAGTTGTGAAAGTGGAAGGAGAAATGGTAGCACTCAGATGAAAAATAAGTTCCTAAGAACTTATGAAAAGGGAGTGAGGCCTGCAAATAAAATCATCATTTAACAATCAAGCAATGCAAGAAAGAAGAGAATATCACACTTTGCAGTAGAGCTTAATGGAAGAACACAGTTGTCCATACCAATTGATGGGTAACTCCTCCTTCTTATCAGTTTTCCATTTCTACACAACCCATATAACTGGACAATTGTCTTAAGATGCAGATTTTTGCATGATTATGTTTTCAATTACAAAATATGGAATTCTATCTATTATTATGTTCCTGTAATAGTTTTCTTAGAAAATTTAAACCAAAAAACTTAGTGAAATGTAAGAGAGAGGTTTTAATCCAGGTGCATTGCCCAAAATCATGAAACATTTTTCCAATTTGAATGAATGAAGTCAAAAGTAAACTTTCTTCTCTAGTAAATCAGTCTAACTCTGTTGATGAGATCTGAAGGGCTGATTCAATATGAGAAATCCTTGTATTTCAAACAGAGTGAAAAGATGGCAGGAAAGTGATGATAAGTCTGAAAGTATAAGGTATAATCCCAGAGTGGATCATTGACAATTATGGAGAAGAGACATCTAGAAAAACATAGGTGCCAAAGGAAGAAATGCTGGCAAATAACTGAGAACCAAACTACTGTCATTTAGAGCTGAAGAAAGTGGTTAGGCTTTTGGATCCTTCCTGTCATGGAAGCAACAAGTCCCCTTGTAGACATGACCCAGTAAAACAGAGGAGATGGAAAACTGACAATTTGTCCCTTGTGGCTTCAAAAGAATGCAAGGAATGTTTGGTAGCAGCACAGTGTTTAATCTTTGTTTGCCTTCAAAATTCCAGTTCTGGTCATTGCATTTAGCCCAACTAAATTACTTACATGTTTTCAATTGGCAAAAGTTATTCTTCACTTCCTTTTAATTTAATTACAGAATTTCTCTGTTATGGAAAACCTATTTGGGAGGGTCTTTTTGTGCCAAAAGTGGCAGTATTTCAGGTGAAACAGAATTTCATCACTTCAAAATACTTCTGAATCTTCGTGAATTACAGCCCCACATAGACATAGCAATAAAAGAAAAATAAACCAATTTAAAATTAATGTTGACTGCATTTTGAGTGTTCAAAAAGGCACAGTTACAGTTGTCTTTTTATTATCTAGCAATTTATGAGGAACCTATTACATATTTGATTCCAATATTCAGTTGTTTTTTTCATTAAGTTTATTTCTGTTAATGAGTTTGGATCACGTACCTCAGAATTTTGTTGTGGTTTTATTTCCTTCCATTGGCCATTCATTTTCAGTCACATATCCAGCTATTAGTATGGTGGCCACACCTCAGGTATTAATACTGAACATCTCAGTATGACTTTGGCAGAATGGCATTTTTAAATTGATGTTATTAATCTGGAAAATGTATGCACTGCTGAAGTCTATTAGCAGCACAGACAAAAGCCTTGTTTGAATCCCAAGATGGACTTATTGTACTCAGGATGAGCAGATGGTTTTGAGGGAAGTCACACAAACTGTCTCCTACCCTACTGCACTAATACCAGGCATTTGAAAGGGGACACTGAAACAGCCAGAAACTTTTCATGTGGTATCATCTGAGACCTGATTGCTATCAGGATGGTGGATTTAGATTCACTATGTAGAACTCCATCACTCAAATAATGGGTGCCTGATGGAAGTACTAACATATCACATTTGTTCAGTAGCAGTTGAAGCATGAATTCTACGGGCATTTATTGAGAGTAAAAACATCTTCAGTTTCAGCAATTTTTTGTTTTTTTCAGTTTTTTGCAAAGAAACGTGAACTGGCTGAACCAAATCTCTTATGTCCTGCCTGTCCAGCAGGTTGTGTCACGGACCCATTTCTGTCTCCAGCTTGTTCTCCCACTTGCCCATTTTTGTAACTGACTCAGCTATGTTCCTCATGCTTATCCTTCTCACCACCATTGTTCACAGTTTCCATGTGTCTTTTCTACATAAAGTCTCCCCTCTCTGCTCAGCTCACACCTGTTCCAGCCATAGCCTGGGTGTACAGGTGAGGCTGCCCTTACCTGTCACTGTGTTGGCCAGTCCTGAGGGCACCAGCTGTCCCTGCTGTCCCTGCCCTATGGCCCCGTGTCAGCCCATCCACTGCTCAACAGACCCTTCCCAAGTGATGCCACAGCAGGGCCTGTCTCCAGCTCCCCAAGGTGCTGTTCTGCCTGGCTGTGGGCTATGAGCTGTGCTCATGCACAGCCCCACATCCTGGCATGGCCCCAGAAATGTGCCTGGTGCTGGGGCTGAGGCCATGCTGGATCCAGCCCTGCCTTGGGCTGTGTCTTGGGGAACCCCTTCATCCCCAGCTACCACTCTTATAGAGCTACTGGACCCCACTCCATCCCAGCAGCACTGATTTTCCCATAGGAGTGTAATGGGAACCATATTTAAAACATTTGAACATTTTTTCAGTTCACAGCTGCTGCACAATCAGTGTAGGCAGAGCTTTTAGGAAACATTTTCCAACTAACAAATAGCCACTCTACAGTTTAATGTATTCATTGTACCTTCTGAAATTTTTGTCATTTGGACAAGGTATGTATTTTGAACAGAGTTAGGAATGGGACATCCTGCACCAAAGCAAGGCAACATTTCAGTATCTTAAATAGCAAAGGAATTTATCACTTTGGACATGAAAAGCTTTTTCGATTTTCTCCCCTCACTTGCCCTCAGAAATTGCTGAGCTGTTTTGACTGAAAATTCCCCAAATAGCTCAAATAGCAGATAACTGCATGGAAGGCTTGTAACTATAATTAGAAAAAAAAACTGAACTGGAAGTTAGAATTTGGCAAAGTTATAACAAATTACAACCAACTGGAAAGGGTCAAAGCAACTGGAAGAATATAGGTGGTGCTCCTTGCCACACCTATAATACATGCAGCTTATTTTTCTTAAGCTAAATTCATCCATTGACAAATTTATGAGCTGCTGAGTGTTGTGTCTGGGCTTCAGAACACTTTGAATTAATACAGGAAAGCCTCTTTTACACTGAGCATGAGACTTGTTTGAAATGCTGGCTATAACGCATTTTCCAAAAATTGTTTAAAACAATATAGCCCTATAAACACTGGCTAACCATACTTGGACTTGCCTCTCTCTCTTTTATGAAAAGTGTCTCAAATGCTTTGCTAGTATAACCTTACAGTACATATGATGTTCAGAGGTAAAAGAAATTAGATTATATTTTTTGAAAATTAGATCTTTTTTTTTTCTCCACTGGAAAAAAAACCTCTGGGAGTTGAAGCGTGAAACTTCAGATTTTCTGAGAGTTACATTTGCTCTGATGATTCACTGCAGTCACAGAACCAGAAGTCTGGAAATTAATGCTTCCAGTCTCTCTCATTTTCTTCTCATCCCTGGGTACCATGACTCTCTACTTCCATTTCTTCTCCAACCTGTGGATCCTTCTCTCCTGAATTGCCTCTTGTACAGTTCCCTCTTTTGTGAATTAGGATGGCTTGAATGTTGATAGACTGATCATTCATGTCTTCCATAAAGAAAGGAGACAATTCTTGGTGTTCAACTAATTAGTACAAATGAACAGTGTCCACTCTTACTGAAGGGAAGTATGCGTGTACAGGTTGTTCACAGCTATGTTTCATAACTCTTTAAGCAGAAGGGCACATATCTTTTTAAAATTGGCACAGACTCATCTTATTTTACTTCTTCCTGCCTCACACTCCTTCACAGCCTGAACATAACCCAGTTTGTTTGTTGTCTGTTGCAGATTGGTACAGGGCCACAAATGCAGAGATATTCTGTTGTACCATGAACTAATTTAGGCAGAAAAATGTCCATATACTGATGGCATAGGTGGTAGACCAGCACTTTTCTAGGTCTGATTTCTTTGGGAATGAAACTTGTCTGCAAACAATGCACCCCAGTTTTGCATTTTCCCAGCCGACTATGTTCACACTGTTTTCAAAAGCACCTTACTCCACTAATGGTGTCCAAAATCTGACCGATTATGTCTAAAGGACTGAGAGCTGTAAACAGAGAAATGGAAAGGTAGGAGACTGCTAAAGTTAAAGGCTAATGAAAGCAATGTGAGAGGGTGTTATGGCCTTCCACAAACACTGAGCAACTGAAGAGGCAATGGAAGGGATTAGTTGTGCAGCAGAGCAGTTTCGCCTGAGGTATGCCAGATGTCTGAGCTGCAGCAGAGGACAAAGAACAACATTCAGAACTCACTGGGTTATTGAGAGTATCCTTCAGACTTTGCTGCCTCCCACACTACTTTGTGGAGAGAGGAGTAAATAGGATGGCTTATTCGCTTAATGTCACCCTCAGTATAACACCAAACCAAAATGTATTACTATTGGTATTATTATCCAAGACTAAAATCTTTCCTCTAGGAAATATTGAAATGCTTATTTTTTCTTACAAGGAATGCTGTTAATTACTGTGGCAGGAGCATACTGCTTTGGTGCACTGATTTAGGTATGAAAATATTACTATCTCCCAAGGTCTTGACTTTGGTAGTCTCAGTGTTTTTTCTGTCCTCATCAAATGTGGCAAATTATATTTTGATAAAATTTTTTAGAAGTATGTTACACGGGAATAATACTGTTCCAGAGATTCAAGCAAGGTTCTCTGAAAACTTGCTTGAATGGCATGGCTGACATGAGTGAGTGAAAAACTGGAACTACTGACTAGTGGAAACAGCAGTACTTTCACAGATGAAATGGATTCAGCTGACAATCACTGCTTTAAACTATTTCCCTTTTTTTGGTTAACAGACATAAAATTGTTACTGTATTTTGTTAGTAGTAGGTTATTTTTCAAAACAAATGCCAAAAAAGAAAATACAGAAACAGAAGATGGGCTTGGCCTTTTAGTTTTCATTGAAGCCCTTACAAATGGGCTGTTCCTGTTGCACTACAGGAAAAAGTTTTGATGTGTTTTTATGATACAAAGCAGAAAAACGCAGGTGTGACTTTTATCTGTCCATAAAAGGAAAACTATCTCTATGTTCAACAGGAAGCCTTTGTAATAAATTGAGTGATGTGCAGAAGAATTTTTATTTGTATCTTAGGAATGCATAACTAGAAATATTATGGGCAATTCCTTGACAGTTCCCATTCTGCTTAGAAAATATGCTAACAATTTGTACCGTCTCTTAGTAATATCTTCCTGGATGCTTCAAACGGAAATACATGCAGGACCAAATATTTGTTCTGTTGTGTTGCTCATGCAGACTGTTTCACTATCACAATTTTATTAATGAGTTTTATGTGAAATCTATTTTAAGCAAAAATTTTAGGAACATTTGCTCAAAGGTTTAAAAACTATTAAGAGTTTGCAAGTGAATATCGGTGTATATTTCCACTGGAAATGGCTTCCTTTTAGAAATTTATTCTCTACTATCTCAAACCATTACATATCCATTAGGAACAAAATTAAAATCAACAAATTAGCCTACTCTGCATCTTCCTTAACAAGGAACATGCAGGTATTCATGTGTGTATAATTTTGTAAACTTTGTAGGATTCCAAACTTTCTCTTAAAAATCTCTTTCCCTTGCTTACAGAAGAACTCATCTGAAAACTCATATCATTCCCCCATGAGAAGAACAGAGACTGAGTGAGCACTGATTTAATTGGGAGCAAGTCCATTAACATCAGTAAAAATTAACAATCTGATGTTTCTTCTAATCATGAAGAACATTTTTTGGTAGGGCTAAAAAGACATTTTATTCTATTCATTCAAATAAATCATGTTCAGAGAAAGGGTTCTGCAGTAGTTAACACTGTTCAGTCATGTCCTTGACACAGTCTGGTGGGCTTCTTTGTGCCAGAAACCCCTCAGATGGCCACAGGTGGGTGGTTCAGGGTGTAAGGATTCAGGGATTTCTTTGAAGCCACCGAAAAAGATTGGGAGACGGGTCAAGCCCAAAGGTCATGTTTATTAATTGTTATTGATAAAGTTGTCTTTCTGCGCAGAGCTCTGTCACCATGAGGCGGACGAGGTCTGCCTCTTCAAGGGCTGGACTAATCTTTTATACCCTAACTTACGTACATTATGTTTATAGTTAATTCCCAATAACACAGATTTTTATTGCTATGTCTAATTTCCCTAACCAATCTGTACTCCCAGTATCCTCTCCAAATGGAGAGAATGTGAAGAAGAAGAAGAAAATTTAACACACCCCTTCCCTCCATCTTGCCACATAAAGGTCTTCCTCTGCCTATTTGTCTCTATGTTTTTACATCCTTGAAGAGTTAAAATCCCAAGGTGAACGATTCAGTGTGTGGAGCTTTAGGAGAAAGTGCATTTCCTTTT
This sequence comes from Muscicapa striata striata, assembly GCA_030060385.1. Classification (NCBI taxonomy): domain Eukaryota; kingdom Metazoa; phylum Chordata; class Aves; order Passeriformes; family Muscicapidae; genus Muscicapa; species Muscicapa striata. The sequence continues at coordinate 700,603 of JAREIS010000051.1, read as the reverse complement.
TGTTATACAATCTATGAGCAGGATGGAACCTTGACCCTCACAAACAGAGAATCCAGGTTTCATTCTGGAGCTACCCAGAAACTCTGTAGTTGAATGAGAAATAGATGGTTTTTCAGGATTGTGAGACAGTCTGAAGTCATGGATGCCATTTCCCATTGAAAACCCAGGATATTTCTGGGAAACGGCATGTGTCCAGTAAACTTTCTCCAAAGCGCTTGAAAACTGAAGCTGTTCTCCAAGTGTATGTTCAGAGGCCCCTGCCAAAATCCTGTATCTGGATTTTGTTCAAACTTTGCAGGCTCCAATGATCCTCTGAGTCAGTAAAGTAGATTCCAGCACGGGAGACTGAGTAATGTCTCTTTCTATCATGAGCCTCATGGATGTCTGTGTAGATCTGCAACTGACCCAGTTATGAAGTGACATATTTGCACTTGAACAGAATAATTGCTTGCTGTTTGTTACCAATATTGCCTGATGTCCACTTTCTTATATGTTGTCTTTTTTCCAGAGGCAAGTAATTTCCTCATTTTTTGCCTAACTACATCATTCATGTAGTAGGGACAGCCTCCCCTGTTCATGTGGTAGGGAAATCTCTTGCTTTCCTTTATCATTGGGAGTTTGTCTCTGAGTGCATCAAACAGAAAAATGTTACTATTTAGAAACAAGCTTGTTGGAAAAACACAGGATTGCTTCTTCAGAAATGCCTGAAATCTAAGTATTGCAGGATATTTTTGTCACTAGAATATGCTGAACATGTAGGAAAATAAGGTTCCCAGATTAATTTTTGTACTTTTATTAAAAATTCATATTTTTGTGATAAAATATTGTAATGTCATGTATAACACTAAACAGATATCACTCTTCAGTCTACGTGCTGCTCTGGAAAATCTGCTACTGACAGCTTATATAAATGTAGGAACTTCATAAGAACAGACATAACATTTCTGCTTCTTTGTCTGCAGATTTGCTGTAGCCTATTGCAAGAGACTGCACTTTTTTTCCTGTTGAAGACTTTGCCTTTTTGTTGTTGCTTTCCAAAACTTGATGTTATACAGTCACTTAAGTCTCATAGGTTATGGTTGTCTTCATTTTTGTGGACACATATTTATAGAACAAGTAGGGTAACATACCACATCAGGAGAACAAACCATATGCCTTTCTTGCTACTGTCACAAATGCCACAATATGTTGTAACACCTAGTTTTGAAAACAAATCTCTTAATGACAGGAAGAATAACTCAATGTAGCACAGAAGCTGCATGATCCCTGGACTTTTAGTGGTATGTCACAATTATAGAATATGTTGCCAAAGAAGCTCCATCGTGGCTTGCAAACTTCCAAATTATTTGTGTTTCTGACCTTAAAGCATAATTCTGCTCATGCTTCAAATAAAGACAGTCCTATTTAGAACATTAAAAATACACGGAGTTCAGCTAGAACTTTGCATCTGCTTTTTTTCATGTAAACTTATCCAGCTTTAATCCATATCAGATATAGATGAAATGAGCAAATAGATGGCAATGTAATCTGATCTAAATAATCCGTGTAGCTGAGGAAAAAGAAAATGAGGCCTATTAAGTAATCTTAATGTTAATACTGTTGGATACAGCTCTGTCTGACACAGCTGGGAAATGTTCACAAAGTGTTATTATTGCCAAGAGCTGAGTATTCCTTTAGTGATAAATTGAACATCAGTTCTTGTTTTTTTCAGTCCTTTGTTAAGTCTATTAGGCTGTTCTGCCTCTAAATGTTTGATCATACAAGGAAAATATTGTGAAGGCATTCAAGTAAAAATAGAAATAAGATACTTGCTTTCTCAGGAGAGACAAGAGACAAAGCAATGTGCAGACAACCATGCTGGCACTTAAGAGCCATCACGGTAGGTGACAAATCAAACTCATCTAATTAGGATACATCAATATAATAACAAAAGTCACTCATGTAAATCTAATTCTAAATCAGTAGCAATTCTAGAAGTCCCTTCTGTGGTAACAGTCATGCACTGAGGTGAACTGTAGCTTATATTTCATGTCTTGCTTTCACACAGTAAGCCTTCTGAAAAACTGGAGAGAACCCGAGGATCTAATGGCATCTTTATAATGTTTCTCAGCTGATGGAGGTAAAGAAGTGTAAAGCCAAGCTCCTCTTACTCTGTTAGCTAATTCTTTCTCTTGCATTACCATACTTGGGAGAAAGGCAATTGAGCTTCTTCAGGCAAAAGGTTAGAATTTGACACTCCTTGCTGTTCAAAAATAAAAAAATAAAAATAAAAGAGAGAAAATAAGATTTATTATGTTTTGAATCTGCTACTGGGTGTATTATTGCCATGTTGTTTTTCCTTTTCAATCAAAGTCTAACAGATTTTTATTTTTGTGTGGCTTACCACAAAAAGTAATACTCTTTATTTTCTTTACTGAAAGAGAACACAAAAATGAATCATTTTTAGAAACTTTTTGGTTAAAAATAGATATGTCCCAACCCTTTTTCTCTTCACAGTATGTGAAATCTGGTCAAAGTGTAATATTTTTGCCTACTGTTACCTAGATTAAATTTCCCAGGGCAGACAGAAAGTTGGAAGCCAGAAAAGGAATATCCTCCTGCTGTTTCATAAACAATGTCACACCTAGCTGGGAAAGACAGAGCTTTTAATGATGCGTCCTTATTTCCCCTGTTTTTGCTTTCCGTACTGTTACTGGAAAGTTGCATGGGCTCTTATAGTGACTGTGGTACAATGCACATACATTTGAAGTGTGTACACCTAGTAATATGGTTAAACAAAACACCATGAGGAGGGAGGAAAAATTAGGATGAGGAAAAAAAGAAAAGGGGGAAGGCTATCTTTGGAAAAAATCAAGCAGCTATCCCTGGAAACAACATTGCCTTGATTCAGGAAAAACCAATGTAGGTTTCTCTAAGCCCTCTCTTTCAAAGTACTAACTAAAGCTGCAGTTTCTGATTTTTAGATCAGTAGCATGACTGTTTTGACTAGGTCAGAAGGTAACTTGAAAAGAGAAGTTGGGATTGATTCCATCATTTGTGTTGGTGCCCAAAGAATTTGTCTAACTCCAAAAATATCTTCCAGGGAAACAGCCTGTCACCCAAAACGGACATTTCTTCTGTGCACAGTGACACTAGAGGTGTGGTAGGAAACTATCTTCACATCTGTCCCATGTTGACTTGTTCCTGAATGAAAATATCTAGTGCACATTGCTAACACCACTGTATTATCAGCTGGCATTTTCTTGTGTCTAAAAAGAATTTGCTTGGTATTCTCTGAATAACAGCTACCATATTCAGTTCTTAATGTAGTCAAACTATCAACTACACAAAGATGTGATAAAATTGAGGACTGTGATTGATTTCTGAAACAAATGTTTTATGAGTTTACTGACCATCAGTTATTAATCCCCTTGCCATATCAAACTGATGAACAGATTACAAAACCCAGAGCACTCTTGTGAATAAAATTTTCCAGTCAAAAAAATAGACAAAGGATTATCATAACTAATCCTCATTTGAGTTGCAGTCTTTAGTTTAGAAACAAGATAACAGACATTTACAGTAAATCTGCTAGAACCTTAGGTAATCCACTAGGTATATATCCTCATTGCTAAATAAGAATCTGAGTTCTAATATAATTTTTTTTTAACTCTGTTTCAAGTAACTGATAGATTTTGCATCTATGGAATATCTAAATATTTAAATATTTAAATCTAAAGGACTTCCAATCACAATTTTATTCAAATACAGACAATGACATTCTGCGTCCAGGTACCTCTTTTATAAGATATCACAGTCCGTCTTTCTCTGGTCTTTCTTTATATTTTCCCTGTCTTTTAATTATCTTATAACTTTTTTTTTTTTTTTTTGGGCCGGGGGTTGGGGGGGTGGTGGAGGAGAAGAATGGAGGGAGCAAGACTTAGTAATTTATTTAGGTTCATGCCCATACATACTCCAGAAATCCGTAGAGCCATAGAGACTGATTTTAGGTATTTTAATTTTTAAATACACAAATGTAAACCTGAAGATTCTGCAGATTCTTCTCAAACAGCCAGAATAACAAACTGTATAAAATCCAGGATGAGGAGACTTTTAGGCTCATAATGTCACATTCTTAGAGCCTTCCTATCCCATTAAAGCTTATGAAAGAATCCAGGACTTCTGAGGCGGTAAGGCAGTATGCAGTCATTCTCAGCTATTCATTCTCTGCTTCAGACAAGTTCATCATAAAGTACAATGGCTGTAACCAAAGAGCTCTCCTGTTTATCCTGGTTAAAACATGGACCAAGGAGAAATAGGCTCAAGGAGATAATTCAGTTCATGTAAAGAAATGATCAATTGTGCATTTCTAAATTCTAGATGAACATGTAAACTCTGAGCCATTTACCAGAGGGAGTGCTGCATTAAAGAAAAACTGGTCAGGTTTTAATATCTTAAACTGGAGTTTTAGCCATTGTGCTTATCTGTTAATTTCTTGCATGCAGGCTATAAATTAAAACATAAAACACCTCATGTCTGGTCTGTAAAACTTTGACACCAAAGTGATGAACATCATAGGGAGAAATTTCAGAATTTAATATAAACTTTGATTGTTTATTTTGTTTGGATGCTGATAGTACCTGTCAGAGAAGCAGAATAAATTATGTTCATCATGGCACTTTTTTAATAGATTGCTAGAAGTAAAATGCTTAAACCAAAGCAGTTTTTAACTGGTTCAGACCTTGATTTCACAAGACATGCCCTAATGAAAAATTAGTCACCTGCTAGTATGACCACTTTACAACACAGAAGCTGATTTGTGAAATTCAAGCAATGGCAGCTTCCTTGTGCTTTAGCTGAATTCTTGTTCTCCCAGAGAAGACAGAAGTTCTGTCATTTTCTGGGAAGACATACATCAGGTAGTAATGTCTCGTCATTCAAACAATTCTGGGATATGTTCTACTAGGCATTAAGTTGCATGTAGCTGAGATTCAGTCCAAAGCTTCTGGTAGTGTTTAATTTAACCATGCCTGTTCTATTCCTCTGTGCTTTGCACCATGCAAGCAGGAGCACATCTTCATGGCTTGAGAAAACTCACACTAGCTTATTTCTCAGTTACTGCAGCTGGGCAACCTCATCCTGACTGCAATAGGGTCTTTTGAATACATGGGGGGAATGAGATACAAGTTTCTTCTTGACTCACTAACCATATGGCAAAATGGCATCATTTTAAAGATACATTCTGCAGGTTCCTGCTATCCCGGGAAACTGCATTTGACTGAATAAACTCTTTTTGCTCGTATTCTGTAACAGATGTTGTTTAATGCAACTTCAGGAGAGCACAGCTGTTCTACATTTGATTAAAAACTTTTTCCAGAAAGTCACAGAAAGTCTTGTACTGAGCTAAATTCCAGTCTTAATAAACAAGTTAAATAAAACCTCCTAGAAGCTCCTTCGTATCTTGATGCACTCTCACTTGTCTCCAAGTATTTCCCTTTCAACGAAAAACAAAAAAAAATTGCACTCATATTTATTAGGGGTGCCAGCACTTGGAATTGTTCAACAGTCACTGAATGCACATTAGCTATGAACTTTGAGGTAGAAGCACCTGAAAAAAAAGATTTTTTTTTTTTTTTGTAGTTACTGCCGATTGAGAAATTTGACATATGAAAAATTCACTGCTGGGAAACATTACTGTGGCTCAGCTGTTTTGCTTGTTTTCACAGTCTTATTCTGCAGTAAATGTGAAAGATTTTAGTAGAAGAGAAGTAAATAACCGCATGTTTATGATTCAGTGTCATGTGGAGAAATGGTGTGGGGATTGCTGCCATGCTTTATCTGCTCCAGGGTGGCTTATTTGTGTTTCAAAACACTGAGATAACAAGCCTTCCAATATTCTGGCCAATAATTTTTGCACAGAAGAATAATTACACAATAAAGTTTTTGTCATTTGCACTTCACTGATTTATGTAAACTGACTTTGAATATTTCCTTCTTTCACAAACCAAGTTGTCACTAAGTATCTCTGTATCAGATGTTATAGCCTTGATAACATTTGCTTAGTGGAATCAGATATTTCCTTGAAAAAGAAACACTTATCTTCTAGATTTGATGCAAATTTGAATGTCCACTCAGTAGGAAATGTCGACATTTCCTTCCTTGATTGCAATTCTTATAAAATCAAGTAAGTGAAATACAATTTTTCTTCTTGTTTGCAATGAAACATTTCAAAATAGGTATGCAAAAATAACCACAGCTTGTCATGCTTTTTATTTTTAAATTGAAATGACATATCCCAATATTGACAAAGGAAAATGTTTTGATTTGGTTTGTTGAACTAACTAGAATTTTTTTTTTTCATTTTCACACTGAAATGTGATTTTTGGAGGTGTAAATGATCTCCCGGGTATACAAATTACTTCTCAAGAATAGAAGCATTACCATTCTACACTCTGAGGTGGCTTCCTAGACCTAGAACTTTTCCATGAAGCATCAAAGCACTTAGTTGAATAACTGCAGTGTATTATGTAGGACTTGGTCAGAGCCATGTTTCATATGTGTGAATTAGATGTGTGAGCCTGAATTCTCAGGAAATATTGTGTGCTGCAATTAGCCTTATAAAGACAGTTTAATAGAAAGGGCAAAAACCATGCCCATAGGCTCAGCAAAACAAAGAATTTTTCACCATTTCCCATCGTCAGGCAGGTTCATCCCCAGGAGAGCAGGGCCCCATCATCTGTAATGGTGACTTGGGAAACACCATCACTCCAAATATCCCCCATTCCTCCTTTCCCCCTCCCACTTTATATACTGAGCATGATGCCATATAGTCTGGAATATCTCTTTGGTCAGCTGGGATCACCTGTCTGGGCTGTGTCTCCTCAGAATCTCCCATGCACCCCCGGCTTCCTCACCAGCATTGCCATAAGAAAAGCAAAAAAAGCCTTGGCTCTGAGCATCTCTGCCCTGCTCAGAAATAACAACTCTATTATCAACTCTGTGTTCATCAGAAATCCAAAACTTAGCCCTGTACCAGCCACTGTCTACCCCAGCCAAAACCAGCACAGCTGTCCAGATATTCTCTTTGCTCAATACCCCAGCACACTTCATTACAACTGCTCTTAGTGCTGCTGCCTGTTAGCATGAGGGGGAACATGGAAGAAATAGCAGAGAGTCTTTCCCCAGATCTTGAGATACTCTTCTACCAGTCTATACCTCTCTGACTCAGTTGCCCATAGCCTTGGGCCCAGACTTCACAGTACCCTCTAGTTAATTTACTGTTCTGCTACGCTACATTTCTTCCTGCAATCATGATGGTTGCGTATAATGTGATACTCAGAATTAATAAAATATTGCCTGTTGCCTAGACTTACAGTCATAGTATTAATGGACAAAACTGCAATAACCATTAGATTTATTAGATTCTGCCATGCATATTTGTAATATGGAAACAAAAATTTGGAATACAAAAGCCACACAGATGCAGAAAATTTTACAACATCTATTTGAGGCAGTTTAGAATTACTGCTAAAATATTCCAACATGTGGAAAAAGACAGATTGTCTAATTTCAAACCACACTTATGAATAAAGTCTTAAAAACTTGGTTGTATGGACTGTAGGAAATCTTAGCCGTGGTCTCCCAAGGGCTAGTCACAACAGAAACGTGATTAAATCTGACCTGGAGCTTCTGTGTGACTGTATTAGAGAACTAAGCAACCAAGGTCCCTCATATGAAGAATTAGTTCTGTGAAGAAATTATGGTTTTTAAAGCCTGTCACCTGTGTGGTATGTCAAAGAAGTATTATTATTTTACAGCAAAGCAATCCAGTGGGTAGATTTCTATGCTGAAGCACACAGCCATGGACCTGATGGTCCAAGGATTAAACCTTTTTTTGCCATTAATTCTTGGATAAGTAATGCCACATTAGGCTATTTCTTCTGTTTCTTTGGTTAAAAAGAGACAGTGGTATTTTTCTTGCTGATTTCAAATATTCTAATTAGTTAGTAAATCTGCCATCTCATGTGCATGCCACTGAAAGAAAGAGTACAGTGATGAGTGTTTGTAGAAGCTGCCTAGTAAATAAGCTTTAAAACATAAAGCATTATCCAGCTATTGACGCCAAAGGAGAACTTGAGCAAAAGTCAGAGCTCAATTCAGCTCTCACTGAAGAAGGAAATGCTCTTTCAGACTGCTGGTTTAAAAATCAACAGAAGAATTTATCTGAGCTTTGTTTTTCTTATTATTAAGTCAAGATACTAAAAATATCAGGGCACTGTCACAAATAGAGCTGGACACTCTATTTTTAAGGAAAATTTATATAACAAAACTTTTGGACATTGTGACTGATCCTTTAAGTTCAGTGACCACTCTGCTGCCTTTGGCAGGATCTCAGGAAGGGAGGGAGGGCTTAGCAGATGATAGAAAATGTCTGGAGCTCCCAGAAATACTCCTTCAGATCTAGTGATTGGTAAAAGAGAAAGAAATGAGCAGGGCTATTTTAAGACTGTACTTGGGGCAATCTGAAAGCAAAAACTGAAAAACTGATGGAAAAAGCAGTGGAAAGAAAACTTTGAGGTGGAGAAATGTGTTACACAAGGAAGGCACTGGAGAAAAGTTGCTAAAAGTTTGACAAGTAGGTGAAATCTGAGGAATAGAAACTTCCATTGATGATAGCCAATGTTTTCAATGGGTGACATGTAAAATGGGAAACTGGAATAAAAGCACAAATGGGTGGTAGGCTGCAAGAGCCTAAAAAGCGTTTTCCTAGGAAGGGCTCCACAGGTCCTCAGAGTGGCTTTGTGCACTTGTAACTGTGCACTGACAACAAGGGTAGTGTTCACACAGGACTGTCACATCATGCTTTTCTAGGGGATCTGTGTCTCACAGCCAGCCTTCTGTCAGGAGGTGCCCTCAGTTTGTAGCAGCTAAGGAGGACAAGGCTCCTGTTTGCAGACTGCCTTTGGGATCGTGGCTGCTGCCTGACCGGACAGCTGGACACACACTCTGCCTGGCTCCCTAAGCAGCTATCCACACACAGCCTGTGCAGCACATCTGCTGCTGAGGATGGGGGTCCTGCCTGGGCTGGAGCTGCTCTGAAAGAGCAGGGCAGCTCTGGATGGGTGCCCCAGCAGCCCCTGTTGTCATCATGATCTTTGTATGACGTCTCTGCAGGCTGAATGCAAGCTGGTCTTTTGTGTCTGTTGTGTGGTGTTAAAAATATATTTGAGTGTCCCAGGAGAGGCTCACTGATGGTTCACCATCCCCTCAGAGACTGGTATTTGTTACTGTGTGTGTTGGAACTGGCACAGGCTCTGTAGCTGCTTCTTGGCTTGGGAATGACAGGTTGGCTGTGCTCAGATGTTGAGCCGTTCTTGTAAATATATGTAAAAAACACCTCCTTTCTGTGAACTGCTTCTGGGCAAACCCTAGCTCATCTGCTCTTATAGATAATATATGCCATGGCATTTCTCATAGATATTTTCAGAGAAGAAAAGCAAAAGGCTTATGTGCTTCATAAAGATATAAAGAGAAGCATTTTTCTTAATAACTGTGAATAGGTCATTTTCTTGAAAGACACATATTGGCAGTTTATCTCAGCTTTTGTACTACTCTTTCAGACCAGATTAAAAAAATATATAAGTCCAGGCTCTCTTTAAGAATTTAGGGCATGAAGCTTGATTAATGAGTTCCTTTAACCCTGAGATCATATTTTAAGGAAAAACAACAACAAAAAAAAAAAACCCAAAAACAACAACAACAAAAAACCCAAACCCAAACAAGCAAAAAAAGGGCACCAAAAAGAAAACAAAGAAAAATAAGTCTAGAAGACTGTCGGGGGAAGTATGTGTATTTAATTACTGTAGTACTTGTTTTAATGTACACAGAAAAATTTCTTTTACTCAAAAGAGAGACGGAGGAGAAAACCAAGTTCATCATGAAACTTAAAAGGAAAGGCTGCTCCAGAAAAAATATTAGTTCTGATGAATATTAGAGTTGTCAAAATGCTGACACATTCTTGATAAATTTTAATGTGCTGATGTTTCAGACTATAGAGAGATTGGTCTGCAAGTTGTTGGGCCCTGAATTTGAATATCTTCTGGAATGAAAGGCAGAAGAGATAAAAGAGCAGCACAGCCCTCTGCCTACTGTGTGTCTTACGAGCTCTCTACATTTACAGAGAAGCAGATAAGGAATGCTTGCCAGTGTTCTCTACTGAGCGTTTATAACCTCTGTCAGAAGAACCTAATAGGCAGCTGGAGAAACAGCTACGTTTATCAGGCATAGTCTGATATCCAGCTGTGTCTGATCAAGCCTTTAGAATGCTGTGCACTGTTTTCACATTTGAAAATCTTTTCACATACTTAAATTCTCCAATTTTATCACTTTTCTAATGGAGACAGACTATGGTTTGTGAGAAGTTCCCACAGATCCTCCAAAATCTGAAATCATGGTAGATTCCAAATCCTATTTTGTTTGGATTGATTGTTTGTTCATCCTATTTGTTTGTTCATAAAGTGAACAATGTAATCTGTAATTTTGTATTGTTAGGATAGCCCGTTGTTCAAATAATAACTAAAAAACTCTCACTCCAGAAAGTTCCATAGAGCAAGGAGGAAAATATTTGCAATTTAAAATTTAGAGTTTTCTATCAAATCAAGAGAATTACTGTCCTTCAGCATTTTCACCTTGGAAATACCTGGGGCATGTATGTCAGTTACTCAGCCAGGTCACCATGGCCAAACGCCATGAACCTGGTGCTGACCTCTTCCCTCCTCTCAATGAGGGGCTGACCTTTTATCACAGCCTTCTCTACTTATACTACTCTTAAGCATCATGGCCCATGACCCTGCATGCCTTGTCATGGTTTTAGAAATCTGAGTGCTTTTTTTATTATCACCTTTGCCATCTTCCAGTGTCTTTGCTTTCAGTCTGAAAGTAACTGCTCTTGTAATCCAGTGCCAGTCTCTAGGACCTCCAAACTCCTTGTCTTTTACAGTGTATAAATGCAAAACATACTGAACATGTACTTTCTCTGTAAGAACATTATTTCAGATGACTGTCTGGCAAAGAAAATGTTTCTGGATTGGAAAAAACAGACTAGCTTGCAAATGTTGCCAAAAGTACTGAATCTTTCTTGAGGGCAGACACTTTGGATACTTCAGCTGGCAGAAAATCACTGAGGGATATTTTTCAAAATATAAAGTTCTGTCCCTTTGAAAAATGCTCAGTTTAGAAGAATGTAAAGTGTATTCACACAATACTGGAACCCAGCCACCTGACACTGCTAAAGTAGAAATAGTCCTTTTAAATCAAAATTGGACTTGGTATTTTAATGCTACTAATAAAATGGACTGAAGGAAACCCTCGCAATTGAGTAAGAGTTTATTTTTAGGTAACCTATTAACTGAAAATATAATTTCCTATACATAGGAACCACATTTTGCCTCTAGTGTGTGTGTTTATGTCTGGGCAGGCTTGGATTTGACTACTGGTGACGGATGAATTATCATTTCTGCACTCATGGCAAGCCACACTCATATTGCGCTGGAAGCGTAATGATGAGCTGCTGAAATGCTGAGCCCAGAGTCTTAGACATAAACCCAGAAAAAATAGATATCTGTCTGTGTTGTGGGCAATTCTGTAGGCATTCTGTGAATTGCTTTTGGAATGTGGCATCCTTACTGGCTGCTCGCTTTGGGCTTCGCCCTTTTTCCCCTTTGTTCCATATTTTTGTTCATGTATTTCCTTTCATTACACACCTCTGTGAGGAAAGCTCAAATAGTCTAGGGGAGAGAAGTAATATAGGCTGTTGTATTTGTGAACAGGAGCAGTAAGGATCATGTTGAGTACTGTCTGCCTGGTTCTGTTGAGCTGACCTATAAATTATCATTACACAACTTCGTAACATGAGCTATAAAAATAAGTATTGAGAAATGAATAGGTCATAGAATGAGAGTGAGTTCATTCTGTTGTGATTTCAAAACCACAATAGTTTCCCCCTTTCCTCTTCTCCCCACAGAAGCAGAAATGAAATTATGTCATTTTACCTAGGTTCGTCTGTCAGATTTTCCATAATTCATTTGTAGATTCAAGAGTTCAAGCAGTTCAAGAGTATTCATAACTGATTCTGTTTTTTTATTTTTTTCTTTTTCTAATTTATTGAAAACCAGATATTTTTCTTAATTGGATTTTTCAAAATTGATCCTTTTTTTTTTAGATCCCTTTGAAAGAGCTTACATTGAGAACTTTCCAGACAATAGTCTAACTACAAAGAAGTTACAATATATAGATATTAATATCAGAGCTGCTCTATTGGTATGAACTCAGTTTTGCACAGTCTGGATGGAATAATTACTCAGAAAGTCATCTTGTTTTTGGAACTCATCCTTAACTTTCTAGCAACAAAAGGTGATAATTAATGAAAAAAGTCTCTTGTACATTCATGGTGCTTAAAATATGCAAACAAGAAAAGGTTATCGATTTAATAAATACTTAATAAAGATTCTTAAATGCTTAAATTCACAGGACTAAGAAATAGTGTCCTCTAGAAACCAAAACAAGTGAATTAAGTCCCTTGGAAACACTCAGAGCATTGAAAATATATCCAAGTCACTTAAGCTTTTGAAGATGAATAATTTGGTTACATAAAGCATTCTTCTGTCACATCCAGATGCAGAGAAAGCAGGACAGTGCCATAATAAAGGCTGTTAAGCTGCCATCCATGTGGAATGGCACGGCTCAGGGAGCACAGCCCTTGGAGCAATATAACTGGGTAATACTTGACCTGCATGGATGCAGCTGAGACCTCTCATATGGCAATAGTTGGGAAATTGAAGTGCGCAGCTGAAGATGGGAAATTGAAGATGAGGAGATGGGAGGCTGAAGCCCTTATTTTGGGATATGTAGAACTGCCGGAGGCAAGTTAAGAGGAGAGGAAGAAGTATCACTGCCCAGAAAAGTGATTCTGAATCAGAGGGAATCTAGACTATTAAAATCACAGTTTAAAAGCAGTCTGATAACTCTGATATTTAAGTGTTCTTTTACATTAGGTCCTGCTTTTTATTCAATGATTTGTTTTCAAAAACTGGTGACTACCTGGAAATACAAACATCAGTACCAAGCTGACCAATCCCAGTACATCTCCAGGTAACTCCTAGGACAGTTTAGTTACACCAAGTCACCATCTAGTCTTGAAATGCTTGTTTCTGTTTCTGTGAACTGTTTTATAAAACCATACTCATGTCAGAAACTTGCTCCAGCAGAAATTCAGTATTTTCCTGTTACCCCGAGTTACCCCATAAAACCTGAGATAAATAATTTTGTCTGGTTTAGTCTCTATGTCCCCATGATTCCAGCCTGTACAGGGTAGGTACCAGGCTTGAATAGGACTGTCTGAGCCAAATGTCCCAGGTCAGGCACACTCCTGTCAGTCATGGAGATGGATCCAGGGTGGCATTACAAGGTGGTTCTGTGTGCAGAGACAGCTGGCTCTTCCCAGGTCACATCAGCCATAGCCAGCAGAGAGGCCTGAGTGATCAGGGCAGCTGGAACTCAAATGGAAGATCCTATGGCTGATGTGACAGTGTCCTTAACTGGCTGAGCTTTCACATGAAACGTGAAGGCATTGGTTACCCTAAGACTGAGCTGATGCCAAGAAACTCCGTGATACTTCTTAGACATTTTTCCTATAGTGGACAGTCAGAGATGGGCTCCTTCAGAGTGCAATTACAGGAATAACTCTCTGATGCTTTTGCTCTGACTCATTCTTAAAAGCAGTCTATCAGTCTCCATTGACTGTTTTGCGAGCCTGGCAATACTCATACCCCCAGAAAATCTCTTTGCTGAATGACTAAGGAGAAAGGTTCCTAACTGGCACTGTGAATCATCTTGCTGCAGCCAAGCATCTTTCAGCTATTGAAACACATAAGGTGAATATGTCTTAAGCAAGTCTCTGATAAAATCAAGAATAAAACCAAAGAATCATAGCTTACATTTTTTTTTTCCTGTAACCATTGGAAAACACATTGTACTTTCCTACCTCTAGGTATTTTCCATGATTTAAACTTCTTTCTGAAACTCGGACACAAAGCTGTTTCCAGTATATGACTTTCAGATATACAAGGATGTTCTGATATAAATATGGAAGCAAAGAAGGTTTGTAAATTTTTTATTTATTTAACTATAAGGAGCACATTTGCAATAATTGAAGATTTAGGTTCAGTAAAAAACTGTTTTTCATAAATAATACTCAGACACCTTAAATCATACCAGAGGGAGCACATGTGCTATTCTGGGAGCTGTGCCAAGGACTCTGTCTTCAGTTTGTGTTTTGAAGAGTCCCTTCAAAGGGGAGGGACTCCTGAATGTTTAGAAATGGAGGACATTTGAATGTTTAGAAGGATTTTACATGATACAGCATCCTCTGGTTTCCATTGTCACTTTTAAAGATTTATCTCTTTGTGTTCAGACTTTCTAGGATGACTAGTGTATGCAGTCCCTTCCTGGTCTTCACTAAATTGAGGAATGGCAGTTTGATCAGGAAATATTAACTCTGCAGAGAATAAATAGAAGAACAACTCTTCAGAATGCTTATATTTTTAATCTACTTCCTTTTCCCAGGCCTTATCTGCCTTTGACAAGACTTGTGATTCCAGCTTAGAGAGTTTCTGGATTTTTACCTATCATTTTCTTACAGGAGTAGTTGTTGTGAACCTCCTGCTTTATCTCTCAGTGCCTCAATGTCTCCTCAGCTTTTTCCAGTGAAACATGCCAGTTCTTAACCTTAGTGAAAAGCCAGATGAAATTATCCAAGTGCCACATGTAGTAAATTGTGGCCCATTTTTTCCTTTTGGAGTACCACACTCCTTGTTTCTGGCAGATAATGCTCAAGTTTCTGTACTAGTCTTCCTGTCTGTGGCAGTGTTTATGAATGTTCTTTATATCTTCAGACATTTTTCAGTTCAACAACCACCTACTGTTGTAATTGGTGTTACTCAACATGGAACTGAGTTTTATTTTTTAAATAGGTATAAGTCTTATAAAAATTGCTAGTAATAAGATCAAAATGAGAAAGTCCCGCTACTGCTACTCCAGAGGAAAGGATTAAAGATGCATCTGTTGTGCAGATGCTTTTTTATGCTGATACATTCACTCATTATGAAGTTTGTTCCTCTTCCTACCCTTATGGTATGCATATTGCAAGCTGGTGTCTAATTTAATCTCCCTACTAAACTTATGATTTCCTCCTTAGATTTTAAAATTGTTTTCTATTTTCTCGTGAATTCCGAAGGGCTTCTTGGCTATGTATTCATATGTATCTGTCTCATAGTACAGGTTTGATCTGTGCAAAGTCTCACCACATACTCTTATCCCTATGCGTCTGAGAGTCTCACTCCAAATAGTAATGGCTTCCAAAGAAAAAAAAACAGTGATAGTACTTGTTGCAGCAGAGCACAACAGGTGCTATATGTAATTTTAAATAAATAAATAAATAAATAAATAAATAAATAAATAAAGCTTTAGCATATTATTTTGGAAAACTGGGTTGATTCTTCTGCATATTTTCCAATGACACTGTGTAACTATCTGAAAGAAATCCTAGATAGGATCTAGACTAGGAAGTAATTTCTAGAGGATATGAAATTAATAAATAAATATCTATGTAACAATAAATATCTAAACAGATTTTTTAGTAAAGGTAAAAGATACTTCAGATACCATTTATGACACATCTCTTCACTTTTGCTTGCATATCATTTTTCTAGCATGAATTTCAATGTGGCAGAAGGATAAGTATTGAGAATTTTAGTCATGTCATCAATCAGCCATGTATAACAGAACATCTTGCATGTGACAGGATTATTGTCCTAAATGTGCTTCAACTACATTTGAAAAAAAAACTTAAACTGTAGAGCTGAATTTTTGCAGTCTCAGATATATATGTGAAATTACATATATATCTGTACTAGCAACTTTAAAAGATGCTAAGGAAAGTTCTACAACTGGAAACTAATTAAAACACTAGCAACAAAAATAGCATCTGGATCTGTGGGGAACAGAACTGCAACACTGAGTCTTGGAGGAGTTAGAGTCTGTTTGTTTCTCAGAATCTGAGTATGCAATATCTATCTGTACCTGGGTACATGCTCAGCAACGTGACTATATTTCCTTTTAATTGTTTTAAACATTTCTGTGGTCTAGATTTAACTTCTGGTGAAGCTGATATTACTTAAATAAGATCCATAGCCTCATGTAGCCTAAGTTTGTGATAGTTCACTGATGGTAACTGAAGAGGTGAAGTATTTAGGGGTATAAAAGGGAAACCTTACCTAAGACATGAGATCTGACCTGGATATGAAGATGTAAAGTCATTTCTGTAAAGTAAGGTGGCAATTTCTGAGATAGCCTTTAAACATATTAGCCTCTGCAACAGAGTAGTGTTCCCACCTGCGTTGAGCAGATGTTCTCCTCCCTTGTGAGCTCTTCCACTTCTACCCTGATCTGACTAATTTGCTTGCCTTATTAATAAAGTTGTGTATCTGTTCTAAAATCCTATTTTGACTTCAAATTCATTCATTCCAATAAGTTATGTGAAGACTTTTTCAGTAATTTATTTGTTTTCTTAAGTTGGATGTGGAATATATATTGCATTTGGAAAACTACTATTCCTTTGAAGTATTAATGCACTCTGAGGAGTGCTGGTAGATGCTGTGAGTAGATAGATGGTGCATTACAGAATGTTGCAGCAGTGTATAAGAACAGCAGCTCACAAGGACTGCAAAGTGCACAGGACCTACAGTTAAAGGGGGAGAAGACTTTGATCTAGTTCTCTGAATGGGTAAAGCAAATTTTCTGCTCTGTTTCATCAAAGTTTTAAAACTAGTTCTTGACTTAATGTATGTGAATGCCTTGTTGAAATTGGGAAGATTCTGGCTGAGAGAGAAATTCAGAACAGATTTAAGGGCTGTGTCAGACCGGTACTTTGAAGCAGGCTATTCTAATGGAGATCCAGAATGTGCAAATTGAATGCTTTTGCACTTTCAATTTGCTAAGATTTCTATAATAAATGCAGAACTTTAGATAATGAAAACCACCTAAAGTGCATAAGCACTTTTGAAAAAGTACCCAAAATTTCCAAGGGGAAAAAAAATCATAACTGTGAGAAAAAGATTAAGCTCAGAAATATTGAGTTTACAGTCAAATAAAAAAGGTTGACTGCTTCAGTTGTTGTAAATACTTTATCTAAAACTGACTTGAAATACATTTGCTTTTGATGTGTAAAAATGCTTTTATTTTTTTGCAATATGTCTTCTGCTCTTGATTTCTGTCACTAAAGTTTTAAAAAATTGTGTTGGAAAAGGTATATAAGCTTGAAGAATTATCTGGGTAATCAATTGATACTAATTTACATTTAATAGTATCCTGCTGTTCCTGGAAGAACATGTCCTGTAATAAAAGGGAACCTCTCTTCAGGTTAATATGCACCAATTTGATACAACCTTCCTCTGGTATGAATAGATATTACAGAAAAAGCACTCTCTCAGGTCTGTTTGTATGCATTTCAGTATGAAAGTGTCATCCCCTTTAATTTTGGTTTGGGTTTTTTTAGTCATTACAGTAGGCAGAATAATGTGTATTCTTTGTGTATTGATCACCTCTTGCTCCATCACTCCCATCCCTTTTATTAATAAGATAAAATAACAACTTGAAAGTCAGCTTCCATCTCTCTCATCATTGGATTCATCAGCTAAAATGTAAGAGATGCCTGGGGAAAAAAATAAGTCGTTCCTCAGTTAATTAAGGATTCACTTTCTATAATTAATACAAATTATAATTTAAACAACTTTTAGGAAAGGAAACAAGGAAAATTTCTTGGCCACGAATATCAGAGTTCTGCCAATGCACTTTAGGAGGTCAAATGACCTGACAACATGCCTGAACACTCATATGGTAAAATAATAAAAAGAAACAAGAATTCCTGTACAGTGTTCCAATTTTACTCTGCTGAGAGATTTCTCAGAGAGAAATATGGTATGAGGGAGGAAATAAAAATGTAAGAAGACAACAATTAAATTATTTTATTTCTGTTTTCTAAAATGAACAGCTGTAATATGTTATTGCATATTTTCCTCTGTTATATTATTTCTTGACATAGATAAGTTTCTGACTAATTGAAGGCTAATTAAAAAGATCTTTCATTGTCCGCTTTTCCTTGCTTATGGGCATGGATATTCTGTGAAGCAATGACATACTGTAAAACCCATTGATTGAAAAAAAAAAAAAAAAAAGGGCAACCCCATTTTGTTTTGAAAATATCCTGCATAAAGATACCATTAGCACTTTTCAGACCTTCACAACAGGCCTCATTTGGTAAAGTCAGTGCAAGTCTTTCCACTGACATCAGTGGGCAGTGGATCAGGGCTCATTTATGTCCTACTTCCAGCTGTGTTTTCTCCATTCTTTTATTCTACAGTGTTTTCATGATGAGATTTGTTGAAGTTGATACAGGTAATTCTTGCATTGTTTTGTAATTCTACACAAGTGGCAAATACTCTGTTTATAACCATCTTTTAATCCAGTGAGTTTTTCTAGTTAGTTAACAGTCTCACAGAAAGAAAAAACAGAAAGAATTGTATTTGTAATGAGAGGATATAGATCAACAGGATAACTGTGTAGGAGCAATTTTGGCTAAAGACCACCAAACCCCAGAAAACTCTAATATAAAAGCTGCCATGGAACTTCAAGGTTTTACTTTCAACTTTTGTGTGCAGTAAGCTGCTGCTGTGCTTTCAGGGTGCACCCCATCCACTGTATTTGACTTAATATTAACTCTAACAGGCACTGTTTTATTTGACATTTGCCAAACTTTTAAAAAATGTGGTTTTCTTAGAGATATTTGATACATAGTAAAGCACACTTACCTCACTGTGAGTGTTCTGCTCTTTTGGTAAACAATATGGCCTGTAGCTGTCCAAAGCTACTCATCCTAATTATCTATTCTGGAGATATTTTGGATTTAAGGAAGGAAGAGTATGCTGACTTCCAATTTCTGCAATGGAGGATGGTCATGTTTTTCCTTTGGAGGGTGACTCTGGAGGAGAGGGAAAGGAAGCATAAAGAGCTAGAGCAAGATACAAGAGAGCAGCATCTGGGGCAGATTAACTAACGCCTGTCTTAGTTATGCAAAAATCTTGATAATTCAGTTATCAGAAGAGCCTCAGGAATGACAGAGGGAGGAACTGAGACAGACTTGCTGCTTCTCTCACAACAGTGATGGGAGAGTGGTAAACAAAGGTCAATATGGGTCTTCCAGTCTTCCTGTAGAAAACAGTATCTTTTTTTTCATACTTAAATGTTCCTGTGCATCACATTTTGATTGCCTCTAAAAAAAGAACAAAATACCTTCCCCCCATCAATTACCCATCAGTAATGAAATGCCCAGCTGCAGATACAGCAAAATTCATTCTAGTTCTACTCAGTTATTGTCTGCCTCATCTTTAGCAGATGGCTGGATGATGATGTCTGCAGTAATAAAAATATTAAAAACAAAAACTGCCAGCTGAATTGGAAAACGGACTAATTTCTATTTTTATAGTGGTACATGAAGCCATTACTTCTCAAGCCAGCAATGGCCATATTCAACAAGAGTCGTGTGCGAACACTTAGTGGAGAGAAGGAGCAGTACTGGGTTTCTCCATCCCTTGACTTCTGGAAAGAAATGGTGCCTCACATCACATATAAAGTGTATGTATATATATATATATATATATGCACATATACATATACATACACACATACATATACATACATATATATATATATATATATATATATATATATATATATATATGTACACAGTTTCCATATGTTATTAAGTAGAAATGTCAGCTGTAACATACTGGTAGCAGTGAGATAGATTGTCTCCGGGTGAGACAGAATATCTCTGAGGTTTGATTTGGAACTGCTTTCACAAAGCCACATATATTGTGTGGCCAGCACTGCATGTCACCTCCATGCTCATAGTGAGTGAGATGTCTTTGGAGCAGTCAGCAACATAGGGATGCTTTTGAAAATTGTGGCCTACGTTTGCATTCCAGGTTCTCCCCTTGCTGCCTAGTATGTACTGGCTTTTTTAGCTGTAGGAATATAATAAAAGAAATATAACAGGAATAGAATAGAATAGAATAGAATAGAATAGAATAGAATAGAATAGAATAGAATAGAATAGAATAGAATAGAATAGAATAGAATAGAATAGAATAGAAAATTGCTCAGGTAGACTTTTTTCTCCTGCCGGTTCTATGTTCTGAATTGTACAAAAATAGAGAATAAACTAGTCATGTACTGAGAGGTGACAAAAAGTTATGACAAAATTGTGCTGCCAGAATATTTGCTGGATAACGGTCTTAATTCTCTTTGTAATGGATAGATCTCTAAACGACGGAAGATCATATGGCACTAATTCATTCACTCATGTGAGCAATATTTCACTCCCAGAGAGTGAGATTTTTTTCACTCTGTCATTGAGATACATTGTTGTATTGGGAACTTCTGTGAATTTTTAACCCTCAAAACACAGACTTTTGAAAGGAGAGGTGATTTTCAGAGCTCTGGTTTAATAGCCCATTGTTTGAAATACAGTAGAGGATTCTGATTTTTCAGGAATTACTATGTATCCTTCTTAAACTCA
Source organism: Muscicapa striata striata (assembly GCA_030060385.1). Classification (NCBI taxonomy): domain Eukaryota; kingdom Metazoa; phylum Chordata; class Aves; order Passeriformes; family Muscicapidae; genus Muscicapa; species Muscicapa striata. The sequence continues at coordinate 679,932 of JAREIS010000051.1, read as the reverse complement.
GACTTCACAGTGATACTTAACATCCGAGATAATCCCTGGTAAGTATCCTGACATTTAGAACATCCAAATCGTTTAGCAGTTGTTACGTATGTTTTAGCAGTAATATTCTCAGTTAAATGTCTGTCCCAAGATTATATTGAGATTTGGGTGTTTGCTTTTCTAACTAGAGAAATTCACTGGCTTATAAAAACAGCACTTCTGTTTTCTTTGTGGAAAACGCATGAATAATCATACATCTGGCATCTCAGATCTTATTTTTAATTAGCATAACATACATTATTAAAGAGAACACCTCTTCATTTGTTTAATTTCAAATTGTGTTCAATGAGGGGGTATGAAGAAATCCTTTTGTATTGTGTTTGGCTCTTAAAATTTGTAGTGCAATAATTAATACTAGGTTATTTCAGCTTCTATAGCCAGGAAATTAATTGGTTTATTGTTTGGATAACAGAAGATGCACAAAACAATTCTTACACATCTTAATGCTTACATTTTGGGGAAAAAAACCCTTTCCTGAGTGCTTGGACAAAACAATTTTAGTTTGCTCTTTTTTTAGCTAGAACTATGCACACCTTCTTTATTGGTTTATGGTCAGACCTACCTACCAAATACTTTCTCTTCCCTTGCCATCCACTGTTACCTGACAATATATCATGGTTTAGGAATAGTATTCTCCAATTTAGTGTCCCCACTGAAAGAACCTCTCACTCACTTCCCTCTCCCCCTCCCCCTACCAGTGGCTGGAGAGGAGAATTGGAGGCACAAAAGGTAAAGAGCACAGGTTGAGATAAAAACAATGTACTGGAAATTACAATGAGATAAGAAAAGGAATAGCAACAACATCAGTGACAGCAGATCCCAATATCATGGCTCAGAAGCAAGCCCTTACTTATTCCTGGAAAATGATATGAGGTGGTATAGAATAACCTCCGGGTCCTGGCCATACCTTTCCTGACAGCTGCAAAAACTTAACCTTGTCCTGGCCAGAACCAGGACACAACTATAGTGACAGATTTAATTTTCAGTGGAGGAGAGGGATGGACCAAAGCTTTGAAAACCAGAGTGCTGCAGTAATTCTTTTTCTTATTCATCCATTTTAAATACAAATGCAGAATACTACTGGCAAGTTTATAACAGTGTGAGAAAAAATGTGTATGTGCAAAAGTGTTTCAGAACTACCAATGCAAAGACTGACAGAAGAGAAACTACTCTAAATCTTGGTTTATTGTTTTCCTGGTGATACTTGCCATTTCATAATTTCTAAGAGGCTATAAAATACCTTTCTGTGTGGTTTTTTTTTTTCTGTTAAGGATTATATTTAAATCTGAAATTCCTTTAAAGATCAAAAATGCACTTGGACTTGTTCTTTATAAACAGAATAATGAAATAATTTTTAAATAAAATACTCCTAGCCTCCTGCACTTTGTCACTAAATGTTTTTCTGAGCCAGACATGAAATATACACATTCAACAGCCACTAATGTCTCCAGTCTCCTGCTTATCTCACTTAAGCTTTACACACTAGGCAGGCAGTTCCACACCTTCATGATGTATTCAGGCAAGATGTATCTGCCACTGCTTGCTTTAGATTTGCCACCCATTAGGTTTCATTCATGGTCTATACTTCCTGTATTTGGAGAGGTGATGACAAATCAGTCCCCATCCACTGCTTCGGTTTTTTTAACTCATGATTTTATAAAGCTGTGTCATATTTTTTCCCAGCTGAGTCTTTTCCAAGCATGAGAGCCCCAGGTACTCACCTTCTCCATGCATGGCAGCTGCTGCACATCCTATTGGTACTGCTGTCCCTCTCCGTACCTCTCCCACTGCACTGTATTCATTTTGGGGACAAGGAACTTACCTGCACATAGGATTCACTATGCAGCATGGGTCTACACTCGGCAAAGCTCTGTTCTTTTCTTTCTCTGTCATTTTTCCTTACCTAATAATTCCTACAATTTTATTTGCTACTTCAACTGCTACTGAGCAGTAAGCTGATTTCCTAGTTCTTATGCCAGTTATAGCTTCCAGACTTTTCCTGTGGTGATGGTGGTCATCTCAGAAAATTCTGACTTGGAGTGTTTCCCCTCATTTGTGAAGAAATACTCCTGGCTATTTCTGAATCTGCCATGCGCTAGTTTCATTTGATATTCTCCATTTCTTATATTGGAGAAATCTGAAGAATGAGTAGACCTCAAAAAATATGTTCAATGTATTAAATTATCCTTTATTCTATTATCTTGCTTAATAAACAAGTCAAGCTAATGCATTCCACAGTGATCTGGTGGTCAAACTGTGAGCAATTTTTTAGAAATCTTTTAGAATACTTTTTAAAAAGTCAGTTTAATGACACTTTTATGCAACTCATAAAAGTGGCAGGAAATAATATCGGAAGGAGTCGTCTTCATGTTTCTTAATAGAATCCCTCAAAGAAGTATAAGACAGAGTTCATGGTTATGTGTTATCCTAAATTAACAGCTTTGAGGCAAGAAAATTTGCTTGTAAGCTTTAAGGGACATTATGGGACACTGTAAGAGACACTACTGAGAAGGAGCATTCTCAAAAACACAACTGAGGCTGGCACAGAGCCACTCTAAACATCTGTTTGGACAAATATTCACATCTCTTGCTTGCAAAATCAAGATAAATATTTTATTCCTTATTTTGCCTTCATTTTAGTTTTGTGAAGCTGAAATATTAGAAAATAGTAAGGTAAGCTTCTCCTTTGCATGCTTCTACTGCAACCTAAAAGCCCACTATATTTTGTAAAATGAATCTTAATCCTTGATATCACATTTTCATTTTTAATTTTTTGTGTTTTCCATCATTTTTTCCATCATTAATTATAATATATTGTATTAATTAGCTATAGTCATTTCCCACAAAAGAAAATAACTAAACTGGCAAACTGTATCACATTGTAGGATGGAGTTTGCAATACGTGTTTGCAAAAGCTCACATATAATGAACGACCTCTTTCCTTCTGACATTAAGTAGCAGAGACCTACTGGACTGGCGCATGCTTCCTATACTACCTCTGAGGGGAGCCATTATCCAGCAGTTGTGATCAATGCCAGGAAACCATATATCTCTGCATTCCTGGTAGGATTACATAGGCCTGGTTCTTCTCCTGATTTTAACTTTTAACTTTTTAACTGATCTGAATCAAAAATAGGCTGCAACCACATAGCCTTCATGGCTTGTTGCAATAGAACAGACATAAAATACGACCAAAAACTTTTGCAGTCCAATCTGCTGTTTTCAGTATGGTAGAAAAATGAGAAAAAATCAAATTAAACTGCATAGAAAAAATAACTTTCAGTTTTTCGTCATTTCAATGTCTGGTTGCATGTAATTTTGTAAAGCCCATTCAGGATAGAAAATATTCTTAGCTACTCCAAAGTTTGAGCAAATACAACTAAACAAGTACAGAACATTACTCTTAACTTTAATACTTGTTTTAATGGTACTTCACACATTTATCTGAAATTGAAACCCTATTTTGGGGTTTTAAATTTCATTTTAAATTGAAACCCTGAATGACAAGCATAATTTTTTAGCCCAAAATTTCATTTGGAAAGATGGAGGAAAGATGTAGAAGGCGGCAGAGGAAGAGAGATAAAACAATTCAATTTACAAATGGAGAAATGATATATAATCATTATTGCTGTGTTATTACTTTTGTTCACAAAGAAAATATCCCATATCTTCATGCACTTTGCATTACTTTTTAGACTAGTGGAGTTTGGTTTGCAAATATTTTTAGTGCTGAATTGTCATGATGTACTCTAAGAAGTAGAACTTGTTTACTGAGGAGGCCAACAACAATTCTACTGAGAACATTACCTTCATAATTACAGTTCTTTAAGAAATACTTTCTGAAAAATTCTGCCAGGAATGGGCAAATTATATAGTTAAAGACAGCATTACATGTGAGAGATTAGTGAAAGCTTTTCCTTTACTTTGAAATATTCCCTTTCCTATTGAAACTATTGAATGGATATCTACTTTAAATGCAGTCTAAATGTGTTTCATTGGTTGCAGTGAAGCCGAGAGTGATAGACATAAAAAAACTTTCCTTAAAAGTGCAAAACTTCATGTATTTTAAATATGACAGTGTTTTTCATTGTATTTTCTTCTTAACCTCTGTATTTGTTAATATATTTTATTTTATACTTCCTAGAAGGCAAATGACTGAAAAGTCAACTTTGAAGAAGCTCAAGGGTGCATGCTTTTCAAATTACTCTAAAAGAAGTCATAGTAAGTTGTTTCAGCCTGTCTGTGTAGATCCTGCTGACTCTAAGCCAGGCTCAACAACAGTGTGACAATGCCATAAGTGCTTGCTGAGATCTATAGGATAAAGACAATCACCTTAACAGAGTAGTTTGTATGGTTAGTGGTTATTTTTTTTTTCCTCAGAGGTTTTTTTTTTTCCTAATGAGGGATTGTCAAGAGATCAAAGGTAATGATGTCATTTCATGTCCCCAGTCTCCTTATTTCAGATGTGCACAGCAGACCTGGAGCAGACTAAGGGTTGTATGTCTTTCCTTCTATTTAGAGACTCTTAACAATGTTGCAAATTGTGGGGTTTTGCGAGGAACAGAGGCACTTATGTTTTGGAATTTGGACTCAGACCACTTCTAGATCATTTCACACAGACTTCCAAAAAACTAGAAACCCCAAAACCCAATCATATGATAACTTCTGGATGAACTCCTGCCCAACTTGAACTAATGTCAAATATTGCTTTAGCTAAACTAAATCTCTCTTGGTCCTGGCTTTCAAATAAAACAGTTGTTATTTGTGTTTTGTTTTCTTCCCTGTTAAATGAACAAATCTGCTTGGGATGTCCTTAAACGTCCACGCACTGATTCACCCCAAAGTAATAGCAGATGACTAAGACAAATGATCTGAGTTACTGATTTCATGGCTGGAGAGAGTGAGTAAGAAGTGCACTCTGTCCCTTGGCTGTCATACACTGCTTTACCATATCTCCATTAACACCCCAGTGAATGTGTTGATAACTGCTCTGGATACTCTATTTAATAAATTGTATGAAACTCTCACTGGAAAAACAAATTATTAGTTTGGCTTGTGTTTTCATCTTGGCACAATAATGCATTTTTTCTAATCAGCTGATTTGAAGCGAAATGAGGGGACAAGTTTCATTTGAAGTTCACTGAAGTACCTCCTGCCTACAGCTATAGAGCTCTTTGCTGACAGCTCCTGCACTCAAAATTTGGGCAAGGTTTGCATGGCCCAGTACCAAAATAACATATTACAGTAGTTTTTTTGAGTGCTTGAAAGGCATGGCAATGACCTAAGACTAGCATTTCATCCAAACCTAAAGATCTGTTCCAGTATATTCCAGTCAATCCTTACCTTGGGATTTAGGACTAAAGGCAGGGATTCAAAGTTTGCTTTTATTTATGAAAATTGTGTGGGAGAGCTGCAGAGTTTAGAACAGAAGAACTTTTGAGTCGATAGGGATAAATGTAGCATGTGCTTCTGGAAGAATCCTGATGGTTTTTCAGATAACTGGTTATATATACTCACAAATCTGTAAGTTTCTGCAAAGCCACCTTGACATGAGGCATAACAGGGGGAGAAGCTATATATCAAAAGACCTAAAACTGTAACTTGCAGAAATATAGATATAGTTTAGCGTTAAATTCAAGCTATAAGATATCAGCATTTACCAAATTTGGAGAGGAAGACACTGCACTTCAGATTGCAAAGAATTTTTGGAGCAATGATGAAGATTTTACTGTAATTCCAAGTCACATGCCTGTAAATTGCCTAACAAAGATCTTATTATTCCCCTTCTGGTTTGTTTTTTTCATGGCATGAAAATTGAGATTGAGATGCTTTATTACTTCTTAAATTTTGAGATAGAATAACAGAATGATTTGGCCTCCATTTCAGACAGACAGGTGGTATGGATTTATTTGGTTCCTATTGAAGAGTGCTTCCAGCAGCTGCTGAAATGGAAAGCAAACACATGAATCTTGAGATGGAGGAACAGCTTAAGCCCAGATTTGTAAACATTAAATTTTTATTTCTTTTCCTTTCTAACTCAAAGATTATTCTTGCCAATTTTTCAAAAGTGTTTTACATATGCATGAAACATATATATCTGCTGATTCATGTCATAAATTGCAAACACCCAACAAATGAAACAAAAGGAAGCAGTTAATTTTTTACAGTGTTGTCTAACAAGGCACAATTCCATTTTTAAGGGAGAAAAAGGATAGGGTCAAAATCTATACCCCGCTAAACAAGCTGAGCAAGCCAAATATGTTTTATCAAATTGAGCTTCACCTACTGGAACATTTATTATCTTAAGACAGGTAAACAAAGATATGTCTATTAAACTAACTTACTAAAAGAGTTACAGTTTCATAGCTATTGTTTCTTCCTCCCTCTCATTCATTTGTTCCTTTTTTCAAAATTCTCTTCTACTTGATCATTAAAAACAGAGGACAGGAAATCAAATAAGTAGGGAAAAAAAAAGGTCGAAGGAAGGTAAGAAGAAGAAAATGCAATAATTATAAAATCAAAACCTAAAAAAGTATTTGATTAAAAAATGTTGAGTAAACATTAAGTTTTTTGATTTTTTTCTTGAAACATACTTGCCATTTTTCACCCAGTCCTGCTGCCAACTTTCTGACTGTGTAGTACAAACAGCTTTTCAGCTACTGCTACAATGGTGCATTCAGAAAAAGATGCATGTGCTAATGGCACCTGCACAGCCACTCATTTATGGCAGTCAAGGAGCAAGTGAACATGCCAATCAGATAATATATGCAGGTTGGATAACTATATATCTATCTGCCTGTGTGTGGTACCATAGCTAAAGCCAAGGCATTATGGTGACATGGGGGCTGATGTGTTCTCCAGGGTACATCCATTTTCCTCACAGCAGGAAATTGGTTTTGCAATGATAGTGTGTAATTGACACTGCCAGTATAGCATAAAATAAATTGCTAATGTTCTTAGCTTTAGTTTCAGGTTCAAAAGAAGAAAAATTAATCTGAAGCACTTGGCTTTGCAACACCATATACATTTAATTATTTTTCTTTAATATAAATAAATGTAAATATAATAATATAAATAAATATCTGCTTACATTAAAGGGATAATGTGTGTGTATATATGTGCATATATGAATCTCTATATGTGTGCATGGTGAGTATATTTCTTCAATGCAAGCAGAATTCTACAAGCATGGTAATCTCTGAAACTGAAAATATTAAGGCCTAGGGGATATTGGCTAGACATTCTATTAGAGCTGTGAAATAATCTTGCCACCAGTATTTCTAATGAAGACCATCTGCAAATAGCTCTTTTTTTTGTTCCAAAAAAACATTCAAATTGTTTTTAATCCAACTGAACTTTTCAGGGATTAGCTATTATGTTCTCATTACTCCTTTAACTGACAAATAACTTTCATGAGCAATTCCATCATCAAACCAGTTCACCAAGCAGGATATTTTGTTTCATAAATGGGAAAAACAAAACCAAAGAAAAATTCCAAACACTAAAACCTCCAATCACAAAACCAAAAAATCAATGGCAAGCTTCAACCTCTCTATAAACTGAGCTTAAAATTGCCTTCTTTTATGTAGTGTGCAGTTCTGACTAATAATAATAATTTTCACAGGGTAGGATATCCAAAATATTCTGAATATAATATTTTTCCACTTTTTGTTAACACTCGACTGAAAACACTGGGACAGTCAAAACCATATTTATGGTGCTTCTGGTTGATTCATTATTGTCTTTTAGGAATTTACTTGTTTTAATTTTCAGAGGAAATTTAATTTAATTTAATTTCAGAGGAAATGTAACCAATATTAGCAAATGAGTGTATGATGCATACAGAAAAAAAGAGCAAAATCTGTAGGCATTTCCATTCTGACCTTAAGGAAATTTAGCTTACTCTTTGACTAAAGGGTTTTCTGGATTCTCCATAGTCACATTCTTTACAGAAGATTATAATCCTTTTATTGATTCACAGGAAACAGAGGAAAGGTGGCATTGCAGAAGAATGCGTATGAAAGGCAAAATAATCAACTGATGGTGCATTTTTTTTTTTGCTCTGCAACTAACCTCTCATGTGCTCAGTTCTGTGCCACTGTTAGAGGAAATATATACCCAGAGGTATAATGTTCCTTCATTCCATCTGTGCCCATTTTCAGGCAGGAGGTCTGACCAAATGGTTATTTATAGTCCCTTTTGGATTAAGATCCAGAAATTTTAACTGCTAGACCTAAAATATTATTTATAATCTTCCAGTAGGTTTCTAATTAATTCAGCATTAAAATAAAGCAAAACAACAAAACAAAAAAAAGAAAACTAAATAAAAACAACTCCCTGCCCCTAGCCTTAGTATGTCTATATATAGGGAAAATTTTTCATCTAATAAAAAGTGCAATACTTCACTGAAGTCAAAATGAAATTACAATGATGTACTTGAGATGATGCACTTGTACCAGACTGAACATCAAAATCAGTATTTGTGTTATGCATTAATGCAATCCTCTTGCAATGGAGTGTTTCTGATTATTATCCCAGTAAGATCCATAGAGAATTGAGAAACACCTTGTTTTAATTTACCTTGCAGAACCATAAGCCATCTCTGAAGTTATCCAAAGCTGTCTATGCTGCATTCCACCTGGCATGCCTTTGGACAGTATCTGCTCTGCACTTTTCTCCTGTTTTTCCCTCTTCCATTCACGTAGCAAGAGATTTCTAGTAACAGCCCTGCCTGACTTGACTGTGTGATTCATGCCTTGCCACTTAGCATGCTCTCTCCCTGGATGCTGCTAGGAGCTTGGTCCAGAATCCTGGAGATCAGCAGTGTGGTGTGGCACAGTTCAGCCTGCTGGAAATCTGGGAGGAGAGTGCACTGTAGTGTGCATACTTGTGTGCATACTTGTGTGAGGATGTGGGAGCTGAGATCCTCTGCAGTGCACTGTACTGGGAGGCAAAACACAAGTCAAAACCAGACACCTACTTGCAAAAATCAAACAAAAATGCTGTGATAGGTGAAGTGCTTTGCTCTCCTCATTTGTATGCAAAAAGCAAAACTCTTAGTGCCAGTCCCTACAGATCAACATTTGCAGGTCCATGGCTGCCTAGAAGCCTCCCACCACACCATATTGAGTGAATACTCAACAGTCCTGGGATATTTGTCAATAGAAACCAAACCATATTTTCCACCACAGCTGAACTATGTGTGTCTGAACTGCCTCCCCTGGTTTTGTCAGCCATTTCCTGCCCTGGGAAAGAGACATAGCTGTGGGTTTGAGTGTGGGGAGGGGGGTTATTTGCCATGGGGCTCCCCTACCACATCACAGTGTTGTGGATGGGTGGCACAGGGGGAGAGAGGAGCCATGGGGCCATGGAGCACTGGGACTGTGCACAGCAGTCACTGGGCATGGCTGGTCCAGGCCCACCACTGTACTTCACCGTGCTGTGCACAGGCTGGCTCATGGGGCTGGGTAGAATACCTGCTGACAAAATAGCTTGGGGTGAAAGTGGATGGTGCCAGCCATCAATGCAACAGGGTGGTTGGTGCCTGCTATTCTGGGCTTTGTATGTGATGGTTTGATAGGCAGATTAGGACATCTAACAACCTAGAACATGGCATTTCATTGGCAGTAGTGGAGCAGAATCTTCTCTAAGGGAGGGAAGCAGGAAGGGAGGAAGAATGTATCACTTCTTTAAGAGCAGGCCTGCTGCTGCTCTGGAGCTTTCCACTCTTTTTATAGGTTACAGAAAGCTCCAGTTCCTTCAGGGCTCTACCCAGATGCAGGACTAATGTGGGAGTTCATGCTATAGCAGGAAGGATACAGGTTGTGCCCACCATAGATGAGTGTGCATGTGCCAAGGCATTTTTGAACATTTTTGAGAGTGTGGAAAATTATTGTGCACAGGGTCTGTCTCCTGTCCTATTGGATATACACTGGCAGGCCAGGAAAATTCCTGGGGATCATCCACACTAGTGAGCATACAGAAAAAGAGGTTTCCTCCCTGGGATTTCAGCTAGGGCACGATACTGTGTGCAGAAAGAACCGGACACTATGTGCATTGTCAGAGAATTTGGCCTCAGGGGAGCTAACAGGGATGCTGTGACAGGATACTGCAGACACAATGACTTATATTTCCAATCAGGATTAATAATTGTTCAGGCCATCAAACATAAATAGGTGGTGTTTAGACAAATGAATTTTATATCAAGCTTTTGGTCATATGTATTCAGGCGCTGCCACATCAATTGAAAGCAGGATGAGAGCCATCAAAGCAGCAATAGGTTATGGGCAAGCTGACCTGATGGGTCCTGGGAAAAGTGTAGGTTTCAGTGCTGAGTACACAAATCAGCTATGCTAAGCCTGCATGGGAAAAGGACAGCCAGAATATATTGCTCATCAGTATGGCATGATGAGACGAGTCAGTCTGAAGTTCATGCACGCACACAGTGGGCACATGCATACTCCTCTGGGTTTGGGGGTTGATTTGTTTACTGATGTTCTTAGGGCTGTGTTAGCAACACCATGCCTCAAAGTGTCTGAATCTGTTGCCATCACCGAAACAATGATAACCAGAACTCTCTTTCTCTGGAGGAGATGGATGCCATAGAAATCACAGTTCTACAGTCTATCGAATAAGGCAGAGGAGAATTCCTCCCTGGCAAGCTGACTACTCAGTCCAGAGGTCTGATACTTATTTTCCTTTCCCTACTTCTGAGTCATACAGATTTTTTCCCATTGTGATTAGGTGGGAAGCACACTGCCTGGGCTGACATGACACTTGTATAGGTGGCACCTCTTCATGTTGTTCATGCTCATATTGGCTTTTGAAGAACTTTTGGCAAAAGCCACTGATTATGTGCTTTAATAGTGAGAATTTGGTGTGAAATGCAGTTAGGAGATAAGCTAAAATGTATACAGTAAATGAAAGATGTCTCTAATACAGCAGCATAACTCACAGGTACAAAGTTCCCTATGCTTGTGAAGTCATTGAGTAGCATTACAAAACAAATTGAATGTGAAAATTTGGCTCACACATACATATCTCATCTGCAACTTCTAGAATTCTATGGAATTAAACTCTAAAACATTTCAGTGCTTCTGTTAACAAACAAAACTTAGAATTTTAGTTTGTCACAATTACAAACAGATTACAGATTATGCTGATGAGATTTTTCAAACTCCTTATTTTTAGAGTAAAAACCTATGAGCAGCATGAAAAGTGTATTTTCCCCTCTGTTTGCTATCTCATTCAGTAAAAAAGCTTGCCAGAGCTTAGACAGGCTGCCAAGATTGCAAAGGCTAAGCAATTCACAAATGTGGGCACACCACCTGTGCCTCTGCAGTCCAGGCAGGGCATTGGCATCCGATTTGAAGGGAAAACAAGAGGAAACCATTTCTGACTCACTGCAACAGGTGGAGGAACAAAGCAGTGGCTTTGGCTTAATCATGGAATTGACTAGAGGAAAATTTTTATTGCCAAAGGATACACTCTATTTGTGATCAGCTCCACTGTTCTTGGCTAAAATAATTAATATTTCTCCTTGATGTTCCATTGACTTATTAGTGTATGAATGAAGCCTTCTTCTGGTGTGGCTTAGTTAAGAGAACCATCTTTCTAGGCCTGATCCAAATCTTGCTGCAGTCAAGCAGATAGGAAAAAGAGTTGGTCACCAAAGAGCCATCACACCAAAATACAGAGTGTTTGTTATAGACTTGAGTTATGACTCAGACTGATGGCTAAGAAAAGGATCCCTACATTTCCTTTGCCCTTTAATTATTAATTTTTATGAGAAACATTAAAAATATCTGTTTCAACCTGTTGAATTAGAAAGCTTTTGTTTCCATCAAGGATTTTTTTACAGAAGTAAAATATTTGAAATACTAGCAAATTTAGATACAAAATTAACAAAGAAAGATGAGCATGGTAATAACATGTAATAAAAGTATTGAAATGAAATGCTCCATCTGCACTCAGCTCACACATTTTTTTGATTTTCAATTTGTGGAAATTATTGAGATTTTTGACTTTCATCCTTACCCAAGAGGAAAAAATGCAAGCAGCTCAGAACTATCTGCAGTAGGAAAAGGGAGTTTCCTATCCTGTTTCAGTCCCATTTGGTTGCTCTGTGTTGTGAAGTTATTTGCGATGGGTGACTTATTCCTGTAATTTATAAAGGCCTTCTAATAGAAGAGATGAGATGAGGCAATGGAAGTTGGTAAGGACTTCCTGAGTATGAGGACCAAAGCAGCTCATAACTTGTGTTCCCCCCGCTTCTGCTCTATTCATTCCCTGAACTGGCATTATTCCTTGTACTTTTACTGAGCAGAGACAAGTTAAGCACCTCCCACTACTTAAGTCTCAGCCACACTCAGAGACCTTAATGAAGGTTAAACTTCCTGCAGACTAGATTTCAAAACATAAGTATATTTTTGAATGCAATTAAAAATCTTAATAGGTTTCCCAAAGTCAATCCAGAATAAAGAACATTCCTCTTTGGCAGCTTGCAAATAATGGAGAAAATGCTAACCACAATGTCTCTGAAGCTATCCCTAGAGTCAAACTGGAATTTTTATTGCTGCACTGGCTTTTTAGTCATGCCACTTTTCAGCACTGTTAGTTTTAGAAGTGAAGGATAAATCTATGAGCAAGAGTTTCTGATGCCTTTAGAAGCAGTTTATTCAGCCTGTGTTGTTTATGAACTACAGGTCATTCAATTTCTTTCAAACCTCTGCATTGCTAAGGTTTCCAGGAAGTTGTCAGTACTGCGGCACATATTAACAACTAATGTTATACACAGCACTAAGGGTGGTTATAATTCCATGCTGGTGGAACTTATCCATGTTCAGATGTGGTGGTTGGCCTTGGCTGGACACCAGATGCCTACCAAGTCACTCTATCACTCCCTTCCTCAACATGACAGGGAGAGGGAGAAAATAAGATGGAAAAAACCTTATGGATCAAGAAAAAGGCAGTTCAATAAAGCAAAAGCAAAAGTTGTCCATGCACAAAAAAAAAAAAGCAAAATACTTTATTCTCTGCTTTCCACCATCAAGCAGTATCCAGTCACTTCCCAGGAAATAGTGGTTAGAATGGAAGACAAATATCATACATAATGGAAGGCCATGCTTCCTCCTTTATTTTATATCTGAGCAGATGTCATCTAGTATGGAATATCCCTTTGGTCAGTTTGGGTCAACTGTCCTAGTTATCCACTCCCAGCCTACTGGGAGTGGATCTTGCCCAAACCCAGCCTACTGGTGTGGGTGCAGAATGTTGGAGAGAGAGTGCTGATGCTGTGCCAGTTGTGGGTGTCCTTGCAACCAGCTCAGCACCTTATTGTTTCTATGCCATATAACTGCTGAGAGCAGTTATAACCCCTTATATGTATATAGCAGCATTTCAACTGTTACACCCTAAATTTGGACTTTTCTGCATTATTGAATACACAGAACAGTGATTGGGCATTTATAAGACTTTCCAGACACAAAAAGTTGTAGTGTGATAAATCTCCTTATCCTATGTGCTCATGAGCTGAAAGTAATTTAAAATGTAGCTCTTTTTGAGAACAGATATAGAAATATTAGGGAAAAAATATTCTTTTATTGGTTAGCACCATTAAATCTTCAAGCACCCTCATTACTGGCTAGGAACAGGAGTAACAACTACAACCCCCTCTTTTCTGGTCCCCATAAATCTGAATGTCCTATGTCCTACAAGTGAACAGGTTATAAATAAAAAAGACATAAATTTATGAGTTCTCTACACAGAATGTTTTGCTCCCATATGAGAATCAGTAATAGCCATTAAAGCACAAATAACATGATTTCACCCTTATGCTAAACAATGTCCTTTCAGGTTATCAGATGCTAAACATGGTCATTAAGATCCATCAGAGTAAAGGGAAAAAAAGAAGTCAAAGGGAAAAAAACAGTGAGTTCTGCTTTAGGACCTGCTGATCAGTAAAAACATTTTTAATTATACCTAGAAGAGATTCCTTCCAGGTGCAAGCTCATATGTATGTAATTCCTAGAAGTTTACACGGACAAGCACTCCCCAATACATATCAAGTGTCAAACTGCTTGTAAGAAAGTCTTAGATGACTAAATTCCAAAATTATATATGTTTACTATTATCCCCTGAGTTTAGATGGTAAAGTATTAAAAGGCAAAACCAATCTACTCCTTCTCTGACCAAGACTATCCCTTTGGTGTGATTTTGGAGGATTTTTGCCTCGGTGTATGCACATTTTAAATATTATGTCTTCATGTGTACACATATATTCTCATATGTGACATATATACACATATTGATGTGTGTGTATAAAATGTGTATCTGCTACATATGTTTGAGGTATCTATTTTCCATAGAGTTTGTGGTTGGTTTTTTTTGTTTGTTTAAACCCCTTATCCAATTTTGACATCCTAAATTTTTGTTTCCAGGAGTCCAAGGACGAGTACCGAAAGATGCATGCAGAGTACAAAATGCATCTCTGGGAAGAAAAAAAAAGAAGAAAAACAACATTACAAAAGCAAACTGCTTCCATGACTTATCCCTCTGTCTCCCACCAAGACTTCCTGGCAAACTCAATGCATACATTTGTTGCAGGGCTATGTCAAGCATATCACAGTCTTCAGATCAGTGCATACGTATAGCCTTGCACATAGTCAGAGTGTCAGTAGATACCATGATTACAATTATGACAAGATCTGACTTGGATGTATGCTGTGTCAGAAGTCTGATGGGCCAGGTTTGGAGAGCTGTGTTTTGGTATGCAGAGTGTGTTATTGCAGGGCTTTCAGATGTGAAGAGGTGACATTGCTTTGTGACTGGCTCAGGGGAACAGGGAAGAGCTCTTCCCTCTCTTTCCCTTTTTGAAGATACTGAAGGAAGTTATTCCACATACCCTGCTATATAAAAGACTGCAGATGAGGACAGTCTGAAAAAGCAAGATAGAAACCAGGGCATTCCTTTGTTTTTTTTCAATGTATGGATATATACCTTGCATTGTAATTTGTTTCCTCAATGAGATTTCTCTGATACGCTGATGTCTCATTAATTTTTGTTCTGAAAGTATTAATCCAAACCTTTTAAATTTTCACTAATTTCCTTTGACCTCACAACTATCCATTACATTGATTTTGGGTTTTTTTGAGGCTTACTAACAAATTATCACCAGACTGATTTCATATGGAAAACCCCCTACCTTTCTCTCCAAGCATTAATATGTGTAGGGCTTTTTTTATATTCCTGACCTCTATAAAGCAAACCCATGGCCAGTGCAGAAGCAGTTACCATGTTGCCTAGTGGATTGTTGCTTAAGGGGATAAATTTGGTGTCCTGGAGGTGGGATAAAGTATGGTTTGGCAAATACATTTGGGCTGTGATGCTGTGAGTTATCCTTTCCAAACAAGAGTTTCTGGGTGGTATTTTGAAGCTGCTGTTTTCCTGGATATGATAACACTGCAAAACGTGTGTTGTGTTAGAGGCCATGTTGTATTAACACTGCACATTTAATAATCTTTTCTTATGACCTTTTTTTCCCCAGAAGTGGAAATGATAACAAATGAGCTCATGCTTCAAGGACTTGTGCACCTCAAGGTACCTTGGAGCACAGCCAGGGCCTAGAAAGGAGCAAACCAGGCCCACAGTGGGAGCTGCCAGAGGGGAATATCTCACCCTTGGCCTCTCTCACAGATGACCCTTGGCCTTCCAGCTGGTTGGCTGGTGAGAACCTGAAAATGCCACTTCCACCCTTTTGGCTCAGGGCTTAGGTGTGAAACTACGTAACTCCCTGCTTGCTGCGAGAACTTTCCTGCATTTCTGGTAGGGGCCATGGAGGGGGTGATGGCTCCCTCAGCCCGGTGCCCCCAGCTCATGGCACCCACAGCCCTGTGGTCAATCAGTGCCACCCAAGGGTTTTGGTGCAGCTCAGCACATCATGGGCACCCAGCTGCTGGAAGAGTGAAGGGGAGTGCAGGGAGACCAGGGCTGTCCCTTCCCCTGGGGCACTCCCACAGCAGCAAAGCAGGGCCTTCCCCAGAGCTCCTGCTGCCTCTGGGCCCCCTGCACATTTGGCCTCCCTGCCAACACCTCTCGCAGGCATGACATGGCCCGTCATGGGCAGTGAGGAGCAGGAGCTGGGAGCCCAAAATGCAAATGTTCCCATTGACTGATGTTGACATGTGCTGAAATGGAGAGATGGTGAAAATGGCACCTTCTTGGCAGGGCCTCACTCAGACTCGCTGTGCTTGCCCTTGTAGCTTTGGGAAGCTCTTCTCCTCACCTTTCCAATTACACTTCCACTTGCACTACAAAAATCTTGCTCACCTAGTCCTCAGGTACTGAAAGAACTTGGCTTTTTTTCTTTAAGTCCTGCCTGATTCAATTTTGTATACTGTCTTCCAGACAGAGGTGAGACAACATCTCTCTTCAGAGTAGGTTCTCACATATCTTGGTCTATCTGTCTGCCAACAAAGGATTACACAGGGTCCTTCAGTGTGGTGGGCAGCGGTGTCTCACATAGAGGAGGCTGAGGTTGTAATATGGAATGTTGGCTTATACGGGGACTCAAACATCAACAGATAAGAATAGCAGAATTTTTTCTTCAGAAATGGACATTTGCTTTGTACAGTCGCTGCAGCCATGAGTCTCAAAGGCAGAGAGAGAAGAGATAAGGTATTATATAAACAAATCCCAGGACTCAAGATATTGGCATTTCCAAACGTTAAGAGAAAAAAAAAAAAAAGGAAAAGAAAAAAAAAAAACCCTGCCTTTTTCAACCCCAATCTTCACATTTAGCTTTAAAAGTACTCCATCAGCAAAATTCAGCATTTTACCACAAGAAAGATTTTGCACAGAAATCTATGATGGAAAAAAAACAGTTTAGAAATGTGGGCATTAAGAAACCTCCATCCTCTAGTCAATTCAAATATTCAAAATAGTCAGTTCAGGGATGAAATAATGCAGGACACTTTTACCGGTGTAGCCTATGAATTGTGAGATGCATTTTCACATAGTAGCATATTGATGATCTATATTTTCAAAACCTAGATGCTCTCTCCTCCTAGACAAAGTTTGAGCTCACATCTTGGTCAATGCTGTCTTGTGAGTTTAATTTTTATATTTCATTCTTAAATGGACATACATTTTTGGCTAGAGAAGTAGGGAAAACAATAAATTTCAATGCAAAATTTAGTACAATTCCAGGCTAAAATACCTTATCATTCCAAAATCCAAAAACGTACATATTCAAGTAACTGTAGGGAAGTAATTTTCCCCATTTCTGCTGCTGGTGCTCATGAGCAGATCTACAAAGCTCATACCTTACTATGCCAAAAGACTGCTGGCACACATTTTTTTATATGAAACAGACAGTCTGTAATTAAACACTTGTAGATGGCTGAACTCAGTGAGTTATGAATGCTCTGGGACATATAAAGAATCCCTACAGCAAGAATTGATTCCATTATTTGAGTCAACAAAGCAAATGAGTTCTAGGCACAATTTAATGAAGTCTGCAAGACAACATAGTTATACTTCTCTTTCATTTAAATGTTCTTATGAGAACACTGCACTTACAAAATGCACTTTTTTTAAAAATGTGGGGAAATGAGCAAGAAAGGAACATTCTTCATGTTTTAGTCAAAACGTAACAGCTAATGTTCCTAAAAGAATAGCTCAGATTAAAGGATGTGTGAAGCCTGTAGAAAATACCATAAATTCTTCTGGAGACAAAATCTGAATATTTCTGCTTTTCTCCCCTCTGAATAATACCATCCCTCATTTCCACAGATCCTGAGAGACCATTTAATTCCTACTATTTAGCTCTGCAAGTGCTGGTGTAACTTATATTAGGAGGTCTATGGTAAGGTTGACCAGGTTGATTGTGATTTTGTCTTGTGAGCCATAGATGCTTTGCAGCAACAGATGAAAGTTACAGAATTTTTTAGCTGTTTGGTTGAGAAGAGTATTCAAGGATTTATGGATTCTGTGCCACAATAATAGGTTGTTTTGGGATCTTCAATTTGTGAGGATCTATTAGTGCTGGTCCAGGATATAGCTCCTGGCCCATTCTTTGCATATATAGCACAGGTGCCAGACAAATCCTGATTCTGATTTCTGAGCAGCTTTCCATTAGCTCAAAATCTGATATTTACTGTATAGGTATAAATATACATATAATGCCCTTGCCACTCCCTAGGAAGGCAACATGACTCCAGTTTATGTGTGAGCAAACTTAAAACAGTTTGGGAAACGTTGAATATTTGGGTTTGATTTAAAAAAAATATTTTGACATTTCTGAACTGATTTTTTTCCTAAACATATTGGTCTCTGAAAATGCCAATTTGGGATGAAAATAGTTTGGAAAATATCAGCCTTTTTCCCTAGGAAGGAAATTTCATCTGTCAACTCACTGTATCATCCAAAACAAGTCAAGGGCAGAAATAAGCAGAAAACACATGTCCTAAATAGGTACCTTTCTGTCTATTGCTGAGCCCAAGGAGTTTAGCTCAAATGAGAACCATTTGGCATGGGCTGCTTGCCTTTTTTTTTTTAATGGCCTAATTTTGCAGCAGTAGCCATGACTATCATAACAATGAAAACAAAGAAAAACATGGAATTTGACTCAGACTTAGCACATTCTGTCTGCCCGTTAGGGGAAAGTCCAACCAAAACCTTCACTCCCAAACACACGCTAAATTTTCAGGAGGTTTGCCTAGGGATTCATAGCTTCTACCTCAATTTCGTCTCTGCTACCAGTAATTGTACCAGATGTGTTTATGAAAAACAAACGGCTGGCTTCCATATTTTTCTAGCAGATTTATGTTCTACATCACCTTGGAGTTATTCAGTTACAAAGGAAGAGAAAGAAAGTGTCTTTAAGCCAAATTCTTTGTCCTCATAATTTTGGCAGCATCAGGGGCTTCTAAATTAGCTTTTGTAGTTAATCCCAACAGGTCATGCTGCTCTGGTTTCTGACTTCCTTTCATTTTGTGTGATCACTGACAGTTGTTCAGTCAGGAGGAAATCTGCTTTATCCTTTCAACTTACTGGAAGCAGGCTCTGCTGAGTGCTTCCCTCTTATCCCTAACGACAGGTCCTGCACAGTGCCCTGCATTAGTTTCACTGTCAGCAGGTCTCATCAGTAGTTGCAGCAGAGGACTTCTTCCTCAGATGTATATAGGTACTCGCCTATAGTTCTATAGTTCCTGTTTACTAATGCCCTAAATTGCAGTCAGAGGATTAAAAATGCATGACCCACCATCCTGCCTGATCTTTCCTTAAGGAAACACTTTTTCTGCCTATCAATTAAAAAGAAAGACTATGAAAGAATATCCAAACAGGGTAGGCATGATTCAACCATTTATGGGTCTCTGAGAGTAAGTATGTTAATATTAGATTGCCTGCTTAATAAAGGCTCAGGCTTCAATCTTGGACACACAGCTTTGTAATTTCTCATTTTTGCAGGTGATGATTAAAGGCAACAGACTCTTTCCTTGGAAAGGTGTCTGCTCCCTCTCCTTCCTTCCTTCCTTCCTTCCTTCCTTCCTTCCTTCCTTCCTTCCTTCCTTCCTTCCTTCCTTCCTTCCTTCCTTCCTTCCTTCCTTCCTTCCTTCCTTCCTTCCTTCCTTCCTTCCTTCCTTCCTTCCTTCCTTCCTTCCTTCCTTCCTTCCTTTCATCCAAAATCTTTTGCAAGATAGTTTTGTAGTTACCTCTATAGCTGTTGGATTAATTTTTTCAGTTCCATATATTGAGCCTATTTGCCTTCTTCTCCCACTTGAAATGTTGAAAATGTTTTTGAGTAAGTCTTTGTTGTTTTACAGTAGAGTTAGCATTTGAATGGAGAAATACTTTAGGCAGAAAATTATTGCTAACAATCCTTATTTTCTTTAAAAAAAAAATAGAGTCTCTTTCTTGGCAGTAACATCTGTGAGAAATGGGATCCTCACAAACATTTGGGAAAACTCTCTGCTGCCAGCTCCACACATCACTTTATTTTCCCCTCTGTAATGTGTTGCCTTTAAAACTAATAACTAAATAAGAAGATGTAGAAACCAAAAGATTGAACTGCAAACCTTACTCATGTATTCATGGTGCTGGAAGTGAGTGCCACAGCCCTGCCAAAGTACAGGAAAGCTGAAGGCACATGTGCTTCACTGAGGTTCCCAGCACAGCAGCCTACAGCTGGCCAGGTAGCATGGATGTAGCTATGTCAGCTATGTATTACATATATAGCATGTATGGAATAGCTGGCACTGCTAGGCTATTCTTATCTGCAGAAAGCTGGAGGAAGGGGTTTATTACACACGGGAAGAGTGATGCTGTAGATGATACATCTCAGTCAGATTGGAGACTGTTCATAATTCAGAGTAAAATGAAGGATAATATACAACATAGAGCTGAATGTACTGAGTTCTTTAAAGGACGTTTCTGGACACAGTGCTTGATATTAGTTTCTTGTACTTTGTGAATGAAGTATTTATTTTTTGAAGCTTGAAACTAGTGCACTGTGCATGAGAGAGAGAGAGAGAGAGAGAGAGATGATGGACACAACCACAGCATACCCTTTTCCCTCTCAGCTCTCTTCCTTCCAGTATAAAAAGCATACAAAAACCCCTAAAAGGAGCTGCAAGTGCTTGCGGTGCCAGGAATGAAAAGATTTTTTCTTTTAGTTAATTTTCTATGCAGAATTTGAAGAAAAAAAGGGAAGTAATTTGTTTGGAAGAAGGGCCAGGTCTTTTCATCTCCTCTGAGAACTAAAGAAAAATTGAGTTTTAACTTCTAGCTTGGAAGTATCTCTTCTGTGAGTGATCTGATAAAATTTTAAGGGACAAATTTGAGCTGTGATGGATGACTTGTGGTTGTGACTTTTCAGCAGAGAGGAGGAAAGGATATTTATCATTTAAGACTCATGGAAAAACCTCATAAAATAAGGACTAGAGTGGTAAACACGAACATGAAATGACTCAGGTTATTTAAAATGCAATGCAAAGCCTAAAAATGTGACCAGTGACAACCAGGGAGAAAAACTATAAATATAAGCCGTCATGAGAATCTGGCCTGTTAAAAATGGCTTTAGGAATCTGTGGGGGAAAAGCACATTAGAATAAATAAATGCTTGATACACTCACTGGATTACGTATTTCTATTTTTATAAATTTCTTTCTCAGAAGAGTCTGTTCTGAACAGGATGTCTGACCTCCTGCATAACTTAGGCCACACAATTTCACCCAGCCATTTCTGCATTAAGCCCCAAAACCTGCAGTTGAATCAGAATCTGTCTTTCACAAGGGCAGGACCTCTTACACAGAAGACTCCACCTGATGGTTAGAACTGTGGCCAGTTGGGTTTGCTCTTAAGAAAGTCTGTCCTGTTTCCAAGTTGAACCTTGCTTCAGCTGGCCTTTATATTCCTTGAAATACTAAATTTAAGAGCTCTTAAGTCTCAATTAGTTATTAGGGATGACTGGTACTCCACATTCCATTAACTGAATGTAAATGCCAGTGGGGATAGATTATGGCATGAGAAACACCCCCTGTACATGGAATTGTCCATTGTTTGGCACTCTGCAGTATCTGGTTCAATAGACAAAGTAATCTGTAGAAGATGATTTGAGGAATGGAACTGTGGCGCATAGAAATCTTTTCTCTACTTTTATGTGACCCTCATAATAATCAGAGATGTTTCTGAAACAAGAAAGTAGTTTCTATATACTTTGTATGAAACATTAGGTGATCGTGCTTATTTAGAATCAATAATTGCAATTATTTAGAATCAATAAGGGGATTTTATTTTTTTCACAAACTTTACTATGTATCTATCTACATACAAGTAATTGAAAAAACATATTGTAAGGATCAGTGAAAGAAAGAAAGACATGTCAAGGTCTAAACATCTGTGTTCTAGTGGCTACCCTGCATTTTGCAGGGATTTGGAGCCAAACATATTTCACAACTCCTAAGTTACCCTGTGATCTGCCAAACTGAGGAACACATTGATTTAAGATTCAAGTCAGATCCATTTGAATTTTTCTCTTTTTTTGCACAAGCTTCATTTTTTTTGCCTTTCCGAAGCTGAAAATAAATAATTACATATGATCTAAGACTTTTTAAAAAATGAAATTCACATCAACCTTGGGAATAAATCTACTTAAACTACGGTTCTAGTTTTGGCTACATGTCTCAAGGTTTTGCTACTACATATTTTTCCCTCCAAGAAGCGCTATAGTTCTCCTGTCTGTATTGCAACTCTTGCAAAAGAAGTGTGCTTATTTATTTTCTCCAAAATCTTATTAGAAAGGCAGCTCACATCTAACAGGAGTATTTTCTTCTTGCTCATTAAAAATGTCTGGTATTAGTATGAAATAATATATCATGTGCTTGCCTCAGGCACTGCAGTCTGGGAAGATGCCTAATGACATGCAGACAGGTTTCCTGACAAATTTGTACACAGCCACAGAAGAATCCAAAAGAAAAGTATAGGAATAAATTCCTGCAGATGGGTAGAGGTAACAATTAAAAACAGTATCTTAAGAAGAACAGGTAGTCTGAGGTGAATATGAGGTTTTTTTGGTCATTGATAGCAAGTGTTATGTGGATCCATGAATCACGTTCTGTGAAATCATTCCCACTATTTAAAAAACTTTGAAGTTTCTTCTTATTATGCAAGAGGATTTCCGCTCTATGGATTTCATTATTGAAAGGTACCTCCTGCAGGAACTTTTCATTGTTCACCCCTCAGTACCCCCTGCAAGACCTTTCCATCAGCATGTTACCTATTGTCAGCTTTCCCATAGAATGCCATGGGGGATGGGGACAAAGCCATTTGCTGCCAAAGGTAATCTGCCCTAGTTTTGCACCAGTAATACCCTACTGAACTGTGGGCAACTGTGCTTATATGGAGATATAGAGCAACAATTAAATCAGGTTGATTTGGTAGTAAAACATTTCACATCTGTTTTTGTGTTTTTTACAGTCTCATATGTCATTATCTTCCTGTTTTACTGTTCTAAAAACTGTTTTAAGTTTTCAGGTGGCTGAGAGATCACGGTCCTGTAAGGTCGTGGATTTTTCTTCCTTAATGTTTTGATAATGTTGCTGGAGAAAAAACATACAGGAAAGCACATTAACCACTTTTGCATGCTAATTTTACTGATCCTTTTTTGATTATGCTCACAAAGAGAGATTAAGTGCTACCATGTTTGTTTATTGTGTTAACTCTGCTTGCCTGAGAGTCTCTCTGCTACCTATGCCATCTATCTGACACTGAAATTCTCTGAAACATTCTGTGGAATATTCACAAGAATAGCCATCAAGCAAACATGACAGGAGGGTAAAAAATCAAAATATGTTAAAGATTTAAAGAAACTCCTCTGGCTGAACCAGAAAATACACGATACACACAGGAAATACATATGTTAGCTAAACAGCAATTCAGAAACATCCATGATATAGTAACAGATAACAAGCAGTAGAGCAGTTATACTGGGTAATGGAATAAGAGACAACACTGATGGTGTTTTTCCTCAGGCCAAAGTTGTCACAAATAATGATTGATGTTGAAGGTTAGATCTGATCAAATAGGACATTTTGAAGAAATTTTATTTAAATAAGAGTACTTAAAAATGCTTAAACAGCAAGTTAAAGTTTTTTTATAGAGAACATTTTTAGTTTTAATATAACCTGAGGTATAATAATGAAAAATACAATTACTAGGACATTAGCTTGTTTGGAATAATTCCTAGCATTTTCCAATAAGGAAACTTCAAGTTTCTAGAACAGTATGTAGTTCAAAAGCAGTTGTTGGATGTTCTGCTGGGTTTCATTTAATCCCCGGTTGGACTTGTTCATCTCCATTTAGTAGAAATACAGAAAGACCAAAAAAAAAAATCAAGGGATGTCCTATAATTACCATGTTAAACCAAGGGGTTTAGTTTAATCCTATTTTCACTCTCTTTCTTAAATATCCACATTATACTACCTTAGACAAGTGAGCACTTCCATGAAAAGGCCTTTTTCTTTTCAGTAGCTTGGTATATGTTTTGTTATACACATTTGTCCTGGGCATTATAGAGATTCATGCATAGGTATACCTAGATAAAATAAAATAAAATATAACAAAAGAAAACATTATTTCATTTGCCTCTCCATATTTTAAATACTAATTGTACTGCTAGTCTTCCTAGGGACTCCTGATCTTAGCCATTGGTCCACAATACTAAGTACTAAAAAATATATAGCAAGAAGAAAATCTCAGCCTCAGAATTTAGAGCTGGGGGAAGTTCAGAAGAAGACAAAAAAATGGGATTTGTTGCATAAGACCAAATAGACAACTTAATCCATTATTACAATCTCATGTATGTAGACTTTTTCAGATTTTTAATTTAAATTACTGTTCTTAAATACTTTGTGATGGAACAAAAAGCTCAATATTGTAAAGCCATATTTTATCAAAGACATTTGGATTGTTTCTGGGTGTTTTAACTGTGAAACTTGTATCTCTTTTTCATAGTATCTTTTATATATGCCTTATTGCTATATTTCTGTTTTATTCTCATCAAAACTAATAGACTCTCTTTATGATCCATTCACAAAGAACACAGGGAAAGAAACAGGTCATGTTGATGATACACTTTCATGGGTAATTTACAAAATTTTGTATGCTATGTAAACCCCTTGATTCTCCTCTAGGTTACATATAAATGCAAATGGATGCTTCTGCATATAAACAATGGCTTGAGGCAAATAGTTCCAGGATATGCGTTTGAGAAAAATTAGTATTTTGTAGCATGTCTCCAGTTTGACAAGGCTTGGTCCATGCTGGGATACTTTATTTTCTTTACTTGATATTTTGACTAGAATCACCTACAGCAACAGACCATTCTAGTAACATTCAGTATTTTTCCATACTTAGAGTCCACATTATTGGTCCTTCCTATTGCACATATGCAACATAATACAAGAGGTCATGGACCTCATGACAATGTAAAAGAGGAGTAGCAATTTATATATATACTCTAGTGTGAATGCAAATACTAGCTGCTGTTGGAAAAAAACTAAGAAACAATTAAATCCCTGGAAGAAGACCAAGGAAGTGGTAGTGAACTTCAGCACAAACACTGTCAGTGCAATGTAGGAAAACAGCATAAATAACAAGGTAGGTCTTATAAACAAACAAAACAAGATTGGAAACAACACTGAGATAGCAAAAGATGAAAGAGGGGCAGGAGGGATTTTTTTAATTATTTGAGCCCTTCCTAATTCAAAGTAACGTGAACGCACTTTCAGAGTAGGCAGAACTTTTGAGAAGGAATGAAAGAAATGGGTAGTCAGTACTTGTTGAAGAAAAGGGTGTCAACACATTTATAACTGGCTGCCAAAAATGCTCTGTTGATAAAGAGCTTTTCATGCACATTTGATACTTGTGCTCTCCAAAGAAAATTTACCAGCGACTCTGAATGGGAATGTTCACTTTTCTAAGTCAGAAGAAGTCATAAATATATCTTTATGACTATTCAGGAATTTAGTGAAAACTGTAGAATTCCACAGACATGTGAGATGAAGGTGTAAAATCAATGCTTCTTTTATTTTTCTGATTCCATTTAAATCAGACTTGCAAAGGCAAAGCATTTTGAAGAAAGCAAAAGTTGTTAAATAGCACAAGTAATAATTTTAGACAGTTTGCTGAGAAAAAATAATCTTTATTGGAGATCCAGAGTATTTCTGTCAAAAGCTTAGAAAAAATAATAAAATAGTCAAAACTTTGAAGTAAGTTCCACCTTATTCAAAGAAATTCCACTCTATTAGAAAAAAAATAGAACAAAACTAAACTAAACTAACATAAAAACAGGAAAAAGTCATCTACCCTGCCTGGTTGATGTAGGTACCAAATTAAAGCACTGGATTCATGTGATTGACTCATTGGGAATCTCTGACGTGAGACCTCAGCACGTTCCAGTCCTGGTTTGTGTGTGGGGGTGAGGAACACCCTGTTCACATATCAGTGTTATCCATATATGTCTGGAAATTCCGGCGTGGGCTGACACGAGCCGGCTTCTGCATGGGTGCAGCTCAGCACTCAGTAGAGAACAGGGGTGGACACAGCTGCCAAAGCTTGGCCAGGAACCTCCCTCGAGGAATGTCAGGAATGCCCTCAGCATTTATTCAGCAGGAAGCTATTGGCTCAAGTCACACGTCAGCAATTGCATAAGTTTCTTTAACAAAGCAATCTGGGTCTCTTCAGAATAGAGATGGGCTGGCTTCTTAGTTGCACGGGTAGACAATTATTTGTTTCCATTATATTAAATCCTCTAAATAAGAGATCAGTTTTTGCATATCTATTTCTGTTTGCTTTTTGCCTATTAACTAGTGTTGTCTTTTGGCCCCACTGTCGGTGATAAGTATTGCTGAAATAATTTTGATATATTTGAATCTAGCAATAGTCACAATTTCTTCTTAGAGTAATAGAGGTGGAATGACAGATCAGAATGATAAGCAGTGATAGATTTAAAGAGACAATTTTACTGGCTTGCTGTTAAAAACAGTCAAAGTAATAAATTATGAATGTAACAGAAAGTCAGTAGTGAAGAAGGACTTCAAATTTGCTTCAGAGACCCTGTTACAATCCTTTCAGAATGTAAATATGGTTTGACAGTGAGAAAAGAAACATAAACTTTTAACTTCGGGGTTTGTTTGTTTGTTTTTAAAATAAATATCTCTATTGGTAAATAAGTAAAGTAAGTTAACAAGAGATGTAAATTTTCGAGGCTGCCCTTAAGCAGCTACATTAGGGAAGTGGTCAAAGAAATACAAATAAATTTCCAGTGTCTTACAAAACTGCCTTCCTCCGGCTTGCTCAGGGTTTGTTATTATAAATGCTGTGCACTTGAGCCTAAAGGCACTAGTGTATTTACTTCAATGTCTTAATCATGTGTGTAAATCTAAATAATCTACAAAATTCTTTGAAGATTTGACACCTTGCAAGTTCAAGCATTTGCAGCAGCTGGTATACAGCTTGGGACACAGAGAGAACTATTGTCAAAACCAAGTTTTTCTGTCCTTTTCAGCAATGGTATGATCCACAGAGACATTTTATGAATTAAGATCATACTCTAAGCCTGAAAGGACAAGTTCTCCATAATAAAACATAGTACTCCATCATCATCATCTATGCATGAATGCATCTTTAATTACGAATTTGACAACTGGCATATATGCATAGGATAGCAGAGCAGAGCCATATTCACTGAAGTGGGTTCCCACCACAGCTGCCTGTTGAAGGGTGGGATTATTTTCTTTCTTTATTCTGCAGCTTCTAAGTTTGTGTTAAGTTCAGGTGTTTCCTCCATTGCTTTTGAATCACACACACAAACACGCACATACACACACACACACACACATATATTAAAAAATCCCAACAAAAAAACCCAACCAAAAAAAAGCAACCCCCCCCAAAACAAAAACAAACAAACAAAAAAAGAAAAAGAAAAGAAAACCGTAAAAAGCCCCCTTAAAACACAAAAAAAGAGCCCACATTTGTCTAGTAAAGGTTCAAGCATAGGAAATCTTGCTATAGTTGAGCAGTAATGTTTTAATTGGGAGAGCAGTTTTCTTCAAATCCTAAAAAAAAGTATTACCTGGGGAAGAAATTGGCAGCAGAGATGTACTCATGGAAATCCTACACACATTTTTTATTTCCTATATTTATACATAGATGTGTGTTTGTGACTGTATACATGTGGGTTTTGCTTTTCTGTTTAAAGAGTAAAGCTGAAAGGAGATAGATGACATTTTAGAGGCTTTCACTTTGCCACAGAAGCAGGCCATTATACTCTCTGCTTATACAAACTATGTATACATTCAATGAATGTTCAGATACATAGATATTAGCTTTATTTTACCTATTTTACTTACGCTGTCAGTTCCTCATAACTTGACTGGAAGCCAGACATTTTCCACATTAGACAAATGGTGTCTGAATGTTCAAATACAAATGAAAAAATCCATTTGGCTTTTGGTCAGCAGCATTGCATTAAAATACCATATACATAAACACATGCTTGTGTATGTATTGACTGTATAGATTATAGTTCCAATTTCTGCTTGGTCTATATTTTGAGGAAAATTATTCTTTACTCTGGTGATGCAAGTATGTATTTCACACTCATCTTCACCAGGCTGGATTTTTATACACAATTTCTTCTAATTACACTGGACTTCCTCTAAGAAAGTAGGTCATGAATGGCCTAAGTTTCACTAACCAGACAACTGAAGTAATCAAATACTCCTTTATTATTAAATTCTGTTTAGATTGACAGACCAAAAAGAGGCTTTAGGGAGATGATATTTATTTATTTAATTATGAGAATAGAAACCAGGTTAGATCATCTCTATCTCTACTGTGTCTCTTTTCATTGGTAGAAATTAATGTAGTTTACAATTTCTTAATAGAATGGTAAAGAGTTAATACATACTCCTTTATAGCAAAATAGTCTCACGTTTTTAATTTTCTGGTTTAGAAACTCACAGAAATGCTACCACTAGTATATAAGTAAAAAGACTGATATGTCTTTGGAGCACAGCCTCAGCCATCATCTTTTACCAAATAACAGTACAAATCCTGATTAAACACTTTTCATTAATTTTCTTTTTATAGTGTCCACTTTAAGAGTAGAAGAAAAGAATGCAAGATAATGATTTGAAAAGATAAAATGCCACATGCTGTTTTGCAGAAATTGCATGGTAATTCTAATGGAACATCTTAACTGCAGGAAACCAGAGTAACTGAGTAATAAATTGTGTCATTACTATCTCTCTTATGTCCTGATAAATTTCAAAGTTCTCACCAGACATTTTATTTTTTAACAAAGTGAATTCAGCATGAAAAATGCTGCTTCATTTTGTGTTTTCTTGGGAAAGCAACATTGTTTCATATTCTTAGTATAACTGAGACAGCAAACAAGTGGCACTATAGGAACAATAACACTGGAAATGGCTCTAGGTTTGAAAATAGTTACAAAGAGTTTCTTAAAGGTAGGACTACACACACCATAAGTAATCGTGCATGTAACTGTAAGATGAACATAGAGATACAGAACTATATAGTCTGCAAAGGACGTCTGGAATTCACCTGGCCCATTTACCTACACCCATCATACAGTAGTTTTTGCCAGCATCAGCAAGGCATCTTTAAATCGAAAGAGCACTTAAAAGTCAATCCCCGTTCTGTTGAGAATATTAAAGAGTAAACTATTTTCTTGTAGTCAGCCCATCCACAGAACATAGGAACTTACTCAAGTGTTATAATACTAATGAGAAGTAAAACTGAGAAATTGCTAGGACTGTCATGTTGCTTCTGACCTACAGAGTACTAAATAGGTTAAAAAAACCACAAAAATTTAGCTTGTGCACAGGAGTAGTATCAAAGCCAACAGTAAAAATAATAGAAGCTCTTACTGTTTGTGAAAAAACAAAACATCAGGCAAACCAAGTAATATCAGCATCCCCATGTACCAGATGAAGTATGTTTTGACTTGTTCAAGAGAACATGCATTAAAATAGCTATCCATTCCACAGTACAGAAGCTGAGAGCTTCTGAGATACCTCAATCCATTCTCAAGCTGAGAGAACAAAAAGAATCTATTCTGATTTGAGGTAGGATAATAACCTTTTTCATTGTTTTGGAATGTTTGAGATACACTATTAATGGGAGAAATCCAGATGATCTTAGAAAATGGCATGGAATAGTAGCTTGTTATACGGGTTTTATAGATTTGGCTGCCTCTCTTCATGTCATAAATGACAAAAACAAAAATATCTGGAACACAGATCAGTAAAATGGCTATTGCTTTTAACTGGTCATTGGGTACAAAACTACAAGAAGATAATAAAAAACTATAAAACATCTGCTCTTATATGAGATTGTACTCCAGAAATTGCCAGAGTTGAAGGTTAGTCAAACTTTTTCTACTACTTGCTCAAAAGATAAAATAAATACAATTGAAAGGATAAAGATAACCCAAGAAACTTTTGTCTTGAATTTTCCATTCATTTGTCCTTTAGTTCTTGGAAATGTATGGTAGAAATATACGGTAGCCAGCATCTAATAGAAAAATCTGTATATATACATCTGGTTTCAATATTAAAATGGCATTTCTATAACTTCCAGTGTATTACACATTGGAAGATAACAATGATATGGAAATAAGGACTATAAAAATGGTGGTTTTGAGATTTAATAAACAAATACATCTCTTTTAAAAATTTGCTCCACTATTCTGTGTAGATTCCTAATAGCTGCTAGTACCATTCATTAAAAAAATTTGCTTCATACAATGTATATATGTATACTCATAGAAGCATTTGGGTCAGAAGGGACCTTAAAGATCATCTAGTTCTCAGCTCTCTTCCACTAGACCATGCTGCTCAAAGCCCTGTCCAACCTGGCCTTGAACACTTCCAGGGATGGGGCATCCACAGTGTCTTTGGGTAACCTGTGCCTGTGTCTCACCACCCTCACAGTAACAAATTTCTGCCTAGTATCCAATCTAAATCCACCCTCCTTCAGTTTAAAACTATTTCCCCTTGTCCTATGCATACAGGGATTTTATTATGTACTGTTTCAATGCTGCTTATCTAATTTGTTTTTGCAGTATCTTTGTCCTACTGGAAGGTTAAAAGTGAAGAAGGACATAGTTGTTCCCAAGGAGCAGAAACTGAACTCTTACAAATGTTTGTAATGTAAGATATTATTCTCTCTCTTTTACTGTAGTTTGTTGAAGCTTATTTTCTTTCATGTTTTATAAAAAATTGTGGCATTTAACAGTCTTCAATAGCCAAACTAAAATTTTTCTTTAGATGCCAATGATTAATTTTTTTTGTGTGTATTCAAAGAATTTGGTTTTTTCCACTACCTCAACTACAGCTTCACACAAAAACAATTCCCAGTTAAACCCTCCTTTTACTCTTGTGTTTACTCAATGAGCAGTTGTCTATTGTCTTTCAAGCAACAAAGTGAGCATGTTCATTGATTAATGGATATATTTAGATATCTTTCTTAAAAGCGTCATCCCCTTTGTTTGCTTATTAAGGAGAAAAAAAATCTCAAATACAGTTTCTTCAATGACACGTTGCTTATTTTTTAAAATAGGTTGACAAAATGAGACAGGCTTGTCAGGATACTGTAGTTACTCCTGTCAAGGCCATTCTATGTCTTTATTTTCCCTTAGAGAGTAGCGTTCCTCTTAAAGCTCTTATGGACATTTCCAGGCCACATTTATCAGATGTTTGTGCCTAAATGATCAAGCATTGCCACTTGCACATGTCTGATATTCAAGCTTGGTGTAATTTTTCATGTTTAGAGGGTGGCATGTTCTGGGAAAAGAAAACATTATGCTTCTTCAGTCCATCCTGACCTTCTCAGCCAACCTTTCTTTGAAGGCCCTGACACAGACTAACAGTGTCTGCCCCATCTGATGTGACAACATCAGTGCCTATTTCAGAAAGAGTTTTGTCACAGTAAATGTGTTTCTGTTTGTTCTGGTAAATCTGGTAATGTCAGAAATTAATCTTGTCCAGTCTGGTTTCCTAGATCCATGACTGTAGAAGGAGGAATTTAAACAGAAACCAGAGCTGCTGACTATTCATCAAGGAAATATTTTATATACACAGTTAGAATTCCTTTACCAAGCTTGTACATTAGTATATTCAGTTTACTTTATGGAGAGCTTGCTTTCCAAATATTGTTCAATCCAGTGTCTGGACAAGGACTTCACTGCCTTTGTTTTAAGCAGTGCATTAAATACTTCTCATCTCTCATATTAGCTAACTGCTTCCTATATGGCAGAGCTGCAAAACTTACATATTATCACCCTTAATTTCCTACGATTTACAAAATTTTCCTTATATTAAAATTAGATGACTTGACAAAGTAGGAAAACATGTGGTCTACTTACAGTGTTTGAAAGGTTTTTTCAGTCCTTAAAAAAGAATAGGGTCCTCATACATGCTCTGTGGCGACTCATAAAAAGAATGTGCAAAATGCAGTGAAAGCAAAGCCCAGATGAGGTCCTGACATGTTGGATACTATGTCCTTAGCCAGAGAAAACTTTCACTGGCTTTCATGCACTAGAGAGAATATTTATGGTGCCAGTTTATAATCTCAGCTGCACCAGTTCAACAGTCCTGAAATTACACTTCTTTCAGCTGCTACTAGAATTAGAACTGATTTCAAGTAACAAGGACATGTATTACAGGCTTGTGATTCAAATTGTTTCAGTAACACTACTTTAAAGCAATGAGATTTTGATCCAAAAGGTGTAGAAAGCAAAAGAGTTAATATATTTTACACTTATTTTTATCAAGTTCAGTGACAAGTAAAATCTGAGCTCAGCTGTCAAGCAGACAGCTCAGCTCTGTAATCATGGAAGATGGAACTTGTTCCTTGCATTTCTCGTTATGGCCAACAGTTCATTTTCTAAAAATATGACTGTGGAAAAAGTTAGAAATGTTTCAATTGATTCAGTTCTCATTTATCAGTCAGGAATTTACTCCACAGCTATAAACAAAGTCTCAGCATTATGCAATCACATAAATCAGACTATAATGAGCACTCTACATTTATTTTGTCCTGAATAGTCTTACACTACTTTAAATGTATAAATTCATCAGTACTCAGTTTTTGCATTGCTTTGCAGGACTTTGTGTCTAAAAACTACAGCAAGGAATTTATCAGGGGAGCCGAAGTCAATATTGAAATTCACACGAAGTGCCTGGAGACATTCCAAACCCACCTGGGCACATTCCTGTGCCACCTGCTCTGGGTGACCCTGCCTGGGCACAGGGTGGGACTGGACAATCTCCAGAGAGATCACAATTCTGTGATTCTGTAAACTCTGATACTGTGCCTTGATTTCAATATCTAGAGGCAGCACCTGAACACAAATACCGAGAGGAAAACTGAAAGAGGAGCATATTTATATATTCTCAGTTTAAAAGTGTGAAAGAAAGACAAAGTACCCTAGCGTTTATTCAAATCTTTACAAATATTGCTGAGAAGAAAGAAAAGTACAAGAAGAAAGAATTCTATGTGAATTAAAATTACTGAGCTAAAGTATCAATAAGTGGCCAGCTCAGGACCTGGCTAAACCTAATATGCCACAGTAAATCATATAATCCCCCGTTCTTTAATCTTGGCTTCCAGACAATCAGACAAAGTACCCCTGGGAGACTGTGGCCAACACAGAAGATGTTGACATGAACTTATTATTTATAGCTCAGGTAGGCAATACACTTTGAGATTCTTTTTTGCTGACACATGAAGCATGACTAGAGTGGGTTTAAGGAAATAACTCCTGCCCTCAGCATTGAATTCATCTAGATTCTTTATGCAGCACAGATAATAGAGAAACACAGAGAAAGCATAGACAAACATGTTCTTCAAAGTATGATTTAGCCTCCTTTCAAATATAACAAAAAAAAGATAAATGGGGGAAGCGAAGCAGCAGCCATGATACAGTGATTTTTCAATCAAAACAACGTTGGAAATGATGCATGTAAGAGAATATGTGATACTTTTCATTACTTCATTTGCTATCAGTTAGGAGATCAGAGAGCCAAACACCAGCTATTGTGATTGGAAATTTTTGTTCCTGAAGTTATGGGGAAGTACTGGTTAAATGAATAGTTACCCACAGAGTAAATGGTAAGTCTAAGAGATGAAATGGATCACTTAGAATGGACACTGCCAGAAATACCTGCACTTGTGTTGGGCCCCTTATGCAACAGTTGTTTAATCAATAATCAAAATATATTTATTGTGAAAATGCAGTTCATGTCACTTTATGTCTGATGAGCTCTGGTGACTGTACCCCAAGGTCACTTAGTGAAATAACTACTGTGGAGATGGTGTCCCTTGGGAGAAATTCAGTTATGCCCTTCCTGCATAAAGATGCACAGAGCACTATGGTGCTGAGAGTACACACAGCTTAAAGGGATGCATTTGCTCCTGTCTGACTTTCAGACTGTATCAGAATCACCTCAAAATAAAAACCTGCTGATTAACACAATTTAAAACCTTGGAAGCTAATAAACACCATTAAAACCAGACTACTTTTCTGCTCAGTTGGACCTTTAGTCAGTAATACCATGCTGAAAACAGGATTTGAGAGTTCAGCTTAAGGTTCACAGTCCTTTACAGAGTACAAACTGAGTAAATGATTTAATGTGCCCTCCAATATAGACTGTGACAGTGACAATCATTGCCTTGCACACTTATTGTATATCCCAAGAGTTTTTCTGAAGACATAAATCCACAGAAGTTCTTGTCCTTAAAAATCTGCTTATTAGATTTAGAGAGAAAGAAAAAAATGGAAAGCAACTGATGGTGAAATATATTTAAATATTTTTTTCAATCTTGCTATGTTGCAAGAAAGGAAACACAGGTGAACAGTTTTACTTAGAGAATGTATGTTCTAATTTGTCCATGAAAATGAAGGGATATCCTTTACAGATTGAGCAGTATTTTTCCTTGAAATTACACAAATATATGTTGTATTGTCATACATAATCAGTATCTTTGTGAAGGAGATTGATAACACACCAAATAGAAATAGACTAGTGTCTTTAAGTCAAATCATATGAGGAATAAAATGCATACATAATAAACTGAATACACCATAGATCTTATTCAAAAAACATGACAATTACATTTTAATTAGGTTGAAAAATAATCAGTGTTGGTTTTAAATTTTTTTCTGGCTTTCTTCATCTTTTTGTAATAGAAGTGAGCTGCAGAAAGAGAAAGACTTGAAGGACAGGAGCATGATGTAATTTTGGCAGCATGCTTAAAAATATTTTATCCTTTTAATTTTAAAGTACAATAATTTTGAAGTATAAAATTGCTTAGAGTGAAGAATAGGAAAGAAAAGAGATTGCTCTTCATCAGGCTAAGCATGGTTCTTTTTATTGCTTTAAAAGCTTTCATTGCATGTCTTTTATGATCTTAGCTAGCATCAAAAGCTACACAATAGATTAAACAAAGAGTTTCAGGTCACCAACTCAGAGGGGTCATACAGAAAAGAGCAGTAGCAATGCACATGTCCTTGAAGCCATGAGAATTTCTACTATACCCTCCAAAAGACTGATCAAACACTGATGTGTGCAAGGTAAGGTGCCAGCCAGATAATCACACAGTAAACCTAAGGTAAGACTTGTAAGGTAGATGCTACAAATCTCATCATTTTCATTTCAGGTGCACTTCTGTTTTTAAATTTACAGTTATTGAAGTTCCCTGATTAGCATCGCACAAATATTTTTCATTCGTGGATCTCAAAAGAAGGCAAAAGAAAGACTACATTCATTTTGAAAAAATGAATTCAGATAATTTCCCCAAAGGCCTTGAATCATCACAAGTTCTTGAGTTGTAACTTGGGGTCCACCTGTTGATTTTAACACAACTGGTTCCTTTTGCCAGGAAAACCACTTTTGTCCTCACTTTTGAGTACTACTTAGAGGAAAGCCATATGTTTAACATTCAGTCTCTTCTTTGTAATTAGTAATGTGCACTTGATTTCTCCACTGGAGTCTGTAAGTCAAAACATATTCTTCTCCTTGTCCTATCAAGATTCTGTTCTCAGTATGTGCTGCCAGACCAGTCCCTCCCCCAGATATCTGGGAAATAGAATAGATATTTGCCTGTGAGATATGTTGGTATTCCCAGATATTCTTATTTTGCCTTTCCATTTGCCAGTTTTTTGCTGGAATTAAATTATGCCTACCACTCTCTCAGTAACTCTTAGCATTGCTTTTGGCACCTTCTCTAAGCAGTAAATTTACAATTCAGTTACTCTTGTTATTGCCTAGAAGTCTTTGCCCACTGCCTTTTGAGATGGACTTCTCAAAACACCACACACCTCTGGAACAGCTGTATGTGGGGCGGCAGAATGAACCCATATGCCCTCCTACAGAGGAAATTTGTGTTGCCTGGTTACTCTCTTTAGGATCAGAGAACAGGTAGTCTAATACTGACACCTGGTACAAAGTAGAATAAAGGATTTTCTGAGTTTTCCTTCTTTCACAGCAGGAGTCCTGCACCAGGGAAAGCATGTCCATGGTAGAGGCTAGAGTGAATTTATTTTAAAGGTTGTTCCTACGTACTTTGATACTGTATATTTTATCCAATTTTGTCTGACCATTCTTAGCAGACTGACAAAATTTAAGGGTATAAGAAAAAATCCTCAGACCAGCTTGAAGCAAAAAAGTAATTCCAGAACTCACACCAAAACTTTATTAGTAACTGTATATTTTGTTGGAGTGGATTGCAGGGTTAATTAATAATGTTGTATAGCTAATAATTAACCTCTCTTAGATTTGGCATTGCATCACTCAAACCAAGACATTTCTTTGGGGACCAAAAATGTAGGTCACAGGAGGATTCTAAGGATATAATTTAAGGAATTCTTGTAAGGCTTTCCATTCTCTAAACAGATCTATCACCTGCACTACCTGTAATAGCCTTTTGCTTATTATTCCCTCTCCCATCCCCTTTTACATCTAGTGGGTATCTTCAAAAAGATAGGAAATCATTTGCTCCTTGTCTTTTCGGCCTTGAATCTTTTTCCACTGAAGCCACAGGCAAAATTCCAACTGAAGAGAATAACAATGAGTGAGTTTTACATCTCCATTATTAGACTGTCACATTTAACATCACCTTTCCTGTCTCTCATCTGCCACTGACTATCTGGGCCAACAAGTGCTCTTTTTCATAAAGGTGCTGCTTGCATCGGGTCATCTTTGGTGAAACTAAACTACATACAAGCCTCAGAAATATCTTGTATAAATAGATCTCTACTACATAAAAGCTGAACTGGGAACTTTTGTTACATTTCATCACTGTTTCACTATCCTTCAGGAGTGTTAATGTTCAAGCTAAGAATCAGGTAACAATCCTGAAGAAATCATCCCTTTATAAGTTAATGTCTGGATTTTCAGTTAATGGACCAAGCTGAAGACAAGGGCAGTTAGCACTATAAAAACTATACTAATATAGCCAATTTCAAGGGGATTATTGCTACCATAAACTGTATTAAACGGTTTATAAAAAGAATAGTTTGGGCTTTTTTTTTTTTATTTTATTTTTTAGTTGTGTGAAGAAGAGTAAATGATAGACTGCTTT
Source organism: Muscicapa striata striata (assembly GCA_030060385.1). Taxonomy (NCBI): domain Eukaryota; kingdom Metazoa; phylum Chordata; class Aves; order Passeriformes; family Muscicapidae; genus Muscicapa; species Muscicapa striata. The sequence goes on along the minus strand of JAREIS010000051.1, from coordinate 642,723 downwards.
GTTAGCTGTTTCTAACCAATTTACAAAGCATTTTGGACAATGGGAATGCTACTAATAATGTCACATAATGAATATTCTAAATGTACCAGAGGTTGTTCTTCACTCTAATAAGTGAGGGACATCATGAACTTGTTTTTGTGATGGGATTTCAATGAAGCTGGTCCATAACTCAGGGTAGAAAAGAAGCACCGGACTCAGTCTATGCTCAGTTCCAGTATCAGAGCCCATTGCTTCACCATTTGAAAATCTCATCATCTGTCACCCAATTACCGTACAAGGCTTTACATCCACAAGTAAACTAGATATGTAACTGCCAGAAAAAAGTCAAGTTATATGTATGTATGTGTTTTTGCCCTTTGACCATACACTGGAAATAGATTTTAGTGAGGTATTTTTCAGATATGATGCATTTTTTCTTCAAGTGTAAATTTATGTCTGAACAATTAACACAAGATATAAGTCACTTATTCAGATAACAGTGCTAGGCATTTCACTAATTCTGCCTCTAATTTCCATGACCAGATGTATTCTCAACTCTGATTTCATCCAAACACATGAACAGCAAAGTTTACATGAAAGAGGATGGCGGGGTGGGGGGAAGGGAAGAGATCTCTAAGGGATAGTTGAGCAAAACAAAACCAAGAAAAGGAGGAAAGGGAGTGAAAGCATAGCCCACTGTGTGAACATCCCCTGATTCCTTAGTCCTTGCCAGAATGTGACAGCAGCACATGCATGCAGAGCACTTAACTTCAGACTGCCCCCCTTCCTCCAGGACAGGTGCTGGGGAATTTCTCACAGGAGTAACAAAACAAAATGTTATCACCAAATGTTTCTTTGCCTTCAGCCCCTCCTCAACACCAGAAGCAATCAGAGATGATGTTGTACAGCCTATACCAGTTCCCAAGTTTCCTGGAGTTCCTTCTTTCTCCCTCCAATAGCTGGAGTTTACCATTGGCCTGCCTATCTTCATTGCTCTACTCCACTAGAGACTATCTTCATTTAGATTATTCTAATTCAAATATTGTGAATTGCACATAATGAGTTAGGTTAATATGGATGTAAACCTTTTTCCAAGTAACACACAAAAATACTTGCTCACTAAGAGGGTAGAAATAAGAGTGGAATGATAATGTCTCAAGTTATTCAGACAACTGGCACATAAAAACCTTGAAAAACTAAAGGTCCTGTGACCACAGACACTTTAAATGGAGTGTAGTTAATCATGTTCTTTTCAATTATCAGCAACCCAAATATTTTCTTGGTGTGTGTATTTGAGTAGCTGCATCAGGGACTAGAAGCAAATGTCACATTTGCTGTTGCAAAAGGGCAGCCACTGCAGAGGGTGAATAAACACAAGCTCAGCCTGCCAGATGCATGATGTCTTCTGGCTCTTCTCACAGCTGATAAGGCCTCCCCTGGAATATTGTCTGCCAAGGGAGATGTGGCCCAACAGCACAGTCCAGACAACAGAAATCAGAGTTTTTACTCGCTCAGAAGATACAACTAGTAAGGAAAAATAATCAGATTTATTTAACCTTTAACTTATCTTAGGGTTCATACTCCAAGTTCTACTCAAAATTTCTATCACTGTACCAAATCTATTTAATGGAAGGTCAGGTTGGAATATTAAGACAATTATACCAGATTCTCTGAGGCATAGGTGGGATTTATCAGTATCAATGCAAAGAAGAATAAATAGCTTAAATATTTCTGGGGCTCATCAAAAATTATGGTACAAAATACTTCTTGTGTGAAGGAAAAGCATTTCAGAAGGTAGTGATTAGAATGGAAACTTAGGTCCTTAAGCCTGAGGACCCTCTGTAACTTTCACTGTGATCTGTCTCAAGGCAATATTGAACCAATCAGTCTCAAAAAATCCCCCAAAATGATCCATAAGAGATTCAATTTAAGATACAGCTTACATAAACCAACACTGTCCATTGGAAATAAATTTCTAATTTAAGTAACAGCATCTTCTAATAGAGCTAATAACTGATCTCTCAGGTATTGCTTCATCAACCAGCTTTCTCCACACTTACTTTACTTGACATAAGCCTGTTATCAAAGAGCCACTGATTCATGAATTTGCCACTGCCACAGCAGGAGAGAAACATTTTGTGCAGCGCACAAGGGCTGCAGTGCATAGTGATCTTCCTTCTACTGGTTTCAATGAACTGTTCCACAAAATTAATTAAATTTTAAGGCATTTCTCCTACATTTGATTGAGTGGTTTCAATAAAATTCTGATACAAATCTATATCCTGCAGGACTCCATGTTTCTATTTAAGGCATTTGCAGATGGAATGAGTTGATGCGCAATCTATTGAAAACACCTTGTTCATAACCAGCCTAAGAACAGACCTCTCCATCACTAGACAGCTGTCACCCGCCAAGGCTATCAGCTCCAGCTCTTCTCTCCCAAGTTCAGACTGACAGCCACCAAAAAAATGAGATGTGGCTTAGGTCTAGATTAAACCTTAGGGAAAACTTCATTACTGTGAGAGTGGTGAGGCACTGGCACAGGTTACACAGAGAAGGTGTGGATGTCCTGTCCCTGGAGGTGTTTAACCTGGAGGTTTGATGGAGCTCTGAGCAGCCTAGTCTAGTGGAAGGTGTCCCTGTCCACAGCAGGTGGGTTGAATTGAGTTATCTTTAAGGTCCCTTCCAACCCAAAGCATTTTATGATTCTATGAATTCTCTTTTAAAACTGCAGTGTGTTTTGTTTGCAGATTTTTTTTAAGCTCAGATGTATTTGCATATATGAGGTTACAGAAGTCTAAAGTTATTTCATTGGAGAGAATTTATATCTTTCTTCCAGTCCCACACTGAGATTATTCATGTTTTTACTAATGCCACATCTTAAAACTTCAAACGCAAGAAACTTCCAAGTTTCAATATTAGATATCATCTAATATCTAATGTCATCCTCGTTTATTCTTTCTAGCATCTGGGAACTCTACAGAATCTTAACATCTAATAGGCAATGAAACAGTTTATATTCAAGAGGTTGATCTCCAATTATGTTGAACACAACCTCACCAGAATTGCCAGGTTTTCAGCACTGACATCTTCATGCAGGTGCTACAAGTGGGAAGTATGTGGTCATAGTTTCAGCTTTGCAGAGAGAACTAATTGACTTTCATGCAGGATTTTGATTATTGCAAAATCTGAGTTTGTTCCACTTGGTAGCAAAAGCCAAACATTTCATAATTATCTGTGAAAGGGAGTGAAGCTTCAGTATAGGAGCAGGTCAGTCCCTGGGCTTCCCCAAAGCATTAGTAGTGTGAGTGCAGTTTTTTTAAGACAGGTTAGGAAAGGGATTGCCCTGGAGGCTGCACCTGATAGACCTGTTCCAGAGCTGCCCTCTTCAGCTGCTGGAGCCCCAGATCCATAGCAGCTCCCCAGCTTCCAGGCTTCTGAGAGAACCAGGGGAAAATACCAGTGTCTCAGAAACAGATTTTAATCTGCCTGAGCCAGCAAATTCCTACCAGAAAATGTTTTGTCAGAACTTTTCCAGTCTCTTCCATTTGTAATTAAAGGCTTATGTTTTACTATAAAAGAGATTATTGTGTTGTGTGTAGCATGTTTCTGCGTACCAGTGCTGTCATTTGGATGTTAGGGGAGGTGAGATGGTATTGGTGCTGATCCTCTCCATCCCAACTTTAAACCATAAAATAGCAAAGAAATTTCCTCTTGCTTTAGAATTCCTACCCATAACTGAAATGAAGGTTAAAAAATGCTTACAACACCTGTGACACTGGGACAGGATTCTGAGAAGCAATTGCATCAGAAAAGGTATCAATCTGTGGCTGGAGCAGTAATGGCTTGGACCAGGCCAGGCAGGTAGCACCTGAATCCTGGTCATGCAGAAAACTTTGTGTAATATATGGCAAGAATTTCTCTCTTGCAATGGTGAAGGAGAACTGTTCCAAAAATAATTAAATACAACTTTGGTGAAACTAATTCTCATACCTTTGCAAACTCCTTATGCCATTTTATATAAGAGTGATAGTTATGAAAATTTGAATATGCTTTTCCTCCTCACAACTAGAAAATTGGCATGGCCCAATAGGATGCAGTTGTAAAACATGCAAGCCAGACTTGGCCTTTAGAACCACACAGTTCCTTCCATGTTCTTTTTCACCTGTGCATTGCACAGAGAGAGAACAATAGATTGTAAAGTACATATATCTTTGGGATACCCATCAAAATTCCTTATGGGCTGCTTAATGGAATCTTTTTCTTTTGTTTTCTGTTAAAAAACTAAAAATTTTAAGATACAAGTTTTAAAAATAGGAGATTACATTTTTTATCAAATAAATGTGGCAGTTAAAAGCATTGCCTACTCCTGAAATATTTTGTCTTTTTCCAGGAATACATTATTCATTTTTAGTTTGTGGACTTTTTTTTTTTTTTTTTTTTTTCTCTTTTAGAATGGGAAGTCACATATTCCTATAGGAAAAAAAAATTAGTTCATAGCCATTATCCAACTCATGTATGGTACTTATAATATATGGTGTCTGTAAGATGTATATTGTGAGCAAACCTCCCAGCCACAAAACAGGGAGCCTTAGAAGAGAATACCTTAAAGGCACAATACATCTCAGTGCAGGATGCTGCAGGAGCTGGTCTCCCAAAATCCGCATTGCATTAATTTGTTTTCTGCAACAACAGTTTACGTGTTGTCCCTTGCTGAGTTGACCAGTGGATGTGAGGTCACAATAAAACACATTTTAGCTTGTACTAAAGATTTTTTTAGTGTGGGACACTAATCAGAGTTGCAAGAGACTGAGACAGGCCCATTAACCAGCAATTGCTAACTTGCTAATTGCTAAATTGCTAACATATGTAACTTGTTTGACCATGGTCTGAACTCAGTGTTCTTCGCATGCACTTGACCACATTTGTCACTTTCTAAGTATTAAGGAAGGGAGGTGTGAAGACGCCACAGCAAGAAGTCAGGTTGTATCCTTCAAGTAAGGACCTAGATTTGATAGGGCTGAAGGTGTAGTGGAGACAAAGTTTTTCTAGTTTCGACTTTTCCCCTCAAGGTACCCACATAACAGCAGATTTATTTTCATTTGTGAGCATATTGTGTAATGTCTCCTATTCTTTTGCCCAGTGAAGAACAGTGTGCCCTATCCACTGCTTTTCGCTAACTAACTAGGTTCTATTACCAAAGAATGGACAAATTCAAGCTAAATCCTGTCAACTTGCCATGGACCTGTGTTCAAGATATTAAGAAAAAAACAGTGTATAATTTTGGGGAAAGATCTGAACAATTTCCATGGAGTTCAGTCAGTCACCTCCTAAGTAAACCCTGAAATGGAAAAATGGAAAAAAATAATACAACTAACAATAACTCAGTGCCTCTTATATGTCATGTCATACCTCATAAAGCACTTAGGTCTCCCTGAAGGTGGTGATGGGATGAGTTTGGGCTTTGGTGGAAAGATAGTAAATCCACCATTCACCCAAACTGGCAGCTTTATTACTTTGCTACATCTTTTATGGCCAGGACTTCTTTTTAATGTGCTTGTTATGCTGTTTTTCATGAACTTTCCTGTCAGCTGCTTGAGGTCAGGTTTAACCCCAAGAGTGACAGTTACCACAGGACTGGTGGTTGTGTCTGAAGCAGAATAATTGCTGGACTACACTGAGCTGGGGAGGTTTTGTGAAAGGCATTTTGCATCCCAGTGCTATCCTGTTGAAGCTAAAATGAAAGAGAGTTTCCTTGCCTTACAGTAAATTACATTGGAGCAACAGCTGGTTGATGAAAATGAGACTTCAGGCCAGCATGGGCCTCCAGACCAACATGCACAACAGAGCTTGGGGATGACAGAAGTGAGTGAAAGCAGTCCTGCTTATTAGAGAAAAGAAGTTTAACTGTGAATCATGTAACTTAGATGAGACATTTTCTTCCACAGAAGTTAATAAACACGCAAATTTTTTTACCCCTGTGCCCTGAGATCATTTGAGCTGAAATGTGAGGGATATAAATCCTAACTGGTGCTAGCTGAAAAAACCTGATACCCATAAGTGCTTGACTTACTATATAGTTTTGTCAGACAAGGAATGGGGTCAAAGGAAAAATACGGTAGAAAGTGTGCAAGGCATACGGTCAAAGTGCTGCTGAAATGACAAGACACAGGTAGTCTCCTTTGGCCCGTCCTGTTTAATGTCAGTGACAAGAACCACGTAACAAAGATGATGTCAGGCTACAATGAGAACAAGTTTGTTCACAGAACTGTGATTCCATACACAGGGAATCCAAATCAACAGTGAATCATTCTGTTGAGAGAAAGCAATGCTGACAGAATTGGACAAAAGGAAAGTTTTTATTCAATTTCTTAGCAATGCAGAGTGGGAGGAAAAAGCCACCCCACAAGATGAACCAATGAAGACTCTGAAATGAAGTAGTAGTGTTTATTTACTGAAATCTGCCAATTTGTATTCTAGCTTGTCACTCCCCTCCAGACCCCCTACAGACAGAAGAGCACTTATCCTGTGATACAGAGCTAGGGTGAGGAAAATACTGAAAAACATGGAATAGAGACAAAAAGTACCATATACTTACACCATTTTGGATCTGTTCCAAGAAAAGCCTTTTGCTGTCATGCTGTGAGGCCTAAATAAAACAACAAAATTCTCCCCATTCTGCAACAACTATAATTTGAGAACAGGTATGTGAACTTACACAGCTTTAAAATAATTGCACCTCCATTGAATCAAGATCTTGCTACTTAGCATATAGTATTTTTCAGGTTGTCAAGGAAATTATTATTTAGAAATATATATACTATTGATTTTTGTGAATAATGCCAACAAACAGACACACACAAACACTTATAGCCTTCTTTTCCAGGATAGCTGCTAACTGTGCTGATCCAGTCATTTATCACACTCTACAATCTTATTTTCTTGTACACCCTTCTCTACCTACCTGAAATTCTCTTTCTTATTTTATTCTAAAATGAAAATGTTACTGAGACCAGAACTAGCATCTTCTTCTAGGGTATAGAGTCCAGTGGAGGGAGTGTGCTGTTCACAAAGGATTACAGCTTGTAGAAATGATGAAAACATCAGCAAGTAGACCATGAATTGACACATGTTCTAATGAGATTTCTTCAATTTTTAATTGTTATTAAAAAAAAAAAAAAAAAAAAAAAAAGAAAATACTACTCTCCCAGTACCATAAATAACCATAATTTTCTTAAGGGGAGATATACATTTTCTGAGAATGTGATAAACCTCTTGCATACTTACTAGACATTCTTCAGACTCTGAGGGATAAATCTCACCCACCTAGAATGGCTGTGGCTGTCAGATAGAAATACAGGCAAATAAAATGAGACCACTTTTGACTGTATATTAGGCTATGTCTTTATAAAACTTATATATTATTTTCTTATATTATATTTCTGCTGTGTGTACCACATCTTTAGTATATTTTACATGACTTTTTTATTCAGATTTTTTTCCTAATGGGTCTAAGCACTGTTACATCACCTCATAGCACAGATTTCATGACAGGATATTACAGCAGTGATGGACAACTCTGATAGGAGATTTCTATTAATGTGATAGAAATCACAGTGTTGTGTTCAGTACTTCGAACACATTAGTACCGCAAGAGAAAATGAAGCCAGCCATAGAATTTATTTTATGAGATGCTAATCTAAAGGTAAAAAAAACCTCACCCAACCAAAATAAAGGCATCCAGCTGGAATCCAAGCCTCTAATTCCTTACTATTTTAAAGTGCTGCATTTTAAAAACTTCTTGAATATGTAGATCCCAAATCAAGGTGTAAACCTCTGGTGTTTTTCCTTTAAATTAGTAAGTGTTCTGCTCTATAGAGAAAATAAAAATTACTGTAGCCTGGACAATTTACTGAGTTTCAGAGATGAAGAGAATCCAAATATATCAGCAAGGCAAAGACAAACGTTTCTCCCAAGCTGGAAGTAAGCACCTGCAGCTTAACACAAAGATGTTCTGATAGGAACTTTTATTTTACTTGGCTTGTGGGCTATGATCAATCTAAAAATGCCTGAATAGCAACTTTGTTCCTATTCTAGCAGTTCTTGCATGCCTTTGAAGGGTGGCATTTTAGAGGTCATGAATGAATAGGCTAACGAATACTTCTTTTAAAATTGTGTTTTTTCAAATACCTTTGCAGGTTTGAAAATGTCAGTGATTACAGTGCTCATGCTCCTCTCTCCTGCAGGACAAATTTTTTCTGCTTTGTTTTTTTATCTTCTGAAGTAAAATTCCTTCTCTCCACCAAGCCATGAATGTTTCAGAAAGCTGAAGTATTGGTTTTCTTTCTCTTTTTTTAAAATCGAGATCTTCACATGAAAAAGATTAATGCACTTTGCAAAAAGACTAGGTTAAGCAAAGTTGAGTATCAAGTATTGTAACATTCACATCCAAATTAATTCTCACTCCTCATCTTACTTTTTACATCTGTTGAAATATGGTTTCTATTATGGTTTTGGAAGATTTCCATTTACTGTAAGTTTCAGACGGTATTGATGAGGTCACTGTTTACTTTGAATAGCTCTTTGATAGGAAAAAAGAGAACACAATGGAACATTCAGGAAGCATGGCATGTAATACATTATTAAATTAATCATATGAGAGTTGTATTGAGACATAACCTCTCTTTAGCCCTAGGGCATAGCCTTAGGGGACAGCTGTCCCACAACTCCACATGACAGCAGGTTCTCATGTAATTGCAACAAGTGATGCTGATTATTGGTAGATAACAGCCATGTGAATTCTGCCTGCTCAGGCCACTGTGTACAGCTGTATAAACCAGAGAAGCAGACTGGAGAACAATGGGCTGAGGTGTGCTACCCACACACATGCCTTTTCAGAGGATATTTCTGCAGCTAATATTTTGGTAGTAAAAGACACACTCCTCATATTAACTGGAAGTGTCTTTGCATGCTTTCCTGGTAGGCTTCTGAGAACAGACTTGGATTAGAGTCAAAAGCCTTATCTAGGTCTTAGTCATGCTCAGACATTCAAGCTGAGGCTTCAGAATCAGATTGTGGTTATGTGCTGACATTGAAGAGGCCACCATGCTGTTTCCAGTGTGGAAACTGCTGTTTCCATGTGCCCAGCATCATCTAAAACACTACTCACTGGGAACCCTCCAGAGGCTAGACTGCTGTGGTGGGTCAGAAGGATAAATCCCATGATTTTCCTTAAAACTGACTTTTTTTTGGTTTTGTTTTTTTTCAATTTAAGCTTAGTGTACGTGATCTGTTTCTTTATTTTTAATGTCAAACATACCTGAGAAAATGAATTAAATGCACGCAGAGACCCGTGATGTCACCTGGTAATGAAAATGGAAAAAATGTGAAGTGCAGCTGTATTATATTGCTTCACTAAGGTCTAGATACAAAAGGATATTCATGCAGCAAGCATATTACATACAATTTCTGACTAATTCACAGTCTGTGAGGTGTACTTCACTGTGAAGATCCCTTATTTTCAGGGGCTCATAACTTTTTTGTTTGAAGAATTATCTTTTAAGATAACCTGGTTATCTTTAAAGCTGATAAAGTGGCCAGACTTGACAATCAAATCTCAGCAAAAAACCTCTTTTCTTCATGAGAATATAAATTTGGCTGAAATTAGTTAGTAAGAATCTTAAAAGACAACGGCCTTCGAATTATATGTAAATGACCATGTTATGGGGAAGAAAGAGGAGATATTAAATCTATTTTCTCTGTATAGGATATTCTTACTATATATTAAGGCATTTCCAGGAACATGGTTTTGGTTTGTTAAAAGATATTTTAGGAAAAATTACTTTTTAACTTGTCACCTTTGCTTGAGAGAATGTTTCATGTTCAATATGAACTGCACTTGTTAAGTACTCTAAATTTGTCTTCAACTCTTCTTTCAAAATGTTGCTTAAAATATCCTGTTATCCTTTGTCTTTTAGGTATTGAAGTATTTCTGTCAATATGCAAAGCATACATAAGTACTTACACTTCAAAATTCTTTCAAGTGATGTGCACTTCATGCACTGTTTGGGATAGCCTATGAAGTGCAGTGTTTGGCAATCCTGCATAAAAAATAATTCCATTTGTTTATAATAGTAGTCACTTCTCGTTTTGTCTGTGGGAAATTACAAACTGCTGAGGAGTTGTGAGGAGTATAATTTAGATCCCTACAAGGTGAAAAACAGGTATATGTGCTTCACATAAGAAAATTAATTTTTGTATTTAACATAAATCATCAGTAATGTAAATATGGAAACACGGTCTTAAAATCAAGCCAAGAAAAGTATATTTAGAGGCAAATATTGAAGAAGAAGAAGAAATAAGACAAGGATGTTTAACACAAAGCAAGGCCATGAAGAAGCTCCATGTGTAAAACAGCACCTTTTCTGGAAGACCACAGATCCCTAGGGATGTGCAGATTCTTGAAGTAGTTTGAAAGGAAGGCTGATGGATCAGTTGGCATATACACAAGCACAGCTGCATGGTAGAGAGTTTTAGAGGAAGTAAGATTATTTTTATAACTTGAAACTTCAAGATATGCATTTCAATGATAGGGAATGTGCAAGAAAAAAACAAACAACATATTTCCTCCAAATAAAACTATTACATCCTGAATATGTGCTGTGTATGTATTCCTGTATAGTCAGAAGCATATACAGTTGTGCATACTGAGATGTAAAAGGAAATAGGATCTTATTCATGAAAAAGTATGACAAAAAGTTTTTATAATAGTGAGCTTGAAAACTTGCAAAAGACAATGTATTTCACATGGCACAAACTCAGTTTGAAATCATTTGAAAGTAATCAATACTTTCAGCATAATTAAAGGAGCATATAGCTTTAAAAATTGCTGATTTTGGCGCTTTAATTAATTTTTTTAAAATGCATGAAATCTGGCTGATTCTTGCTACTAAGTTTCTCTGCTCTAGTCAGAGGAGAGGAAGAAAACTGGCATGCTTAAACATAAATTTGGCTGCTTTAGTAGGAAATCTACTGTAGTCATAAATGGAAAGTATTCAAGCTAAAATGCCAGTCGTAGAAGATGACAGGAGTCAGTGTTAGAGGTCCAGATTTCAAATATTTACGCAAATATAACGTAACAGCGACGTGGAAAGCAAAGACATCCAAGTTTGCAGATAGCACTTAATTAGCAAGTACTGCAAATAATGGAGGAATGTACAGTCAGAAATCAGAGATCGGAGGAAAAGTTTGAGATGTCAGGTGAGAGTAGATGCCATAAAGATGGAGTTTTGAAAAGGCAACGTGCAGAATATTTTTAATGTTAAAATTTTGGGAAAAACTTAACCTTTAGAAATTTCAGTAATAAGTAAGTATGTAGCAGTTGCTGTTTATTGTTTTAGTGTACTTGCTTTTCTGAGGAACTACAGACTTCCAGCTCTCAGGAGTTACAGAGTTGCAGTCATTCCACTGTCCCTTGCAGCAGTGCCTTTGGCCTAGATAGCCCAAAACACTTAGGCATTTACAGGAATTTTGCCAATACAGAGCCTCAAGCCACTGTGAATCTCTTCCCCAGTGAAATAATCTACCAATGGAGTTCCCCATATTGCCTGACAATCTGTTCCTTTGCACACCCAGCACAGTCTTCTGCTGAACATGTCTTCTGCAACAGGAAAGTTAGTTGGATATTGGATAGTGATGTTTGGGTTGTCCTGGGCCAAGGAACACAAATCACTTCTTGTACACAGAGAGGCTTGGTGCCGTGACCATGGCCCTGGGGAGCCTGTTCCAGTGCCCAAACAACCCCCGGGTGAAAAGCCTTATCCTGTTAGCTAAGATAAACCCCCCTTCCCCCAACTCAGCTTCATGCCATTTCCTCAAGTCCTGTCACTGCTCATGAGAGAGAAGAGGTTGGTACCTTCCCTAACTCTTCCCCTCTTGAGAATGCTGAAGACCACAATGAGGTCTCCCCTCAGTCTCTAATCTAATCTAATCTAATCTAATCTAATCTAATCTAATCTAATCTAATCTAATCTAATCTAATCTAGTGTATCTCAGGTATCTGGAGTTAAATGACATTAATCCCATCACAGCAGCCCACAGTTCAAAGCACCCACTGCTAACATAACCTCCAGGTTCCCACTTTATAAACTGTTGAGTCTTTGCAGCAGAAAAGGGTGCATGCAGATCCATTATTATTTAAAAATCAACCATGTTGAAGACATGGGCCACAGAGATTTGTTTGTATCTGGCCAATAGGAAAGTAGCTGGGGAAATTTCCAGCATAAATTTTCATGTTTATGCTTGCTTTCAAGCATATTCTACTAGCATTTTTTTAAAAACTATGGTTAGCACAATGGTAACAGTTTTAAACTATCACATCATTTTTTCTATGGGCCCAGCTGATAAGTCATAGCAGAAATTTGTTTTTCAGCATTGTTAACAGTTAAATGTTTTTGAAGGCTTGTATGTTACGATATTTATATTAAACTATTTGGTCCTTTCATACTGCTGCTAACATTCTTTTTATACACAAACCAGAAGCAAATAGTAGTGGAGGATTTTTAAATTGCACAAAGGTGTCTCCATATATAGAGCATTTGGATGATATGATCAACTTCTCAGAGACAGAGCCTGTGTCTGTTGCTAAACTTCTCCTCAAATGTTATTTTATCATACTTTAGAAACAGATTCTTCCCTTTATGTTTATATTTCTGCAACTGTGCAAAGGACAGCATGGGTGAACTACTGTTGTTTAACCCAGCAGTTCTTTCTGTCCCTATTGCTCTCTTTGCCATCCTGACAATCTGACGGGGTCAAACATTTAACCTTGCAGGTCACAGATCAGCTAAGACTTGCCCTCAGTTGACCCATGTGAACAATAATAAGGCCTTTTTTCCAATAGTCTTTGTCGTAACCAACCCAGCTATAATGTCAATTAACTTGGCAAGGCTTAAAGCCACTTTGAAAATCATTCAGTGTCTGAGGAATGTTAATAGCACAACAGCTGTTTTCAAGAATCTCACACTTTGTGTTTCTTGTATTGGGAATTTTACTAATTCTTCCCTCATTGTTTGCTCTCATATGACATAAGATATAAACTGATCTGCTGACCTCAAAAATGTGTTTTTCTTGCAAAGGGAGTAATTTCTTATAAGAAAAACAGTATTTAGCTAAAATGTCTAAAGTTTTGTTTAGTTTTCTGCATAAGGACCTAATTTGGTTTCTTGTATTTCTACTAACACATGCTTCTAGGAGGAGTTTGGACCAGATGACCTCCAATGTCCATTCTAACCCAAATTCTTCCATAAATGTTGCTGAATTAAAAGCTAGTTTAGACTCCGGGCTCGGTTCAGCCCAGGCTGTGAAGGAATCGATTTCAGCAGTTGAATGGAACTAACCCTGACTTACTTTTCCATCCAGTTCTAACCTGCTTTCCACAGGAGAGGTTTATAAATCATGTATCTCAGCACTTTAAATTTCTTGCATCCAATAGAAGCCCTTTCCAGATTAATGAACTGCTTTCTTCACCAGAGCAAACACTACTCTAGCCTGGATAAATGCCTTTACATTAAAAAAAAAAAAAAAAAAAAAAATTAGCTTTTGTCTTTGGAAACAATATTAACATGGAATTTCAGCCCAGAATAGCACTTTCTTAATGATTGAGATGAAGTCTAATGTATTGCTACTCAAATGGATTATGATGTGGACATTATACAAACCAGAAGGAAAGCCTACCAGTCAGTTTTTTAAATCTAGAGAATCATGAGAGCCTAAGACTGGAAACTATGGAATTCATTTACATTGCACACTAAAATACAGCATTAATATAATGTCCATTCCAGTAATAAGTTTACACATATTACTAAATGTCAAAATTGTACTTGTAATGCAGCATTGTTGAATATGGGCATTACTACAAAATTTATTTAAAGGACTACAGAGTGCTATTTTCACAGGATACCTGCCTTCAAGTTCCCTTCATGGTCCTTTGTCACTCAACATCCAGCTCAAAAAGTTAGACCTGCACAGGACTCAATCCCACATCCCTATTCTCTTGTTTCCAAGTTTCTGTGATCTCCATTTCCTTCCTTATCTCTATTTCTCTCCTTAAAGGGATGGATGCTTCAAGTCTCAGTCTGGTCCACTCTTTGTCCTAACAAGCTTCTGCTGCAAGCACCTCTGTCCATCTATGTGCTGAAAATAGAGAGTTTTGTCCCTTGCACAGCTTGAGCAAGGACACCTGGGACTGACAGTGCTGAGTTCTTATCACATGCACTCTTGGTACCATTCCCTGACTTGATCTGCTCCAAAGAAAAGCTCAGCTCACTTCAAGCTGAAATCTCCATCAGTACATGTCACAGCCTTTTAAAGCTGTGACTTTAGAAGCCTCACAATCCTCTAGTCACCGTTTGCAGACTGAGATATTTGCTTTCTGGTACTTTTTTTTTAATCTTTGCCTTTCTTTTTTTTTTAATTTTAAGAAGTCTTAAGTTGTTCAAGGTGCAGTTCTGCAACAGCAACAAAGAGCACAGGCTGGACACTTCAACCACCCATTCCAAATGTTATGTTTCTGTTTAGAATCATTAAAATTTCACACAAAAGAGGTAACCAGAACATTTTGACATGGACAGAATGATGTATTTGTATTTTCTCTTAATTTAGTGCTTGGAAATAGTAATTTTGACTGAAATTTTCCAGAAAGATTCAGTCTGAGGCAGATTACCCAGTATGCAAAATTTCAGGCCAAATAGTTAAAGTTTGGCAAAGTTATGAGCTACAGAAAATGATTTTGTAATGGAATTTCTGGGCAGTTTTAGTACATGATACCACCATCCAATCTACCACACATACAAAAAGTACTTAAAATTTTATTAATTTTTCTGGGAATCACCCTAGAAATAGCTTGGTATGAATTGTCTGGATTTTCAGATGAAACACAACTAAATACATCATTTAAAATCTGAGTTTCAAAGAAGACCAGGATGTCTTACAGCCATGAGCAGCTGAGGGAGTGGGCACATGCAAATGCATATATTCACAAGCACTTCCATGTCCTTTACACTGTGACAAGCAATTCCATAAAAGAAGAAATTACTTTTGATGCAATTCCAAGAGCAGCAGAAGTTTTGAGATTACTGTCAGAGGCAACTGGACTAGAGATAGTCCAGATGAAAACCTTATTTGCGCTCATACAAAGATGCCAATGACAACTTTCATGCTAATCCAAGACATATTTTGATAAATATAATTTCAATATTGGCAGCATTAGTTTTGAAATTAAAATTTTTGTTCATACATACTTAAATTAGTACATTCACCCACTAAACAGCCTTTATGCTCATGTGTGGCAGATTTGAGAATACAATTTTAAAGAATGACTCTCACCTTCTCAGGAGAGTTTATTCAGGCCTGAGATGATACTTTTTCTTTATTATGTCCTTGAAATGGAATTTTCTTGATAAATTCAGTACATTAGTGCTTTATTTAGTATGATCCATAGTCCTTGAATGTATTTTCAGTGCTTGTCAGCAAACTAACTGATGCTTTTAGTTTCAGAGAATTTCAGGCATCTTTAACTTGCTCAATACAAAGTCAGTGTAGTCAAACTAACTTGAATAATTTTGAATTCCTTGAAAACAAAATCTGTGGTTTAAGACCAAAGCCAATGTATACTAATTATTCCAGTTGTGAACTTTGATTAGAAAGAGCAAGTTGTACTGATAAGATTGCTTTCTCAGCCTGCCCAGAAATATCTTCTCTTCCATGACATCAGATCTGCAGATGCCACATTTTCCTAGCAAACAGCAACTGAATCAAGAAACTTGGTTTGCATTTGCTTTGCACAGGTCAGGTGGCCCCGAGACAAAGCCAGACTCTACCTACTGAGCACATGCAGTGACATTTTGGCTGAATTTGAGTATGTTCACTAGTGTTTCATGAAGCTAGCCAGTAACAAATAAAATGTTACTTTATGCATTATTTTCTACACTTTAAAACAGTTAAAACAATAAGGTGGCTGAAGTATAATGCAATCTACACAAAAGGAGTTTGGGTGTTTAAAACCTTCAGTTGTTGAACAGGATGGAATAGGCAGCAGGAGCCACACTCTGGGTATAGTTTTTTTACTGTGTCCTGTGAACAACTAAACCACTTCAGTTTCCATTCCCACATCTTCTTTTCTCTTGTAGAGCCACTTTAACCCATTCTTTGCTAATACCTCCCAGCAGGAATTGCTCTCACAGCCTCAAGAGACAGAGCTATGCTTGAAGAATGCCAAGCAGCAACATGTCTACTCACACACTGGCAGCACCTGACCCAGACCCCACTGCCAAGGCTTGAGTCAACATTGAACCATTTACCAAAAAAACAGATCATTAACCTGGCAGTGCTACTAAGAATCAGCTTGTGTTTGTTAAAAATGATAGGAGTTTTGCCATTTACTCCACAGAAACAACATGCCATAAACTTTTTAAGCTGAAGGAAAATGTTGATGTATCCATACAAGAAGAAAAAGGATCAGAAAAATTGCACCATGCTTTGAAGTTAAAGTGATTTGTCATGGAAAATCAGTGAGGAGTGGCCACAGGAACCTCACCTGGGAGCATTTTGCCATCTGCTGTTTCAGATGATGATGCAGATGAATAAGGATTAGCAGTGCATAATCTTACCTACCCCATATTTAAAAGACACCTTTTGCTGACATAAATACACAAGCAAGTATGGATGCCACTGAAGGCTGATAGAGAGGTTCCAGTGGGTCTCTCACATCAAATCCATTCACAAAAACCTTCCAGCAGGGAGCAGTGTGAGCACTGAAAGAGCATTGTGACAGCATGGGAGACAGCTACAGCTGGGTACAGCTCCCATTCTGCTTTATAATTCAACATCTTGAGCCCTGCAGAGGGAACAATACTAGTCCCTCAAAAGAACAGCAGGGCTAAACATTTCCTGCTCTCTCCAAGACGATGAACCTTCGGAATGGTGATTTTATAATCTGAGAAAATTTGATACATTAAGATTCACTTAAATAATTTAAATGCCTAATTGTCAAAATTTTCTGAAATTTAATTACAGTATATCTGCATTACATAAAGCAGTGTCATATTTGAGACATCCAGATTATCACCATCCATCATGCACAGTGCATTGCTGTCCTGCCCTCAAAACACAGCAGCTTTCTGGTTGTGCTGACTGATGCTTGGTCTAGCAGATTCTGTCTAGACTAGGGAACCTCAGAGTAGTACCAAATCTATTTTTGGTGCCCTTATCTGTTCCTCACCAATAATACAATGATAAATTAATTTTCAAAATTTGCATTAGAAAAGTAATATAATGGATTTTGACAAGGAGCTGTAGAAATTATAAAAACAAATGAACACACTGCAAGACAAGGTAATATCAGACAGAAAGGGATCAAGGACTAAATGAGTGAGCTTTAAAGGCTTCACCAGGCAAGACCATTACTGTCATCTTGAAAGAGCAGGTCTTGGCTTGGATTAATTAGAATTGTATCTCCAAAAAAGTAGTAGTTGCATTTTGACCTGAAAGCCTGGTTATTTTGGGAGAATAATATTTTGTTAAGTTTTCATTTTTTTGTCAATAGCTCCGAAACTGCTGCTAACTGTTAAAAGCACAACTTTCAAACAGAATTCCCACTGACTGGCATTCTTTAGGCACTTTTAGTGAAGCAACTCAGTATTGAAATCCATTTCTGAATCTTGTGAGAGTTGCTAGTTATAATCTTTCTTGCTTAGATCTCAAAAGTCAAACTATATCAGTTATATATCAAAGCAATCAGAGGCTGCCTACTGTAATTATTGAGGGTACCTAGAAACAGAAGCAGAAAAAAGAGGCAGTTTCCAAAGGCTAGAATCAAACAGAAGTATTCCTCTCCTCTGAGAAGATGCTGCTGTATAGCAACACATTATGTGAGTCATCAGTAGAAGAGAGAACACTGCCTTCTGCTTTGTCTTCTAAAGACATTATTCCTCAATGATTTTGGGTTTTAAGTATCTAAAATTAACATCCATCTTATTTACCACAGATAATTCCTTTGGAAACAAGGAAAGGATGTTATTAATGGTGTGCTTTCTGAAGAGTTTATTTCATTGTCATCACCAGTGAGAGTCTAGTGAAAGAGCTGTTTGTGTTGGAACTAACTCTTAATCTCTGCAGAAGTCTGTAAAAGCAAAGTCCTTGAACCACCATGAACTCTTGGCAGTTATACTCGTTTAAAAGTGCTCATTGTGATGAACTTAGGTTCATGATTCTGTCTGTTAATATTTGCATAAGTGAAAAATGATTCTATATCTGAACATAGAGAGTGCCTTTCTGAGAAACTGAGAGGGAGAACATACAGGGAGAAAAAAAACTTGAGGCTGAGTTTTCTGCTTTGAATTGGTGTAATGGAAAATATTATTCCCCAGTCACCTTCTCAACTCCTGTTTATTACACAATATCCTCTTGCTTTC
The DNA here is from genome assembly GCA_030060385.1 of Muscicapa striata striata. Classification (NCBI taxonomy): domain Eukaryota; kingdom Metazoa; phylum Chordata; class Aves; order Passeriformes; family Muscicapidae; genus Muscicapa; species Muscicapa striata. The sequence continues at coordinate 624,274 of JAREIS010000051.1, read as the reverse complement.
CAGTTCAGCTCATGCAAGCTTTCATGTTTCTGCTGAACAATTTCTGTGATACTGTAGGCCAAAAAATTAGATCTCCTTTTTTATCATCTAGCCAAGTTCAGACCAGACACTCAGCTGGACAAAAACTCAAATTCTCAGAAGATTTGGTATCACAGAAATTGCACTTCCCGTCTGCCTACCAATTAGAAAAGTGACACATCTTTAGCCATGTTCATATCTTTTCTTTATTTTCTAACAATGAAACACCAGAAATTCACATCCCCAGGTTTTGTTCTTGTACATTAGAAGTCTCATAAACCCTGAGTTTCAGACATTTGTTTGACACAATCTTTTCTCAAGCTTTATTATTCCTGGATAAAACTGAATCACTTTTTCCAGGGGAGTTGAAGGCACTCAATAATTCTGAGGACTATTCAGCAGGAGCCACAGGAAGAAGGGTTCTACAATCTGGCTGAACTCTACAGAAGATTCTGTGATACTTAAACATTTCAGATTATATCTGATAGACATGTTCCTTTTCTGAGATTTCAAAAAGACCTAAAAGTTCTGATTGGAAGGCTTAGCCAAGGTGTTTGTTTTTTCTAAGCCAGTTTTTTTCAAAATACATTTTGAAGGTAGTTTCTTGAGACAGTGGAGATTAAAGAGAAATTAAAAGAACTGACATGTCCCCTGAAGGAAGGTTCCCTGAAGGTTACTATACTTACTTTAAAGTCTGAGATACCAGCACTGGCATTAATCAGAAATTATGCATGATACCAACAGAAATAGGATAGCCATTCCTAAAGAGACTCAAGAGGAGCTGTAGCTTGAATTTGTGACTTGTGTGTCTGTGTGTGTGTGAATGGGAAGACATATAATATTCAATGTGTTTATTATTAAAATAAAACTGGGGAGAATTAATGAATGTATTGATTTTGGAGAGCAGAAATCATATGCCTATAGTAAAAATAAACAATATTACTTGTTTCTCTTCTTTGCAATGTTGACCTGGGGATTTTGAAAAGGCTGAGATGGTCTAATTTTTCTCAGGTAGCAAGAGAGTCATCCAGCTCCCTCTCCAGCAGTAATGTTACCATATTCCTGAAAAATTAGCCAGCATACAGGTGTGCCTACTATACTATAGTCAACATTCAAAAATCTTCCCCAACAACCTATGAAAGCTGACATCAAATTTTCAGACCAGAATAGAATTAAAATGTCCTGAATTTTATCTGAAGCACTGAAACTTAACATCAGTAACTGCACAGATGTTCTTCATTCACCTCAGAAAGAGACACAGCAAGGCACAAATAGCTCTAGGAATTGATAGAGAATTATTGGCTGCTCAGAAGTTGATGGGAAAATTCTACTAAACTTCAGTAGCAGCAGAATTTCTTCCCAAAGTTATGAGGGTTCATTAGGTGAACAGCCTTATTACCGTATTTCTTTGGAGACTAATCTGCACTTTTTGTTCTAGTGTGTGTAGAACTCAGAAGCAGTTTTCCTGCTGACTCAGACTGTTGGATGTTGAGGTTGTCTAAGGTAAAATCACTTCCAGTTCCAGGTAATGTAATTTCTCTTTGCAGTTCAGATTACTGTCAAAGATGTACAGCAATCTTTCTTTTATGCAAATGTTTTTCATGTTTGAGAATGCCCCACCAAAGAGTATTAAGGGGGCTCAGCTAAAAAAGGATGGGATTTTGTTCTTTGTTTCTGCATTATCTGGCACAGCAGGGTCAAGAAGTAGTGTAATACAAGTCAGAAAAGCTTATGGGAGGACAGTAGTGAAGCTGGGAAGGTATTTGCTGCTTTTGTAGGAAAGAAATGTAGTAACACCCTCCACAATTTGCTGTGTCCAGCTCCTCACCTTAATGAAACACCTTCAGTAGGGACAGACAATAATAATTTTCCTTTTAGGAAAAAAACTTTGTGGTGACTTTGTTGCCAGCTACAGTAAACATAGATAATTGGCTCTATAAACACTGTCCTCCGTAAAGGAAAAGATTTCCTCTGCTGCAGGATTCCTGAGAGTCAAGATTTAATTTGAAGGGACAGGCCTGGTCTTGCATTCTGAAGCTTGTTTCTTTGCTGTTCTGAAAAGGAACAGCATCTTCCCTTATCTAAGAGACATATTTATGAAAAAGACACCTCCCATTTCCAAGATATATGTGGCCTGTCAGCCACAGTGAGACAATAGATACTGCACTAGTGTAGCAGAGACAAAGACTTTAGTCTAGCTGGTTTGCTGTCCATACACTCTGCATTCTGCACCAAATCAGAGCCACAAATGCTATGCTATCTAAGACTTCTCACTGAAAACATTTCCCACAGAAATAAAGGCTTTACTCCTGCCAGCTTTAGGTGGAAGAGAAAAAAAAGTTTGGAAAACAGACCTGTTGCTTTGTCTGTTTTCCCATTTTTTGGAAGATGCTTCTAGTAGTTCAGATTACTAAGGACCTATGAGAGAAAGAGCACTTTTAAGTGAAGGGGGAAGAAAAAAAGATGCTTGTGATCTGAATTTTTTTCCTGTAAAGATAAACAGCAATGCATGCTGAATAACTGCTTAATGAAATCTGGTGCACCACCATTATATAAGCATTGACTGATACTTTGGCAGAAAAGAAAAAATTTTAAATATTAAAAAATTAAAGAGAGGAAGAAAAAGAATCAGTTTAAAGTTGAAACCATGATATTATCCCATTTCAGTGTGACTAGAACAAGTTCTGCAGGACCATATGGTAAAAAGGTTTTTCTGCTTTAGTTTTGCCACATTTGAAAAGAACTAGGAACAGATGTTTACTGCACATATATTTTGCAGTTGATATTAATCAGTGCTTTAAATTTCACCTGCAAATTATTCTAAAGCATTCAGTTGTCTGTGAAGACTCTAAGTCTTTGCAAGCAGCTATTGTTTAGGAAACTTTGACATAAATTAGCTCTTTAGTGATCTCAGTGTGCCTAAAGACTGGCAGGAAGGAGGAAATACAGTAAATAACTCAGTTCTGATCAAACAATTGGTCAATTAATATTAAGCAATGTTGAAACTATGATTCTTGTCAGAGAGGATACTGCTTCAGGGAACAGAAGACACTCCTTTTCACTGTTGTTGTAGGGGACAAGTTTGAGGTCAGGATGCTCCTAACACTTTCTGATACCCTAAAAAGAGTAGAATTAATAGAAAGACTCAAGGGTATGCTAGCAAAACCCACCACCATCAGCTCATCTCTATTGCTCATGAAGAGCAGAAATCGTACATGCATGTCTGAAAAGCATCTACAGAAGAGCACCAGAGGCCATTTCTGATCTGACTGATATCTGTGCTACGGCACAGCCACTGCCTTGGGAAGCCCTCCTTTTCTAGTGTCAGTTTAACAGCTTCAGATTACTGGAACAGTAGCTGACTGAGCAGGAAGTAGGACACAACACAGAGTATTCTGTCCCTCTATCCTTAACGTAAACACAGTTATATCTTTCTGATTGCACAGGGAATTTGAGGGAGAGCCAGGTCTTCTCATCTCTTATGAATGAAGCTTTCCTTAAGGCTGATAAAAATGTTGAACCCACATGAAAGAAGATAAAACCCTTAACTTTAGAAATAAAACCACTTCTGTCTTTTACCATTAGCAGACCTATGAGAATATTGGCCTATGAGGTCATGAAAGAAGAACTCTGAAAACAGGAGGTCGACTCAGTCTTTGTTGTTTCCCGCCTCTGAACTCTTCTGCAGTAGCTATTGCCCTTTGATGATTTCCTGACCTGCCCTAACCTAACTCCCCAGCTCACTCTCCCTGTCATTAGGAGCTGACAGAGCTCTCCTACTGGAGGGAGGAGACCGCCCCCTCCTCAATTCTTTACCAAACTGAACTGTCTTATGAGCTTCCTTGATTTCTCCTACTACTCCCAGGGTTTAGTGAAGCTGAATCCTTGCCTGAGCAACCACTAACTCAACCCAAATAAATTAATATATTGATTTGGCAAATAAATGATAAGAGTAATATTCACCATCTCTTTACCTGCCTTTTTTTTTTTTTTACTAAAAGGTTGCCAAGTGGCTGTTACTGAATAAAGGCAAGATGTTGATTTCTTCATCAACTATACAAGTGTCTTAACCTTTATTTTAGTTAAGTAAAACAGTAGGATTATTAAATTTTTATGAGTTGTCTTCAAAATGTTCCCAGTCAATGGAAGATCATTTCAGCCATGCAATGGTAATTTGTTGTCTATTGTAAAGAGATCTGGTAACGTCTTGTAAGTCTCATTTCTAGGTTAGAAAACATCCCACACAACCCACCAGAGCATTGCTGTACAGGTAGTGTATATTGTGTGTTCTCTAGGTTGGTTTTGTTTATCAAGAAAGTGTGTGAGCATTATGATTAAGTCTCTGTTTGGTATTCTCTGTGTTTTGAAACAGAACTACTGATTTCTGGCTATTGCTGCAATGTCTTTGACTTGCTCCATATTCATTGTCTTTATAGATCATTATGGAGCTTTCTCTTCAAGGCCCTTTGACTTAGGTCCTTAGTATGAAACAGTCCTCAACTTTGTCAGTTTTCATTTTTCCAGAACCTCACCCTGGAGAACAAGTTCATGTTATATGGGCAAGAGGAGAAAAAGAAGTAGGGAGCTTCTGTCTGCAAGATAAAAGATAATTGTCTCTAATTTTCCAAAATTGTCTCAATAATAAAAATTTAATTAAGCTTTTATTTTGCTTTGACATCTGCTACTTCTGTTTAGATCCAGTGTGTGGTTTGTGTGTCTAATATTTCTATCTGTTTCAGTTTCTGTATTATCACTACTTACAAATCTGATCTTGCTTAAGACCTTGGACTATAATAGCTACACCAATAGACCCTTTAAATACAATAACCTTTTAGAAATTACTGTTGCATCTTCTACACATATCAAACCAAAAATTTCAAAAATATGTTGTTATGGTGAAAAAATAGCTCATAAATTCACACAACCATATGTTGCATCTCCACTTAAAATGAAAATTGCAAAGCAATCTACCAGCTTCATTCCAGAAAGAGAATTGTATGTGTTAGTCATGCCCAAAAATACATCACCACAACACTGACAAAAATAGGTGCATGACAATCCCATCCCTGCACTGAGGCAGACATAATTTTCAGTTCATTCACTGCCAGCCATTAGTACAAATCTACTGCTTTAAGTGAATCCTGTCTATGAGACATAACTATATAAAAAGCAGCTTCTCAGTCATCAGAATAGTTCACTGTCTGCATTCAGCATCTGAGCTGCTTCATTCCCAGATAAAAATGGTATCTGACTACAACGTGTTACAGTTAGCACTGCAGCATTAATACAGAGATGAAGGTTCCTTTCTTGTTGCATTGTTTTTGGTATATGTAAAGTAGGTCAGATAAGTTAACTACCAGCAGACATCATGGATGGCAATCAGAACAGGAGCCAGCAGCAGATCAACACCATCCTGGACTTATTAGCAAGAATGTGCAACGTTCAGGAAAAGGGATTATTCCCCCTATTTGACACATCTGAAATTGGCTTTGGAGCTCTATGTCCATTTGAGATCTTCCTTGTAAACCTTAAAGTCCAGTGGAAGACCACCAAGATTATCAGATCATCTATAAAGTACAGAGAGAATCAGAGACAACTTTCACTCAGCCTGCAGATCAAAGGGGAAATCTAATTGTATTTCACTTGCAGGGTAATGGAATGGTTATAAAGAAAATGAAGCCAAATTTTTCTCAGAGGTGTATGCAGTGGAAAAGTGAGATGCAATGAACACAAATTGCAGCACAAGAAATTCTCTGTACAATTAAGGAAAAAAATTCTTCTCAGTGAAGGTGATAAATCACAGAAGCAGGTTGCTCAGGTAGGTTGTGGGATCTCCACCCTTAGAAATCTTCAAAGTTCAACTGCATATGGCACTGGACAATCTGCCCTAAAAAGTTTTGAGTTGCTTTGAGAAGCAATCTCAGAGAGAGATTCCAGTGTAAATTACTAAATTATTCAACAAGTTAAGATATATCCTTCTCTTCAGCATCTTGTATTGACTATTATAAATTATTTATAATTAAACTCCTGTGGCTCCCATTTGGAGGGAGCTGTAAGATGCAGATCTTAGAGAACAATTTAGACATCTGTGTTTTATAATATTTGGCCTCTTGAAAAACAGACCCCTATGTTTCATAATACAAGGTTTCTGAGAAACTATATAAAATGTACCATAACCACTGGTGTCCTAAAACAAAGTAATTAAATCAAGTCTACTATATTGTAGCCTAAGTACATGGATTTACAACACAAGCATTGTAGAATCACAACCTGTAGCATAATTTAATTATCAGCACCAACGTTGAGACTAATTTGTATTTTTCTAGCCATATACCCTATGGTAACCAGAATGTGGAGATTTAAAGCAGCCACAATGGTGGAAGTGGGAAGAAAGAGAACACTTTTTAGTTTAAAAACACAACTTGAGGGTGTTTTCTGTTAATTAAGAAATTGTTGTGGTTTTATCTGTGGTTTATCTTCTGTTTTCTTGGTTACAAAATTTACTTGGTACAAAGTCTTGGCAACTAAAACCAAGCCTGCAGTTATCTTTAAAATGTTAAATATAACACGTGAATCCAGATTCTGGAAGTTTTAGTTATCCTGACTAGAGTCCAGATAGAGCAATTAGAATTGAAGGCATGCCTTGACGAGGAAGGTACAGTTCAGTTTGAGCCACAGGGGCAAAATGAAGCTCAAAAAGACCAAGTGAAAGAAGTAAAATCTTGGGTAATCAGCCTTACACTATATAGCAGCTCATTTTTTGGGGAACGTATGCAGTTTGTGTTTTGGTTCAGGGCTGCTACCTCTCACCAAAATAGCCATGTGTTATAGCTCTTCTGCATCTTTTGATTAGGGAGCATGTAAAGAAAAACATTACCTATTAAAATGTTTAAAAACCTAAAAGAAAACAGTCTTGGATTTTTTAAATTATTTTGTGCTTTTTTCTCATTTAATTGACGAAATACATATATTTAGATTTAACGTACAAATCAGACCAGTCTAGTAAGTTAATTTTAAAAAGAGGGGATTTTTTTTGTCAGCACATATTAAACACTAAATTTAGTAGACTTCTGGCTGGTTGCCATTCAGACATGTAAAGGCTGTGAGACTGAAATAAATAACCTTAATAATTTTATCAGGCATTTTATGTTGCAGCACGTTTGAAAATACTGAAGGAGAGTAGATTAATGGCTCTTTTTATCTAGCTGCTTTTAAAATAATTGCCACATCAACAAAGTTAAATGAAGGTTCCATCTTAGAAATCTGTGTTAATCCAACAATTTATCCATTGCTATTCTTAACAAGACCAGCAGTGATTGAGGGTAGACCATCCTTATATTAAAGAGAGAATGTAGAAAAGCCAGAAACTCAGTTACAGCCCTGCAAAAACGTGGCTGTAAGAGCTATCCCATTTTGCAGTGATAAGCTCAAGCAGAAGTGCTAAGGATGGTAATGCCCCACAGAATACTTGAAGTCTATTCTAAACTCGGGCATTACTTAAATTTTAGACAATCTGAGCTGAAGCTAAATGCAGACTGTTGTCCCAGACACCAGGCTACAAGAGTACATCAAGCATTCTAAAATTCATACTGCAGCTATGGTGTAGACATGACTTCTGAGGTTTAAATATGGGCCAGAAAAGAGAGGAGAAAACCATTGATTTGCCCAAAATGTATTGAAACATCACAGAACAAAATAAAGATGATTTGGCCCTTCATTTTTCGTATTTTCTGCTCTCTTCATTCTTGTGCATTTGGGGTTTTTAAATGCTTTTTCTTCAGTTGACAATATAATTTTGTTTAGGCTCATATGGCTATTTACTTTGCGTAGTAAATGAGAAGCAACTTAATGGACTCATTCTACTCTCATTTAGTTTGGCTTGACATTAATGGCTCAGTAAGTACTGAGCAGAGAAAGCTAAGTAAAGATGATGCCTAGACATTTGCTATGGCTTAAATTGCACAATGGATCTGGATTTTCATCCAGACAAAATAAACTTCCATTTTCTTTTGGTAGCTTGCTACATCCACTGTCACTGATGCAAATGACTCTATCAGATGACAGCATTGGACCCACTTAGGCCGGGAACAACAAAAGAGAGTTATCTTGGGCAGTCTCCTTCTCAGACCAGGTCAACATTGGATTCAAATCAGGGTCTGCAGTTCCTCATTCTTTCTAGGGTACCATTTCCAATGAAAAGCTATCCCAATGGAGACAATATTTCCTTATATCTAATGAGACTCTCCCTATTTCAATCTGTCACCATTATTTCTTGCTCTCCCCTTGTGCAGCTCAGCCTTGTTCTGTCTTCACAGTAACTTCCTTGTAGGTTAGAAGGCAGCTGTGCAGGCTGAACCTGCCCACATCCCTCAGCCTTGGTGGCTCTCTGCTGAGCTTACTGCCATTTATGGAGCATTGGAGGCCCACAATGGCATGCCCTGTTCCAGATGTGAGGTAGTGAGCTGTGACCAAAGCAGTATAATCCATTCCTGTGGCTCTGCTCTTATTCATAAAGGCAAATACATGGCTAGTTTTCAGAACACAAATAGGACAAGCCTCTGACTCACAAAAGGCTAAATCTACATAAGATATTTGTATGCACAGTTCCATCATGTGAAATCTTTCATGTCCACATACCTGTTCTCTGATAAGCCAGAAGGAATTGAAACTTTCAACATTATATAGCACTTTTTTCCTTTGGGAAGAGTAGATGAAATCTTTTCTAACTTATAATTCTAAGAAGCCACACTAACAGCAGCACTGCAATTGGATATGTTTTAAAGCATCTTGTAATTTTTTTCTAATTAAAGTCATAGTTTTCCAGACATGCTACAATATAAGTCATTAAGGCAGGGGAGACATGGACTTTTTTTGGCAAGTCTCAGTGTAAAACTCCTTTACTGTATTTTACACCTACAGTTTTCAAGCCTTGGCAAACAGTTTAAAATGGAGAGATCTGAAAGCAGGTAAAATTTCTGGCATTAGACTAGAGTGTAGTGTTTAAAGCTCAGATCCACCAGCAAGTTGAAACATGGTTTAAGTAGGCTAACTTTGTTGTTTTTTCTTACAATGTCCTATAGAGTACATGCCAACGCATATACAGTTAGATTCTGCTGTCAGCTATACTAAAGTAAATCCAGAAGTACTTCAATGAACTTCACTGAATTGCACTGTATTCTTATTTATGTTCAGAAGAAAAATGCTCCTTAATTTCTAAGACAAGCTTGTCACAAAGTGTTATGAACATACAGCCTTTCAAAGCCTAGAGATTTATCAAAGAAGTAGGTCCTGCAGAGTGCTACAAGAGCTCCTTGGTCAGGGCCTAGACTGTAGATTATCCAGTTGCCATCTGTGAGTTAAGACAAAACAATTATCCCTGTTCAGAAACTCGGACAGCTTTGGCTGTAGAATGATGTACCACAGTTTGAGCCTTTCTCACATAGGGTCTGACATGTGAGGAGCTGGCTGGGAGCATTCACAGAGACAGACACCAGCAGCTACAGACCTAAACTTCTTATGTCACAGTGACTTTATCATGCCTCTGATTCCTGAATTTTCTCCTCTAGAGATATTATCTCAATTGTGTTGTATTTCTGTTTCTTTATCTCCCATATGGAGGTTTGTAGCCACAATGCTTTCTAGGTTGTGGGTATACCAGCATGTAGCTGTACCAACTGTAAAAAGGTGAGGTAGAAGGGATGCTGGTAAATTGGACACCGAGAGACAAAAATACCCCATGTTTTAGGAAGAAAGAAGAACCTTTGACTCAGATGTCTGTAGCTGCTTTGCCTGTATGTATTTGGTCCATTGCCTGCTCAGATCTTGTCCAGCAGCCTTCAGTAAAGTTCTGTGCTGTCTCACACTCACTGCCCATGAGCCCTGTGTGATTCATTCACACTCCTAGACAAGCTGGGGGCTCCTTGCTGTCTTGGCCTATCACTTTCTGTTTCTTCCTGCCCATGAGGAGGTTGTGCCACACTAATGCCCCCCACCCTGACATGTCCCACTATTCTGTTCCACTACTGAGCATACACAGCATGTGGAGAGATGAGGCCAATCATAAAGAGGTGTCTCTTTTGAACCTGTTTTAGGCAATGCACTGTCATGTTACAAAAGTTTCAGCCCAGAAAAAGAAGACAGCTAGGGAATTACAAAAAGATGATAAGAGAGAAGACAGGGATGCCAGGATGAAGCAGATTGATGCACAGTCTTTGTAAGAGGCACTTTGCACTGAATCCACTTTGTCCCAAATACTGTTCAGTGCATTGCAACAACCCAGGTGGCAAACATGAATCTTTTGCCCAAGGGCACACAAGCCTATGCTGCCTGCAGAGTGTGCTCATCCTCAGACAGTAGGCTGAGCTGGGTTGGGCCAGGGAATGTGAGGACTCCCAAAATATACTAATGATCTTGGGCTTGTAGGCAGCCAAGAATTAAGAATTTGCAATCCAGCCCAGCCACTGACAAGGTTGGGGTATTTGGTGTCTCAGCCTCTGTGCCTGAGACTTCTATTGCAGCTGATCCTCAGTATCCATCTGCATCAACAGACCAGCAAGACAGAATCAGACCCCAGGGCACTTTCTTGCATGAGTAGACAAACCACCAGCCTACAGAAATACACTCCTTTTAATGTTTCTTTTTTCTCTGTTTACATTGTTTTCTGCATGACAGAAATGAGTCAACAAATGGAGCAGAGCTCACCATTGGAGTGATTCACTACCCTGTCCAGGCAACATTCTCACAGGTCTTTCAATTTCGATGAAGTCCCAAAAAAAGCAACCAATATGATATACTACTTACAGCTATATCCCTTTGAGTTGCTTTCCTAGCACATCATATAGATAGGTTTGTCAATAGCAGCAAGAATTTTTTTGAATAGACTCATGCAGAAGGGGCTGGTTTTGATATCTACTTATTTAAACCAAGGTGTTGAACTGGCCTGAAGGCTTTAACAAGAAGCAGCATTAGTGAACCTGCCTTACTTAGTGAACAGACAGAAGCTGCACAAGTGGCTGCTTGCATTAAAGGGCATATGTCTCTGAACTCTGGTCCAAGACAAGTCCAGCTCAGACAATTGCCATTAATTAACCTCTGTCTGCTGTTAGACAGCTGAGCTCATCTAAAACATTTGTGCAATCAAAACATCTCCAGAGGGGTGGTTCAGCTTCTTCATCTCCCTTCATCAGGTTAGGACCTGTTTGTAGGTACAGTGTCCTGTCCTACTCTTTGTGCTGGCTCTGACTTATTGTTGAGTCAGTTCAGCTTATAAAACCAGATGAAAAAATTTTCATTCTTTTGCTGGATGAGTTTTATGCCCCTTCAGAAGCTGAATTAACTTTTCACTGGGGATCCAGTGAAAGACAGAGCTGACAGAGGTGAGAAAGTGTCCATGTGGCTCAGCACACAGGAGGGAATAGTGAAGCAAATGGAATAGGCAATTTGGTGCTTTGGAATAACCTCAGCATTCAGTAAAGGGCTGCATTCGATTGGGTGTTTAAGCTGAGAGCTTTTACATAAGTAAAATAGTGCATTGCAGTTTTTCTGAATGAAAGGTATATAATCAATCATCAACAAAAACATCAGGCTAGAATAAGCAACAAAGATGTTATGGGAAGATCTAATGCAACAACTTCAGTAATGTAGGGATTCAGGATAGACACCTAAGTGAGTTTGTACACACCCCATGGCTCCAGACTTCTTTCATCTTACCCTGGTAGGAAATAAAAATAGAGAAAACCCCAACCTGTTCAAGATGAAATTAAATAACTGCTTAACAGCTACACAGTTACTTACAGTTTTATTGGCTGGCTGGAAGTAACCCTATAAATTAGATAAAGGCACATTTACACTGTAAAAGCCTCTATTCAGTGCAAAAAAATGCAATAGTGAGCTTCTGGCTGAAGCCAAAAAGCTAATGTGTATAGCTTTTTGACTCCAGAGAGTCCTCTGTTTCAAATAAGATCTGCAAAATGCATGAGACAAATGTCTTAAATTCTTGAGCTATCCAAAATATCACTCTACACAGCAGTGGGACAGCATCAGTAGGAGCCTGTGCTGAACTGGAAAACCATCAGGCTGACTCGGCACCCATGTCATTCTATCTTAGATTTGCTATCTTCTGGAGAAGAGAAAACCTTTTAAGGTAAATAAACTTCTGTTTGTTTCAAATGACCTTTTTGGTTTTCTTTTACTTCCTTGTTATGTCTGGGAGAAACCCGAGCTGAGTGTGCAAGTGAAGCTACAAAAGGTCTTGCAGGATAGCACAGAGATGAAGGATTGCACCTTAGGCATGGCTGCCATGTAAACCCCTGCTGAAGGTAGTTATACAACTATAACTGACCAATAAAATTGTTGCAAAGGAAAGAGCTGCAAATGTCAATGCATTGAATTTTTAGTCTTTAGGAATTTGTCACTGAGTGCACTGTTAAGGGATTTGCTAAGCAGCATTTGACATACTTCCCCATCCTCTCATTCCCAGAGGGGAATGCTGCCAGCCTGCCTCCATCTGCCAGAGTTGTAGGCAGTATCTTTGATTTAGATCTCAGTCATGACCCTAAGTCCAGTCAACTTCTTTAAAAATCCCCTACAATACTTTAAAAAGAAAAAAATGCACAACATCTCATTCAGGTTCTCATTTTCTATCTGGAGAATAAATATATATATTTTTTTTTTTTCCTTTGTAAATGCAGTCTTTTTCCTCATTTTGACTCTTCTGAATGCTCCTACACAAAGAAATTCCCCAGTTTGTGCTTTTGGTCATATACTTTTTGGATCTCACAAGTCATTGAGTACCATGTCCCACCTGCCATCTCTCATTCATATTGAAAACAGGGGATCAGGTCCTTCTATCAGCCATTCCAGATGATCATTTATATTATAGTCTAGAATTTAAAGCAAGAACCCTTTCTGTTTTCTCCCACTCTGCTTTGAGGATCGTCATGTGCTAACCTGTAAAGCTGTTTTAGTACCATCCTTCAGTTCCTCAGCTCTTGGCTAGTGTGAAGCCTATGAAGAATGACAAGAATTAAGGCACTATCTCTAGGGACTGTACATCAACAGGACTGACAGCATGAGATTTGCTTACCCAAACATTGTCTTTTTAGGCACTTTCTCTTGCTGCTGCATAGGGATGTCAGAGTCCCCCTAAGTGCCATGTCAGACTTGTGTGGTAAAACACATCCTGACACTGGACACCTTAATTTAGGCAACTGAATCCCTCTTATGTTGGCTTGTTTCCTTATTCCATATATATCCTTTTCATAGAATTATCAAATGGGTTTTTATACGGGATTGGGTTGGAAGAGACCTCAGAGATCATCCATTTCCAGCCTCCTACCATGAGCAGGGATACCTTTCACTAAACCAGATTGTCCATCTGCTCAAGAGGTATGGGAAGAGAGCTTGTCATTGAGCACTGAGGTAAAAAAATTGAGTACCTCAGCCTTCTCCTCTTGTTACCAGCTTTTCAGCATTGTTTATCAGGTGGGAAAACCTTTGACCTTCCTTTTCTGGTTAACATACCTGTAGAAGTCCTTCCTATTACTTGTTGCATCCCTTGCAAGGTTCAGTTCAAGCTTGGCCTTTCTCACTCCATCACTTCACAGCCAAACTTCATCTTTTTCCTCTTCCAGGGTTACTTGTCCTCATTTCCACAGCCTGTGCACTTGCTTCTTGCACTTTTATTGGACCATCAGATCCCTGCTTGGCTATGCTGGTTTGGTGCCTTCCTTGTCTGATCTCTTGCTCCTGGTGGTTGTAGGCTCTTGTAATCTATGGGAGACTTCCTTAAAAATCTGCCAGCTCTGTTACACCTCCTTGTCACTGAGAGCAGTCTGCCAAGGGGTCTTATTGACCATCTCCTTGAAGAGCTGGAAGTTCTGCTTTCCTAAAGTTCAGGGGCCTAATGTTACTCTTTACCTGACCCATATTCCTCAGGACTGTGAACCCCACCAGCGTGTGATCATCGCAGCCCTGGCTGCCTCCAGTCTTGACATCCCCAGTTAGCTCTCTCATGTTTGTGACTGACAGATTGCATCCCCTCTGGTAGGGCTGTCTGTTACCTGACTCAAGGAGTTATACATTCCAGGAGCCTCCTGAATTACCTGAAGCTCACTGTGCTTCTTTCCCAGAAGATGTCTAGGTGGTTCAAGTCCCTCTGCAGGATGAGAGCCTGAGACCACAATACCTCCTGTAACTGGAACAAGAAGGCTTGGTCAGTAGGCTCCTCTTGATCAGACATGACCATTTTTGCACAATATTTTAGCTAAGTGTTTTCTTGACAAGGAAAAAAAAAAGAGCAGTATAAGAATATTTGAACAAGTGTTTACGGAAAACAATCTCTAAATTTAAATATGTGGATTTGGAATGAAAACCTTGTTTTAGGACTGAAAATAATTTAGCCATAATTCAACCAGAAGATATACAATCTTCACTTTTCCAAGCAAAGAAATTGAAAATGCACACTAATAGCAGTGCACCAAAATTTACAGCTTTTCACCTACTTTGTAATCAAATACTCTTTGAAGCCTAATTGTAGTATGTTTGATGTAAGCATTGATTTTGTTGAAATTGTATGTACAGCCAGTGCAAACAGTCCAATAATCCTGAGCCTTTATTTGGCTCCATAACCATTTTAATGGCTTTTTCCACATTTATTGCTGGCAACAGCATACCTTCACAGAAGCTGAGTTGTGCTTTTTGTGTTGGTTTTGTTCTTGATTTACAGGCAAGCTCTTTAACTGGACTCCTAAGAACACACTGTGCATTCAGAACCTTTGCAAATAGAAGATGCATTTAAGAAGTTGTTAATATAGTCTGCATGGTGGAACATGGATGATCATTCTCTGGTATGTAGAACACTCAATTAAAATAATAAAAATAATTGGGATATTTGTGACTCTCTGTGATATCTTCAGATAATTCAAGCACCAAGACAAATAGAGAATGTCTTGCAGACTCAGAACAAGTCCCTTTGATTTCCTTTCTCTTTAATGATTCAGGAGTTTGTCTCACCATTGCTCCATTCATGTCACAGATACATTTCAGCTTTCCATACCAGAACATATTAATGTTGTTTTCCTGAAAGTGAGCCAAAGACACAGACTCTGACACAGATTTCCAGTATACTGCAGGAAAATGAGAAGGGGACGTGTGAAAACAGTACAATATCCTCTTGTATTTCCCAAGTTGCACTACAAACTAGATGATAAGCAGAATAGTTGTTTTAATGTTTTTTTTTTTTAGTGGAAAAGATAACACATTTTAAAGAAAAAAATTCTGAGTAATAAAAATATTTTAAAGGAATGCAAATAGCATCAAAGGGATGTAATAAAAAAAAGAACAAACACAATTAAAATTACAATGTTCATAATGAACATTTTTTTTCTGTAAATAGTTATCTTATTGCATATAGGTCTAAACTAAACATTGGCAGATGCAATAGTATCTTTTCATATTTAACATTCTGCCACTTTTCCACTATCAACACGAGATAAGCCTCACCAGGGAATGAGTATTTTGTAGAATTAAGGATGTAGTCCTCTGTTGTAAAATTTTGAAGGAAATTTTGGGTCACTAGTATTTTTATACAATCAAAGTAGTTGCTTGGTTCTGATGGTTCTTTTGCTCATTCTTACAGCACAGGTGCAATTCCATACACATAAATGGACACAAGTATTTATATTCAATATGAAGTATGCAGTAAGGTTTGGATCAGCATTTTGGGGCTTCTCACCAAATCCCAGCCTTTTTGCACACATAACATGGGTTAAGATCACTTAATTCAAGTTGTAAACCTGTATTTAAAAAAAAATAAAAAATTAAATTTAAAATGTGACTGTAAAATTTTAATTTAATCTCATTTATTAGGATTCAGACCTTGCATACAAGACCACACAATTTCCCACCCCCCTTCTTCCTGTATCTTTTACCTGTAGAAGAATCCTTTCCTTTTGCAGGGGATGGAGGAAGGAAGTGAAAGTGTCACAAGTGAAGTACCTCTTATGGAGAGCCCTGTGCATAATTTGTCATCAATAAGAAGAAACACAAGGAAAGAAGCCAAAAGTGTTGAAATTGACAAAATAAGGTCCTTTGACAAAGGGAGTTACACATTTTCCTGGAGAATTTCCCTGGGTTTCTATCCTTACCTGTGCCAAAAGGTTGCTGAATAACATTTATATGCAATCACTAAGTCTCAGATGAGGCTTAGATATTCCTGCTGACACTAAATTAGCCATGTGGATGAGGAGAGAAAATCTAAGTTAGATCCATCTGTAAAATGGGAAGCCTGAGGCAGCTGGGAGCAGGTGTCACAACACCAGACACACAGAATAACACATCTTCCCCTACAACTCAAATCTGACTTTCATTTGTTTTGTCTTCTTCTTCTCCAACTTCTTCCTATTGAAATGGCAAGATTTCATTTCTTTTCCTGAAAGGAAGAATTCTTCCCTTCAGAAAAGTGAATGAAATCTTGCGATTTCAATGAGGATCAATTGGGCAAGCTTCTGTTTGTTTTCTCTCCATTTCTTCTTTTTTTTTTTTTTTTAGTATTTTGTGTCTTCAATTTCTTCATCTGTCTCTTTGTTTGTCTTCCTTCTCTGACTGATCTTACCCTCACAACAGGTGTGCTTGCCCAGTCAATTCTAGGTTCCAGGACCAACATCATTCCATTCTTACATTTCATCCAGTAATTCATGGGTCCAGACTTCTGGCCAGCTACTCCCCAGGCATGGATTTGCTGCTAAAACTTTTCCAGTCTCTGCTTGCTTCAGCTTCTGCAACATGCATTTCCTTCTCCATGTTGTCTTTACCTAACTTAGAGGGGACATGAGAAGGAAAAAAGGATGTCCTCTGAGTTCTCATGGCCAAATATTTCCTTATAAGTATTTGGAAATACTGGGGACATTTTTGTTAGTATTTTAGACTGTTTAATTTTCAGCAGCCTGAAATTCCTACCTCTGTGGCTTCAATTTTTTTTTCAGTGTCTTCAGGAATATGTTGGATTTGGAGGATATGGGAAAAGAAGGATGTGTTAGTGTCTTCCCAGAACAAGGAATTTGTTTATTGTGAGCATACAAGTGAATGGGAGCCCAAAAGCAAACAGTACAACTCAGGCTGCAGTTTTTCTAAAATAGCCATGTCATGGTGAAAAAAAAATTCCATCTATTCTCACCCACTAATGTGTGTTTCTTTGCCTTTGATTTTGATTATTGTTTAGAAACCATAGAATCACTGTCTATGTGAAGCACATAGTGACAGGGCTCAGGGAAATGCATACCTGAGAAAATTTATGCAGTTAGGCATCAGTAATTCCAAAGCACCACTGCACCTCCAGTGGCTGACATTGTCTACTTCACTAACATGAGTACAGAACAAGATAATGCATGTAGAACATGATATGTGATTATCATAGACAGTCATTTCCAAAATCAACGTGTTGTATGTTGTGTTGTCATGTTTTCACAGCTCAGTGCTTATGGCAAAGAAATCATGCTTCCACAAAATGCCTGAGCTCAGGAGAAAGTCAGAAAGGACAGTATATTCCAGTCACAGAGTAGCAAACCACACTGCAGTAATTACAAGGAACAAAACAGGCAATCCTCTGCTGTCTCACTCGCCTCAACTGTTTCTAAGTTAGGTTGAGGGAAGAAAGCTACAAGATGGGACCTGCCCAGTATTGAACATTATTTCTAGGAGCATACTTTCCTTATTCTTTCATCCTTGGTTGACCTGAAAACATACTGCAATAAAGTTTTGCTTCTGGGTGTTCAGCTCAAAGTGAGCTTCTAGCATTACTTTATACATTGCAAATTAGATTACAGGAAATATAAATTATTTCTGCAGCCTAATCTTTTAAGTGTTCTCAAAAAAAGAAATAGTTCAATGTATATTAGTTCAACATCTGGCATTTTGATCTTTCTGAGAAATCATTGTGTAAAGCAATATGCCACAGAACCTTGCAATTTCTTATCTTTCACTGACTATCTGCTGCTGAGAACTGTTGGAAGCACCATTGCAAAAGGAATCAAATTATATTACATATGTATAGAGTTGGATGATTAAATTAATGTCATTCTGCTCCTCAGGTGTGAAAACTGGATTGCCCTGCAATTCATAGATGGAAACAGAATGGTGAAGAAATCTCAGTTAACTGAGATGAAGCAAATTTACAGTACAAAGCTGACATGAAAATAATTTTGTCTTACTTCAATGGCAGCATATGATGCCATCATCTAAAGGTTTTAGGATTCATTTACAGAGTACATTCATTAAATAAACCACATTTCTTACTGTACCACAAAGTAATTTGTTGTGGAAAACTCAATTGTGCCAGCCCTGAATTGCATTTATAAACACTGAAAATGCAAGTACCCTTCTAAACAAAAGAAAACTAATTGCTCGGTTGTGTAAGTAATTCAGGAAAGAGATTTCTAATAGTTGTTCAGACTGATGGCCTTTTCAAGGGAAACATTATGCACTGGTGCTGTGCCAAAGAAATATTAAATATATAATATGAAAATTACTATTTTTATGCAATACATTTCAAACAAAATACTTTAACCTGGGTCCTTGAAAAATGATGTTTTTTTCTTTTATAGTTATTTTCCTGCTCCAGAAAAGCAACTGTAGTTCAAGCTGTACAGAAGAACACAAATTATTAACTTTATGTTTGTTATTATTCTAAGTTCTGATATTTTTACTACAGGGCTTAGAAAGCACAGTCACATATCTCTTCTATTCAGTGGCTGATTATACATGAAAAGAGTACAAAATCCATTACATTTTTAGATCATCTGAGGGCTGCTGTAGCAAGAACGTCATCAATTAACATTCCAGAGAGATTATCAGTTTGGAAATCAAAACAGTAATAATAAGTAAACATGTATATCTATACACATAAAATCTTGAGGTACAGCTTGATCTTAAGGTGTGAAATTAGATTTGCAGACAGATGTGCAAACTCCATAGCTTTGTCTGTTCTCTGCTTAAGCAATGCAAAGTTTTACACAAAATTTGCCTCCTAATCACTGTTTACCTGCCTTATGTTGTAATCTATCTCTGAAAAGGAAAAAATAAATAAATTAGCAAATTTTTAAAAAGTGTGTGCATCCACTCAAGGAACAGGCACTCTATGTGTTCCCTAGTTATACTGGTGATTTCAGTAAACTGCATTTGGAAAAAGACAGCAATTAGCCCTTAAGGTCCATGTCTGCAAGTCATATGGTTTTAGCATAAATTTAGAGGCATTGAAAAAAAAAGATAAAAATAGCAACTCAGCTATTTCTGGTAATATTATTATTAGAAAAAAAATACTTTTGTGTTGTCATCCTAGTAAGGAATCTCTGTTATAGTGTTTGGACTTTATTTTACCATATGGCCCCTCAGTGCCTGTGGAATGATGGCCAGACAGTCCAGCAGCATTAATTGATTTAGTGGACTGTCCCCATTCAGTGCTTAATCTCTAGTGGATGCTTCTTGGACAATAGTTCCTGATGATATTAAAACTTCTGATTTGAAAGCAGCAATTTTACCTGACACAAAAGAAATCCTCCCTCCTGATTGAACCAGTGAGATCTGTGTTTAGTGACAGCTTGTCTTATCTGGCAGTTTCTCCTTGAATATCTTGCCATTCCCTCCCAGAAAACATAGAAATATTTTGGCAAAGGCATGGGACTGAAGAGAGGGTTCTTTGTTCTCTGACATTGTGTATGGCTTGACAAGAAAAGATTTAAAGATGTCTGTAGGTCACTGAAGGTTAGTATTTCCTGACATTATTACTTTGACAAATGAAGAGAAAACAAACACCCTAACCATAGGAACAGAATGTCATGATCATTGCAAATCCAGAAGCAGGCAACACTAACAAACAACTGAAGGTAAGCTTTCTGTGGCATCCAAAGCAACATCCGACTGAGGATCTGGATGAAACTTGCTCCGGAGATTTATGTAGGACAAAGAATTTTTCTCTTCTTTCTTTGGGCACCTGATGCAAAATCCAGATGGCTGACTCCTGGTATTGCATGCAGTGGCTGACCACTAATTCTTTGTTCAAATATTTTCCCTCAGCCAAAAGCAAGCCCACTTTGGCCCACTATGGAAGGCAGTTTGAGAAAGTAAGCAGCCGTGTTAATGGTTCATTCATTTACTTATCCATATGAGTAAATTAAAAAAACAAACTCAGCAAATTTTCTTCTATCTAATCAAAGAAAGTTAATTAAATGGTTTTAAATAAGATAAAAGCTATGTCCATATTAAATATAAAACTTTTAAAAACTTTATTTTTTTCCTGTTTCTTTGAGTTTCTTGGTGTTGGTTTGTGATGGGATTCTTTTTCCCCAAAAAAGGGTGCTGCACAGACTGTGCTCTGCATGAAATTATTAGATGGAGTTATTATTCTTATCTGAAACCCATAAAAACAACTCTCCTTTAAGGAGATACTAATTGTTTCATTAGTTTTCATTTTAATCTAGCATAATTTATTGTAAAAGATTTGTAAGAAGATGTACTTTTTTTAACTCGCCACTTGTGGATAATGAGAACAAGGATTGGATATAGGTCCTATTCCTGTCTCAGGACTGTTTAGCTCATACATGATGGCCACTGCCTAATCCTACCTCCGACAGACTGAAGGTTAAAAGACAGGAAAGACTAAAGCTTCCACTATGCAGAGCCAGAATGCATAGGGAAGAGACCCTTAGACACTTATTAGAAAGAAAAGATCTCCCATGGATTCAGGTAGAAGTTTCCGGCTTCATCATCCTCATTTTGCTTCACCCTGCTCTTCATGAAGACAGCTCATTTTGCCTCTTTTGCTGGAGTTCACAAGTCTTCCTTTAATATCTCTTGTTCTTTATCCCTGCACCCATTATCTGCTTTCTTTCATGAATATTTGTCTCACATAATTATGGATATGTGAATAGAGTTAGATTTGAAGTACCTACGGAGAACACAGCTCCGGCAGGTCATTATTGAAAGTGTCACTTTGGCAGTCATTGTATGAAGTTAGAGAAGAATTAAGAGCAGTGAAAGCTGGTCACAAAGCTCTGTTTCAGTGTGGACATCTGATCACATAATAATAACCTTCAGCTGCCCTAGTGGAAGGTGTCCCTGCCCACGGCAGAGGAATTGGAACCAGATGATCTTTAAGGTGCCTGCCAACCCTGACCATTCCATCATTCTATGATATGCTGCCAGTGCTACAGGTGTGCACACTCTTTTTGACTTCACTGATGAGTTTAAATCCAGATGATGGACCTCAAGTTTTCAGATTAATTGTACTGGGACAGAGCTAAGGAAAGAAGTCAAAGAATCAGCTATAAGAAGTGCCCTGTTGGACAAAGCACAGAAGTCTGCTCCCAGTTGTGGCTCAAGGAGTGAGTAAGAAATAAAGGGATGTGACCATGCTATATTGTGGGGTGCATTTCCCTTGCAATCTCCCAACATCCAGAGCAGATAAAGCAGAGATCCACACTCTGTCACTACAAATGAAGTGGCCATTTACAGAACCAGCTAATGCTCTCTGTACCCACATGACAGTCTGTGGTGTCAGTGGCCAGTAGTTTAGTGCCTATAGTGTAAAAAAAGTATTTTTTTTTATTCTTTTTGTTTACTTGAAACAAGTCTCCTACTGTTGCTTTAGAGGCCTCTGCTTTGTACATATCAGTGACCAGGTCTGTCACATCTTCATTATTTTCATAAATCTTTGGCACTTTCCCAGATGATTCTCTCATCTGTCTCCTCTCCAAACTGAGCAGTCACTGGTTTTCTACTCATTTGATCTGTTATTAAACACTGGAAAATGAGAAAACCTTATGGCAAACTTGGGTGGCAAAGATATCAGAATGCCTAAGAGGTCCTGGGAAAGGAAAGGGTTTGGAAAAATCCTAACTTATTTCCCTGAACTGGGCTTCTTTTCCAAGCTTGGTGAGTGAGGAATGCTTGGTCACTAATCATCCAAAAGCCAGGTTCTTTCTTACCTTTATAGGACACTTACAGAATTTTCTGATTCTTTAGACTTTACATTCCTCCTTTCACCATATTCTGTTAAAGCAAGTGATGTCAGTGTCTGGAGCACTCCAGTACACCTCACCTGCACTGACTGGACTTCTGGGGCTGTCTCCACCCAGTTATCAATGCCATCATGGCACTAAGATTCTGGCTTTTATCTCTGTAACTAAAGCCATTATTATAGGTTGTTACTGGGCCATCATAATCAAAGGAAACATGAAGACTTCAAAGTGAATCCCAAATGAATGGACTCATTAATTTGAAAATAAAAAATCAAATAAAAAATCCCAGATGTTTTTACTCAAAATATTTCCTGAGATACATGGCTAATGGAAGCACTTTAAAGTTTTGACTCAAAAATAATTTACAGAATGAATCCTGATTATTAGAACTGCTGGCTACAGTCAACAAACTACCTGGGCTGATGAGGCAAAACAGAAAGCCAGAGAAATCATATGGATATAGAGTTCTTAATATTGCTGTGAAGAGTCTGGATTTTCCAAATAAACATATTTGGGAATGCTGTTTAAAAATGACCTGTAAGGTTAATGAAGTTATGGGAATATTAGATCACAGGTAAAATGATGAAAAAACATCCATTGACACATGTACTGAGAACTGCAGCACATGACCAGCTCAGGAAAGTACTGCTGTATCAGTTACAGCCATTCCAAAGTCTTTACAAACATAAGGGTTTAAAACCACATGGGGTTTTTTATGATTGTTGGTTTTTGGTTGGTTGGTTGATTTTGTGTGGTTGATTGCTTTGGTTTGGGGTTTGTTTTTCAGAAGGCTTGATTTCTAAAATATTCTCCTAATGTTAGATAAAATTGAAAGAAGTCATCTGTGAAAAAAATCTAATCAGAACAATTCAATAGAAATTTCTTAAAGTCGTGGCTGGAAGTCACTCTCATGGTTCTCTCCATTCTGTCTCACCAGCTCTGCTTTGGGCTGTCTCCACAACTAATATGACCATTTTATGCTAACACTGAATGGTCAAACTGCCAGCATATCCCACTGTACTATGTACATATGTACTATGTACTATAAGGTGGATCAATTCACTTGCTTATTACAGAAAATCAGTGTAATAACTAGATCCATGAAGGAAAAGTCTATTATTTTCAGTGTAAAATATTCATTTATTCAGGACCAAACATCTCATAATATCTTCTTTTTGTAAGATTACAAACCTACAAGTCAAAATGAAAAGGTAAAAATAATTAAAATTTCAGCAGGATTAAATCTAAGTATTTTTGAACAACTTACTTGAGACACAAAAAGTTCAAATTCATTCATTCATTCTTACTTGGCAGGTAACAAAATACAGGATTGTCTGGTACTGAAGTCCAACATTTCACACAATACTGTGTAGCAAGGAGACTGTCAGGAGGCTTGTTTAGTCTTTGGTATGCTGTGGTTTTGACAGAGAATGGGGATTTCTTCTGTGATCATGATTAAGTGTATCTATGGCTAACTTTGTTTTCCTTACCAAGCAATTGTAAGTATCAGCAACATCAAATCTAGGAGATCTTCACTTTTCCAGCTGCTTTGAAACATTTGGTTTGTGTCTAGGCTCTATCAAATAATCTGTAAGCATCAGAAGACAAAGATGTGAGTCATCAGAAGCAGAAAGAACACAAGCAATGTGCCATCCTGGGAAACAGAAGATTTTTTTGGGCCCTTGACATTAATAGCTGCAGCTGTCAACCTCACTTGCTTGCCCTTTTGTTCAATACTGATCCTTGGAAAGGGAGTTGTGACTCATTTCCTCTGGTCCTGATGCTTCTGCTGAGGAAGTTGGTGTTTCTCTCTGCCTGGTGAACATTTGTACATGCAATGTCTGGTCATGCTTGTCACAGCAATTCTCAGCCATGAATCTTAAGATGATGTTTGAAAACAACAAGCACTTCAGAGCTACCATTCTCTGGCATTGCTTTCGTGTCTTAGTTATGGAGTGATGGTTAGTTAGACCCTATCTCACTGGAAAATTTTCAATCTTTCCCCTTAGTAAACTCTGTATTTCAGTAGAAAATATATAAACCACATCAAGAAGCTTCATTTTTCCTTTCCCAAACAAAATCAGGTTGCCAGTGACTCAAAATCTCAAAGAGAGTCATAGTGGTCCAAAGTTGCTGTTTGTTTTTTCAATCTTGTGATGCTAAACTCAAGGACACAGTATTGCAGGAACACAATCTGCTTCAAGTTTAAGCATGAACAACAGTTTTCAGTTCAAGTAATACTTCTTCAGAACACTAGGCTCACTAAAATAATATTTTAACAGTTGTCCAAAATCAAATACTGATTCAGAAAGTTTTCCAGTTCAATTTTTTATTGGTCAAGCAGATTCATATATTCATAGATTCAGAAAATCAGAATAGTTTGGGTTGGAAGGGACCTTTAAAAGCCATGTAGTCCAACTTCCCTGCAATGAACAAGGACACCTTCATTTAGATCAAGTTGCTTAGAGACCCATCCAACCTGACCTTGAATGATTCCAGGGATGAGGCATCCACCACCTCTCTGGGAAACATGTTCCAGTGTTTTAATACTCTCATGGTAAAAATTTCTTTCTTAAAAGGAAGAATAGTCCAAATATACTGTCACAGACCCAGCTAAAAACATCTGTCCCCATCTTTCTTACAGGCATCCTTTAGTACTGAAAGGCCACAATGAGGTGTCCCCAGAGCCTATTCTTCTTCAAGATGAGGGACTTCAACTCTCTCAGCCTCTCCTTGTAGGAGAGATGCTCCTTCCCTCTGATCACCTTGGTGTTCCTCTTCTGGACTCCCTCCAGCCTGTCCCTGTCCTTCCTGTGCTGGCAGCCCAGAGCTGCTGCAGCCCTGCAGCTGGGGTCTCAGAGCAGAGCAGAGGGGCACAATCCCCTCCCTGCCCTGCTGCCCCCTGCTCTGGATGCAGCCCAGGACACACTTGGCTCTCTGGGCTGGCAGTGCCCATGGCTGGGCCATGTCCAGCCTCCCACCCAGCAGCACCCCCAGGTACTTCCCAGCAGGACTGCTCTCCATCTGTCCATCCCCAGCCTGTGCTGATACCAGGGGTTGTCCTGACCCAATCTCAGGATGTTGTCCTTCAGACACATCCTGGACCACTGACCACAGATGGGGCTGGCCAGCTGCAAAAGACAGAGCAGAGAGAGCTGTTGAGTTCTGGTACAAATAAAGTGTGCACAGTAGATATGTTTCAAGCAGAATGCAGCAAAATTGATAAGGCTGGCATTCCCAAATAACATTTTGGTTAAGAATTTTCGCACTTGTAATCTGAAACAGAGAAATTATTTCCTTGGCAGAAAAGTACTTGGACAGGCAGAACCAGTATCACTTTACAAATCTGCTGACAAATGGTTCATTAAGCTAAAGGAGTTGACTGATCTCATATGAAAACATGGATTTTGTACAGAAGCATGACCTTTAGTCAGGCAGGTATTTTATAAATATTATTTCCATTTATAATTACCTGAAATTATATGTTAATATGGTTGGCCATGATTTCAATAAAGAACCCTGCTACTTGAAACTATTCCAGTGTGTGCAAAACAGGATGCATGTACAGCACACCTGGGTGCTGGAACGGGCAGCTGTTAAAAGATCATTTTATTGATGTGTTCTGCAGAAAACCTCCAGCTCCAAGGTGAACACATTCTGTGCTGGTAGCCAACATTCCTGAAACACATCATAGTTCACAAGTAAGAACCTCTCTCACATCCTGTAAGTCTGCAGCACGGAAAATCATTGCTCCATAATAGAACTTGTTTTCATGACTATACATGAAGAAGTAATTTCAGAAAAGAAAAAAGGCAGTAATTTGTATTTTCTAAAAATGCCAAGCAATACATTTTAGGCAAAACATACAAACAGCATTGGAGGATAATTGTAAAACACACGGGCTCTTGTGACTCACTGAATATATTTTTTTTTCTTTAGAAGAAGTGATGTTGAAAAAATAAGATGTCATATGACTGGAAACAGTTAAGTACCACTAGAATTTTTCAGTGTAGCTCTATTATTGTAACTCAGGTAATACGTCTCCTCACAATTAAACAAAAAGCTTCCAAGAGCAAACTCAAAGACTTTGAAACAAGTTATTTATTTAGAAAGCAGTCAATAGCACATACTTTAGATAACCAATAAAGGATGAATCCAAGCATAAATGCACAAAGGTAATTTTAGAACTCAGTCATGTTTTAAAAATGCTCCACTCCATTATAGATAAAATTTGACACATTTAGCACTAAGGGTTGGACATGATGGTGTCAAATTTAATGTATTACTAATGATACATTGACAATGTATTTTTTCAGATGAAATACTCAAAGTACCTTGTACTATTTTAGGATTTGCAGAATTACAGTTCTGCCTTCATATCTCAGCGTCAATTAAACATCAAAAACTTTTACTTTTTCTAACAGACTATGTGCTAGTCTGTTAGAAATTATTCTGTTTATTTTCTTTGAAGTTATTTTGCCATTATTTCTTCTACATCATATAGAAAATTTCTAGCAGTGTAAATGAAAGAAAACTTCAATCTCCTGTTTCTCACTATACAGTCAATGAAAAGTTCTGTCACTGCCTCAGATATCTATCTGGACATTCATGATTTCATTACATATTCTACAGAAATGTTGGAATAACCCTGATGTCCTGATATAAATTACTTTTAAAAATGCATTGAAATTAAAGCTTCTCTGGTACAGTTTTGCTGGAAACCTACAAATTATATTAGAAAACACATTTACTTTAAGCTTGGTATGCTTAAGGTGTGTATTTTAACTGTAGATCAAGATGTTGATGCTCCAGTGCCTCAGAGTGGAGTTCCTCAGTTCTAATCAGCATTATTAATATATTTTACTATTCCTTTAGAATTAAAGTCAGATAGTTAAAGCATTTTTAAAAGGTAATTTGAATGCATTTCAATTTATATGAATTTGAAGAATGTAAAAATTCAAATTAAATTTGCCTTTTGTGAACTCCAAGAACCTGAGAATCAGGGCCGTAGAGAATGCACAGAATGACAAAAGTAGTGTTAGTAGTCTAGGATTTATCTGGAAAGTGAATAAAGGAGAAGTTTGATATACCCTACTCTTCTGGGGATGACAGTATTTGTTATGATAGATAAAAGTAATGCTCTTAATTCAGAAATAAGAGGCATACCTGGAAATTTAGTCTCTTGTCAGCTGAATTTGAAATCTCATCTAACAAATCTTGGGCAGTGAACGAGAATAATCTCTGCTCATATCTGAGGCAAATCCAGCTGTCAAAAGAAAAATCACCCTTCACAAGGTCTTAGAGAAGGCCTGTAGTTTGTGGAGCTTTTGGGGAATGAGTTTCCACATAATCCCAGTGACAGAAATTTGAGCAGAGTGCAATTACTTGGACAAGGAATTTGTCTATGAGCAAAGGTTATTTTATACTGAGCCCCATCACCAACTGCAGTATTTTCATTCTGTTGTGCAACTGAAATGGATCTTTTCTTTTATTGCACTTATTGTACCATGGGCTGGTCTTCTATGTATTTTACTTTACATAGAAATATTCCAATATAGTTCAGAAAACATTTTTTTACTTCCTCAACAGGCATTTTTTCATAAGAGCCAGATGAAAGACAATAAATCTCTAAGGCCATAATTATCATAACATTGTCAAGGAATGAAATGGAAAGCCTAACCTCTGACTCAACAATGAGAAGAGCATCCAATAATTAGATATATCCATCTATATATTTTCATGAATTCCTTGTTTTGGGGAGATTTGTTAGCATATGCATTAAAAATAGTAATGAAATTATGTCAGAATTTCTGTACACTATTTTCAATTTAGCTTTTCATCCATGGGTGTGATATAGCAAATTTTTAAATTACTAGGAAGTGTTAGTCTTTTCTAGGAATGAATAAGCATAGTTTAGAAAAATAAGAAGTATCTGAGAAGAAGTTCATAAAAGTAAAATCAACTACTTTTCAGGGATATGGAATCCAGACAGTTCTATAAACTAATTTCTTCACTTTTTGTTTTTTTTAAAAAAATTATTTTCTTCCTTTGCATTCTCATATACGACAGAGAACAGAAGTTTTTCCATTTCCACGAAAAAAGCTGTTCTTGAAAGTCCCTATGTACTCATCAAAAAGGTTAGCAAAATATCAAAATTTAACAAAAGAAAAAAAAAAAGGAATCTCAGTTTTCCTGAAAACAAGTCCAAGCCTCCTACTCAGAAAGAACCTCTGCCAAATTACAGCAAAAAATGGTCCCATGGTGAGAATCTTCAAAAGCAAAAGTGAAGTTTTAGCTTGCACAGAAAAAAAAAAAAAAAAAGGAGTCAGAGAAAACTTTCACATGATAATCTGGAAAAGAAAAAGTGACTTAAGCCAGAAGGAACATAAATCATAGCAAGTTTCCTTGTCCTAGGGTTCACTTTACTATTATCTACTTTAATAATGCTATGTTTAGTAATTCTCCTTAATTAATAAGTCAGATCTGAATGCATCAGAAATCTGATTCAGATCCAGTGTGAGAATGTGCAAATATTATGTCATAACACAAAATAAATTAAAATGGAAAAAGTGTGGAACCATCAAGATTATTAACTTCGTCCTAAGTTACCTATAATGTCCCATAAGATTCTATGTAAAACTTAATTGTTTCCTTAAAGCACTTCCCATTTAACCATTTAAAGTGAACAAAACACATGATTTTCTATCAGGAGGAAAATGCACTTGCAGAAAATTTGTCAAGGAGATTCTAAGTACATGAAGACCAATTATGATATAATCTCAGATTTCTACAAGCAGTAAGTATTCCTTGTATCAAGAGGTAGCATTTGGGCAATTCCTATCTCATTCTTACCATAAATAATATGCAGATTTTTATAATTAATTGACTCAGTAATTAAAGTACTCCCATAGTTAAATTAAACTCAGAGCAGTTATTACCAGCTTGTATTTAATTTTAAGTGTGTTCCTTCTATTGTGTATCAAAAGTGAGGCTTGTGCACTCTCAGTATTTTGGTTCTTTACAGTACAAATGGATCTTTTAAAATATATTAGCCTTCTCTACAAACCCTGTCACACTCATATCCTTATACAATGGATACAACATTGCTTCAAGGACTCTTTTTTTGCAGTTTTGCTAGATGTAGCCCTATGGTTATCTGTGGTTGTGGACTATTCCTGGATCTGTGAAGACAAGGTAAAAAAAAGAAAGTCTGTTAGAGGAGGTTTGAATTCTTTATACATAGCCTGGTTTTTTTACCATCTCAGGAAGAGCATACCATAAAGAAGTTGAAGCTTTGGGGCTAACTAATTCCTGTCCATGGGCAGCTGCAACCTGCTCACTTGGTGCACTCGTGGCAACTCCTTCCAAACAAAACCTCCCCAGCACAGCCCTTGCCAGCCATCCCCCAGACTGTGAGAGAAGTTTGGGAGCACAGACACACAAATACAGAGGGAGAAAGGCAACAGCAAGCAGTGAGGAAGGTCAAAGGCACAAACGCAAGAACTGGAAAGACAACTGTCTTTGGGAGCCTCCAGGAATCTCCTAAGGTTGGGTACAGACCTGGGAGGGACTCACAGAAGAGAGGCAGAACATAGACACCTAAAGCAAGGTGACAGCAAAGCAGTGTGACAACATTGTTACCTGAAATCACAATTGGGCACGTCTCAGAGCCTGTCTTTGTCTGGGATTTGGATATACACTCATTATGAACTGCACTTATTTACAGCATTGCCAGCAGTTCAAAGTATTTCAGTATTTTGGAACATGACAAGTTTCATTCTTTCACTTTCTGAAGTTGGATAAAGTGACCCATTAATACCTAAGGCATTATTATGTTATTTTAGTGAAAGCATTAATCCAAAGACACTGAGGAGCACAGTCTGCTGGTATGCACACTGTGTGCCCAAGCAAGGGAGCAGATAGATGTCTCCCTGAGGACAGGCTATTTTGAATTCCACACAGAATTTTTATTTATTGTAGTCTTTTTTCACTGACAAACTATAAAGTTAGAATTTATACTCTTTCCTGAATTGGTCAGTTAATTAAAATAAATATTAAAAAAAAAAAAAAAACTAACAAACAAAAAAATTGAAGGAGGGAAGAAAAAAGGGAAGGTGGGAGGGAGGGGGAGGGAAGGAAGGAAGGAAGGAAGGAAGGAAGGAAGGAAGGAAGGAAGGAAGGAAGGAAGGAAGGAAGGAAGGAAGGAAAGGAAGAAAGGAAGGAAGAAAGAAAGAAAGGAAGAAAGAAAGAAAGAAAGAAAGAAAGAAAGAAAGGAAGGAAGAAAGAAAGAAAGAAAGAAAGAAAGAAAGAAAGAAAGAAAGAAAGAAAGAAAGAAAGAAAGAAAGAAAGAAAGAAAGAAAGAAAGAAAGAAAGAAAGAAAGAAAGAAAGAAAGAAAGAAAGAAAGAAAGAAAGAAAGAAAGAAAGAAAGAAAGAAAAGAGAAAGAATACTCTCAAAGGACAGTACCAAATTTTTCCATATTTTCATGTCAACTCTTTAATTTTTTTGCTACTTTGTGCTGAGCTGTAACACAGAAGGTTGTTGAAGCCCTGTCTATATCCCTTCTTGCTTTTGGCTAGATGACAAGGCACTCTTCTTGATTTGTTCTAAATTGGTTTCTTCTGCATGGTAAAATGTAGGTTTTGTAATTCTGTAGGTTAAATGTGATTCTTTAGCTGTTAAACCCAAGAGCAAAGCAGTTTGTATCTGAGAGTTCTAAAAAGACACACAAGACACTGCTTGCTTAAATTCAAGCTGAATGCAGATTCCCTGTGGATGCTGACTGCTTGGAACAGGATTCCTTTTAAGGTCTCAAGGTATTCCCTGCTGCCTCCTCCTGGTTCAATCAAGAGGCATGGCTGGAAGCTGCTGGGCTTCACCTGCACTGTACTTTGCATCATGTTCAGTGGGGAATTTTTCATTTTGCTGGGGAAAATCTTCAGAGTTACACCCAAGTCAGCTCCAGGGTCACTCAGGCATAGTTTTTGGTGCTGTACATGGACAAATAATTTTGTCATCTATGCCACACTGACAGCTGCTGTCCAGCACAGTGTAGATGCTTGCCTAATGATCACTGACAAGGGGTTCAGTCTTATATCTCACCTAGAATATGGCTGGAGCTCTGAGAGTCTGACAATCCTCACTTCCTCATTCACACATTGCTTTTGTTGACTTTGACTTTCCCTGACATTGGGAAATAACATTGACCAGACTTAAATCCTCTGGATGGTACTTTCCCAAGGTCTGGACTCCTTGAAACAGTTATTAATAAAATTTTATATTTATTGATAAAATGTAATAAAAGGTAGTCTTAATGCCAAAGGATATCAGGTTAGCTTGCTCTGGTGTATGACAGCCCAGATGTGTAAAAATTGCAGTGATGGATGAAAGTAACATCTGAGAATGATAATGCAGATGCTTCAAAAGTGTCTTGCTTCCTTTTTATCATGCAGCAGTGGTATAAAAGAGACACAGTATATATACCCAAAAGGCTTTTGGCATGAATTCTCTGTAAGTGCAGTGAAGTTGCTTTACAGACGCTTTAAGTATCACTTTAAACCACAGAGCTGATGTGAAATACTTGAGAAGGAGAACAAAGAACTGGTGTTCTAATAACTAAACTAAGCATTTAAAAATAAATACAAAAACACAAAACACTTTCTGTGTGGTATTTGGTCCCTGAGAGGTTGCAAACAGGCTGGTTTTGTCTTTATTTTCTGGTTCTGCAGACTGTGCTCTAAAAAAAGAACTTGTCTCAGAGTCCAAGAGCAAGTCATCTGTAAAGTTCATTTCAATGATGGAATGCAGATTGTTGTTCATTCATTTTTTGTATATGTTCTGCTTATCTTCACAAAGGTAAACAGTTCTGGAATGTCACTATTAAAATATTTAGAATGCTATTTCTAGCCATTATTGCCTATGATCTGACTGCTTTGTTTACATTAAATTTCCATTTGCTGAGGAAATCAGAAGTTTCTGAAGTGAATGTCATTTGCATCAAACGTGCTAGAGTAGTAATTTAAGCATTCTCATATTTGAGGAAGTCCTGTGAAAAATATATTTTCTAAATTTTCTACTACTCAGACACCTCTCTTTGTTTTCTTGTGTTGTGACTTAGAATTTTTATAAACAATGCTTTCATGTCACAACCATAATTTTATTTTATTGGACAATGTTTCTATTGGAAAAGGGGAAAATGTAATTATGTCAATTTAAAGAGTCTTTTAATCACTCACTCCAAGCTCTGGGTACATAGCTATCATTATAAATCATACTTTTCATTAGTGAAAATAGCTACACAATAACAAATTGATTCCCCATCCTTTAAAAAGTACCTCTCGCCTCTCAACCCCCAAAGCTCAAAAACTGATGAGTTTTGCAGAACTTCCCTCCTTTAATAAAATTGATACAATAGCTCCCTTTAGTCCATGGCAACTGGGCTCATGGCTGGATAAAATGAGTGGTGCCTGCTAGTTTCTTTCTTTTTGTCACCAGCTTGTCTAGGTGTACTGCAATGCCTGAACAAATGAGGAAATCCTGGAATCTCTCCACCTCACTGTGGATTTCTATTACTGAAATAGACAGACTGTCCCATGCACTGTTACCAACCCTTTCCTTTCTCTTCTGAGAATGTTCACTGTTTAAGCCAGCAATGATCAAGATTGATAGAGAAGAAAGAAAACAATCTGTCCTGTCCTGTGCCCTCCTGGATACCCACTATATGCAGCACCAATAGTCTTCATGCTATATTCCTGTTTTTCCCCATTCATTTTCCACTAACAATATTGAGAGTTTTTTCTGTTTTAACTGTGCTCACAGCCCATAGAAGCCTTTCCAGGTATACAGGAATGTGCACACCCACGTAGTTCACTGGTAATACTCCAGGAAAACCCTGCTCTGAATACCTTGCACTTTGAAATCTGCACAAGTATGCTCACAGAAGCATGCATATCTTCCCAATCAATGCAGTTGTACTCCACTTAAGCTACCCTAAAGGTTTTCAACAAATTATTTCTGACTGAGTGAAGCAACCACAAAGAACAAAATCTGTTCTGAGCTTTGATCTGATAACTCAATTCCCCACAGGTGTCAGGACTGCTATGCAATTGTTTTTGAACAAAGTTATATACAGGAATGTGCTTTGCCTCACTGGGATTATCAGTAAACCTCAGGATAACAAATATAAAAGTTTTCCTTTACCTGCAAGCAAAAGAAATACTGTGATATACCATAAGGATATTATAGCCTGTGTACAGAAGGCTACAATGAAACAGCTTTTCTGAGCCTGAGCAGAGACACACAGAACTCACCACCACATTCTAATACAATCAGGCAGTCATGAAGCAGGTAGAGTCACAGAATTCACTCTATCAAAAACTGAGGTAGCATACAAATAACACAAGCACCTGAATTTTGAAAGATACAAAGGAAGGAAACTTGAAGAATTTCAGAATTGCGTTTACCAGTTGGATTCATTCTGGGAGTTTCTAAATTACAAAGGAATTTTCCCATTAAATACTCCTCAGTTGAGCAATGCTCTGTCTTGGTTATCTGTTTTAGCTGCTCTGTCTTGGTTATCTGTCTTAGCTATTCACAGCAACACAGCACCTTATCAGTCCTGCAGGACTACTGTAACGAGATTTTACTCACAAACCGTTCAACAGAGTTGGCACTGGGCACAGAGGCATGGTGGTCAGATTTTTGAAAGCCAATTAGTTACACCCCCAAAATCTGAGATGCGTACATCTGAGGATCTGAGAAAATAAGTGCCTAAGATCACTGCAGATGTTAGAGAGTGCTAGAACTAGAATTTCCCAAGTTAAAGTTAGTGCCTAAGAAACAGATCTTCTTTATCATCATTGGACTATTACTTGAAGGTAGCCCATTAGTTCCTAGAGAGTTTTATGTTTATTTCGGTCAATCTCCAAATGAATAGATAACAATTGCAATTCTGAGCATATGAACAAGTTCCTGTGTGTCAGCAGCTTTCTAGCAATCATACAGCCGTGTTTCTTAGCCTCAGGTAAGTACCAGGCAATTCCAGGTATCTTACCTACCCAGCAAGGGAAACATGAGTTATTTTAAATCTAACCTAGAATTAGTCTTGACAAAGAAAACCTCTTCCTTAGGTAGTTGCCTAAATTCACAGCCATTCCTACAGTTTTGCTACCCATCCATATGGTCAGGCTGTAACTGCAGTTTGTACAGTCTTGGAGACCCTGATGAGGGGAGCAAACTCAGTTTGGGGTAATAGCCTGCATTTGTCAGGAACTTCTTAAGCATTTACCAGCCCTGTTTTGTGATTTCAGTGCAGTGAGTGCAATGCTTGTGTGTGCCTTGGCCTGCTCAGTGGAGGTGTGAGGTGCCAAACTCCCAGTGGTGATTAGTCTCTAGAGAAGAGTCAAGCAGCTAAATACTCTTTTGTCGATGTAAACATGAGCTACCAAATGGAGTCGTTGTGGTCTACCCCCTAGCTTAAACAAACACTGACTGAAACTCGTCACATATGACACCTAATTTTGTCAAAGTCTGCCTCGAAAGTACTCAGCCTTCACTTTATCAAAAAGGCTTTTGCCAGAAACAGCAGGTTAGAAACTGGAATAAAATGAATCAGAGTACCAAGAAAGAAGTAGTGCTTTTTTCACAGTGAATTAATAATTGCCATTTTCAGAGCTGTTGGAACATTACCAAGGATAAAAGACAAACACAAAGACTGCTACAGAGAGACTCTCTTTCATAACCCTTGTAGGAGCAAGCATCTAAAGGAGAGGTTAGATGCATTTACTGGATGTACTTTAGCAAGTTTAAATAGAGAAACAGTGAAAGAACTTTTATAACAATTTATATGAGCTCAACAGTGATTGCATTTTAACAGCTGCCCTTGGTCCTCTGGGCCACTGCAATCTAATGGAGTCAGTTTTTCTGCTGAAAGAAATGATTAAATTGTTCTTGTAGAGTCCTTGAAAAGGTGTCAGTACAGGCAGCTGGAATTTAGGATCTAGCAACTTCAGCACTGGAAAAAAAATCATCAGTGTTTTACACACCCCTGTGGAGATCAAATGTGAAAAGCTAAATTCTGGCAGACCTTAGATATTTTCTACAACGAGACACACATTTAACTTCAACAACTTGGAATGTATATCTAGTCTCATTGTTTTCCATGTAAACTTTGATGCTATGTGACATTTATACCAAGTATAGACCCATAGGTCTCTTATGATAAACTGTGACTTTTATTCAGCATCATATTACATTGTTCTCTAGAGTTGTACATTGCTCACTACTGAAACACAGCTACTGCTGTGGGGAGGTGGAGAGACTTGGCCATGTTTTGGAGGGTTCTGTGGAGCAGGAAGGGGACTCAAATTCTGCTCTTAACTGAAGCCCCTGGAGACACTGAAGGGATAATTGACCACACAGCATGCCAACAGCAGGCTGAGATGACAGATTACCCCATAGTTTTTGGTATTTGGGAAGTTACTTCATCCCTATCTAAAGCTTTGGACTGTCTTCAGCAAAATCTGAATTTGAGGGAAGACACTATCCATTTACAGGCAGAAGTTATTTACAGCTACAGAAGAAACCCCAGTAATTCAAAAACTTTTGTGATAAGTAATCATATTTATAGGACTAGATAATATAGTGTCTGTGTTTTATTGACAAACATTTGATTTAGTTTCAGTCATAACCAAAGATACAAATTCTGAAAGAAAGATTATATAAACACATGTGATAAAAAAAGAAGACAGAACAAACTGAAATATGTCCTCACCAAAGGTGGAATAGACCAAACTTAATACTGAGCCTTTCCTTGAAATTATTTTCTCTGCAAATAAAGTAGATCATATCTCATTAGAACTCAGTATAGCGTTGGATATAAGTGCACTTATTAGCTCAGATGGAAAACTCTGTATTTTATTTTCTAGACAAATGGAGTAGACCTTATATCTTTAGGTTTAGATGTCTAGGTTACGTGAAAAACTAACTACTTAAAAGAGGAGGGAGGAGTAGTGGACAGTACAAGGGAATTTCCTGAAGTAGCTCCTTAGGGACTTTTTAAGTACAGTGTCTCATCTGTGCTCTTGGCAGAAAGAGCCTGGCACAAGGTTATGAGCCATCATAAACACAGAGTAAGGGATGACTTCTGGGACTGGAATAACAGAAATGGTGTAAAGTCAACAGCAAAAAATGAAAGGTGCTGAATACAAACACAAATAAAAAGAATGAATTCTATAAGCCAAGAAATCACAAACTGTTAAAGACTTAAAGAAAGAGTGCACTGTTCAATCACAGAGTGAGTAAGACTGTTAGTGTGATGCAATGGGGAAAAGACAGATCAATCCAAATCTGGGGAAATGTTTCCAGAGCTGAAAGAAGTGTATCTGAGATGAAATCCTGCATACTTCTGCCATCCTCCTTTTTAAAAAAATATACTTTAAGTACAAAATGAAATGAGAGAAGAAATGGTATGACCAGAGGATGTATCAGAGGATGATCAGAGAATGCATCCTGAGTTGACAGAACAAGCATTGAATGAGGAATAGTTACATGGGCCTTGATTCCACCCAGTTCAAATGAATACATATTCATGCAATGAAATATTTCTCAGAATATTTTCTGTGGTTCCCGCAAATACAAAAATCTATACAGAAAGATATTCTTATACACATATACAGAAAGAGATTTTTGTTGTTGTTGCAGATAGAAAATCTGAAGAGAAAACAAATTTTAAAATTGCATTAAAGAGATGCTGAGGTCTTTTGCTGTTCACTGTTTTTCTGGTCCTTCTTTTCTGATGCACACTACCAAGCAAAGAGTTGATGGTTTCCTCTCTATGCTAACCACAGAACATATTTTGAAATATATTTTAGTAGTTTTTTCCCTTGAGTTTAAATATTGCAAACAATGCTACAATCCAGTTTGCATTTTATTTAAATGTAAAGTGACAAGAATAGAGGTGATTGCAAAATATGTATATGAAAAGCAAAAATTTTACAATTCTTTCAACCCCTGTTGCATGTGCTCTCAGATTATCAAATTATGAAAGAACTTTGATTTAACTTTGGAATCAGTGGTGAAGCAAAAAACCATTGCATAAAAATAGTATGTTTGGGTTGCTAATAAGAATAGCATAATAGTCTGCAATACTTTTTTTCAAGAAAGCAAGAAGATGAGTTTCTTTCTAGTAAAGTACAATGTGCTGTAAGTCAAACATAAAACAGCAGTGAAGTACCTTATTCCAGTTGTGCAAGGAAAAATTTTGAAAGATGAAATCTGTGACAACATTGTAATACTTTGTCACAATTTTTGACAATTTTTTCTCCTTTTTTTTTAGAAATTATTTTTCTATATGAACTCATTCATAAACAACAACTAATATCAGCATACTAGAAAAACTATATAGCATCCTCATCCAAAGTACCTCTGTATAATAATTTCTTTTGCAACATTGTAAATCCTAATCTGATTTGTTTACAGATTTCAAACTGAAGGCAAGTAGGCTGATATACAAATAATGTACAGTATGTTTTCTATATGGATAAATAATATTTTAAATATATCAGCTGTTACTAAATATGGAATAAGTGTATACTGCATATAAAAATATTTTAGCATTTTTCAAAATTTGACAGAGAACAAGAAATCATGAATATTTTTGGATTGACAAATAGCTTCTAAACGAATGTGTAGAAATATGCAATCACAATGTCTAGAGGAAAAGAAGGCTATTTTCCTACTATTTTCAGAACTCCTCTTACGACTAGCTTTCTCAGCAGGAGGAGAACTTATGCATAGATTCTGGCATGAACTCTAGACACGTGGATTCCTTGAATCACAGTGTACTCAATAAAGATCAGGTGTCATTCCTGGATCAGCTTCTGGTTTTAAGAGTTCTCAGGAAACTTGAAGAGGTTCTAAGAATTCTAGTTAACAGATAAAAGCAGACTCCACAGATGGTCTCTGCTGTCTGGACCTTCTCTCTCCTTATGTGATGCCTGGTTGGTTGTTGCAAGAAAGGTTTTTATTTTGGAAATTTTTGAGGATATGGTACATGTCTAAAACTGTGGTGAATCAATTAAAAAAATTTCTAGAAATTTGTTCTAAGAGTCTATGTAGAAGCTAAAAATAACATTAAAGTACTTCAGAACAAACACTTCTGGATATCATTGTTATGAAGAAATAGAAAAAGTCTCACTTCTTTTTTGAAAACAAAACTAGTCATGAAAAAGTTTTGCATAAACATTTCTCTCTTTGGGTAAAAATAGTGCAGCCAAGCAGCAAAAAACAAACGGGCAAATTCAGAAGGCCTACAAGTGGTCCCTTCTGGTCCACCAATGATTTAACAGTTGAGATATTTGTTCAAAAATCTGCAGGGAAACAAAGATTCTCTGTAACCATATTCCATGTTTCTAATTACTTACCGGAAGTATAGTTTAAATGAAAAATACATCCATAGAAGTCACACAAGTCACCAATGTTCTCTATTTCTATTATTTAAATATCTTCAAATTATATATATAAACCCTACACTTAGAAAGATGTATCTTCTAATCTGTTCTTTTAAAATACATAATTAACCCAGTATTAACCCATATTAACCCCCCTCCATATTTACTTAAATAAGTGCATATTTATGCCGAGTGTTTCTAAATTCATTGCATCTTCTGGTGGGTGAATGAACAAAGAAATTCTGACAATGTTTAAGGATTAGCCATTCCCTTGTATTTCCACCATGTTTTATAAAGATTCACTCTTTCATCTACATGAAGAAATGTTAGCTAGCTTTCCATTAGAAAATCACCTACCTTTCTGTAAGGTCTCTAGCCCCAAACTAGAACAGGGTGTCTACCTAACAAATTAATTGTCTCACCTCATCAACTCCTTTGGGAGCACAGCCCACTGTAAGTGCTGCATGCTTCACTGCTGAAGCACCTCAGCAAGATATTAAAGAAGACTGTAATATCTCCTTGGCAAGGGAAAGGTTTTCTTGCCTCTCCACCCATGAGACAAAACTGAATGAAAGGTGGTAAGCCATGATCCATAGTTTTCCATACAAGCAGATCACTGCTGCTTACTAGTCTCCATAGTAGTATTTGAGAAATATCAGTCACCATCGATGTAACTGGAACCATATCCATTCATGAGCTTTTTCAGCAACCCTCTATGCATTCTTGTGGTTTTTGCCCTTTTGATCACCTAATCAAGACTTGCCATAATGATACAGTAGCGTTCAGTGAGTGTCTCCACACACAGTGTTACAATGCAAAACAGAAATTGATTTCACAAGGAGAGATTAATCTTACCAACTTTTAAACTAGGTTGTGCTATATGGGAATACTGAGAACATTATCTGATACCAAAAAAATCCAAGTATAAATTATTCAAAATTAAAAACTTTATAATTTCCAGTGAAATTTTTCCTGATGGACTCTTTGAAATTTACTTTGAGCAGTGTGGAATTTTATTTTATTTTATTTATTTTATTTTATTTTATTTTATTTTATTTTATTTTATTTTATTATTTTATTTTATTTTATTTTATTTTATTATTTTATTTTATTTTTTATTTGTTTTGTTTTGTTTTGTTTTGTTTTATTTAATTTTATTTTGTTTTATTTTGTATTAATTTTAAGATGATTTGCACATTACGGATGTGGGGTCACATATGTAATGTTGGGGTCACATATGTTTACATGTTGATCCAGCCCATGGATTCATGGTACTTTTTCCAGCTCAGACAAGCTAGGAATTAGCAAAAGACAGCCAATGCCTGTAGATGGCTGAATTTGTCTACGACTAATGAAAGTGTCATTCCAGAAGACTTCTAGTGCAAGGACATGGTGTAATACTACCTCAGTTAATTGACATTCCACCATTTCTCTATTCTCATTCTGGTACTGGTCACCAAGGCACAAGCTGTTCTTGGCTATGGGATCCCGTACCATTGCATTTTGACACATGCCAGCTCAGATTTACACAAGGAAATCTTTGTGGTTAGGACCTGAATTTCTGTGGATTAACCTACCACTATATTTAAATCAGTGAAAACCAAAACCATACTCCTCATGCCTGTGGGAAGAGAATAATACACATCTTGATTTGGTTGCCTTTGTAATAACCATAGTTCCTTGCAGGCTTACAAAGAAAAACACTCACTTCATAATCTTGCAGACTAAAAGCAGAAGCCTATGCTAATGAGCAGGGAGAGCCAAATTCTACTTACATTCTTAACTATGCCTCAGAAAATAACTAAAGGTATGATTCAGATCACCTCATTTAACCATCTAGAAGTTAGGCATCTATTTTGCAGTTATCAACTAGGCTTCCTCTAGAGCAAACAGAGAGAACAAAAAGGATCTTCTAAGGCAGTATCTAAAATAGGGATGGTACCTAAAAAGGGCTGTCTAGATGTGCGTGTCTCTTTACACTAGTGAGTGGGATTAGAGGCTCAATAACCTTTATTTTCTCTTTACTAGGTTCTCTGGGTCTAAGTCTCCTCAACTGTCAGGAGAGGAAGACAAGCATCTTACTCATTCCAAATTTTTCCTTCAAAACTGATTTTGGAATGCGGTAAATCACTTCTGAAGTTGCTTCTGTATCTCCATTGACTGAAACAGCCAACAGGGAACAATCTCCCATCAAAAAAGTAACTCAAACTGTCTAGGATGAAAGTCAGCCATATGGACACATTTTTTGGAATTGGTTAAAACAAACAACTGCAAATTCCTTTTTTTGCTGAATTTTAGCTTTCTGTTTGATCAGTATTAACTAGCAGTAATGCAAGAACATTGATGAGGTTTTATCAACTTAAAAGCCAAATGAGTATGGACTGTCCAATCTGTTTAAGACCAACATAAGCATCTCATTAAAATGCTTGCTAACATGTGATTATTAGTTCAAATTGGGTGTCTGGGTGCAATATTAACAATTTGCATTATAAGTACTTTGTTGGTAGTTTTTATGTCTTCACTAGTTTCAGCAGAATAAACAAACTTCCACTAGCTCATGTTCGAGCTCCTCTAACTTACAGCAGTAAATTACACAACTCCCATGTTGAATTGCAGCAGCATAATTTTGTTTTACATTGCTGTAATTCTATGACTTATCAAGGCACATTCTGTGTCTCTAAACAACTGTTCTCCTTCAAAGATGCCTGGTCATAAATTTTGGCATGACCAGTGAAGTTGACATACATGAGCAAAATGAACAAACACATGCAGTGCAAAGAAAGCTCATTCTGCTAAAAATTGAGGTTAAGGGGGTACATACTTCCTCTACACTTGCCTTTCAAGAGAAAGGACAAATTGCTCATAAACATAGTAAAATGGAGCCATTAAAACAAAAACTAATTTACAGAGGAAAACTTCGTATAGACTCTTTTCCTTCCAAACACTCTGCTCATCTGATCATTTCCATTTGACTTTTCATTTGTATGTTTTAAAGAAGATTTTATTGTTGCATAATGACAGCTATGTGAAGAATGGTCACACATACCTAGGCAATGAAAAACTGAAAGGAAAGATGCAGATCATTTACCAAATACCTAGACTGTGAGTCAATACATTTTTGGATGCCTCAAGTTTTACCAGTGTGTGATGGAAATTATGAAAATTGAGGACAGTAAAACTACTCCTGGTAAATTATGGTTCAGAATTAAACCAAAAAATTCAAAACTTAAATCAGTGAAATAACAGAGACAGCCATAGAAAAACAATAAAGGGAAAAAAAAAAAAAAAAAGAAGATAAAAGAATAGAGTGGATGTGAAAAGGAGTTTGCTTGCAGCAAGGGGATTTAAAAACTCTAAGATCTATAAACTTAGCTTGTCAGAAATTGTCTGAAAGTCTATTTAGTGACCAAAGACATTTGCCCAATTCATTCGCCATTTTTATCTTGACTCTTGTGCTGTGTTTCACAGCTGGAGAGTAAACATGCCAAAAGTTGACGTTCTAAGTAGCTTTGAAAATATTTAAATCCCAGACATATTTTTTAAGCAAATTGCAAATTTGGCTTCCCCTCTTAAGACAATACCAAAGGGCATGTGGCTCGCTCGGTCTCCAAACTGGCTGTGATACCTAGGATGAGTTTACCTCAAACTGATTCTTTCATAGGGTCAACAAGCAATCCAAGAATGGTAGTAATATTTTTGGAAATTCTGGTTTTGATCCACCATAGGGAAAAAAAAAAAAAAAAAGTAATGAGTTTAGCAGTGCTAAATCAACTGCTGCTGGAAAGATATCCACAAACCAGTTCAGTGTAGAAATATTTCCGGGTTGGCTTAACCTCTTTATCTCTTACTGAAAAGGGAAAAATATATGGCCATTCATTTATACCATAAAAGGAAAAGCTAAAAATTCAGTGAATTTTGGTGTCAAAGAATATCAATTGCTGTTTGCAATATAACATACAAAATCACTCTTGATAAAAGGAGATTTTTCTGTAGTAGTAATTATCACAGCCTAGGCTATACCTTATAGCAGGAAGAGAACTAATTTCCACAACTTTGAATGGAGAGAAATGCATGGTTTTAATGGTGTATCTTCTCCATAAAATTGCTAAAAAATAAGCAGTGTTTAACCCATGATTCAAAATTCTCTAATGAAAATAGCCTGGTAAAATGTTATTCTATGCCTTATTCAACCATTCAGGGAAAAAAATTAAAAGGTGATCTATTTAAATAATTAAAAACCTAAAATATGTGAAAGCCACAGAATCACTGAGTCTGGTGGATGAAATCCTCTAAACTCTCTGAATTCAAACCATCTGAAAGAAGTGATCAAGAGAAAACTTAGACTCTCAAAAAGATTAGACTACAATTTTTTTACCAAGGAATAGAATAGGAAGGTTTTAATAGACAGAGCCTGTGCAATAAACTTTTTTCTGTGAGTGTTACTTATCAGTAAATATCTAATAGCAAGTGTTTATGAAAATATTTTTGCATGTTTTCAGAATTTTTTATTTTCTTTTCCTCAATTATATGCCACAGAAGTTCAAGTAGGGAACAACCACCCAAATTCTCCCCTGACCCTTCACTTATTCAATCCAACTGTCCCAAAGCTAAAATAAGAACATGATATCTGCCAGGTCTGCAAAGATGAGGTGTGTTTCTGGTGGTGAGCTGGGACAAAAATTGCCAGGGCACAACTAGATTTCCAAAAGAATTTTTTTTTCTTCGACTCAGGCTAGAATAGATTGTGCCAGCATCAGTGGGTTCTTAAAATGACAGAAAAAATCAGTAAAAATTATACCATAATTTTCATAACATATTTTTAATATAATCTCTAGCATTCCCTGTTTGCACTTGCTGTAATGCAGATTCACAAACTAGCAGTGATTTTAGATGTAAAGTTGCCACCACACTTGAGCTGAAGTATTTTTTTTCCTTATTTCAGAGAGTGCAATATCTTGGCATTTCATAAACAATTGTTTCATAGGAATTTTAAGAGAAGATGCTATGAAAATTTTATTATTCAAATAAAGATTCTAAGAAAATAAGTCTAAAACCTCTCTCTTCACTTTGGTTCTGGAAAGGAAGAAAGTTCTTCAAATTTTAAAATTTGTATATCTAGACATCTGACAAAATGTGTTTTAAATACCAAAGGCTAAATATGGACAACCTTAATTCTGAATGTGTTTAATGCCCATTGTCTTCTCCTCCTGGTTTCCCCCAGAAGACAGTATTCTGTCCAATTTTGTCAACAATTTTCAGATTCAGTAACTTGTCTGAAAAAATAAATAGTGAAGCTTTTAAGTAATTTCAGAAAGGACAACCAGTAAATAAGGTATAGCAACAGTTTTCAGTTCTGAATGGTGTTTGTCAGATTTAATATAGCAAATTCTTTCACTTGCTTTGTCTCTTGTGTTATTTTGCTTACACTGACAGTTGATGTAGCAGAATGAGTCAGCAGAAAGTATAAATGCTATAAATAAGTGTGGTTTTATTATTCCTCCATTTTAATTACTGTCATAGACTGGTATTTTTAACAACTGGTGGGTTGCTTCTTCTCACCATATTTTAACTTTTCCCTTACATGCAGTAATATAAGCAATACCAGCAACTGATAGATTCAGTCACTGCATCACATTGATTACAGTGTCAATAACATTTTTCAAATCATTAGACTTCTTTCTAAATTTCTGTCCAGAGTCATGTATTTAGTGGGAAAGAAGAAAAAGAGAATGAGTGAATGAGCGAGCAAACA
Organism: Muscicapa striata striata; assembly: GCA_030060385.1. NCBI lineage: Eukaryota > Metazoa > Chordata > Aves > Passeriformes > Muscicapidae > Muscicapa > Muscicapa striata. Next base: position 580,047 of record JAREIS010000051.1, on the reverse strand, counting down.
AAAGAAAGAATGATAGTTGCAAATAGAAGACATGTGAGCCGAAATTTTTTAGGGTAATTAGAGAATTTGATACCTGTGAGAAGCAGGTCACATCAGTATTACCTACAGGTGGCTAACTGTAGTGTATTTACACTATCAGCACTTCTCTAATATTACCATAGATGTCCTGAGAAGAAAAGCAATAAATTAAAGATTCCTACATTTGCAAAAGGAGCAGAGTACAATAAACTTGTCAAATCAATCCCTTATTCTGTTCTTCTCATATCCTGAAGGTAACTATTATCTATCTCTTTTCTAAATCAGCATGCCATCTGGAGCTGGGAGCAGACTAAAAAATGCATTTTCTTTTCTGTTTTATTTCATGTTCTGTTTTCTGTGGCAGAGGCACTACTCACACTGCTATAAAGTCAGCTCAATATTTCTATTTTAAAGAAGTAAACTTAGATCAGCTGACTGTGAATATATTGACTGTAGACAAAAGCAACCCTACCCAAGTTTTTGAAAAATTACATTAATTTTTCTTGATTTCTATGTGGTTAAATAGCTATTAGATATAAATGTTTTCATTTGTATTTAGATAATAAAGACAGAGAAATTTTGGCAAAACAGTAGGATTTGTTTCATTCAGAGTTTGACAAATAGATTTTTAATTGGATATTTCTGATCATTCTCCCCAGTATGCTTTATTCATTGAGAGGAAATTAAACTTTGATTAGACACTTTTTTAAAATTTATTTTTAAAGTAAGCCAACAACTGCTTTTCTTAGGAGGTTTTTTTTTATTCAGATAAACATTGAGTAATAGATTCTGACTGCAGTATAAATTTATAATTTCACATTTAATTAAATAAGAAATTAGATATTTTCTTACAGAAACTGCTTCAAAGAGCCATATTAAAAAATAATTTCTTGGCAGCCATAATGTGACTATATCTAAAAATAAGGCTAAACATTTTTAAAAGTTGATAATTCAATGTATCATATACTGATAAAATTATTTGCATAATATCTTAAATGATTTTGGTCCTACTATAAATTTACTAAACTTACTGCAAAGTGATCTGAATTCCACTATGAAAAAAGCCCAAACAATCCACTGTTTTTTAATACACAAGCTCAAGAGCCATTCCAAGCACTTGCTCTGGGCGTGTTGCTGTTACAGGGATTAAAGGGACATTTCAGTAGTGGAATTTTGCCCTTTAAAGGTAGTGCAACAACTTTCTGGTCAAAAACACGTCAAAACCACAACTGTGAGTACAATAGGAGCCAGGATCCTGGCCACCCCAATTCTAAGTCAGGACCACTTTAACAGCATCTGCAGAGGACAGATGTAAAGAATGCCAAGGGAATTTGACACTGTGAGTTTTGGTGGGTACTCCATGGGTTTGCTTTGGACCTGACAATCCAGGGTCAGGCAGAGATGACATTTTGGATTCTTAGCTGCTTAGGATAAAATTGTTGTCCAGAATAGTTATAGAAATGAGGAGTCATGCACAAAGAGTCACTCACAATATCCAATGGGCATTAGAACAGCTCAGTGCTGCACAAGACTTCATGCGGAATAATTTGATTTCATAGCTAGTCAAAATGACATTGGAAAGCTTTGTACCAATCAAGTGGAACAGATATGCTGAAATGGTCCACTCACTTGTCAGCTCTGCATCTGCATTCTAGCCAGCTAAGAATGCCTGTCTTCATGTCTTCATCTCTAGCCCTTTCATCTGAATACATGTTTTACAAAGCTAGGTTGGTAACACCAGGCATTTATGTATGTTTGTTAGGGGTGGGGGGGAATGTAAAAGGATTTGCTGGTGAAAAAATGTGAGGTGGATGCTCTCGGGGGCTAATTTAATGTGCTGCAGCTGAGCTTCAGTCATAAGAAAATGCTGCACTGCATTACGAAAGGCACTGCCTAGTACAAATAGGCATAAGAATTTCAATAGCATTTCAAAGGAATATTATAATCAGAAGTAAGCTGAATCAATTCTTGAATGGCAATTTTTAACTTGCATAGTTCAGATGTTTCTCCTGGCAACCTTCCCTAATGTCATTATCACTTACTAAAATTTGATACCATCTACAACCTGAGCCTGAATTCCTGACACACACTACCACAGAAGTAAATATTATGCCAGATTAAGGAGTAGCATGTTTTGACAATTATGTAGACAAACGTTCCTCTTTTACAACAAGGAAGTCTCAGAAAATATGTAAATACTTAGGCAGTTAAATTGTGTGCAACTTATGCAGAAGGGAAATAACTTAAACACACAGCCCCAAGCGACTGCAATGCCTTTGGTTATGTATAGCTCCGTCAAACAGAAGAGAAGACATTCAGGTCCTTCCAAGAAACTTCATACTCATTTCTAGCTTGAAGTCATGTAACTTCAGGCTGTGATACTCTCTGATCTCTAGTTCAGTGCATGTGAGTAAAGAGCTGCACCAGAGACCTCACATGTGTTTTGAAGTAAGAAAGAGACAATATTATTTTGAGTCAGGATTCAATCCAACACTGGTGAAATCTATGCTCCTGGAGATATAAAACTTCTGCTAGAGCTTGTCTTGTCCTAAATTCCCTTCCACAGACTCTTCTAGTGGACAGTCTGGCCTTGTATTACTAACTCTGGTTAAAATAGTGGTTGAAATTTGCTTTGTGCTAATTAAAATCTGTAATTTAAAGTCTCATCACAATTTAAGCTGGTTATGATGCATATTTTGTTTCTCAGGCTGAAATTTTTCCCTAATTTATCCACTGAATTCTACCCCATATATGTGGTGGCTTTGGTCAGAGTTATTTTCACATAAGAAAAGGTAGAGGTTCATCTTAAACATTTTTCAAAGCTTTTAAAAACTAAGGGAATAAGATAGTAACTTTAGAACATGCATATCAGGTTTTTTTTCATGTCCATAGGTACCTACTACGATAACATAATTTGGTATTAAGAGCAGCAAACTGAAATTTAAGTAGCTACATGTCAGCTTTACATCTTTTTTATTGTGGTGTTTTATGGAAAGTAAAGAAAAATGACAAAATCCTAGTTTGCACTTCACCTTGGCTGTGCAACTGAGTATTTGGCCACCATTTACACCAGTTTTCATTTTGTTTGTTGGATTCCTTTCTTGATTTTTTCCTTAATTGTTCAGTGGAAAGATTATTAAATTTATGATGATTATTCTTCCCTCAGGTGAAATCAAAGAATATAAAAGCAGTAAAACTAAAATGTTATACAAGAATGTGTCAAGGTAAGGCTAGTTGATACAAAGACAACAGATGACATCATGTAGGGAGAATAAAGAAGAAAATCAGATAAGGAAAGTATGAAGTAAAGGGAATTTAGAAGGAATTTATTGCATTATTTTTAATTATTTTTTTGCTGGGCATGTCCATTGAAATTTTACAATATATCCTTAATTGTCTGTTCGGGGTTGCTCTACTGGATCAGAACAAAAGACATCTTACTCTGTGTGTTCTAATAGCAGCTAGTGATAATAAATGCTAGGTAGTGGTCCAACTGGATAGGTCAAAAGAGGCAAGACTGCAACAGCTTCATGCCCCAGGTCCAACCAATAAGGAATCTGAGCATGGATTGTTCCCACTGGCACACATGGAAACACACGTACAACACGTACTCATGGATACACACAGCAGCTGCCCAGCTCAATACAGACAGGAACACAGGGCACTCATGCAGTAACAAACAGCACTGTGTCCCTCTGGCCACTCACAATGAACCTCTGTTCCAATCCAGGGTCCCTCTCCAGCTGATCAGACTGATGGCCCATTAGTGGGAAACACATCCATATGTACTATGTAGATTCCTCTAGTGGCTGGGCTCAGACCCTCAAAGGTCCAGTATTTGGTCTCTGGATCCTTGATATCTCCTGTTGCTGGTACCTGGACACATGAGCTGCTCCATGTGCTGCTCCAGACCCCTTGTAGACCCACACACAAACCTGAAACACACATACACACACACACATACACACACACATGTTCCTGTTGGCATTCAGACTTCTTGGTGTCCTCAGCATTTGGCCTGGATCCCCTGATCTCTCCTGATCTCTTCAATCCCATTTCCTCTGGTCATCTCACACACACACACACACATACAGAAACATCCCTGGCTTCCAAAACACTTCACCTGCTCACCAATTAGTTTGGTGATCACACACCAGCCTAAGCCCTCTCTCTCACTTCTGGCATCCCAGATGCATGACCCCAAATTACCCATGGTCCCTGCTGAGCTGCCACACCTAGACCTCCATATTGTGATGTGGAACAGAGAATTAGAGCTCCTCACCCACAGAAAGAATCCAGAATGGAACTCAATGAGATGGATCAGACTGAATTGACCAGGTGCAGGACATGACTAGACAAGTGTACTGACCATATGCCAGCTGTCTTTTATCCCCCTTTTTGTCTAGTCTTACACACCCATTCCTTCTCAAAAGACCTTGAATTCTCCCTTTTTCCATTTTAATACCTACCCTAAGCAGCACATTCTAAGTTCCTCTGGTAAATTCCCCTAACTCCCTTTTCCCTGGGCTGAGCTCCCTAGCCTGAATGGAGACCTGGAGAGCCTCTGGCCCAGAGCCATAGATGGGGAACACTCATGGAGCTGAGAGTCCCCTGGTACAGTTTGCAGATGGTTTGGGGCAGTGGCTCTTTTCTCTGAGCAGGTTAGTTGGGTTCCAGCACCTTCTGCTGTGCCTCTCTGCTCTTCTGTGTTCATAGAGAACAGTCTGTCATCCCAAAACCTAGCAGTAAATTGAACAAGTTAACAGTGGGCCTTCCTCCTTTCCACCCTTGTATTTTGCAAAAATCATTGTTTGTCCTGAGACAAAGATTGCTTTTAGGTAATTTTGTTCAACTTCATATCATCTCATACAATCTAGTGTATGACAGAAATAAAGAGACCTCTCCTTATCTTGGATCAGGAATTGGCAGTTTCTGCAGAGCCATTGACACACTGCAATTTCACACCACTCAAAATGAACTTACAGAAGCATGGAGGAAGTTATTAAAGTTGGCCATGGCCAAATGAGGAAGTCTCATTTAGTTCCTTCATCACTTCTCCTTATCTTTTTCTTCCTCATTTCTCATGAGGTACCTCATGGATCCTTGGCTCAGCTTCTTATTGACTCTCTTCACTGAATAAACTCATCCAGCAATTTTAATCCCCCAGGTAGCTTTCTCTGAAGTAAGTAAATTGAGTCGGTTCCTGAAGGTGTACCATTGATTCAGAATTGGTTCAAGTGTGAGGATTTTCCCTTACAAAATCATCAGCTCTATTTCTCATATTAGCATACATTTTTGGTGACTTTTGGAGATGATTCAGAGGAAGAAACTTTATTTTCACTACTACTGAGGCTGTATTATTAACAACATACTATGACTGAATTAATTCTAGTCTGCTGCTGCTGGGATTGGGAAACTACAGCCTTTCCTTCTGAGTAAGTTTTATCAGTTTCTCACAGCCTTTATCAAAAGCTTTGAGCTTTTGTCTTCAGCTGACATTGTTAAAGAAGGTCAAACACCCATTGTAGGGAAAGGACTCTGACTGGAATGCCTATGTTGGCAGAGCAGAGAGCAGACACAAACAGAGCTCTAGAGGGACAGCACGCCTCTCCAGACTCTGGCAGTGCTTGGGACAGAGGCTGGAGCAGGCAAGATGTCCTTGTTTGCAAGAGGCATGACCTGGCTGAGGAGCTGTGTTGCCAAGTCAAGGAATTGTGTGAGCAGTTGTGCAGATTGTGCAAGACCAGGGAACTTCAGAAAGAGATTGACAAGGTCTTCAGAGACACCCTGCAGAAATAAGGGTTTGCATCTGAATTAGGATGTTACAGCCGCTTAAATGGATAACTCGATAAGTTAAAACTGGATAATTGAGTTCTATGAGTAGTGTCACTGGGCCAGCAAGAAGTGGAGTAAGAGATTTGTGTGGGACCTCTACCCTTCAGCATCTTTATCAATAAGTAACAGGTGAAGGAATATGCTTTCATCAATGCTGCAAGTGGCATCACACTGGGAAGAAAGGACCCTTGAGGGCAGGGCTCAAAAAAACCTTCAAAGAAACTTTGACAGGTTGGAGGAATAGTCTGGGAGGTTTTATGAATTCCAAAAACGACAAATGCAGCCTCCTGCACTTGGGAAGAAAGATACTTAGCAGACATGAGGGAACGAGATGCCTTGGAGACAGCTTTGAAAGGAGCTGAAAAGGATCTGAGGTTCTTGGGGGTTGGGCAGGAATAAATTATGCATAAGTAATCAGTGTGCACTGTCACTGATGGAGGCCAAAAGTAGCCAGGGCTGAATTCATATGGGCAGAGCCAGGGGAGCCAGGAAAATTATTGTCCCTTCTATTTAATGTGTTAGGTCATATGTAGATCTCATTTCCAGTTCTGGACTCCCAAAAGGAAAGAAATCTATAAAATGCAGCAAGTTCAGCAGAGAAACATCTCTGTGATGTGGTTGAGGGCTAGAGCACCTAAGATGTGAAGAGATCTGAAGGAACTGGACTTGTTCTGCCTGGAGAACATGTAGCTTTGGGGATGCCTAGCAGCAGCCTTGACAGTACATACTGAGGGACTATGAGGAAATTGGAGCCAGGCTACTCATTGTTTCACAGGGTGGGAAACAGGCACATGGACATTGAGCTGAAAGAAGATGAGGTCCAGACTGAATATAAGGAGACATTATGAGAGGAGTCAAGCAAAAAACACCTTGTCCAAAGAGATTGTGTCATCTCCAGCTATGGAGGTTTTCAACACTCAGTTGGCTGAAGCCCTGAGTAACCTGGTTTGACCCATAGCTGATCCTGCCAGTGGAGGAGGATGGACTAGAGATATCCCAAGATCCCCTCCAGTAGGAATTATCTTATGATCCTGAATTTGCAGTCACCTGTGTGGATCAACAAAAAAAAAAGGCTAGGTTGTTCATCATGAGCAATACAATATGTCCAAAAACACAGCAAATGTTACCCATTGTTCAACAACAAATAAATTGCATGCCAGACTGAAATTTCAGAGGAGCAGAAATAACACGGATTGCTAGGTTTTCTTAGTGTAGCTGATTTTAGAAGGGAAATTATCTGTCTCATTTTTCTTTGTGCTCTAGGTCCTTAAGTCATATGCCTCTTTAAAAATTGACCTAATTTTAAATGCTAGAATTAAAACTCTGAGGTCAAAGAGTCCTTCTTGGTGTTTAACGTGTTCATGGTCCTGTTTTATATGACATAATAAAGAAGAAGATTCTCTAAGAGTGTGTCCAATGCATATGTGCTTTTCCTATCCCAGATTTTGAAGTAGACCAAAGAACAGGGAGACTTTTCTTGTCATTTGTGCTTACAACCTGCAGTCTGAAAAATCAGTGGCAGTAGCAATCACTTGTTTTGAATGACTCGCTGTCTCAGAAGAGTTTATGCTTTTAGGTCACATTGCTTGAATTGGCTTGTGCAAGAAAGTTTTAAAAATTAGGTCATATTAAGTTTAAATGAGCAAAAGAGAACCACAAAAGAAAAACCAACCAAACTAAGCCCCACCACATTAAGATGCTCAAATGTAGCAAATAAAATGAGCCAACCTTTGTAATCTTCAGAGTTTACATTAAGTTCTGCTTCTGGCATTCCAAACAGAAAAATACCTAAGGATCATGTTCCTAGATATTTGTGGTGAGTAGGCCCTGGCTGGATGCCAGTAGCCAGCAGAGGTGGTCTATCACTCCCCTTCCCCAGCTGGACAGGGGACAGAAATACAACAAAGGCCCGTGGGTTGAGACAGGATAGGGAAAGATCACTCACCAAATACCATTAGGGGCAAAAAACAGACTCAGCGCAGATTCGGTTACTGCCCATCAAATAAAAGTAGAGTAATGAGAAATAAAAGAAAATCTTCCATGCCCATCCCTTTTCCCCGTGCTCAGTTTCAATCTCAATATTCTCTACCTCTTCCCCTCTAGCAGTATGGAGGATAGGGAATGGAGCTCATTGCCACTGTTCCTAATGCTTATTCTGTAGCGGGTACTACTCACCCACTTCCTATGCTCCAGGGTGGGGTCCTTCCCAGGGGAGACAGTCCTCAAACATCTTTAACCTGAGTTCATCCACAGGCTGCTGTTCTGCCTGAACTGCTCCAGTGTGGCTCTCTCTCCACAGGGGTCAGTCCTTCAAGGACAGGCTGCTCCAGTGTTTGGCCCCCATGGAGTTCCCAATCCTGCCAGCAAACCTGCTCCAGTGCAGACTTCCCTCTCCACAGGTTCACAGCTCCAGTGTGGGCTTCCCATGGGGTCAGAGCCTCCTTCAGGCTTCCACCTGCTCTGGCATGGGTCTCCTCCACAGGCTGCAGGTGGATCTCTGCTCCCCCATTGTCCTCTGTGGACTGCAGGTACACAGCTGCTTCACCGTGGTTTGCACCATGGGCTGCAGGGGAATCTCAGCTTTGGAGCCTGGAAGCACCTCCTGTCACTTCTTCTGCACTACCTTGGCATCTGTGGAGCTCACCCCTCTGCTCTTTGGCCACAATTGCTCTTGTGCAGTAATTTTGTCCCCTCTTTTAACTGTTTTGCCCTGGAGGCAGTGCCACTGCCACTGATGGGCTCAGCCTTGGCCAGTGGTGTGTCCACCTTGGATCCGGCTGGCATTGTCTGTGTTGGATATGGAGGAAGCTTCTGTCAGCTTCTCACAGAAGCTGCTCTTATAGTTCCCACCACTACCAAAACCTGGCCATACAAATCCAATACAATATGGCACACAGAAAGAAGATTTAGAAGTCTCAAACCTGTGATAGATATGCTCAAAGACTCTCAAGATTTTAGAAAACATTGCAACCTCTGTAGTCTACCTCTGTTTCTCAAATGCTCCAGAAGTGGCAGCTGCTGTTAGTCAGAAGTGACCATTAAATACATCTGACAAATTGTGCTGGATTTTAAATATTCACTGTTCAAAAACAGGCAGGCTATCTTTCCCAAAATGTACGGCAAAGTAAATATAAAACTCACATGGTGTTCAGTCAGAAGAGAATGCCATGGGTTACAATTATGTATTTGTCCAGAGACAGTTCTGCTTTCAGTTCAGAATTATTTTATATAAACAATATTTTTCTTGGACTATTTTGAAAGCTTACCTCTAAGTTCTGTGACTTTATTATGTTTATTACTTGCTTCACTTTCCTATGAAGCCGAAGGCAAAAACAACATCTGTCAAAGAGAAAGATTTCCAAATCAGGCCTTCTACATCCAGGCAAGCTACATCAAAATAACAGGCCTTGCAGGCTTGGCATCCTGAGAGAGATCTGTGCTTTAAAAGTATTTGGCAGCCATGGTTTTTACTGCCTGTCAGCAGGAGATCAGTGGACAGATAACCTCAATGAGTAGCTGATTAGTCGATCCTTCGGAAGCCATCCCACAATATTTCCAGTCATGCCAATTATCACCTCCTTTTTTTCTCTATGTATGGGGATGTTGGAGAGGTACAGCCATGAATCTAAAATCCAGCTGTGTTTGTTCAGTCAGATTTTCTTCTGGCCTAATCAAAAAAGATTCTTTTGATTCACCGAGAACTTGCTCAACCACATTTGACTCCTCTTCAGTGAGCATATTGCATCACCTTAGACACTACTGGACAAAACTGCCTGGTTATGTCTAATCCCACAGACTTTACAAATTACTACATCCACCATATGTAAATTGCATTGGTTAGCTAATTTTATTGCAGCATGTATTGCAAAACTATTGAGAAGACTGAGGAATGGCTGGGACTTCACAAGCATAGTGAGAATTGTCTCTCTTTAAAGACAAAACCTTTGATCTTCAGACCTGCCCGAAAAGGAAATGTATAAAAATAAAAATAACTACTCTTAAATATTAGAACTGACTGAAATTTGTAAGACCTATCTAAAGGCTATGCTGGAATCGTGCATTTCCTTCTGATTTGCTCCTCCTGTCTCTAATAGCAAGTTCCTTTTTTATTTTCTGGCACTTCTGGTTGAAGTGTCTTCCATCCTCTGTAGCTGGTAGCCATTTTCTCTTCAGTTGTTCCCATTTCTTTGGCTTGTCTCTCATAGGTATAATTATTTTTGAGTTCTTTTGGTTTCATTAGTGGCAGCATTGCCTTTGAGACACAACAGTTCTGTCTCTGCAAGCATTTGCAGAAATATCAGCTCCAGACAAATTCCAGCTCCTCTAGCACCTGGAACCACATCCCAGAAGATAGAATTTTTAAGACATTTTAAGTCTAAATCATCAAAGCTTCATAATCAGAATATTGCTTTTTCCTGGGTTTGTTTTTTTTTTTAATATATGATATAGAGTAATAGTTGGTTATTGAAAATTACATAGTACATCTTTATTTCACCCTGATTATAGTAGTAACACACAGAAATCTTGTTTTAAATTTAATTGATGAAAAATTATTTTATAAAAGCATGCTAGACTGACATTTATAAAATACTCTGAAACTTCCTACAAATACATACAAACCATAGCAAAAGTTCCAAAAAAGGAAAAAAAAAAAAAAAAAAAAAAGAAAAATACTTCAAATAATGAGGAAAACTTCCCCATGGCATTTAAGTATTTGGTTTTTTGCCATAAGTCCAGAGGATGCAGACCAATCTCTGGGTCAAGTTCTGATATTCTTACTTGTTTCTTTAGAAAAGATACAATGCATTCCTTCTGCTTTTGCATTACCAGCTGAAAGAAGAGTCAATTTCAACACAGTATAACCATGAATGAATTGTAAAAGAATTTCAGAAAAGAAAAAAACAAGGGATCTGACTAGCTGTGAGCAAACGCCAAGAGGACATGAAACCTAAGAACATATCACATTCAAATGCACATTCAAAGCAGATAATTCAAATTTCATTAACTGGCCAAGATTTTAACATTCTTTGTCCCAATTCAAAGTACTGATTGTGGCATACAACTTCTGTCAAACAGAGATTTTAACATGGAATGTCAATAATCTCTGTTTCAGCTAGGAAAACCAAGCTCTTCACAGAACAAAAGCGCTCTCATTCTCAAGACTTTGGCAGATCATTGTCTATGGCAAACTGCTATTGGCAGTATCAATCTGTCCCCTGACAGAGGGATAGGTAGCAGGTTGTCATTTCATCCCCACCAAAGAGCACAAGTCAGGCCTCAGATCCTCTGCAAATTCTTGGGTTATTTTTTTCATATAAAGAAAAGGTCTCCCTAAAGATAAAGAGACTTTGATACTAGAGAATTTTAAGATCTCTACATCTCTTTGTGGAAAGAGTATAATGCCCCCAAACCTCAAAGTTTTCCATTCATTATTGCAGTAGAAGATATATGAATGTGTCAAAATCTGATCACATTTAATTTTTGAAAAAATGCATCGGTCAGTTTTTTTGTTTTCACTCTCAAATTAACTTAGGTGCTAAATGTTAATCACATCTTTTTACTTCATTTTTTGTTCCTTAATAGTTTGCCATATTATCTGATTGGAAATTTTGAAGTGGTTTAAACAAGTTACAATACCTGACTCTTGGAACTAATTGTGGGGTGAAAGTGAAATCTGTACCTTCTTTGATAAATGTATCACAGTGGGCCATTGCCCAACTGATTTCAAGACTCATTTACTTGGTTTTGAATAACTTGAAAATTTTCAAGCAGTTTTGCCATCAATTCAAAAGGAAAAACTGCTAATTCTTGCAATCTGTACAAAAGTGCTAACCTTTGGGATTTTCCATTGACAGAATTGTTACAGACTGGATTTATATACTCTGCAACACGGGATTTTATCTGCATCTTCTGAAGAAGCTAATATTCATAACACAACCATTTAAAAAGTCCTACATATTTTTAGACAAGTTGTGTCTCAAACAGATATGAGACCAAGTCATTAACCCACCCTTACTAGGTGATGTTAGGGTACCTCCTTTCTCTAACAGAACAGTGAGAAAATTAAATCCTAAAATACATCATTTCTCTAGCTCTCATATTTCTCCTCCTGTGAGTACTTTGCTGTCAGGCACAGTGCTGGCTCACATGCACTGGTGGGACTCTGAGGTCCTTAAAGAAAGAGAGGCCTCCTTGTCCAAATGTCAGACTGCTTGTTCATGGTAGAAATGTCCTTCACTCTATCACTAGTGTTGAGATTCCAAAGTTAAGCTACCTACAGGTGTGTTGCCTAAATGGCAACCCATCATCATCAATGCCATTCTCAAAATTGACCATAAGAAATGTGCAAAACCTAAGTTTTTTTATTAGTTCAGGTGAGCTACCTTAACTCCCACAATACTTAGCAGGCTGAGGTTACTATTTGTGCATTCATTAAATCTCAAAGGACAAAACAATGTAACTTTCATGTCCCCATCAGAACAAGATTCTTTTCAGAGCATACAATTATTTTCAAATGCTTGAGAAGGAAAAGTGGGAATGCTGGAACCCATGAGGTTAAGTGAGAATTTAAAGAATTATCTGGATTACTGACCACATTAGTTATAACCTGAAAAATAGATGCTCTCAACATAGCAAAACATTCTAAACAGCAGACACTCAGATTCTTACTGAACAATATTCAACTGCAAAATAAACTATTCAAAGGAAATACTGGGTTTTGGATTGCATCTTTCATCCTCTATTTTAACCAATAGCCTGTACTGGTCTTTACAGCTATTGGTAGAGACATCATGGTTTTTATCCCATGAAGGTAAGATTTGCCATTAAATGGAAAAAGAACTCGATCCTTCAGAAAAATCTGGCACATCTATAGCAATTCAAATATTTGATGGCTCCAGAATTAGGAACTAGGCATTACTATAAAGCCTTTAGTCAGATATAGCAGGCTAATTCAATGATGATACTTCAAAATATGTGGAAAATTATTGAGAAATCCCACTCCGTAGTCTAACAGGAAATAACTTGCACAAAGAAGCACCTGTTTTAAGAACTGCAGTATAAGACTGTCCCAGCTTAAATTGTTGACTGGAACTGAATTTAACACACTTCCTAGAATGTACTGTTCTTTCTTTCTCAAGTTGTTTTGACATTAAAATATTATCATCTCCTAAAATAAGGGAGATGTTTGCTGCCCAGGAATACTGAAGCAATTTTGGGGTCAGGGATGGTGGGGGGAGAATGGTGATAAATATTCATTAAGAGATTTTCTTCTACAAATCATATTTTTACCATCCTAACTTATAGGGTAAACAGCTGATCTTGCTTTTTCTTGAACTTTCTACAATTAAAACTTGGTGAAAGGCCCCAATAATTTTAATTTACAAGCACATAACGCAGTCTCTCTGAATCCTGAAGTTTTAAAAATTCTATCTGGCAAGTCTCCTGAAATTTGAGATTAAATTGCCAACCACTAACTGTGGCGGCTCTTACTGCTTTAGGCACTGACATGAAAATCCAAGGGATGTATCATCTGCCAGAAAAGGATCTTATCCTATAATAATTGTTCATCATTATGGTATTTTTGTGCTACTGAATATGGCATATTCTTTTTAATTAATATTTGGACTCTTGATACATAGTTTTCCTCTATGACTCATTACAACGTCTCTCCATTTAATAAAAGAACATTCAGATTCAACTTGCACTTAATATCCACAAATAAAACATTAAAGTCTGCAGGCTATGAATAAAATTGGAGTGGTAACAGAAAATGCCTTGAACTTTACAATCTGATCTGGAATTTTATCTGAAGGAAAGCAAATTAGGATTATATCACACTATATATACTGTGACTCTCTAGCCATTAGGCATAGTTTTGTCTAAAGTCCAGTTGAATGGGTACCTAATTTAGATAAAATAATGTCCAAACTGACTTTGTGTTTAGTGTTAAAATTCAAATTCTTCAAGCAACTTATCTTCCTCTGGCATCTCTAACTTGCATTGAGAAGGCCACGAAGAAAAGATATTATTGTGAAATTTTCTAAAATCTTACTGAATCAATCTTTTCAGGTAGTTCTAAAAATTGCACTTACTCAAGTTCAAGTCTTTTTATTCAGATTAATGGATACTTACTTGAAGAAGACGTCTAAATTATTTAATGTTGAATTCAATCTTGCTTTAGACCAGAGTTCTTTGAAAAATTTCAATTTAGTGTTTATCCTGTATTAAGCATAATTCACATTTCACTAACATTACTGAAATCTGCCTAGCAAATTTTTTTTTCCTAATCTTCTATATTGTTCTTCCTTCCATATAATGTACAGCACAAGGTGCCAGAAGTTTTCCATTAGAAATGGAAATGTCAGGACATGTGAGTCCCCTCAGCCTTTCTTAGTGTTAGACCTTCCCAGCCATTCTTCTCTTAATTAAAGAATGTGTGTTCAACATTGTAATGAAATCTGCCTTGCTCCTTATTCAGTGAAACCCTCACAACTCCTACTAGAAAAGATGCAAGGAAGAAGTTATCTAACCTATTACTTCTTTTTTTTTTTTTTTTTTTTTTTTTTGAGATTTTGGAAGGCAGACTCTCATGATTTCTGCATCTTTGATCACAGAGCAAAACAATAGAGATGCTGCTGTTCTGGTAAATTATTGGCAAACTGGCAGCTGGACAATGCAGATGAGGTAACATGAATTTATAAAGCATTCCAGTAAAAAGAAATCACTTCCAGAGTGGAAAATCACTTCAATATAATGTCATGTACCTTACCTATGTATTTTTAATAGTATGATATACCGATATTAGCTAAAGAAGCAGCAAATGTACTGTTTATAGAGTGTTGCTTATGCACTATATTTAAATAATTTTTAAAATAGCAATTTAGTATAATTTCCTGAAGAATCAAGACTAAGTTCATCACACTGTCCTAAAACCTTTTCCAAGCTGATTTCTGACAAAGCTAACAGGAGGTAAAGACACCATAAAGACATTACATTATCTACAAACTTTACAGAGGTAGGCCAGTAATGGAGAGAACAGATCTTATTAATGCATTATTGAAGGACTTTCCATTTACATTTAGGAAACAGATGACACAAATAAATTACAAGTTCTGCTGCTTATGTAGCAACTTTTTGGTGTTTCATTATCGGACTTCAGCAAAGTGACATGAAAGCACCAAATATCTCATTGTCTTAGTATGCAAATATTTGAGTGTTGAAGTTTTCTTACATATCAAGTTTAGAAATTTGGTGTAGTATTTTATGTACATGGTGTGTCACGTGTTTGAAGTTGAATGAGGAATTTTACTGGTACTCATCTCTTAATATATTATATAATTTTTGAACCAATAAAATGCTAGGGAAACAGACACCCTTTAAATGAATACCCCTAGAGGATATGCTTTACATTCAGAAACATCACCATGAATTTTAACAGTTGAGAAAGAGGAATAAATCAAAGTAACTTATTAACAGGAATGATGTGGTGTCTCTTATGTAACCACTGTACATTTTTATGCACTTTCAGCAACACAGTGGTATTTCTGTGGAACATCATTATCTGTGCTTACAGCACATCACAGAACTGCAGGAATTTGCAGCTTCAGGGACTGATGGATCATAACTATCATACCCAGATTAGGGAGCTGTGGAGATCCTTCTGATGCCTACACTTGGTAGCCTTATGAAATTCTGTGTGCAAAGGATTTAAATGAAAAAAAAGAGCATGGATATTGCAGCACTGAACCACACAAAAGAATTACTTAATTTTAGGCAGAGCAGATTCTACTTTCACCTGAGGTAGTTATCATGAGCTAGTATTCAATAATTTCATCTGTAACTGAGAATATCAATTAACTGCAACCTATTTCTCTCCAAACAGACACTTGTACTTATTGATAACAGAGAGCTTGATCTCAAGGGATTACCAGTGCTCAGATGTTTTCAAGCCACAACCCTAGAGTAAAAAGGGAAATATAAAAATAAACTAATAAAATTTATGTAACTCTTTTTAGTAATTTCAAGGATACAAAAATAATTCAGTTCCATGAAATTTATGATAGATAAATTATATATTAATAATTACAGAAGAAAATTAAAAACCAAAAAAAAGAAATCAAGGCCCCACAGAACAGGATATTTTGAGGCTTATCCCAGCGTAAGCCACTGTTACAAGATGAAATTTTTCTCAAGCATATTTTCTGAGTCAAAAATAAATATTTCATCTGAGACAGAATTTACCAAAATATGGGATTTTATGGAAAGTATGTGAAATGTACACAAAGCAAGGCCACTAAAACATAAGCTTCTTGTCTCAACAGAATTTTCCAACGTGGTTAAATTTGGTATCCTGACACTGATTCCTTAAGTGGAATCTATCCAAAGGAGGATCTGGGCCACAGATTTTAGTCTTTTTTCCTTCAATATAGAGAAATTTTATGCACCTGTAAATCTCAACTGCAAAATTATTAAGACTAAAGTTTATACAAAAGATTCATGCAAAGTTTATCATTCAGTGGTCTCTGAAAGAAAGTTCTCACAAATTTCTTATGGCTTTCTTGAATACAGACTACTGAGAAGTGAGATTGATTTGATTTTATCTGTTAGCATATTGGCCCCTTTTGATAAAAAAAACCAAGAGGCTAATTAAAAACTAAAAACACCTTGTGGGTATTTCAAAAGCTCTTCAGACTGTGAGGAGCATTAAACTTTTAAATAAAGTCTGTGCTCAAATTTTCCCCTGACCCTTCATTTTATCTCTGGAAAAATATGGTGATTGACTCATCTGTAATATGCACTTTTATTGTGCACCTTATGAAGGTTTAAATGACATAATGCACTTCAAAGCAGTTTAGAAAGCTCTATTTTCTCTTTGGCAAATACACCTATAAATAATCTTGTGGGGTCTGATTTAACCTTTTGTATTCAAATGCTGATGCATCAGAGAATGAAACACAGATCACAACTGGCAAAAGTGCACATCCAGGATAATTGGATTATTTCAATTATGTTCATTATGATTCCTCATAAATCTCTCAAAATTACTACTAAAAATATGTACCATAATAGAGCAAAAATCTGTTTTCATCTGAAAAAAATCATGCTGCAGTATATGTAAAACCAAGCTGCATTGCATATTTATCATTAGTCATTCACAACAAAACCAGTATATTTCTATATCCAGTTGGTTTGATTTTGAGTATTTAAGGCTTTTGTTAATTTAAAATTATCTTTTCAAAAAATCTTCACATTTCTTTGATTAATAGATAAATATATTATTTCACAAGATTTGTATTAGAATACCCATAGTTTCTTTAATCTTCTCCAGTTTTGGGCCTAAACTTGTTCCCATTGAATTTAATATGTTTCACCTAAAGAATTTTTCCTCCCAGGTACTTAAATCATCATTCTCACAACTCCCTGAGTGTAATTCAAATCTTCCAGTAACTGACTGCAGGATTTAAATTTCAATCTCCATTGAAAGGCATGGCTCACAAATCAGTCTCTTTTTTTTCTTCCTGTTTTTCTCTTCCTTAGTTTTTAAGAGTCTTGCAAATTTTCCAAGGCTGACAAGACCTCTGTGGAACAAATATAAGTTTAGCAGCAGTAGGCTGCTTTTTTCCCTTTTTTTCACTGGCTTCTGTAGGCTTGAAATCAAAAATAGTTCATGAGCCACAGGCTATAAACTCCAGGTCTAAATTCCCAGTGGAGTGGGAGTCTGAGCCCTTTCTCAGATACCAACTTGCCCAGCAGGCAAACGAGCTCACACCTGGGTGCAGCCTGAACTTGTTAGAGGGTCTCATGCACCCACATTCTCTCTTGCATCATTCCTCTGGGTTAGGCAAAGATTCTCAGACATACAAAAATCTACTACAGCCCAGTTTACCAGCAAAAAGATTGGGCTCAGCACTTCTGAAGCTTAGCTGATGGCAAGGAAAGAGTCATATAGACTCTCTCTTGTCATATAGACAGACAATCCTTTAGATAAGGTTAAAATAAATCATCTGCAACCCTGTCACCATTCAAATTAGAGAAATAATAGCAAGAAAAAATTGTCTCACTTTCTATTTTCCAATTACAGACTTTCAAATTAATTTACAGTCTTCTGCTTCTTAAGATATAAAGTTATTTTTAAATACATACCAAAAATTGCCACATTTCCGATGAAACTTTAATTAGAATCTTTTTCATTCAAAGTATTGCTATAAATATTTAACACTTTAAAAATCCCTTTCTTTATATTTTTAATCTTTTGGACATTATATTTGTATTCCTAATGTGCATTTACTTTTGTGCTTGCCAAGGGAACATCCACAGTTCAATTTCAGTGATGAAAAGACCCAGTTCCCTTGTCTGCAGGTCTTCCCTTCTCATTATTCTATTTACAGTTTAAAATATCACAAATTAGGAAATGAAGCATGAAAATGTTTTCCAGGTTGTTTTAACCAATGTAGGAATGCAGGCAGAGATGCTGCTATGGATTGGTGAATTGCCAGAAATTTATATTTTAGTTACTTCCTCCTACCCCTTGCTGCCATATCAGTATGACATCAAATTTACTAATGGCAAGACAAATAGGAAACTTCTGTCCTCCCCACTTGTTGGTTTTTCACAGCATGGCATATGGAGCCTACCTAATGTTTTCACATCTACAGCACATCTGACACAGACCAAGTATCATATGTAGGAACATTAACTTCCTCCAGCTTGTCTTTCCCCCATGTTTCTATTGAGTTACACAGGCCTCACTTCTGAAAGGAATTTGGAAAAGTAATTCAGACTTCAGAACTTAAACTATTTTTGACCTTTCTGGTGACACCATCCAGAACTGGCCATTAAAGTGTGTATTTTGTCATGTGAAGACAGGAGACAGGGACGAGAGGTGAACCATACTTGGTCCTCATTCCTAACTGAAGGGAAATAATTATATTTTCGCAACTCATGTTGCAGTATCAATCTGTACTGACACAAACTGGACCTAATGGGCTAACCACAGGTGACTCCATGATACACATCCAGGCAAAGTGTGTGGTGCTTTGCAGCTGGAGTTCCCAGAGAGATCAGCCTTCTTCCAGTGCCCACTCCCGGGCTCTGGGTGTGATGTAGCTGTGAAGGCTATAAATATCTCCTGATTGACCATGTGACCATATGCTTTTCACCAACATAAGCCTAAATACATTTTTGCATTCTCATGGTGCCTATCAGCAGCTAATCAAACATTTAAACACCAGTCAGGACATTTTATACTGTCAAATTCTGATGCGGAGTATTGCAGCACTGGCAGCACCACTTACCAGAGGCAGATGTCTCTTATGGAATTTGCTATCATGTGCTCCTTGCTAGATCCCAGTTTTATTGACCTTCAGAACACAACATAAATCAGCACATATTATTTTGTTTTCATTTGCAGCCTTTTGGGAGGCCCAAAGCAGCTGCAGCAGCTCTGTGAAGTGTATTGATGTTTCTGCTGTGCTATTTTTAAGCCATATTAGTGTTTTGTGGCAGCAGCTGTCAAAGGAGTATCAGCTACACAAGTAATGAAACAAATAATTAAATCTGATTTTTGCTATAAAGATAGCAAAGCACCTAAAATAATTTTTGTAGACTGCCTTTAAATGTGACAGAGTATAGCAGGTTTCTAAAAGTGATGTCTAAAATTATTTCCTGACAAAACAGCAAAAATTTAGGAGTACGTTGGACCATGTTACAGTGTCTAGCAGTTTGCCTCTAAAATGACATTTTTTAATTTTTCTGCTGGAAGTTTGACCACTGCTAAGTCATGAATAAACACCTGCCAAATCCTCTCTCTTCCCAAGAGCTCACAGAAATGGTGGTAGGCAGCCTTGCAACTACACATGCATAAGAAAAAAAATTGACTGTGACTGTGCTGTTTGCCAGTAGTCTAACATCAGATGTTCATCCTACACTGGTGTACTATTTGAGTAAATTCAATCCAGAGATGGATTATTTTATTAAATAAAAATCTTTTGCATTAAACTGTTTTGTCCACAGAAGAACAGAATTTTTTTACAGAGCAAAGATACTCATTTGGTAAAATATATCTTTTGTTCGTTACTTGTCTGTGCTTTCTTGCAGATACACAAAGAATATACAAATTATCTCATTGCTGTTTTTTAATAATCTGGCCTCATTGGTGAGATTGCTCTGTAACATTCAATAGACAACAGCTGTTGATACATGCAATGAAATAAAATGTCAAAAGTGCAGTGGAATCCTTTCTAAGGATCATTGCAGTGGGTAGTAACCAGCCACAGTTTCTTGCACATTTCAGTGGTCTTTATCTAAAAGCATCAGATAGACTATATGTCAGTTAAAATGCCACTTACAATATACAGTTTGAGAGTCTCACTTCAGAGGCTTACATTAATTAATTAAACTACTATTTAAAAAAAAGTGAATGAAAACTGCATTCTCTCTCATAATTCAAGACAGGTGTCTACTGTAGTAAACACAAGTTGGCTAGACCCTTCAAGCAAAAAGTGCAATGGTCTCTTGCCACAGAATGGGTGTTTCCAACATGAGGGATCTTCTATTTGACCCTTATGATGACCAGCCCTGGTTTGTAAATAAGGAAATGTCTTAATCTGATCATTCATCACATGAATAGAGGAAGGTTGACTCACTTAACCTTTTAACATTGCAACACTGAGGAACACAATGGCAGATTATGCTTTGTTTTCAATGCAGAATTCAGGCTGAAGAGATTCAGTCTTTCAACAAAACCTGGCCATGAACATGGCTTCAAAACAATCTGAATCTTATTTCATGCCTTTTTAAGACTGTGCTGAATTGCATACACAAAATAAAACATATAAGTGCTGTTTTTATTTTGAGACTGTTTGGCAACCCATAATATTATTTCATGTTTCTATTTCTGCACTTGAAGCTCAGGTAAGGAAATGGCCTTTAAGGGAAAAACCCAGCAAAGTTTCCCCTTAGATAGATTAAAAACCTTTTTTTGATATTGGCACTAGTAGGCTGAAGCATGAAGCGAATACAGTCTATGGGTTTGGAAAGACAGAGCACACTTGTTCCTTTTGCCAGGGTGCAGAATTTCTAAGGTAAAGCCTTTAAGGGAACCTCAGGAAAGGTTCATCCCAGTTCCACAGTCCATGAATACAGAAGACATCGGCCATTGGGAGTTTGTGATTTTGGGATACTGGGATACTCCAGAAGGAAGGAAAGATGAATTGTCAGATGAGTTGAATGTGAGGTTACAAACGGGGCTGGGTAAGGTTCAAGAAAGATCTGAGGTGAAGGTTTGTTATAATTTCAAACCATTTTCATTGAGATTTTATCTGATCTGAACATGGAGAACAACTAAGAATAACTTGACTGTATCTTTAATTTTTATTCCCCGACAGGTTTTCTATCACCAGTTTTAGAAAACAAAATCAATTAAATCAACTTGTCTGCTTCCTTAGAGTGATGCTGGAATGTGAAGAAATCATAAGCACTAAAAAAAGGAAAGGTCATACTATCTGAACAAAACATACTATATAAAAAGACAGACTCCATACATTACAAATATACACGTTCAGTAATCATTTGTGAGTTAACTGCTCAGAAGTGTCATTTTTAATTATTTAATAATGAGTAAGCAATACTGATACCTAAATATTTTTAAACAAATATATATTTACTTTTATATTCTAAAAGTAAACTTGTATGCAACATTTCAGTTAGTTACAGAAATGTTTCTAGTTAGTTTAATATGAAGTAAAAGCAAATACCTTTAAGCTAAAAACTGAATCAGAGGCAGTGTCACATCTGTGTGATGCTGTGTGTTCTTTAATGTACACTGGCCTTCTGGGCTGAAAGTGCAAAATTAAATTATTTAGAGGCTACTAGGAATGAAATTTTCAAAGATTTGTAAATCATTTGAAAATTTACAGTCAATAAAATTCATGTGACATAATCTGTGTATGCATGGGTACAAAGAAGCATGTTTATGAACGCTGCACGCTCCTGGACAAACATAAATCAGGCTCAGACCAGAAGCCAGGTAGGTACATTAGTATTACACAGCATTTCACCTTGTCTATCCTGTCAGAACAGGCAAGCAGCCTTGGCCCACACAAGCACAGGCAGAGGAAGAAACTGAATGTCTGTGTCAGCACACACATCTAGCACTTCTGAAAACTTTGGCCAAGGCTTACACAGCTCCCAACTGTCTTTCAAAATGCATTCCCATGCGATGCTTGAGTGTCTCCCCAGGCTCTTAGAGGACTTCTGACTTTTCCTGCACTGCTCAAGAGTTGTCCAGGCCTATATCCAATAGATAATCAGCCATAAACAAATTATTCTTTTCTGCTAAATCAGTCTCCACTCAGGATCTAAGATGAAGGCACAAAACGGTACTGTGTAAAAATGCTCTAGCACAAGACAATAAGTAGGGAAGTATGAATGTTCTTGGTTGTGATTTTGTGGCCCTGCACAGATACCATTTTTATAAACAGATCAGTCTCTCAGCTTATGGTTATTGTTCTGTGATAATACAATGTGACTGGTCCAGATGTTTGAAACTTACAGCAATTCACAGAATGGGAGCAATAAATTACGCTAAAGGACATATTTAATTCAAATGATAGTGTATCTGGCACTGTCAGAGCTATGGAATTTTTAGTTGAGTGTAATACAGAAACCATTACGTGCTCCAGCAGCCTTTGGAAGTGAAGTGTGTGAGGCAGAGGGCATTGTTGCAAAGCTGATGCTCTTTTTATCTGTTAGTCAGCAATCTCAGCATTGCATTGATTTCACATGTTGTATTAGTAAAGATTTTCCTAGTCTTGAAATAATTAGCAGAAAAATTCTTCGCGAAAAATTCATCCATGTTGTTCATATTGAAGCTCTTTCATCCCATTCTGAACTTCAGAAATCCATGTAGCATCAACATTTGAGAGCATGGTATGGACATTGTCTATTGCACCAAAACTAACTTTTCTAAAGAATACATTGCATATCTATTTCCTGTTCAGTCACCCTTTATGTCAAGTTAATCCATGAAGACCATTAATCCAGTTTACTGACCTGAGTATATTTTATATACCTGTCACTGTCACACCATAAGACAAAAATTTAAGCTTTTTTATTACTAGAGCTGTAGAGCCATTAAAAGTGAGTGCTTGTTTTTCCACATGATTAAGGGGAATTTTCAGTGTCCTTCCTAAGACACAGCTCTTCATATATAAGAACCTGTATATGTGTATATATTTGTCTGTTTCAAGTTCTGTCAGAAATAAGGGCTTGTCGAACTGCCACATGCATGCCAGGAGACATGAAAAAGGAGTCTTATTTTTATGGTGGTTATCCTGCCAACAATCGTCTTCAAACTCTGTGCTATTCTAGCCTCTTCGTTCTCAGCATCTGAAAGGCTCAGTTCTGTCTTACAGCAGAGACAGCTAACTGCATTATTTAACAGACTTGTTTACATTATTCTTCCATCTGGAGGGATGGGTGTTATAACAGACCTTTCCCACTACCTTTAAACTGAAAAAAACATCTCATCAGACCACATCTCCCTGCCATCTCCTTCCTCTGTGTATGAAATGATGTTTCCTCTTACAATTTTCTCTTCTCATTCACTAGTTATATTATACAAGGAAGACAGTGAATGGAAGAATGGCAAATCCAGTTTATTATTCTGCACAGCTTCTTAGCTGCTAGCAGGTCTGCTGGCATTTTTAAAGCACTTGTGTGTAAGGCCTTAATGCAGATCACTCAGAAGAGCCCAGATATTTACCTGGCTCAGAATCAAACTGTTCTCTTTTCTTCAGGGATGAGCAAGCCAGGCCCCATCAGAGGCCTCTGCCTTACTTCAGTTCCTTCAGTACTTTGTAAAGGACACAAAATCAAGGACTTCTTTAGCAATAGAAATAGTATTCTTTGGTATTTAAAGTTATCCAAGAGTGTACATTCTCTATCAATATTTTCTTCATAAAACATAAAATTCCTTATCTACTGAACAGTCAATCTCTCAAATTTTTATCTCTCCTGTTCAAAGAAAAGGATTTTGTGCAAGAGAATGTCAAAGGACTTACAGAGTTCTAAGTAATTGACATCTGTGTCACTGGTAGATCATCAGTAGCATTTGTTTCCTAGGCCTGTACTAAAAAAAATAAATAATAACTTGAGTTTAGTTTCTATTCCAATACTTACATCTATTCCAAGACTTTAATTACACAAAAATATTGCTTAAGAATTGAGGCTGACTCATTGAAATATTCTCCCAGTTTGTCCATGAATCAATAATTTCTCACTGAGATGGTTGTGCAACAAAACTTGTGGGGAAAACATTATACAGCCCTGATTTCTCTAGCCAAATTCTGAGACTTGATGTGACAGTACAGAAGCTCTAAGCTCAAGATACATCATATCTGCAGGCAGGCAGGCATCATACCACCATGAGGCAATTTCCCACTCAAAAAACCAGAAAACAGATACATTTACTGTAATGTCTCTTAGACAAGTTCATGGTGTTTTGCTGTTTATTATTCTTCCTATTTTTATTAAACAAAATTATTTTTTGGAATATCTCTTGGAATCCATTTCCTTTTTAAAATCATCCATATTTCCAAAGATACTTATTCACCATTCAGAGACCAGTTTTAGTATTGTTTTAAGAATGCTGCACTAGTTTTCATTAGTGGACTTCATTCACATGCAATGTGACCACATTTATTTTATCTAAGAACCTTCATCCTATTACTTATGCATTCACTATCATTGTTCTGTCTTCTTTTGAAAGTACTTATATAATATTTTTTTTTATTTTCATGTAATGCTTGAAAATGGAAACAAAGAAATAATTCACTGCTTTTGCAATGTCAATTGTACTTTGCATGTGTGTCCTGGCAAATGAATATAATTTTTTCTCCCTCTTATAGGAAAATTCTAGAACTTTGATAAATCATATGCTGTTTTGCATCTTTACTTTCTGGGGAAATAATTTCCTGTTATACTAGCATGACCCCTGCATTCATTGAACCACAGCTCTTCTTCGCTTTTTTCTCTATCAGTTTGCCTTCCCAAAGACCTCTACGTATCAGCTTCTCATGTTTTCTAAAACGGATTTCTCAAGTAGTTTTTTGAGAGATATGTTTATTTATGACTTCTTTACTTTGGATTAACAAACTATTTCAGTGTATGACAATTTCCATTTATATTAGCATCAGTTCTTTCCTAAGGAAGCGATCCCTCCATTGGCATTAGCATCACCTTCAGCCCTATGGAGCCCATGAGATACATCATTAAGCACTTTTAGATTATTCAATAGGGAAGAATGAAATCTCTTGTATCATCTTGAAATTGTAGAAATGGTACCAGTCTAAAGTAAAATATATTTTTATAAGCAGTTTGTATATTGCATTCTTCTTACCAAACTGTGAAACTCCATGTTCCTCTTGAATTCACTGTGTTAAATATGATGACCAAAATGGAGCTCAATATCCCCTTTGATATCCCCTGACTTATATCTCAGTGCAACTTCATGAGAAGTTTTTCTTCCCTTCTCATCCTTCCCACTGTTTATGAACAATATGGATGAAAACAGAATTTTAAAAAATAGCAATTCTACAGCCACTGAAATAGTAATTCTACCAAAAAGTAAGACTAGGAGTTCAGTCTCTAAGTTCCACAGCAAGGCTGACTATTCTACCACCTTGCTATCTAGGGAGTGATATACTGGCCATTGGAGAAAATCAAAAGTTATATCCAAGTCCAAATTGGCATATTTTCCCACACATGGCTTTCTAGTTCTATCAGGTCAAGAGGTACCATTTGCTCTTTTACCAGGGAAAAGCCACCTTCTGACTCACAGTTCAAGGATCATAACTTCCTTAGCAGCAGATTTTCTTGCTCTTTCCTCTGAGCCACTCTCTGCATACCTCACACTGCCCTAGCAGCACTTCTGAGGCATAGGCTGAGGAAAGCTGTGAAAAAACCACAACATCCCACTCACTGCCCCCATCTTGCCCTAGGCTACACGTTTCTTCATAACTCTGCTCTGATTGCAAACCTATTCCAACTGGAGAGGTAACTATGCCATTAATTAACCATTTCTGAGTTAAGCAGATGGAGAATGTGCATTGGTGTGGACATGTAAACAGACACATACCTATCTCAATATGTGTATACACAAAGGAGAAGTGCACACACTTTTTATATTGCATAACTCCCCCTTGAATGCCAAAGAATTCTCTGTTCTGAAACCAAGTCTACCTCAGAGCATGCACTCATGACAACTGTTTAGAGGGAGCCTTGTTTTACTGTCCTCTGCCTTTTCTACAATTATGTGGGGATGAATGTTTTAGTATATTTTGTGAGGCTGTTTTTCTTGCAAAGCTCTATATAAATGTTTTCATTCTGTCACTTTAACATCCTAATTACTTTACTGCTATTTTTTCTATTCCTTCAGCATGAAACATATCATAGTTTGATGATCAGAGGATATAGAGGATATAGAGGAAGAAAACCAAACCACAACACCCTTTTGAAATGCTGCTAAATTAACATTATTTGTTTTGGACTGAATTGTTGCTGACAGGCTACTTTCAAATCAGTTTCTCTGTATCTTCCCAAAATCACAATGTCTGTGACAGTAGATATGTTTCTCTGGGATGTAGATGCATTTGCAGCTGTCTTCCTGTAGGCTGCAAAATAGATGGAATTCATTCTGTTCAGAATTTATTTTTCTTCCAAACATGCACACTTTACACAGTTTTAGTAGGATTCTTTTAGGCTTGAATTGACTTCTAGCTGAAGATGAAGAAATTATTTATTTGGAAAATTCATTACAGCAGACTGTGATTTTTCTTGCTTGAAGTAAGCAGTCTCCACTTTTCTGCACCAAACAGGCAGTTCCTGTCAAAGTTGATAATAATTGCAAACATTGCGACTCTTTAAAACTCAGGTTTTCTTTTCTAATATGTTTCTGTTTACCTCCACTATAGTAATTTAAGGGCTAGATCCTCAGAGATAACCAAGCACCAACACGAAACTGATGGAACATCAGTCTCTAAATATTTTTATTATAAATGCAAGCTCACATGTGTTTGTGAAAAACATCTGTGCTTCTAGCAGTCATTTGACCCCCCACTTTTAGTCTACTAGCACTAAATAGGTCATTCAAACATTCCTGTGAGTGAAAAAGAACATGAAAAATTCATCTTTTTGGAGGCCGATACAACCCAATGTTTTAACATGGCATCATTAGTAAGGCAATAGACCTCAGAACTCAGAAATTCCCTCAGGAAATTCTGATAATTTTACCTTAGCTCTTGGATTGGAATGGTTCTTTTCATTCATTAGTATTTGCTGTCATAATTAATTTGAACATATTTGAACAAATTATCCCACAAACACCACTATCTGGCTATGAAATGAGTGAATATGAGTACACCTAATTTGGCGTAAATGAATGGTAAATGAATTTAATCTGATAGTTGCTCCTAACAGGGGTCTCTGTATTCATGTGTACAATGCTGTAGGGGCAGATCCATCTTGTTGTTGCATGAACTTGTACTCCATTGATTCATGTAATAAGCATGCAAAATTTCCTTTAGCCTCTCCCAGTAAGTCTGTATTTGTACAATAACCACAGCTCAGAACTTATTTCTCCCTTCTCAATCACACTACTCCAGTATTTCCAATTAATTCACTGGTTCCACCATAGGAAAACAGACAAGCAGGACTTTTTCCTTATGAAATTCTGTGTGCACAACTTGCATGTTTGTCCAAGACAGTGGAGGATAATGAACATGAAATGGCAATATATTGTGATGGCTCTGACCATGGCTGGATGCCAGGAGCCCAAAGATATTATATGTCTTCCCCTCCTCAGCTGAAGAGGAGAAGCAAAAATATAATTAAAAACTTATGAGTTGAGACAAGGACAATGAGATATCACTCACCAATTACTGTCACAAGCAAAACAGGGTCAGCACTTGGAAATTAATTTCATTTATTACCAATCTAATAAAGCAAATCTTAAAACACCTTCCCCCACCCCTCCCTTTTTCTTGGGCTCAAATTCATTCATTATTTCCCTACCTTCCTCCCTGCTAGTGGTGCAGGGGGACAGGGAAGGGGGGTGCAGTCGGTTCAGTCACATGTTGTCACTGCCTGTCCTGCTTCCTCAGGACTTCTGAACTTTGCAGTTCCTCATGAACTGCTCCAGGGTGGGTCACTCTTCCACAGAGTGCAATCCTTCAAGAACAGGCAGCTCCAGCATGGGGTCCCCAAGAGTTCTGGGTCACAAACAAACAACAAACCAACAAACCTTCTGCAACGTGGGCTTCTCTCCCAACAGGCCCACCAGTCCTGTCAGCAGCCTGCTCCAGTGTGGGCTTCCCATGGTGTCACAGCCTCCTCCAGGCATCCATCTGATCCTACAGGGGCTCCTCCATGGGCTGCAGGTGGATCCCTGCTCCACCATTAGACCTCCATGGGCTGCAGGGGCACAGTTGCTCCACCATGGGCTGCACCAGGGGCTGCTCTGGTGCCTGGGCACCTCCTGCCCTTCGTTCTTCATCACCTCAGTATCTGCAGAGCTGTTCCTTCTCATATTCTCACTTCCCTCTCCAGCTGCTGCTCTGCAGTGGCTTTTCCCCCTTCTTAAATAGACTGTCACTGAGGCACTACCACTACCACTCATGGGCTCAGGCTGGGTCTGTATTGGAACAAGCTGGAACTGACCGTCAGACAAAGCTTCTGGCAGCTTCTCACAGAAACCACTCCTGCTACCACAGCCTTGCTACACAAACCTGATAAAGATACACCAATTGTATGACAATGGAAAATCTATGCCCCTGAACTGCAAAAATTAACTCACAATAAGTCCAAGTCTTTTTTTATGTACAGATAAATGCATATGGCTTTTTTAAGGGATAGATGTTTTGCTTGTCCCATAAAGGGCATTTCTACATCCATAAGTCCTGTATGTTCGCCAGTCAGATGACTCCAGTCATCTCTCAGAATTGTATTCAGCTTAAATTATTTTTAGACAAGTTCTTTTGGAAAAGTTGAGATTGTCTAACTGAATACAGCTTTCTTAAAAACCTCTCATGCTCCATCTGCATACTTTATCATCTTTTAAAGGAGGATAGTAAATACTACAGAGGAAATTCTTTGCTGATGACAAAGGTGCAGTAGCTTTCCCAATTCCCACTCCTCCTCCATCATTCCTTACAGGTTGATCTTTACAGCATGTCTAATACATTAATTTAGTCTCCTTTTAGCTCTGGTAACCACACTGCCTCATTTTTGGAGAAAAATCTCAGCAGCTACAGCTGCCACATTTTTGTGTGTTTGGTTTTACGCATCCAACTAGATTAATATTTCCTGGAACCTCTCTTAAGTGTCAAAACTTCTTAAATATTGTGTAGTAAAAAGTTCTATCACTCAGTGTCACAGAACATTTTGTAATCTACCAAAGAATTCTTTGTGCAAGCTGGGAAAGTATTATGCAGAGATGGGAAATGATTAATAATATATCACTAAGAATAATTAAAACATATTTCCATCCTTCATCAAAAACTATTTGCTAATTCAAATACTTCGGGGGGTTTATGAATCATAACTTTTCCCATCCATGAGATGACTTTTAAATAGTCTTTTCATGGTTGGTACAATCATAGACATGAATTTTGTAACATATAAGAATATTATAAGGTATTTTCACTGATCATTGTTTCAAGTCAAAGAGAAAAATAGGATTATGTAATGTTATTTTCGTTTATTGAACAACCACTATGTTGTGCATTACTTTCATGATATGAAAGTATTTAGTCAACAGATAAATCCTATTGGTTACAATTAGTTGCAATTGCTATCTCAAAGCAAAAAGGTTACAAATCTTATCTCAATGCTCGGTGTCATCACTTGCAATGTCAGTATTAGTTGCAGAAAAGAATACAGTTGATAACTCAAATTGCGTGACTCCGGGACTAAAAGCTTTGGGGGAAAAAAAAGTTAATTTCATCCCTTTTATTAACTCACTAGTATTTTTTCCTCTCTTAAGGCCACCAAGACTAGAATATCACTGAATTAAAACTGACATTCTCCCATATGCAGCAAATTTTGACATGGCACTGCATCTAACATCTGTAAAAGGGATCAGAGATTAAGCGGAGTATATTCTAGGAAAAGATATTGAATTTACACTGAAAGAAAATCCCCAGACTGAAATCACATTCCTAGTTGCTAGATCATAATTCTTATCAAGATGAAAGCACTATCAGCTTTTGGGTGACAAGTTCTTATGAAAACCAGAACACATTTAAAGCCTTAAATTTACTGCACAAATTGAGCGATGACAATGAAGAGAACTAAACCTTAGTCCAGTTAATTTCATAACTATCAGTATTAAACAAAAACCTCAAAGCCCTGAGATAAGCCTTGAAAGAAGCCACTGCTTTCAGTGTAGCAGGGAAGAGGCAAGGCCTTGTACTTTGAATGGAAGCCTCCAGAGCTCCTTTAAACTGGAGAAGCATCAGGAAATTAAGAGCCCCTTGGCTTTGATGTTGTTATCACACTACACAAGGTGCATATTCAGTTGCTTTTGTCCAAGTTTACCATCCACCTGTTGAAGATACCCATAAAAAGAGTCCACATTTCTTCACCTCACTATCCCCCTCCCACTGCCCAGCCTGCCCACCTTTCATTCTTTTCTACAAAATCCCATCTAACCTTTTCTCCCCTTCTTCCACTTTACTCCTATTCACTTTCCCAGTTGCCAAGTTTGCTTTTACCCATGGAAAAGTTTAGAAATACATACATCAATATTTGAAACTCAGCTCTTTCTGGATCCCTAGAATTCTGTTCTTCCATTATGCAGATTAGGGATTTGCTGAAATACAGCCCAAATTTCTTCCCAGTCCGTGTAGTGAATTTCATTTCCACAGGAACCTAGTGTAAGCACAGAGGGAAGGGCTGGTGGACACACGGATCTGATCGTGGCACAAGGCTGGAAAACAGGCTAGGTCTGCACTCCTCAATCAGAAACCTAAAAAGTATTCCCGTAACTATACATTTAGACATTATTAGACATTATTTGGACATTATGTAGAAAACAATTATGATGATGAACATCCAACTTCTCAATCTACATACTGCCCATCAAGCCTAGCATGCTATTTTCTTCATCCTTCTGTCTGGAGAAAAACATTATTGGTGAAGGGATAATTAAAGTTGTGGTGCCTGCCCAGTTGTTCTATCTTCAGCTGAGAACATTTTACAGTTCTGAAGATTCCAAAACTGTACACTAAAAATAGGATTCGAATCAAAGTGATTCGCAGTCCTCAAAGGCCTGTCATCATCCTGCCTCCCACCTTGTATTCAAAAGTTAAGCACAGAAAGGAATCCAACACTTTTTTTTCATCTTTTTCACTTGCATCAAGATATGAGAAGCAAAACATCTACAAGTCCATGATAAAAGAAAAGCTCAGTTTGAAATACCAAGTACGTTTTGCTGTGCTCTGAATTTTTCTCCTGGTATGTCATCACTATGTGAGACAGATGAAAAGGAATAAGAATGAATTTCCAGTGTCTACAAAAACTACAAAAAAGATAAATTCTTGCAATCTTCTCTGCACACTTTGCAAATAATCTTGCTTCACTTCAATTTCCACATCACTTACAGAATTTATGACAGAAAAGAACTAAAAACAACACATCACACATTATTTGATGCCTTTTCCCAGTAACACTGAGATACAATCATAACATTGCCATGTGTGTCTCAGCATAATGAACTTTGGCTTGGACTAGTACATCGCTTCAGTAAGACAGAGACATGAAACATGATGAAAATAATTCATGTGAGCATCTGACGGAGACTGCTGCCAATCTACAGATCTGCGATAAAATAACAGCTACTACAGTAAACAAAAGGAGACGTATCTGCTGTAAAAAGATGCATTCAAGTCTAAAAGTGTAAAGCAACAGTGCACTTCTTAGAATTTCTCTCCCAGTAAAAATTTGGCATAAGGAAAAAGAAGGCATTCCTATATAGGGTTGGGTTTTAATAACAGACCTTGAAACTTACATGACACCATTTGTACAAATTTAAAACTTTAAATTAACACACCAGTAAAACCTGGGCTCAAAGAACAACAAAAATGGTGGGAGAATGTTCATAACCTAGGGAGAGAGTCAGCTCTATACTGACTAGCCAAGCAGGAATGCTCAGAATTTTTCTTCTTTTTAACCTTCTGGCTTGCATAGCAAACTGTGACTTATACTGACCTTCTGGAAACAAGTGCAGGGAATAACTTTACCAAATATCAAAATTTATTTTCATCTGGATGTCCTGAACACTGGTCTAAAAATCTATGCCAAAACTCTTAATTGCATCAAAGCTTTTTCAGCTAATTTTTTTGTTTGGTTGGTTGGTTTTTTGTGGCTGAACAAAAATAGTGACGACAGAAGACAAACACAAACAATCTCCAACAGAGACACTACTGACACTACTGACTTCACACTGTGAAAAATACAGGCTCTGTAGGTTTATTAATTCTTGTGAGCATGTATGTGTAAACACAAAGACACAGAACTCTGTGAAAATGCTGGAAGACAGCATAATAGATGTGTCATTGCAAACTGTGCTAGTTCATTCCTTACCCATTCATGACTAACAGAAGAAAAATAAACCAAATCCTAGCTTGATTATACAACCAGCATTTCAGCCAGAGGTCTACAGTAAGGAGGCTTCAAAGGTCAGGCACACAAACTACATTTTCAGAGTCCTACAAGAGGACTAGTTTTGAAAAGATTAATCCACTTGCTAGTTTGCCCTGAAATAAGTACCCTGGAAATAAACATGAGTTCACCTTCTTTTACATGATAACATTCAAATATTTCTCAAAAAGTAAAGCTCAATTTTAGAAACATTTATTAACTTTGTTTAAATCAAGGGTGACAGAATAAGAGCATGTTAATGTTACAGCCACAGAATTTTCCAAGCTCCCTCGGAAACCAGGTCACAGACTGGAACATCTAAGCTAAAAGTCCAATGGGAGAGCTACAAGTCTGTGAAACCCTGGGGGAAATGTAGCAAGGAGATGTGAAGTGGACCTAATACTAACATCTGTTCCTCAGAACTGAAAAAAGTCTGGATCAGATCTGAGGAAAATAGCCCAGTCTCATTTTACATTATAACAGGTCCTTTGACCTGAAGGGTTATTCTGGCTGAGGTAAGGAGGAACACAAGCAGATGACCCTAGAAGTAATTTGAGGTGTGGACACCTTACAAAATAATTTACTATAGCCCAATTATAGTCCAAAAATGTTGACTTCTTGGCCCTCCCAACTGTACTGCTTGAATCCTGGTATTCACAATGTCAAGATGCTTTGTTAATATTGAGATTGTGTGTGAGGTATAAGAATTTTGTGTTCTATTTCTAACTTAATGGGTAAATTATCTCAGGCCTCTTGAGTAGCATCTTGTAAGGGGCTCAATTTTTCAGTCTGAATTATAAATTTTATTATTTTATTGTTGACATTTTTAATGATTTTGCTTTATATGTACACAGCAATGGGGATTTATGGATCCACAGAAATAGCAGACAACCATTTGAGAAAGTTTACAGCTACAGTTAGATGTAAGTCCCAACCTGGATCTAAAATCATGTTTCTTAGAATGACAGATGAGATTCTACTGTTCTTGAGAAATTGATGTTAGCTGTGTTTCCCTGCCCCTTTAGGCCTTACTAACTTCCATAATGTCTAAGTGTTGCAATACAAAAAATATTTTCAAAATTTGTCAGACATGAACTTGCACTAAGGAAACGAAGTCTCTTGTAATAACTTGTCATCAGACTGTTCTGTTATCCTGGGAATTTTAAAGAACTATTCTCTGGAGAACCCCTTGAATATAAAACAAATAGAAACAAAATGCATTGGAAATTCCCTTACATTATGTTATTTTAAAGACTAGTAGTCCTATAGTTGGTATGGAGGATTCTTCACTGGGATATGCTAGAAATGAATGAACAATCCCACCTACAGCTTTTCCTACTCTTCTGCTTTGTGGAGGTGCTGGTGAAGAACAGCTGCATCAGCTCTCAGAAGTACCAAATTCTGTGGGTTTATTCCATATAGCCATGTAATACCTGCTGTGGACTACAAATTCTTTTGGATTTTCTCCTGGATTTTCTTTCTTCTTGCAATTTCCTATTGTAAATGGGACGACATTTACATACCTCACTTGTGAAGAGTGATATAATTGACAACAATTAGATTCAAATTGGAGAACTATTCCTTTTAAGAGTATAAAAAAATTCCACCATTGAAGGACTATCTAATGTTTATTACATGTAACTGCTAGCCTTGAAATGTGTGAGGTATGCATGTGAATATCTGCACATCTCTAAAAGTTCAGCAGCAGCAAAGGTCCTTCTCCTCATCAACCTTTTTGAACGTGATTTTTGATGAATGCAATCTCCTGTGTTTGGAGGATAAACACTAACTGCTGCCTGGAATAAATTCAAGGTTAAAATCTTCATTGTCACCTCTGCCAGAAAGAGAGATGGAACTTCTTCTTGACAGAACATCCTGAAGAATACTGCACATAATATTCAGTGGTGCTCTGTCTCTGTCCTCTTCAGTAAATGATTGAAGGAAGTACTCCACCAAAATGAGACTACAAACATTTAAATTCTAACTCCTTCATCAAACCATTGTTTCAGTTTTGATAACAGCTGTTTTTATCCTTGCTCAGTTTTACCAGAAGGCATAGAGAGAAAAAAGGAGGAATTATTGCTTTAACACATTTTCTCCTGCGTTCTTTGACAGGAGGTCTGCATATTTAGAGGATACCATGACATACAAAGCTTTCTGATTCTGTATTCTCAAGTAGAAAAGTTCTAATATTAGAGTGCTATAATTAGACTATAATTAGAACTATTACAACTGTAGCCCTTATCATTAACCAGGACACAATTTCTCCTGTGAATTTTTTAAAGGATATTGTAGACCTTTACCAGAAAATTCATACCTCAGGGCAGGACTTCTATATAGTCAGATCCATCTTGGCTCTCCTGTCTCTTAAATCCAGCTGCTTTGCACAGTTATTGTATTGCTGGATCTAACCAGGCAACGGGAAGGTCCTAGTACACTGACTCTGCTCATTGTTTTTTTCATACTTGCTCAATTGGTTGATGAGGAATAAATAGAACTTTTTAATAAATTCCTAAGAGGTTGGTAGGAATAAAATCTTACCAGTACTTTTATACTGTGAAATAAAATTGGTAACTTGGTAAATAACAAAGTCAGTATGTATTCAGAACTAGATTATCAGAACTTTTTCCCCATAAAAACACTAAACAAAAAGCATTTTCATCACTTCCTCTTTACCTCCCTAGCATCTTCCTTCCTTAGTTTAAAACAATATTGTTCCTGTTGAGCTGGGCCTCTAACTTCTTCATTTCCAGATCTGTAAAATTAAGATTAAAAGAGCTGCTAACATGGTAAAATATCCTGAGGCCAGTGAATAAAAGATTACTATGGACTCACTCTTACTAAGAACTGCCTTGTGCATTGCATCGTCCCTTCATCCCATGAACATTTCTCCCAGTTTTTAAACATTTAAAATGCACCTAATGGCTCTGTTAACAGATATATTCTATCTGGCAGGATTTAGCCAGGTTGACTTTGCCTACTGGCTGGTGCACTTAAACCTCCTGTTTTGAGCTCAGACTGTGAGCCCACAATGCCTTATTGTTTGGCTCCTTATAGGTGATAATGAAATTGGCATTCAGTTCCCACTCCTGAATGGTTTCCATGTGACTTTGAAAAAGTTGTTTGCTGCTCCTGGTATTATATAACAATCTTAGTTTCAGCATGCAAGAAGGCATGCTCTAGTCAAATACCTTATCTCCAGGCTTATATTAATAACTAAACATGAGTCATGCTGGGCATCAGACATGTTTGTCTGTACACAATATGCAGTTAGGACTCTTTCAAAAACTAAGTTAAATCTGTTAGTTAAATGCATTGTAAACACATTACCCTATGACTTGGGCAGCCTTCATTTACAATTCAAGTGGCATCATTTCCACTGTACTTCTCTCTACACACAAGTTAACATTATACTGGAAACTGAAAAGAGCAGATTGCATTACCTGATAGAAATCTGGCCTTGTCCAGGTTTAAATTAAACTTCAAATTAAGATTTTAAAACTGCATGGTCAGTGCCTAATAAGCCAGGCTGAAAGAGCACTGAACTTTCTAACCCCAGTCCAGCAAAATACTGAATCACACATAACCCTATGAACACAAGTGGTCCCAGACATTTCAGTGGAATGAAATAAGTAGTTTCATGCCTACGTCTATCAGAAATAGCATTCAGCACTTGCAAATGCAGTCACCAAAGCAAGCTCAGAAGCACTGAACAATGGCTATAATGACCTTGAATGTATATCAAGCAAAACAATAGCAAGTAACCACAGTGCATTACTCCCATGTGAGTTGTAAGTGATTTGAAAATAACCAATAATATTTAATTGCTACTTAATCAGAACTGGAATATTCTATGAGGGAAAAATTAGTCTTTCCCAGTAAGTTATTAATAAGAGAAAAAAATGTTCTGAAAAAAAATATCAGTACATCACTGTAAAACATAAGAAAGGAAAATAATGCATGCTGTCCCTGAAAACTTACCAGATAGAAGCTGTGTTTGTGGTCCCAGAAAACTGAATGGCAACTATTTCAGTGTTCTGGACAATCACATTGATATTTTATTGTTCTTTTTTGTTACACTTAGAAGCTGGAACAATCAAAAGTGCAAAGCAGCTTCTATGAACATATTCACCCACACACAAAAATCTCTGCCAGATATTTCTATAGGTGATAAAATTACTTAAACCTTCAGCAACTTATTTTAATCTATCATGTTTGATAGAATACCTTACCAGGATAAAAAGAACATCATAAAGCTTTTCTAATCAAGAAATATCTGGAATCCTGAACAGTTTGTCTATCATCAGGCCTTCTCAAAAGGACCCTATTCTTCCACAGTCTTCTGTAATTTCTTCCTCTATTTATTATGAAATTATTAAATAATTGCATTTATAAACTCAAGCCCCTTGGTTTGTAAACCAGGATTTTAAGTCTTTAGGACCAACTGAGCACCTCAGAATATTCCAGACAGATATCTACATCATGCTCAAATGTTTGAAAATACTACCATGTTCCTTCCTGGCTTGAAATGTACCCACATGATTATAGTCTTGTGCCACTGGCATTCCTGGAATAATATGGCCTGGGCCAGGGAATGTTAGTCTTACCTGAAATCTCTAGAAAAACTGTGGTTATACCACCTGGCACCTAAATTCAGTAGTTGAACTAAAGGCATGCTAAATGACAGGATTAGGCTCCTTGCAGACACACAGTCATGGTGGTGACTGACTCATTTTCACTGGCTAGATGAGAAAGCATTTACATGGGATGTGGAAGATTAGGGATCAAATCACTCATGTGTGCATACAGGGTCCCGAGCCTGAGTCCATGTCTGAATTCAGCCTCAGACTCATGTCTGGATCAAGGACTCCTATCTTTTAGGCATTCTTTCAGGAATTACTCAGGCCATGTGTCTTTCTGCTTCCTTAGCTAAAGCTCTTCCAATCTGTAAAATAAAATATTTAGATTTTAATCAGTATAGGGAGCAGAACTTGAGTCACTTCTCTTGCAGATAAGTCTCCAATACAGCTGAGGAGCCATCCCCTAACTACACTCAAAGAATATTTTATGCATGAAATACAAACACCTTGAATAGTGTGCACACACTGTGGGTGGAGAGGGTGAGGGTGGGCAGCAGGTTCCCAAATGCTGCAAGCCCTGCCTAGACAAGGCTGCCCCTGAGGAGCTGCAGCACGCAGGCAACCCACACTTGGCCATGGATGGCCCTGAGGGGCTGACTGCACAGCAACCTACACATGGGCAGGGAAATTGATCAAAACAGCAGCAGGACCAGTAAGAGGCTCAGAGCTGCAGACCAAAATCTGCACACACAGCACCAGCCTCCTGCACCACTGCTCACCTGAGTGGAGGAATTTGTATGGACCAAGTATAACCCTTCATAAAAATGAGAGACGTTGAGAGTCGGAAGTGAGAGGACAGGTGCTTGGGAAAAGGGGAAGAATAGCATTTATTTTTTTAATTGTTTGTGTTCTTTTCTTCTAAATAGACAAAACAACATAGATCAGAAATTTCTGTTAATGGGCAATAAAGTATAAATTTCCCATGTTTATTTTGCTCATGGTGTCCACCTGAGCAAAAAGACCAAATTCCTCCACAATTGTATGACTGTCTTATGTCTGTGAAGCACCATTCCATGGAAGGTGGGCACCAAAGTTACCATCATTAACACAGAAGTCCTGCTACACATATTCCTGTCCATGTCTGTGAATAAAGAAGTATTAGACTCAACATGTTCCCATAATAAAGATGTATAACAAATACAGGCTCACTGACATGTTTCTTTTAGCGTTTCTACACCACTTGCAACACAAGGATAAAGAAGGTGATGTGTTGCCAGAAATGTGTGTGACAAGCAGGCAGGACTACCAATACTTGAACTTGTGTATCTCATGGATTCATGAATCTGTACCTCACTTTCTCTTCCAGAGAAAAGAATATTTAATGATTTTAACTCTTTTTGACCTTAAAAACTAATCTTGGTGAAACTCTCTAATTTTGACTGTCTAATCCAGTTTTAACATTTATTGCAACCTTTATTTTTCAGTATGTTCAGAGTTTGGTAATCATGTCCTGGTTTGTTCTATACTGCAGTGAGTATCTTTAAAAAACAAACACCAAAACAAACAAACAAACAAAACCAAAACAAAACAGCATAGCAAAATAAAAAGAAATCGTTCTGACAAATAGCTTTTCTACATTGATAGAAAAGTTTAAAATCTTTGAGGCCAAAGAATGTCCATACCTGAAGTTTTGGTTTCAGAAAGTGACTATTTCTTTTATGCAAATAAACAGACATTTATCTGCTCTAGAATCCATACCTCAATGAAATCTGTAAGCAGCACAGTTTGAAAGTTTTTGTGAAATATAACACGAAGCTGTGAAAAACAACATACTGTTTCACTTCTTGTAGTAATTTCAACTGCAAACTTTGGCAGTTGCATTATAGTAAACAAACCATACAAGTTTGATCTGACTGTACAGCCAGTAAGCAGGCACACAGTTCCTCTTAATGTATATTAAAAATTCTTGGCACTTTAATGCAAACAAACTGTAACTAAAAAAAAAATATCCGTATGAGTAACCCTCCATGTCCTGCTTAAGATTCTCTTCATTGCCCGAGGATCAGTCTTCCTTGCTTCTCATGCTGAAATTCATAGAATTATTTATGTAGGCCTGAGACAAGAGAGAAAACAAAACTCTTGCAGAGAACATTTTCAAGCAGTCTTTCAGAAGTTTGATACAGACACAGTACCAGCTCCCTTTGAATAATATTCATTTCATGCCTCTGCAGCTATAAACATGCTTTAGTATATTTCTGGTGACATCTGAGGAACAACTGCATCAAACTTCCAGGCTGGCTACATGTTCAGTAGTAGAATTCAAGGTGTCATTTAAGGATTGAAATGGCCAAGCAGTCAGAACTGCCCTAGCTTGAATTTGGTAAGAGCAAACAGAGAAAAAAGAGTCATAGGCAGAAAATTTTCCTTTATAAAGAAATTCAGTTTCATTTAGCAATTGACTTTAGCAACATATCTTCTCCTTAAAACCCTACAGCTCTGAATGGCTCTGAGAACTCTCTTAATGCCAGAAATGCTTTTACATTTAAAGTTTAATTATGGACCTTATTTTTTTTCTTCTCATGCCAAAGGTTTGGTAGTCACTGGGAGTCCTATACATCTAAAGTTGTCTATGCAAAGAAACACAAGCAACTAAAGATACACTGTTAAGAAATCTTCAAATAGCACTTAAAACATTTCTGCAATTGGAACTGTAAAGAAAATTTTAACAGTTTAAAATGCAGTTTCTATAAGTGCAGTATATTTCAAAAAAGGTGTAAGCATCTTCCATGCTAAGAACTTAAGATATGTCTTTAGAGCAATAATTACTTGGAAATTCCGGTTCATTCAAAATACAAATTTTTGCTTTCTGTGTGGCAAACATGGCACTGACAGCTATTTCAGATGTCGTTTTGCCATGTTTTTCAATCACAACCATTTAACTAATGATTGAGTTGCCACCTTATTAAGACTCATCTTTCTTTTCCTTCACTTCAAATTAATTTAAAGTAATTTATCAAGTTGTAAACCCAGTATAACTTCATTCTTTAACTTTTCTTGTGGGCCCTGTCAAACTAAATTAGTCTTCCTTGAATGAAAATTTGTACCAGAGACAAGGTTCACTAAAATATTCTGTATCTTTTAAAGAGCATTTGTGTATAATTTATCATTTTATCATTTAAAAAAGTAGATATTCAGTTTTAAAAGCTAAACACTCAGTTATTGGTGCAATAAATTGGTGCTATGAACAGATGACTTGCAGAAGGCAAGTGTGTTGCAGATAGTGCTGGAGAGGACTTTTCTGATGATTTTACCCATAAATAACACTTTTTACCACTAACTAAATAACATCTTTTATCAAGTATTTCTTTTTTCCATGGCAATTCCTGAAAATATAATATTTACATTTCATATATATGCTATATATAACTTATAAATAAATAGATAAAATTTTAAATACTTTTGCTTGTCTGAAACCAAGTCTTTCCTAGCCATTGTTAAGAGACAAAACTTCTCTGTAAAATAATATAGCAAATATTCTTGTCCTGTACCTTTCTGATACCAGGTTTTCTCCAACAAAGCATGAGGATTTAAAATATGTAATATATACAGTTACAGCAAAATAAACTCAGCAAATTTTAACTGTTTCTTTTTTATCAGGATTGATACATTTTTCTTGCCCCTTCTTCAAAATTGTCTAGTGAAATATAACTTATTTATCTGACAGTACACAAGTTACCATCATTATTAAGAAAATTTACAATCAAGAAGAGAAAATGACGTAATACAGGGATAGTTTCTTGTTGACAAGAGGGAAGCTTTTGCCCCAAACCAGAACACTGACCTTACTACTTAAAGATGCTTCATAAATAAAACACTTTCCTAAGAAACGTTTAAGGTTGCAACACTCAGAAAGTCCCAGAACACCCAGGAAATATATTGCTAATGCCACTCAGTGACTCAGTGACTAAGCTTTCTAAAAATGGTCTCAAAAGAATGTAGGTCAAAAGGAACAGAAGGAAGACACAAACACACTGTGGTTTGGTTTTTCTCATCAAACAGCACAGCTCTACAGGTCCTTGGCAGATACTTGCCCTGTCCCTTGTATCCCCATACTGGAACAAGTTATAGCTACATCATTTTCTCATGGCCTCCCAGTTCCTGTCCCACTTGTAATCCTTGCACTACTTGACCTCTCAAGCAATCTCCATTCTACTCACCAAACACAGTCACTCTCACCCTCTCTTCTGCATTTGTCCTGCTTCTAATGCCAGGAAATCAATGCTTTCCATGACCTTGCAGCTGGATTTAGAGAGAGACCAGTTCAAATCTAGCACTGTTTATAAGGACAAATTATGATCTTTGTACATTCAAAAACAACCTCTTGCTGCCTCTTAAACTTGTCCTAAAATTGCACTTCTCGGCGAGGTCAACTTAACAAAATATGACCAAGTCATGTCAATGATATTATAAGCCAAGGACACGACAAGAATTTTGGAAAAACAGAACTGCAATGCCATTTTCAAAATGCTTAAATGTTTATTTTAAACTGGTTGCTGACCAAATTTCCCAGGGAATTTCAAAGCCAAAGTGACATGAGGTGTACAAAGTTATTGGAAGTTTGCTTTCTTTCTAATGACATTGGGGATTATCTGTAAATTCCTGGCATTTGATGAGCCTTACACTGATAATATCTCAAAGAAAAGACTGAAAACAGTCATGGGAAGAACAGGCCTGAGGTTAAAGCAGTGTAATGGGCCTAAGAAGAAATAAGATCAATTTGAAATTTAGAAGACATATAAGGATGCCATTTTTATGGGTCTTCAATCATAGACCAAGAAAAATTTTAGATCATCCATATTGGG
Organism: Muscicapa striata striata; assembly: GCA_030060385.1. Taxonomy (NCBI): domain Eukaryota; kingdom Metazoa; phylum Chordata; class Aves; order Passeriformes; family Muscicapidae; genus Muscicapa; species Muscicapa striata. The sequence continues at coordinate 538,055 of JAREIS010000051.1, read as the reverse complement.
CCCATGATTTTTTTATCACAGCTGTGTCAAGTACAATGTGTTTATAATTTCAGTTGAGATCTCCAGGATCTAGTGATATATACAAACCAACATAAGAAAAAGCTATTATCTACTAGCACAAGCAAAAATTAGATTACTGTACTGTGGTAATCATTTAATGGATGAAATTACTAAGACTAACTTCTTTATGTCCTTTTAGGATTGGCAAAAATTTTATTACTTCCTGAAATATTCTTCAGCATTTCACATTTTTGTAACTGTTCCAGATTTCAGCAAATATTAGCTGTTTTGGATGAAACTTTGGATGCTTCAGGATGATTCAGTTATTACCATTTGAGAGATTCTGATGTCTGCAAAACTTCAATTGAATGAGGCCAGTCTAACCTCTGAAAAATATGAGTTTTCTTACAGTGAAGAAAGGATTGCAATAACACAGCAGATCCTTCCTGCGGATTCAGACTGTACTGGGCATGTTCAGTTCCCACAGAGCATTCACCTTTTAACTGAATTACTGCACAGACCAGTACACTCTGGTTCAAGTTTTGATTGATTTACTGCATTTGCTATATTTCCCACACTTGCAGTCAGTTACCACTGGGGGGAGAGGACAAGCAAACCAAAGACAACTAAATTTTCATATACACTATTGAAAACCTGCCAATCCTACATAGTGAGACTTCATATCCCTTCTTCCTCCTAGGTTTAAACCTGTTTTCATATTTTAACAGTCCTCTCCAGGATGAGATGCATTGTCTTACATTTCATCAATTCCAGAATTTCTCTACCAGCAGAATATTGTGGGTGGAGGGGTAGACATGGTGATATAGTGTCAAAGTGAAAATTCATAGCAGAGCTGTGACACAGCTTCAGTTACTGAGTGATTACTGCCCTTCCTTAGTAACCCACTTTCCTCCTCATGCTATGCCGTTAGCATTCTGGAATATTAATTAGTGTCTTTGAGGTCATCTCCAGCACCTCAGCTATGTAAGGATTTCTCAAAATTTAGAAGGAAGAAACATGAACTTTGTAAGAATCCAGGATTAGACATAGATCTGTTTTGATGCAATCACATCTTAAAGGAAAAAAAAAAAAAAGGTATTATCAAATTTGCACCCAAAATGTCTCAATTTTTAACAAATATTTCAGCAAAATACATATTTATCCACTGGGGAAGAGAGTTAGAGATGTTGTCTCTTGTAAACTGACCAGATTATTCTCCACTTCACCCTGTGAGCTTCACAGTCTTGTAGGAATATCCTCCAGACAGACAGAGAGCTGCAGCATGAAAGGCAGGGATGGGAGGTCTCTGTAAATGACCCAATGCTGGAAAAGCAATTCCTGTACCCACCTCAGCCTTCTGGACCTTAGTGGGCTCATGCCAGTGCAAGGGTAGTGCATTTTTCTTTCTAAATTAAAGGCTTGGCATGCTCCTGAGAACTTCACAAAGTCACCTTTCCAAGCAGTTGCTGAGGGGGTGTGGTGCCACCACTGTGGGTTTGGGACACCTTCAGAGACCAGAATTACTCTAACCCAGTTTTCTAGTAGCTACCTCCTGCAAGCTGATGAGCTCCAGACCCCATGGTTTCATTCCACTTTTCATCCAAATTCATTCCACTTTTTATCCAAAAATCTGAACCTTCTGCATTTGGTTCCTTTGCCAGAGGTCCCAGGTTGAGATCAGGCATTTGAGTTCCTCCACCCATTTTTGGTGCATAAGAAAGACTAGTGCTTACTTTCTTTTAGTTCTTAGAGTGTGTTTTGTTTTGTTTTTAACCCTGACTGAAAAGTTTCTTGCTACTAAATTAACCAGAACAATGAAAGTATAAAAAGGTTTGCCTAAAGTTGTGTTGAGGTTCTGTCACCACAATGACACAATTTTAGGACAACTAATGAATGAGCTGAGCTGTGATGTGATTAACAAAGCATTAAGAATGTCAGGATAGAAAAAGATTCAAGAAAATTCTGACTTTGGTCTCTCTAAATATGATTTTGAAAACTATATTTTAAATATTGTATTAACCCTGTAATATTTTTTTTTACCCTGAAAAGTACCTTTAAAAGCAAGGGACAAACAACTAAACTATTTTAAATTACTTTAATAAAATAAATTACTTTTTAGAAAATTCACTTTATCTGTAGTTTTCTGAACTATGGGAGTGGCTTATTGCCACCTCCCAGTGTTTGTCAGTTGCACAAAGGTATTTGTGGGTTCAAGGCCAGTAATAGTGGTTTACATAGAGAGCTGGAGCTGACTCCATCTTTTCTTTGTGTTATTTTGTTTCTATCCTTTTGGCATTTTATCCAGCACACTTGCATCTGTGGCCTATGAAACTATATTGCTAATGTGACTTTTGATCTTCCATTCAACCTGGCAGGCTCAAGATAAGATATCCAACGTGGATTTTCAGGAAAAGCTTGTTTAAAGGCAGAGAGATACTATTTACCCATTTTTTAAATTATTTACGTTATGAGAATAAGGCTTTGTTTTTCAATTAAAAATAATTTAACTCTCTATAATCTGGAGTAATGAATTCAACAAGGACACTAATCTGTATTGTTACTTCAAGTCTGAGGTACATTTTTCATATGAATAATAAACTGAACTTATGATTAAAAAATAAAATTGGATGGATGGATGGATGGATGGATGGATGGATGGATAGATAGATAGATAGATAGATAGATAGATAGATAGATAGATAGATAGATGACTTCAGCAATTTCTGGAAATTACTGTTATTATACCTGAAAATATTTGAGTAATTTCCCAGAAGACAGCCAAAATGTACATGGATATAAAACAAACAAAAAAGAAAAACCTTCTCAAAGATAATATTACTTGTAACCATTCTATTTACCCAGCCCCAGCTTATCTGATTTAATTTGTTGAGATCTGAAAATTATTTCACTCAGTATCATTTCAGCTGCTGAGTTACATAATAGATTTTCTTCTGACAGGCTTGACTACTTTGATTTATGACAACTATGTAAAGCAATCTGTTTTGCTCTAGCATTGTAGGCTAAATTCTCTTTTCACCAAAATTCACAGGAACATAACATGAATATTACAACAGTAGAGTGTATAATTAAAATTCTGTAGAACTAAAAAATATTAACTTGTTTTTAAAAAAACAATCACAATCTGGGACAAATTATTAATTGTACTAAGACCTTGTTTGTGTAGCAAGAAATAACTGGAAGCATGTACATTGATTTTAAATATAAAAAGGAATAACAATTTCTTAGCAGAAGGCTACAGAGGAGACTTTTTTTACAAATTCAGCCTATTAAAAGAACAGCTGAAATTATCTCCTGGTGAGAGCATGTTTTTGCATCAGTCTGGGAATGAAATTATTAACAGTTTTGGGCTTTTCTACTGAACTACTGTACTGAACACTTGCATAGCAGTGATAAAATTGTACTGGGGTTATCTCACAGCAAACCACTCTTGATTCAGTAAACCATGAACAGATATGCTTTATTTTTAGCATGGACTTGAACCACTCTGTTTCAATGGAAGCACTTACATGTACTCTTATCACACTGGAAGGCAGTGCTCTTTTGAATACAGACTCTGGTGCCTATTCAGATGGAATTTCAAATGACATGAAGGACACATGCTGCTCCTACAAACCAAGTTTACAAGCCCACCTTGCTCCCTATATCTCATGTTTTATTAATCCCTTAATAATGGAAGCTTTTATTGAAGAGCTACAAGGCTGCACCCAAAGCTTGGAAGGAGCTGCTTTATTAACCACAGATTTGACTAAAAATCTGGAGAGGGATGCAAGTGTCATATTTTTCCATCCACACTTCTTTTGTTTGTTTGTTTTGTTTTGGGTTGGTTGATTGTTTTTTGGTTTCTGTTTTTTTCACTACAGTGTTTGAAAGAAAAATTCTTCTGAGTGCAGAAAAAAACCCAAAACACATGTTATAAAGGAGCAGGATGACCCAGCTCAAAAATCTGATGGGCATTTCAGACTGCACCTCGGTATTAATTGTAAAAGCAAGGCATTTTCTCAAATAAAAAAAGAAAAGCTACCTCAAGAGGCAATAATGAACATTTATGTATTTACAGAATTAGATCATATGCCAGAAGCTTGAAAAAGAGTTGGAAGAAGACTAGGATTCTCTGTACAGTGTTGTGGATCATCAACAGAATTATTTACCATGGAACTGATCCACAAAGAGGTTTACCATCACTGTCACAACATTTACCTCTCCACCACCTCAGGGAATTGATAGCTGTGAACAGGACATTTCATGTTCCAAGGTGTTGCAAAGTTAAGCAACAAAATGTGTTCCACAAAAGTAGTGCATCATGTGGAAAGCTTTTTTTTTTTTTTCCTTCTCCATAAAAGGAGAATGGGATTCACAGTTTTTTCAAGATTTTTCTAGGAATTTCAAGGGGTTTTTTTCCTGGAATTAAAATGTACGTTGATGGTTTCTCACAAACCACAGCTAGAAGAGGCAGTGGAGTAGCATGGGAGAATTTTTTTTTAATGTTTGCATTTTTGGTATAAAATTTTGGCTCTCTTACAGGACACAACACATAAACTGCAAAGTTACAGTGATTTGCACAGTCCTGAATGAATTGGTGTGCTTTTAGGAAGAAAAACTGTTAACTGAGAACTCTCAAAACAAATGGGAAGTGGACGAGTCCAGTAATGCACTTAATGTCATTTTTAAAAGTGGGAACACCTCTAAAGCTCATGAGATTTGTAAAAATCAGAGTTTCAGGTACCTTGTTTGAATGTTTGGAGGAAAAGGTGCTGTAAATAAAACAACCATCAGCAAATGCACATGTTAGAAAAACTTCTTTTTAACATTCTTCTAATCAATCATTTCCTGTCAATTGCTTATCACAGCAGGTGACTCTGGATCAGGAAGTTTGTAGCACCTAAGGTATTTAGAATCAGACAGCCTTCTTTGCCAGTGATCAGACATAATTTTTTAAATATACAGTGTTCAAATACCTGATAAGTCTTAGTAGCAACTCTCTGAAATTAAGACTTTAAAGATTTTCTCTAGACAGGCCATGGAATCATACTGCAAAATAGTCTTTCAAACTGGAGTCTCACCACTCCTGGTCTGTGCAACTTCTACTGTGCTTAATGAAAGAGTGTGGAAACTTGCAGAAGAAATATCACTGAACAAGCTTAAAGGCTGCAATTGTGCTATCTCTAAGATGAGGCATTGTGCATACCTAGCTTGAGTGGCTGGATTAATTATGTCCTGCCACTCAACTACATATTTTCTGTAGCACTTCCTTCTATCACAGTCAGTGGAATTTGTCAGGATCAAAATCAGGTCACCTTCAGCTATGTCAAGCCTAGCCAACTTGTAATCAACAAAGGAAACTCAGAGGAATCACACATTTCTCTCCCCAGTCAGAAAAACAAACATCCTCTTCACAATTTCTTCATACACTGAGACTACAGTGATTCAGTAAATGACACATCAGGTAGAATGAAGCTTTGGAATATGTATTAGCACACCAGAAAAAAAGGAGGCTGTTAGAACACTCGGGCACATATGCTTTGATAGCACTTTCCCTTCAATACTTCACTATTTTTCACTACTTCAATAATGTCAAGATCTACAAGCAGTACTTTTATGGGGAGCTTTATTTGGCCTGCTCTCTGTATTAGTCTGAAAATATGCCTACATCATAATATGGCAAAATACCATATTAAAAAAGAGAATGGACTTCATTCTTTGGGTTATTTGATCTTGCATACCTTCCAGAAACTCACAACTGCATTTTGATTTAAATAGTTATTAGCTGTGCCAAGTGTTACTAGGTTAAGTTGACAAGCTGGCAAGAAATATATAGGAAGACCCAGCTTCAATCCGATATAAAAAAACACACTGGGTATATATTTAAATTGTAGAAGTTAATTCTTATGCCTGTGTTCCTCCCCTCTTGCAAATTAAAGTGTCTTCCTTGTAGCATGGAAGCAGAATGAATAAAATTTAAACTTAACAGATTTTCATCAGACTACCCAAATATAGGAGCAAGTCTTGCTGGTAATTCTTTGGAGCATTTCATTATACCAGTTACCCAAAATTTAAGACCCCATACCTGGACATTATTTCTGTCAGGTATTTTCACTATTGGGAAACTTGCATATTGTGCAACAAAGGAGTTACAATCCAATTGTGGAGTAAACATGATCCAAAACTATTGTTTAAGGCATCTTTTTTGAAGTAGAAAATTGTGCTGCAATCCTTTGGCATAGAAATCAGTGACCCCAGAGTCCTTCTCCCCTCCCACCTTTTTCAGCAGCTCTTCCTCCAACCTCTCCTATGATCAGTCATTTCATATGGCAGAAAAGATGGATTTAGAGTAAATCATTCTTTTCCACAGAGAAACACTGAAAGGATAAGTAACTGGTAGCTTAAAATGAGAACAAAAAGGAGTAAATGTGATAATGTTACACAAGATACACTTCTAGATTAATAAGTATAAAATGATATTAAATTACTCCTACATATGTATCTCACAACAGTGCAGCTTGCAACATCGTGTAAGGCTCTATATACAGAGGTATCATGGTATCATTTCACTGAAAAATATCTGAGAAATACAAACAATATTGAGTCTTACTTAGCTTAAAAACATACTCTTTTTCTTGGATTTTCTAAAATACATGAAACTGCTTGTAATTCTACCGGTTTCTGACAGCTATATAAACACAAAAAAATTACCTTAGAGGTGAAATTCTGCAAACTGATGGCCTTTACAGATGTTGCCTACATAAATAAACGCACAAGAATAAGATGATCAGAAAATGAAAAAGATGACAAATGTAAATAGTTATTTATAACCAGATTCTCCTACTCAAGATACTTAAACCAAAGAGAAAAAAAAACCCAGCATATTCACATACACCAGGCTGCTTTAGAAAGCATTTAAAAGGTGACTGGATATCTAACTTAGTCTCTCATTTTTTTTGGATTACAGTAATATCCAAATAGATACAATCTACAAACTATCAATTTCAGCATCAGAAAGTATTATGAGCTTGAGGTTTTGTCAGTGGCCTAATGATATTATCATCTCCTATTTTTCATGACAATTAAGGGGAATAAAAACCACACAACACAGATTGCTTCAGATACCAAATGCCTTTCAACTGAAGTGGTTAAAACAATCTATTCATTTCCACAGGGCTGCTGATGCTCCTTTTACCAAGCCAGGTTAACATTTCCTTGAAGTTTTCACACACTGAGAAATGTTTTCCACTCTGGTGCATGAATTGAAAAGAAGACAAGGTTTCATTCCATTCACACTACACAAGGCTTTATGTCCATTTTCAGGCACTGGGTCCCCCCATCACACAAAACATAACATGATAAGTTCAATCACAAACAGTGATTGAAATAAACAGTGCAGATGGGGCATATTTGTGCTGATGAATTTGTTTGTTTCTTGTGCAGGGTCTAAGTGTATTAAAATGAGTCACTATAGAAGTGAGCAGTTGAGCTTCTATGTGTGATTCATTCCAAAAGAAGTTGGATGTCTGTATATGCCAAGGCCTCCTTTGAGAAAATAATGTATTTTGTGATTTATGTTGTTTCTCTATGTAACTATTGGGAAACATGTTGATCTCAAACAGATCCGTTTTCCAGACTTTAATTCCTTAATACAGCATTAATAGGCAAAAAATATGCAATTCAGAAAGTTGTCCACCACAGCACTTAACTTGAAACAGGAATCTGAGATTATCAAGTACTCACATGATTTGAGCAATACTGCTTCTTTTAAACTGTATGTGAGTTATGGCTCTTGGAAGCATCTGTTTACTCAAGTACAGTGTTTGGTAACCTTAGCAATAGTTTATTTATTCATTTAATGCCCCACAGGTCAACGCCTTAAGCTTGTCAAGCTGAGGACAGTTTCTTAAACTGCAGTACAGTTCAATAAAGAAAAATTGAACTATTTTTTTGGGTCCTGAATGGTTCAATATACGTTCAGTAATAAAGAACTTCAGTTTCTGAAAATTGTTAATCTGGCATATTTGAGCAGCACTTGAAAATAAAAAACAAAACAAAACAAAAAGCTCTTGGAAACAGAATCAATTTGTCTCGTTGCCTTACTGATGGATCTGTGAAATTCCTGCCAAACATTCATGCCTTACTGTGTCTTCCAAATTTTAAAAGTTTTTAATCTTTTAAAAATTACTCTATAAAATGACAAAGCACATCATTGTGCTGGTTACCTCATCAACACAATTGTGTTTTGGGAATCACTAAATTTAAAACTGTTGCATGGCACTTTGCCCTTGACCCGTATCACTCAGAAAGCCAAGTGAGCACACATGACTAGGAGGTCTGGAAGTGACAGAAACCCTGAGTAACATCTCAAAGTTGCATGACTGATAAAAGCAAACACTTGAAAACTCTTTCTCTTTTGAGACACCTCCTAAAGTGCTTGTACACTGGTAATTCTTGAAGTTCTGGTATCTTTCATCCCCAAACTGAGAAATAAAAATAGCAGTTTATTGATTTGTTCTGATTTCCTCATCAGGGAATTGTTCACTCCTTCTTTGCAGTTATTATCTGACTTTTGCTTTCTCTTAGGACTTTGAAGTTTTCTTCTCTGTATTGTAACAGGTTTAGAACCCCGCATGGTTTGAAAACCAGCAGTGGAAATGAGGCAGCATTTCCATTTTATTTCAAAAAATCTGACACCACTTAACCAGATCTGCAGAAAGGCTGTCATCTGCAGTGTCTGTCTGATGGCACCAGTGCTCTGTTTTTGCCCACAGCTCAAGGGTCTGGTGAGCAGAGGGGCAGCACAGGTTTGAGCAGAGGGAAGAGAGGATGGGCAGGGTCACAGAGAATGGGGTGAGTGTGAGCTCTGGCCTCTCCTGCCCAAACCACACATCTTTCTGCTTGGCTGACATGATCCCTCCATTCCGGGCTCACAAGACAAATGAGTGGCAAGGGTTCTGGCTGAGGGGCTGGCTTGGCATGCAGACAGCAGGACAAGCTGAGGTAGATGTCTCTACCATGCCAGGAAAAGTAAGGTCACCAACATAGCCATGCTCCTCACAGATCCCTATCCCTGGCCAGGCCCCCAGAGAGCATTCCTCACCACTCCTCACAGGCTGCACCCAGGAAAGGCTGCTGTGCTGAAAGGGACACAAACCAGGGATTCAAGACCTGTGCACAGGAATGGCTTCTTCCCACTCCAGCTTCTCCTGCTGGAGCAGTTCTCCCACTACACTATGTCTGACAGCCATGAGAGGCAGGAGCCATTTCTTGCCCTCCCCTTCCCTACTAGACCCAGGAGAAGCATGGTTGAACCTTGTTGCCTGAGAGGTCACAGAAAGACAGAGACAGGGAACTGACACCTTCTCATTTCTCATGGTTTCTTTCAGAAGATGTTTTATTATGACTTTGAATGGAATTAGACGACTTCTCAGAAGGCAAAATAAAAATGCTATTCCTATTTCCCTGTTGGAATACATCGCTGAGCAGACACAGTCCCCAGTACAGCACTCTCCTCTCAGTGCTCTGGACACCTTCAACCCTGCAGGACCTGACACTGCAGAGGTGGGTAATCACTGAATGGCATCTGAATGCAAACTGGCAAGAGAGATCAACACCAAAACTGGGTGAGAAACCCAGGACAAGAATTGGGAAGTGAGATTAAAATGAGCTGGGTGTTTCAGAAGGGGGCAGTATATGACATAACCAGATCAGATAGCAGTGACCAGGCGAGGGCTGGGCCAAGAACAGAGACTTGGGTTTGCCTGAGAAATGTATGACAAGGCTGTGATGAAAATGAGACTGAAATGGAAAAATCTGGAAAGCAAAAACTGTGTCTGCCTAGATGAGAAGAATGGAACTGGATGACGAGTTGTAGTAGGGAAGAGATAGGACTATAACAGAGACAGCCAGAAGAAGATGAGCAGCAGAGTTGAAGCTAGCAAAACCTGGACAGAAAAGCAAATCTCTTTCAAAGGATATTCCTGTATAAGATGCAGACTGGAGCCCTGGCCTCTGAATACTGCTTTTCCTGAATTTCTGAAGACAAGTATCAGCAAAAAAGCTTGTAAACAATGTTGGTATCAAGATGGTGGAATATAAAATTTCTGGATTTATGCTATGTTTTACAAAGATCCTACTTTCCCCCATCCATGTTAGATGAGTACTAGATTCATCTGCAGGAAAAATAAAAGCACGTGTTCTCAAGCACTGTGCTCGTAAAGAACGGAAGCTTCTAATTCTAGCATTTCCACATTTCAGTTTTGTTTCATCTGATAATACTCTCCTCTGCCCTCACTGAGATATTGTGAAAACCAATGAGAAATTCCAGGACTACAGTTGTGGACATAAGAAGAAATACACTACGAAAACAACCACAGAAGAGAATTTCAATAACATACACTAAAATAACATGGGACCATCCATTCAATTCCAAAGTAAGAGAAAAAATAAAATAGTACTCTTGTTAAACAAAGATCAGAATGAGATTCTCATTCTGTGAATGAGACAGAAAGCTTCTGAAGAAAAATACCTAAGACAAAAATTGTGTGCATATGCCCACTCATAAGGAAACTAAAATTTAGTTCTAATATTACTTAACTTTTGCAAGCATCATAGTGCTCCTGTTCATCAGACATCCTGCATATCTGTGTGTGTTTGGACTTGGATGCGTGAGCGATTGTGCCATTCCATAATGAATAGTACGAAGCTGAAATGTTAATCTTTCAAAGGCTCATGAATAGTGACTTATATTAGCTTTCAATTTTCCAGAAAAAAAAACCCAAAACAAACAGACCAAATGCAAGTGTTAAGAAAATACACAATGCTGAAAAGATTATGCTTCTAAGCAAATACTAACGAAGTGTTTGTTTTATAACACTTGCAGGAACCAAGTGACCTCTGTTTGCTAGAAAATAAGTAACCTTTAACCACAGACACTTGTGCTGGACATTCAAAGAATCTGTGGGTTTAACATGTCATAATGATTTGCAGTGAGTTACAAAAAAGTAGTCTTGAAGACAAGGATTTATTTCCCAAATAAAAATATTAAATTTTACTGAAAAATAAAAATATCTATAGCCAAGAGCTATTTTTAGCTGAAAACGGCTCATTCTAAGGAAGTGCAAGCAGATATGTGTCAAGAATGATAAATGGAATAGGGTTTTACAGGCACCATAAATGTAAAGCAAGGATTGTACTCTAATGTGATAACAAGAGAAAAAGAGATGAATACATTTAGAGGTATCAGTAAATCAAGTATGATTTCCTGTACATAAAACTTCTAAATATTCTAAAGTTATTGGCCTTGAAAGGACCAAGTAAATATTTCAGCATTTTCAGCAGATCAAAACAAAACATCTATTAAAGAAATTATTGCAGCTGGTGTCAGCATCACTCCTACGATGCAACATTTTTAAGAATGTTCTGTGGAAGCCATTCAGCCAGAACAGTATACATAGTGTTCTTACACATATCTGTATAGTGCCCTACAATGTGGATATATCACATTGGTATTGAGTTGATCTGCATTTTTTATTCATAGTGCATTTGTTTAACATCTTCAGCTCTAAAATAGCACATTCAACCAGAAAGCTTCTGACTGCATAGGAGATAAATACATGTTCTGTAATGCTTGTAACAGCAGTGGGGTATGAACTGTGGTCATAGGAATAGTTCTACAAGGACTGTTATAACAGCATGTATAATATAGGTTTGTCATAGGAAACAATAGTTTATTACAACTCATCATGGGAGATGCAGCTTTGCAGGGAATTGAGAGAGAAAAATGAGATGTGCCTTAGACCTTTACAAGAACTGTCACATCTATTGTAAATGTAGCATGTCTAGATGAATGATGGCAAATTGGTGATCAAGTAATTTGAATTCTGGGATGGCTTTCCAAATGTTTAAATTATTTAAATGCCTTAAAACCCCATTTCTTCTGGTCTTGAAGCAATTCAGGCTTAGCATGTAAATCCAGAGCAGGCAGAGCTTCTCTGGCTAGCTGGTGTGAAGATGCACCACATCTCCAATGACACTGAAAGCTCTAGGAAACAGAACAAGAAAAAATATTTTAAGAGCAAGAAAAAATAACAAACTAAAAAAACCAAGTTGTCTACAACCTAAGACTACATAAAGACTGCTGTAGCTGTTTCTCCTTCCCATACACAGCAGCTTTAGGTGGAAAAGAGCTTGAAAGTGCAGAAGTTGCAGAGGAGCAGCGATTGGAAATGTAATGACTGTGGAGAAAGCAGTTTTCAGGAAGCAGCTGAATTTCCATGTTTTTGCAGGTCAGAAACTTGCATGAGACCTATCTGGAAGCTTCTCAGAACTTAACCCTCTGTTGCCTGGAATAGCTGTGTCCATGCACTTCCTTCTCTTATCACAGGATTCAGCAGCCTTTGGTTCACTCTCAGAGGATTCCTTCAGGCTTCAATGTCTAGAAGATTTGCACTCGTGCAATTGAAAGGTGAAGCAGGGCCTTTGACTTATTTCAAAAATGTAGCTGTTTTTCAAGTATTGGTGACTTCTGTGTCTCAGCCTCAGAAAATAAAGGTTGAAAGTAAAAGAGGAAAAATACTGGAATGGCTGATGGCTTTTGTGGTGAGAGGGTGTTTGCATTCCTAGAATTTCCAAAATCCGCTTAAAGGAGCCTAAATATTCAGCAAAGCTTTTCCTCAGAATTGCACCAAAATAGAACTTTACATTTTAAAAAATGTAAAGAGATCACCATAGGCCTTTGAAAATACTGAAGTAAGTGTTGATGGATGAATCTGATAAGGGGCAAGTGAGAAAAAGGACACCAATTTCTGCTGGGGCTTTTAATGCAAAACTAATTTTTTTTTCCTGTGTCAATAAACACCTGCAGGAATGGTCAGATCTTTTGTGCACATGGAAAGGAAAAAAAAAATTGCAGGAAAATACACTTTAATTATCCTATGAAAATTAGTATTTTCCTTAGAAAGCCTTTTATCTTTCATTTTTGCCAAATGTTATATAGAAACAAATTTGAACAAGCTGAACTTGCATTTAAGGTTACATAAAATACATACATGGAATATATTCGGTCTTAATCTCAGCAATTTCTTTAGGTTTTTATTGAATCCTTTTACTAGGTTTTAAGAAAAATATCTTGAAAACACTATCATTCAAAGCTGTGCATAAGACCTGTTTTATTGAATACAAAAAAAGACCAGGAGCAAACTTCATAAAAAGGTCTGTCTTTTCAGCTTCTTCTACTTGTACATCCTTTCTACTTCAGATCAAATCCAGATGAATTACTCTTGTATGAATGCAATTTTTCACATTCTCCATGTCATGTATCATTTTCCAAGGAACCATAAAGCAATTAAGTCCCTGACAACAGTTTCACTTAGAAAAAATAAATTTGCTTCTGAAGGCAGCTATGTGGGATTGCAGCATTTTAAGTGTATCTGTTTAGATTGTAAATTTGTTATTCTGGGCAGGTGCCATCAAAGCAAAGATTTGTATTAATTTTCAGTGATATAAAAGAAAATCTGTCACTTCTACAGGTTCCCAAATCTGCTTTGGAAAAAAGAAGTTAAAATAACTTTACCCTAAAAGTGAAGATACTGATTTCACTATGATTCCAAAGCCTTCAAAAGACAAGTAGGGTTTGATCCAAGCTGATCTTTAGAAAAATTTAAGGAAATATGCCTAGAAATACTAAGGGCCAAGAAACATTAGCAATCATATTTTTTTGCATAGTAACTAGATTTGGTTACAGTCCATTCCCCAACCAGAAAGTTGAGAAGTGAGTGGCAGTGGTCCACCAATTTATGTGTGGCTTAACCCAAAAGACATGAAAAATACCACTAGTGACTTCCTGGAAGGAAACAGCTACAAAAGCTGTGCTTTGCAGAAGGCAAAATTCTGAGTCCTGCACTTGGGTCACAGCAATCCCACACAGGCTGGGGGCAGAGTGGCTGGAAAGCTGCCTGATGGAAAAGGGTCTGGGAGTCCTGGTCAATCCATCTGAACATGAGCAGCATGTGCCCAGGTGGCCGAGAAGACCAAAGGCGTCCTGGTATCAGCAACAGTGTGGCCAGCAGGAGCAGGGCAGTGACTGTCCCCTGTACCAGCACTGGTGAGGCCACATCTTGAGTGCTGTGCTCAGTTCTGGACCCCTCACTACCAGACAGACACTGAGGTGCTGGACCGTGGCCAGAGAAAGGCAACAGAGCTGGGGAAGGCTTGGGAGCACAGGTGTGATGAGGAGTGGCTGAGGAGCTGAGGGGTTAGTTTAGCCTGGAGAAAAGGAGACTCAGGGAGACTTTACCAACAACTATCTGAAAGGAGGTGGGGATATGGCACTTGAGGACACAGTTTAATGGTGACCAGAAGGGTGGTGCTAGGCTGATGGTTGGACTTGATGTTCTGAAAAGTCTTTCCCAACCTAAACAATTCCACGATTCTATCATTTTTGATATCAAATTAAAGAGAGGTATGTGAATCAAATTAAAGTAAAGTGTTAGCAGATGGTTTAGCAAAGTGTTAGCATAGATGGTTTGCAATCTCAGACCTGGTTTCTGCAGAGCCACACTTGTATTTTCTCAGTTCTGAACAGATTCCAACCCAAGGCAACTCCTGGGGATACAAGAGCTTGAACACCACTTTGGTTCACTACAGTGTTAATATTGTATTATTTGCCTTCTTCTCATTGTGTGTGCCACTCAATGCCTGTTTATCACCTAGTGAGAAAACCTAGATAATCAGAGAAGAGGATAATGATAGTCTGGTTCTCCATAGCAGGATCATGTTTCATTGAGCACAGTAACTGTATTGAAATGGCAGAGGAAAAGTTGACAGAGCTAAGTTTTTTGCAAGCTGGGAAACCTGTATATCCCTGAAGGTGGATAGATCCATCTACCATGATATAGCAGATGCTGGTTAACACAGCAGAGCAACCTGAAAAATAAAGGATTTTCAGTTTTTACTTTTGTTTCAAGTAAAACTTAGTGCTTTTACCAAGATACCATCACATTTCCTGAGTACTCTTTCGAGTCTGAGATTCAATCAAATTTAAACGATGAGAAATAAAAAATGCTCTTTTTTTTTCTTCCAAGTTCTACACATTTCCCACATGAAAACATAAAACATAAGCAGACATGATTCTGTTATAAAAGAATTACACCAAAAAAACTTGATACTTTCAAATTTTGCATGTGATTGCTTTTCTCATACAACAAAGCAAAGCCCTATTTAAGCAACTGTGCTCTTCACACAAAACACTATTCCAGTTATCTAACTGAAGAAGCCAGTGGAATATTGTAATAGAGAGCAAAGTCCCCAGTTGTCTCACTTTATTGACTATCTTTCTGGTTTGAAAGCTCAATAATTTTCCTGAAACAGTTCAAGATTTGCTAGTACTTGTAAGTGAAAAACAAACTACACTTGTCCAGTGCTGTTCTGATGTAATTGTGGTTGGATTTTTACTTTAGCAATCTGGTTGCACTTAATATTATTACTCCTATCTCCACATGTAGGTTTATGGAGCTAATCTATTTCCAATAAGATCATTCACTGAAGCCCCACCAAGAATCAGACAGGCTGGAACTTCCACTGTTGTTTACACTAGAGTCATCTTGTATATTAGTCATTTCAAAACCCACAGCTTTTCATCGTGCAAGTCAGAAAAATGTTGAAAAAACATTCTGCAAATCAACTTTCTTGAGAATTCAAATTTTTGTTAGCCAAAAAGTTTGACATTTTTCTAGGTACACTGATAATATTACAGGAATTTAACATCTGGCTGCTGGTTATGGCAATCAGCATTTAAAATGCCCATTTTGGAATTGGACAGCTTCAGGGACAACTCCATATTGCTGCACATTTACCAAATCCACAGGTGTGCTAGGTACAGCACAAATCAAAAAGCCATGTCACAAACTGCACTTAGCACATGGCTTTGACCACTTTGCCTCTCTGCTGCCAACAAATCCATTTTCTCTCAGACAACTTCTGACATTCCACTCCTCTAAGCAATTCTAAACAACCATTGTTTTTCAAACATCAGCATGCCACAAAAATGCTTTCTACTTTCCCCCAAATACAAAATTTCTCTTGGAAAATAACCCTGGCCTGATGCTGACACTGAGCAATATTTAGTATTGCAGAAATAGAGAGCTCTGATGCCATTTTGTGACAGCAGAAAAAGGAGATTTAGACTATGAAAAACCCAAGCCTTTGGATGTAAAATATTTTTTAATGGAAAAAATATTTTTAACTTATTTATCAATCAGTATTTTGGTTTTATTCCCCCTTTCAAACATAGTCTAACAAAGAGATTTTGAGGCTTTGTTAAAAGTGTAGATGTTCTAGTGTCTTTTCAAAGATGAAACTGGAGAATTTTCCAAATGTCCTTGGTTTTACTTATATTCTTTCTATTTAGATACACTGAAGGCATACTTATTCAGCCTGAACTTTTCATTGCTCTGAAATGAGTTATTGTTTTCATCAAAGACTCTTTCATAGACAATATTTTGCAAAAAACATTTTTCTAATTGTTTGGTGATGCATTATAGACCATTAATATTCTTTATAATCTCAAGAAGCTTTTCTTCCTATCCACTCACAGAGTCCTTTAGACCACTATTAGACCACTAGAGTGATGCAGAGGCATTCAAGTGTAAATGACAATAAGGCTCTGGTTTTCCATTCGAAGAAGAAAACAGAGTTTTCTGTTAGATTTCAGTTCCATTAGAAAATAATGACTATGATATAATCCCTATTTTTATAAATGGAATAAAAGAAGAGCCAGGGAACCACAACAGCTCAATGTCCAAGTGGAGACCAGTGAGGAGTGGAGGTTCCTCAGGGGTCAGTGCTGGGACTGGCACTGTTCAACATCTCTGTTGGTGACATGGACAGTGGGACTGAGAGCAGCCTCAGAAAGTTTGCTGCTGACACTGAGCTGCATGGTGCAGTCCACATGCTGGAGGGAAGGGATGCCATCAAAAGGGACCTGGACAGGCTGGAGAGGTGGGTCTGTGTGAACTTCAGGAGGATCAACAAGGCCAAGTGCAAGGTCCTGCACATGGGCTGGCAATCCCAAGCACAAATACAGGCTGAGCAGAGAAGGGATTGAGAGCAGCCGTGAGCAGAAGGACTTGGGGGATGTGGCTGACAAGAAGCTCAACATGTTTTCCTTTCCTGGGCTGCAGCCCAGAAGGCCAGTTATTTCCTGGGCTCCCTCAAAGGAAGCATGGGCAGCAGGTAATTCTCTCCCTCTATCCACTCTCATGGCATCATATCTGCAGTGCTGCACCCAGCACTGGGGCCCCCAACATACCAGAGGACCTGGACCTGCTGGAGCAAGTCCAGAGGAGGGCCAGGAAGATGATCAGAGAGATGGAGCACTTCACCTACGAACACAGGCTGAGAGATTAGAAGCACCTTCCAGTACCTAGAGGGGGCTGTGAGAAAGATGGAGAGAGGCTTTTTACAAGGGCATGTAGTGATAGGGCAAGGGGTAATGGCTTTAAGCTGAAAGAGGGCAGGTTTTGAAGTAGATTTTAAGAAGAAAATGTTTACTTTGAAGGTGGCAAGGCACTGGAATCAATTGCCCAGGGAAGTTGTGGATGCCCCATTCCTGGATGTGTTCAGAGCCGGGTTGGATGGGACTCTGAGCAACCTGGTCTAGTGGAAGATGTCCCCACATATGGCAGAGGGGTTGGAACAAGATGTCCTTTAAAGTTCCTTCCAACCAAAAATATTCTATGGCCCTATGACTTGAAATGAAAACAAATTTTCCTTAGTTTCACTGGGGCTATTTTTCATTGAGGATTTCCAGCCCTATAGGAAGAAAAACCTTTAAATTATAAGCCATTGCCACAGTCTGAATTTACAGAGGATGTGACAACTACTTGTGAGGTTTTCTCTACTAAATTATTTAATGAGATTCACATTTCCTTTCTTAATACCCTGTAGTGCTAGGCTGACTCAGTCTTGTTGAAAGCACCACTGTCATCTAATTTAGGCATATACAGAAAACCTTATATAGCAAATATATTTATCTAGTTGGAGAATGAAACAGATATGGTCTATCACATTTTTTAAAATCTCAGGTATAAATTTGGTAGAATTTGATATCTCATAGAAATGAGATGCTGTAATTATGAAATTAATTTCTACCAGTTTAATGCACTTGTAAATGTAAAATCGCAGATTTTGGCAAAAAGAAAGAGCAGCTAGAGTAAAAGAGTACGTTTTAAAACATTTTTACAATATTTGGATCATTGAAGGGTTCTACAACACAGTAGCATGAGAAGAAGAAAAAGATTAAGGACCGTGAGAAATTAATGGATTTTGCCTTGCAGGTATGGCACAATCTTCATTAAAACAATTAGCAAGGGAGCAGCAAGTATTTATAGGATTGTTACTTGTATGCTAGAAGGGATAGATACATTTTAAAAATGCATGATTCTATTAAATAGTCTTTTTGTTCAAATTCCCAAAAAACGTACTCCTGTTTGGAGTACTGAACAAAATGATAGCTCATTGTCAGGAATTTTACAATCAATAATTCCCTAGGTAAAATAGCCTAAGGTGAAGCAAAGTACTTAAAATTATTTATTTTGCCCTGAAAGGGGCAATGTTAGGCTTTCAGTTTGCTTAGTGTAATGACAAATAACAGTGTGACCATAAAAATAATTATTTAATAACATGACCAGGTTAACATTTATTTCTTCCAAAGTTTTAAGAATAAAAAGAATATTAATTTCAGTAATAGCCCAAAGAAGTAACTTTCTTTCAAATTATACCATCAATCCAAGCAAACAGTGAAAAATGGCTATGATATTATATTTGATGTTTTCATGGAGGGGAGAATGCCCCTGAAAAATTGTTAGTTCAGCACAGCAGAGTGCAAAGGCAGCACAGCATGAGGATATTGATTGGCCCACAAACAAGAAGAGTGGATGTAAAACACTAAAAATGTCACACTGTGTAAGAAATAGTGCAATGGGAAGAGACAGAGTAAAATGAGCAAGCAGAAAAGTTCTCTCAATACACAGACATTAAAATAATGAGAATTTTTTGCTCACATTTCTGACAAAGACCACTCTGAAAAGCAATGTAAATATCAATCAAATAAAAAACACACATAATTTTTTTAAAAAATCAAAATCAGAAAGATAAATATTTAATATAGACCTCAGCATATGGGATAGATTGACTTCTCTTTAATTGCTGCAGGATAAGCACTTAGACCTCCAGTTTCAGGGCTCCATAATGTGTGAACTTCACATAACCTGAAAGAAAGTCCAAGGGGCCTGACTTTCCAGAGCTGAGGAGTGATCCTCCCAAAGAAAATTAGTAGAGAAAAGATGAGTTTAATTCCTTTCTAATGAAGTCCTGTCTTTATCACATAGAGTGACTAGTTAAAATGGTTTAAAGGGTTACCATTCTATAAATCAATTAGGCTTATTAAATATTAAAAACTGTAAAACACATACTAATAAAAATATAATTAAAGATAAGCCCTTCTGTGGTATTTGTGTATGAAAACAAACATGCACTTAAAAACCAAGTACCCTCAAGAGATTTAAGGAATATCAATAAAAAATAATGGATTAAATCCTAAAGATCCTATTCAGTTTGTCCTGAGGGAAAACTTTGAACAGATTTAATTACAAAAGTCTGTAAAATCCAACAGAGATTTTAAGTAATAAGATTAAATCCTGGCACTAGAGTGAAGCAGTATTTGACAAAGTTTTTGTTTCAGAACAAGATGGAGTCCAAAAAGTGCAAGCAGAAAAGATTCCCTGTGTTGCACAAAGCTGCTTTCCAAGTTTCTGATTTGCTCTTCTTTAGTAAGGACACAGAGTTGTCTGCATTTTACAGAGGGAAAACTGGAGGAAAAACAAAAGAGACAAAAACCCTGTAGTTGTTTAACTCTGGTTAGGCATAAAAAACTCAGGCTGGCATGTAAATAATATTAAAATATGGCTCTGCATGTTTAACTGCTAAATGGCTGTGAGCCTTGCACACACAGGACTATGCTTACTACCATGGCCTCATCTCAAAGAAGAACAAAGGAGAAGCACCATATAGAGACAGATAAAGAACAGATTTAGTCTTTCTTTGGTATGTTTTTTTGGTTTTTTTACTGAAACTGCAACATGGAGCACCTGGAGTGCTCCTCCTCTTCATTTATACACATTAGTATAGAAGACATCCTTATGACTCCAGGGTTGGATTGTTAGATAGATAACCACCAAAGTAGCCAAACTAAGGCATGAACAATTATGCTGCAAAAGGATCACACATTAATGCTCTTGTAATCAGCATGATACTGGTAAGATTTCTGGGAACTTCACTTTGTTCTTCAGCAAAACAAGTGGCTTTAAAATTTGCAATATATTTGCTTAGTAAAGACTTCAACCTTTCTCATGCTCAACAATTTTTTAATATAAGTCCACGATGCATCCTTGCAGCAAAGAATGCAAACAGCCTCCCAGGCTGCAGTAGGAACAGCACCTGCAGCAGTCTGAGGGAACTGATCCTTCCCCTCTAACCAGCACTGGTGGGACCACATCAGGTGTGCTGGATCCAGTATAAGAGGGACATGAAGTGAATACCACAAAGGGCCACAAATATCTCTAAGAACTTAGAGAATCTGTCATGTAGCCTCGCTTCATATAAGGAGTGGTTAAGAGCGTGCTGGGACTGTTCAGTCTGGAAAAGAGCAGACCGAGAAGAGAATCCTATCACAGTATATGTAAATACCTGATGGTGGTAGTGAAGGTGACAGAGCCACCTGGAAGGACGTAAAACAATGGCTACAATTTGAAACTTCTGACTTTGAAAATACTGAGACCGACAGGGACACAACCCTGAACAACTTTCACTAGTTGACCTTGATCTGAGCAGAGGAATTTGGAGTAGATGATCTCCAAAGGTCCATTCCAAACTCAGTTATTTTATGATTATTCATAGAAAACAGCAGCAGGAAGCCAGACAGGTCACTGTGAACAGCTATATGTCCTGATCAGTTTTTTCAGTGAAAATTATTATGCTCTGTGAAATTAGTACCCAAAATCTAACTTACATCCCAAACCAGGCCAGCCAGTTCAAGTTTAAAGCACCACTGTGTTTGGGGAAGAGGAATGTTCCTCTGTGAATGGCAGTTGAGTAAAGGGGAAACCTAGATAAAAATTAATAGGAAAGTTGCATGCATTTCTTCCCTGAAAGCAAGACTCATTTTAACTACTAATGTAGTAATGTAGGTAATATAGGTAAGAGAAACACTGCAGAATTTCACCTGAGGTATGCTGCATGGTGGTGTTAGTGCTGGCAAACTGTTCCAAGGCAAACATGCAGCCTGAGCAGCTAATACCCTTTGTTTCCAAATGGTCAGCTTATTCCTGATAGATATGTATGAGTGGGTGCATAAGGATAAAGCTAATGCTTGAAGGAATCTTTGGATCATAACCACAGTCAGCTCTGCAGTGGGAGCACCCTTGAATAAAATGTTGCTTATTTTGACACCAAGGCTGATTCCACTATGTGAGTGCGCGATATAGTTATTCTATCTTTAGAATATTTCACTCATAAGAGAAGTCCCCACACCACAGTCTATGCAAGTTTTTGTGGGTTAGCTCTATAAATTGTTTGGAGAATATACCCATTTAAAGAAAACTGACAAAAGCTAGGATTAGCTCATATTGGAGCCAAACTCTCCATATTGAATGTGTTCATTTTGATCAGAAGGTAGTGAAGTAACCACCAGTACACACTATTTTTTTTCAGATATAAAGAGGTGTTATGTTATCTAGAGCACTTCAATTTTTCCCCCCATAATTTAGATATTGTACCCTTTTTTCTCCTTCATGAACTGCATGTGTCCCATTAAAAATGTCAATAAAATGGAACAGAATGTAACACAATGTTGCAAACATTTGGTGGCATATTATTAAATTTAAGAATCATATAATTGCAGAATACCTAAATGATGTAGGAAATTGCTATGAAGATATTTGAAATACTGCATAATGAATATATAAATGGAGACCTCATTAGCTCGTAGAATCACTGAAGCAAACTCTTATTCCTTCTGTTGATTGCATGTGATCTACTTCCCATTAATCACAACACCTTTACCCCAAACTATCAAAAGCTCTGAAAAATGAAAAGGAGATCTTAAATGAAAAGCAAAGCTCTAAAACTTTTATGTCAAAGTCAATTCTGTATGTCTTGTGATACACTTGTGTACTTTTGACCAGCATGAACTGAGCAAAGTTGCTCTGGTTCAATCAAACTTATCTTGGAATTACTTAGCTTTTGTTAGTTTTGGTCAGACTCCATAATGCTTTTTGAAATTTAAGAGATTGTTTTTATTTAAGCAGAAAGCAAACTGTTTTTTATTTTGTCTAGACAATATTGTGTATAACTAAAAGCCTTTGCAGAAATAACTGCAGATGTTGGGTGTATATCCTGAAATTGCCCTTGTGTATAACTTCTTACATTCGCCTTTTAGTTGGAATTGAGATGGAGGAAATGAAGATAAAGCAGATTTATGTAGTAACTCCCAAGATGTTTAAGCATTCTCTCAGCCACTGCACAGAACTGAAGCAAATAAGCTCAACTCACCAGCAAGATTTGCCTAGTGAAAGGAAAAAAAGGAAGTTTTGTGCAATTTTTTCAATTATAAAATCAGAGCTACATAGCTTAATTTCAGTAGTTTGCAGAACTAGTAGATTGCTGCAGCCTGCTGTGTTTCAAAATGTTTATGTGAGGAGTTTGCATTGATCTAATCTCAGATTTGATATGATTTGAGGGTTAAGAAGATTTTTGGCTCTGAGAAATAAACACACTTAATACCACCTACTAAGTATGGTTTCACTTTCACAGGACTGCCAGCTTTTGCAGCAGGAAGGCTCTGAGCAGAGCCTTGACATTTTCAATGCTGCTCTGAGTGGCAGCTTTGAAAAATTTGCAGCTACCTCAACAGGTGTCCTGCAGACCCTGCCAGGGACAAGCCAATGAGGATAATATGATCATGGACATATACTCCAAAGCAGTGTACTGCAAGAACTGTATTAACACAGGTTTAGGAATCCTAAGTCAAGGAAGACTCAACTCCAGTGACATAAGGGATCATGTATGGAACGCTCTCTTTTCAATTCTGCAAATTCATGGATCCTTCTTAGGAAAATATATCTTTCTGGTTTTGTCAAAACCTTGTTGTTTCACAAAAATAATCTTAGAATACTTGGGATGGAATATCAGAGTGCTTGGATAGAAATAGGTGGTTATGTGAGGGAAAATAATCTTTGACATCATAATTTCACAAACATCAAACCAGTTGCACTCAATTTAAAAGAACAGCTTGTTCATTTTTCATCTTTAGAATTGCCAGTATTAGATGATGGAGGCTATCGACTGGAGTTCCAAAGCTCTGATGAACTTAGGGTATAGTAAGCAGAAAATTGTGATGAAGCCTCGGCTCTACTGGCTTGACTAAAACAGAGATAGAGGACTAAGACAACACCATTAACACTAACTTAAAGATCTTCTGTCACTCCAAATTATCCTCTCTCTATAGTGGTTTTTAAAATTCTCATCCACAAATAACTGTTTCCTGTATATTTAGAAAAAATTGATTTTTTAAATTGGGTTAAATCTCCATTTTTCTCTATAATTTCAATTGTTCTCTGAAATCCTGGCATTACAGCAAAAATTAGGTCATTCCTGTTTAATATAAGCAACTTATACATGGATAAATTTTAGATTCCTACTTTCTTTCTTAGTTTAATCCCCTCATAATTTAAATTCCTAGTTAAGAATGAAAACAGTAAACAGAAAAGAACAACACCTAAAGGATTCTTGTATAAAAGACAAGCAGCAAGAACTATTGGGAAGTAAAAGGATATATATAAATAAATCATAAGGGTCCTTTTAAGAATATACCCCATTCAAAAATGTTGCATTTTCTGAGTTAGAAATAGTTCTGTAGATATATTTATTTTCAAAAAAGTCAAAGACCCCCAACCTTCTGAAAAAGTTGGATTAGGCTCTTAATCAGGAGCTCAGAGACACATTAAAAATACCAGTGTGAGTTGGTTTAAAAAAATTAAAAGCATCTTTTATTGTGAAATGTTCCTTTGGACTTATAAAAGGAAAAAGTTTGCTTTTTTTTCTTTTTTCTTTTTTTTTTTTTTTCTTTCTTTCTTCTAACAGAATAAGCCCCAGACATTTGGAAAGTCTCTGCTCTGAGTCACAGGCACAGGAGTCTGCAAAGTACCCCTTTATGCAATCAAAGACACTCACCATTCCAGTGTTATGTGCACGTCAGTACATCAGTTGCTCTACTTTGGGTGTTCCACAGGCACTCAGATCAGACACAGCCTTGGCAAACTTTGCAAATCATGCCTCAGCCTGACCCGACACTTCAGCCTCACAAAGCTGGAGCTCCTGAACACTCCCGTGTCACTGCGTAGGGATCTCAGCACAGAGGCTCAAACACATCAAAGAACCCTTTGACTGCTGAGTTATGAGGAGACTCCCTTCGCCAGAGCAAAGGGTCCGGGGAGAAGGACAACATACTTGCTGTGTTAGCTTTAGAAGTCATACACTGTTTGCAGAAGGGGTTATCTTGTATCCACACTCTCTGAGCTGAGCTAATGTTTGTTTACAGAGACTGTAAAGCAGGAGAGCAGGAATGTTTCACAGTTTTACTTGTGGCCTCCTTCATAAAGGGATCTTTGAGACAACCTTAGGGGTGCAGAGGGAGAAGTCACCTGTAACAGCCACATCAGGAGGTGCCTATTTCCAGGAAAAAGCCTAACTCTTTTTTCAGTGTCTGAGCAATCATTTAAGTTTATATTTTGTTTTCAGTGCTTTCACAGAAAGAAGAAAATAAACCATGAAGTGTATTATAGCTCTTTTCAATCATTTTTACAGCTGGTGAGCCCAATAACTAAAATCAAATACTCTAAGCCATTCACTGGTTCAGTGACTTTTTTCCTTGCTACTAATTGCCCTAGGTGGTGTCTGGAATTTTTTAGCCCACATACTCAGAGAAAAGTGTCCCTCAAAAAGTCTTGATTAAGAAAATGGTAATACTTAACTCAAATGTTACTGACATAAATGACTTCTTGACTACCAAAAAACTCTCTGTCTGTATTTTACTTTTCAATCTCTACTGTTCTAAAATATTGTAAATCTCTCCTTCAAAAAGCTAAATTATATTTACCAATAGCATGGATGCACTTACACTGATTTTTGATAAATTCTCTTGAACAATGCAAACTCCCAAAGCATAAGACTGTTCAGGCTCATTTGGAGTGACCATTGAACCAGTCTATATAAGTCTATATAAGTCTATATAAGTATACAATAAAATACTTATTATTCTATTACTGTTAACACCCCTCCTTGATAGAGAAATTAGAAAAATCTGTTAAAAAATTCAATACCAAGAGTAGCCAGTCAAGAAGATTAGAGGAGATGGCCAATATTGTAACAGCTAACAAAATATTTTTGATGTGGAGAGAAAGCATTTTTGTAGCTCTAGACTGCTTTCAGTTTCTGAGGTGCTTTCTGAGTATATAGCAAATCTGCAGTATGTACAGGCAATTCAGTTTGTCACCTAGGAAAGATAATTAGGAAATGCTGTTTGTCTTGATTTATTGGTGATTCTTTTATCCAGAAGTGCAGCCAGGAATACAGGCCCAGTCATGTACTGGATGCATTGGGGCACAAAGGAGCAGCATGTATATGGATGCTTAGCTTGCAACTATATAAATCATACCTGAAAGCCTCGAAATGGAGCAAGGCCACCATTTTTGCAGGCATGGGTGTTTGAATCAGGGCTTGGGGCTATCCTATCCATAAAATGTCAATCAACACAATTTGTCCTTTATTTTTCATCTGATCACAGTGGTTTAAGTATGCATACATTTTGTGTCTCACAGCATACTCCATTATTCCATCAGGCATAAATTTATAAAAAGAGCGGGGAGTCTCAGGACTATTTTAGCTATCGTTTAATTAGCTGGTAACTGCTGTTTGGCTATCTGGAATTTTTTCTATGTTAACTTCACTGACTGGTTCATGAAATATTCTATGAATCTTTTTCAAAATATTGTTTGAATTATTTAGATTAAATTTCTTTATTTAATAAGGGAAAGTCAGGTTACAGTCTGTTGCTTGCACTGATAATGAAACAAGTTTACTTTTTAGTTCTCCATGCCTATGAACATTGGGAAAGGATTCTTGTGTATAAAAAATATTGCTGAGAACATAATACTACCTGACCTACCTCGATGTTATTGCACCATTTCCAGAAACACAGAGAAGACAGTTGTTTAAAAGGGGTAAAGAAAGACTGCTTTGAATTTTATTCTACTTGGGCTAATTTTACAATGAAGTTATGAAAACATTTCAATAAAATCCCTTTAAAAACCATTATCAGGAGCTTCTGCAATGTCCTTTCTCAAGGACTAGGCAGGCGCCATGGCTGATTTGGGTATAACGTGCTGGTAAGTCATTGAAAGGTTGAGAATACAGCCACGTCTAAGAACACTTAATACACTGTGGGATCTGTTTGTACTTGAAGCAATGCTTTTGAGACAGGTCCAGCTCTGAGAACTGCAGAGCACTGAGAGCACTGAGGTGTATGCCAGTATTTACAACAAAGGGCTGATGTGAGTCAAAATGGCCATCTCTGAAGACAGAGCTGAAGAGCTCCTCAAAATATCATCTCCAAAGCTGTGGTCCCTGACTCCTACCAGATTTCAGGGTCTCTGGAGTGCAGTATACATTTAATTGATGGTTTTTAATCAAACCTTATCCACAGAGAGTGCTAAAATTTAATATCATGCTCAATCAGATTTCAGATTCCAGCATTTTAGAGGAAGAGAAAGAGAGAGAAGAAAACAAAAGGCTGCTATGGTTTCCTCTTGGCAGTGTGCTTTGATTTTAATTATGCTATTAACATTTTTTAACACAGTTGTTCAGAAAGCTGGCTAGCATAATGTGGAGTGAAGTCAGTGGAGCTATTGCAGTTTAGACCACTAACTCTAGATTTCATCATCCGTGGAGAATTTTTTCATTTGTTCCCTGCTGTCAGACATAATTTAACATGATAATGTTTTGATGTACATTCAGTATTGCGCACATTCCTTTTTTTTGTAGGGATTTTTTCCACTGTTGTCAGTGATCAATGATATCGACATATTCCTCTATGTGGCTCATCACTTTAGAGTCTGAATCTGTGCCGGATGTCCTGGCTGTTCCTGAGTTTCAACACACAGGGTAGAGTTCCTTTTACTGGAACCTTTGGCTTTCTCAAAGCCCTATCCCTTCTCCTAATCTGAGAGTCATACCAGGGGCCCCAGGAGTTCCCAAAGCTAAAGGCTGTTAGGAGGAGAATTCTAGTAGAAGTGAACTTCTGTTAAGAAACAGGAAGACAGTCCAGTAAATGATGTCAAGATGGGAGAAGGCATAGAAACACTGGGTAACAGATTTCCACAAGATCACAGACCATCCTCCTACTAATTGCTGCAGCTGTTTTTAGCAGTCTGGCTAAACTCTGATCTGCATAATAATCACCTCCTCAGCATGAGTATGGGCATTTAGATTACTGCACCTATTGGTTCCCAGGTGAAAATCAGCCTCTCCCAAACTCCCCTATTCACCAGGGTTATTTTAACCTGCATCAGTTTGTACATGTGGAGAGCCAGGTCAAAAAGCTTAGCAAGCATAGTGGAAAGGTAACACAGGCTGGGTCACCACAGCTTAAGCTGAATAGCCACAACTTCTGTCAGAGAGTTTGGGGAATTACATTAGACACATATTCCACAACAAACTTTTTCATTGCCAAAAATATTCACAGGGAATTAAAAAACAGATATTTAACAATTTTAGCAAACAATGAGAAAACATGGGCAAATGCCTAAATTCACAGTCTTCAGAAACTATTCATCATTCTTGAACCATGATTTATGCACAGATTTGGCATCTAGAAGAGGAAGTTTATAGGATAGTCTTAATTTTGTTTTGTGATGTCTTTCTTTCATCAACAGAATCCATGCCAGTCTCAATGCAACATTCTAAATGAATAGTAAACTAACAAGACAGTTAACTAGTGTTCTGTTCATCAGGCCACTCCTTAATTCAAATAATAGTCTTTACTCTAAGAAGATATTTAGCTCATTTTCTCAAGTATGGAGTACAATCTTTTACAAAAAATGTTGAATACCAAAGTGACATGGATGTTTCCTAAACCATAATTCACAAAGGAAATAAAAAGGTTGTTCTCCTGAGACAAAAGCTTTCCAATTGTGGGATTAAAAAATAAGGATAATGTATCCTTTAGAAAATTACTTCCTGAAAAATCCTTGTACAATGTCAGAAGGCATTTAATGCTGCCTTGGATATTTTTAATTGAGTTAAAGATACGTTTGATTTTTGGGGAAGAAACAGGATCATATTTAAAGTACTTTTGTTAAATATTGCCCACTCAAAAAAAGCTGAGCACAAGGTTTTCCAATATTTAGTGAAGAACTGTAATTTATATTTTCAGTCAGTCTTTAGATCTCATAGGACCTACCTCTAGATTTGGTCTCAAGTTGTTCCCAAGACATATAAACAACTGAAATCCCTATTGAGTCAATTTTGCCTATCCGTATCTACAGAGCAAGATGAAAATTATGAGTGAATTCTACATCAGTAGTCTTACACAATCATACTTGCAAGATTAGGTCCTAGAAAACCTAAATGTGTAAGGAAGGTATTTTCACTATCTTTGTGAAATCTTATTCCTTACCCCATCCCATGACTGGCACAGGTAAGTGGGTATAAATTATTTCTTACTTTGAATGTTCCATGCTTAGTATTAGCTCTCTCTATCTCAAGAAAGAGATAGATGTCTTTAATCAGCTATTTTTAAGCTTCTGTTTACAGCTCTCTGAAAATGTCGTTATTTTCTTTCTTCTTTCACAGTGTGATACTATGTATTCTGTAGCTGTCATTCCAGGATTTTGTCAAATGCACGTTAAAAGTCATCTGCAGTTTTGCTGGTATCAGAAATGTAATAGGAAAGTCTTAATTAAATTTGTAAGTGCATACCATGCACCTACTTTGCAAGGAATCACAAGACCTCTGTGTTAACTTGTACCTTTGTCTCCTTTTTACCATTAGCATATTAGTATCTTCCTTTTTCAGTTTTTGTTAGTGCTGTTTCTATGTTTTTACTGAGATGATCAACAATAGGTCCTCAGAAAGGAGAACTGAAGACTCAGAGGGCTTTACACAAGTCATGGGAACCTAGTGCTTCTATTAGTTCATTAGTTCAATGAACAAACTGTGAGTCTCATTTTTTCAGCACACAGGGACAAGATCCTCAAGAAAACTTTGCTTCATTTCTTGGGCATGTGCTCCTATTTTCCTCTGCTGTATCTGGACCAAATTTCCTGTATTTTGCCCTCAGTAGCTGAGGGTGAAGCACTCCAGACAGTCTAGCTGATAGTAACAAGAGTTTCTCAGAAATGGTTTTGGTTTTATGCTGGAGAACAGCCAGGAATTGCTTCTCCAATTTGTCTCTAAAGGCTGGTATTCATGCTGTAACATTGAAGAGCAATTAAATCACAAGCATTATTAAACCTCCCAGAGAAGCATGTTAACACACGGTTAAAAATAAGAAATGTCTGTAGAAAAACCTTATTTTTCCCCCAGAAAAAAACATATTTTGCAGGCAGTGGAAAAGCAAGCTTCCTTAAGGTATCACTTAGCTATTAGCATGACAGGCCATTGCTAACCTCCTACTGGACTGGTGCAAGCCAAAAGAGACCTTCTCTAGGGGAAAGCAGTCTACAGTCTTTGCTCTTACCCATGAAGTTTGTCAATAATGCCAGATGAAATCTTGATATTTAGTATTGTAGACTGTGTTGCTCAAAGTCTGGACCGAGAATATCAGATTAACCAGTTCAGACTGAATTCAGGTCATTTCAGCATCTCAGTTAACTCAGTCAATATCTCCCCAGCACCACGCTGAACATCCGGGGATTCCAAGTAAAAAGCCTTTCCATATCTTCTGCATTGTGCAATGTTTGTTTAAAATCTGTTAGTTCAGAGCTTAACATGTGTAGATAGTTCAGAAGGGAATATCCATACTACTATTCAATCTATGCTGATAGCTTCTTGAAATGGTTCAAATTGATCTCAGTGAAAGGGGTTTTGCAGTTTTTGTTCAAAGAACACAATGTACTGGGTCGATCATCAAGTTCTGGTGTGTCACCCACCCTCCACACAACCCTTAGCCAAAAATAGGGAATAGTTTATAAAGGCATGAGGTTTCTGAATGACAGCATTACTGAAATATGCATACCCATTTTTTGCTTCACAAAAACCCCCAACTAAAATATAGCATATTAGCTCAGGTCAAGCAAGGTTACAGTAGCAGCAAAACACTCAGTTATTAGCTTACATTTAGTCTGGGGAAGCAATTTCTTCTAGGCCAAGTCTCTTATGAAACCTGACCCTGCAAGATTTTGTAAGTACACTTTTATATCAATTTATTATACCTCTTTTATTCTTAAATCTTTTAAGTTTTAGGCACTTCAACTTCTTTCAGCAGAGTAGAAAAGTTTACTGTTAAAGTAAATTTAAGCCTTCTAACAGTAGTTAAGCAAACTCACTCACTAAACAAAGCTCTTGTATCATGAAGGATAATTTATAAGGAGGATTCATCCAATCTTAGGCAGGTCAGCCACATGAGTACCGATGAAGCTCCTCATTTTATGAGACTAGAGTTTATGCTCTGTGTACTCCAGACTTCTGGGAAGCTCCATGTGACATCATGTAGCACTGCCAAAATCATGAAAATTCTAAGCAGAGGAAAGGGGCACTGTTAATTTGTGAGCCCCAGATATGAACACACTTGTTCTGAGAATGGGATACTGCTACAGACAACCAGATTTCAGACACCAGGATACCACAGCTGGCTCAGATTTTAACAGTTTTTCTGACATTGAAGTATCACAGTTCTATCTAGTGCAGAAGTGTTTACTTTGGCAAAATGAAATAAAGCTTAGCAAATGCAGCAAAACAGAAATGAGATGGACCTGGATGTAGATGCAACATGATGGAAAGAAGAAAAAAGCTGGTGTGGAGAAATTGAGGTAGAGACAACCTTAGTGTTACATACCCCAAGGAAGCTGACTTCAGGCTTTAGAGGAATCTTCCCTAGAGCACAAATGCACTCAATGAGCCAGGTTTGAATGGCTGTCTCCTACTCCAAGTAGGATCAGACAGTTAGTCCAAGTTCCACAGTTAGGTTTTAATATACACCATCCCATGCACGATCCACACAAAAAGACTCAGGCTTATCCATAGGCCAAGAAAGTTGAGACATTACTTAATTCCACAAAGGTTTTCCCATTAATGATGGTCACTTAATATCTAAGACATGCACAGCATCAGTAAGATGTCCATAATGTTAAAAAGTTACAAGCAAAGGACAGATCAGTTGTGTGAATCCTGCAGATTGGGAGGAGTGAAATCCTTATGGAGTGCCCTGAAACTATTTCTGGCAGTGGGAGAACAATGAAATGAGTATAGCTGTTTATTTATTGCCATGGACATTGTTGCAGAGCACTGGCACCTCTAAACCAAGTATTGGGTAATAACAGATCTCATGCCCAGCCCTCCTCTTAGTACATCTACTATAGAGGAGAAAAAAATGCACATAATCCGAAATTCTAAAAGCTCTGACATTTGTCAATTTGTTAGTCAAAATTAAACATTGAACAGCCATTAAAACAAAGAAATCTTACAGAAAACATAAAAGGAAAAATTAAAATTCTGCATCAGTAGATAAGAATAAGTAAAAAGCACAATTCAAACATAGGCAAGGAACTGATAAAGAGTAGTCTTATTTTCTGTGCTCCTTATGGCAAACTTTGAGCTTCCAATACAGGAAAGTCGTGCAATGGCAGCAAGTTCAGCAGAGCCTCGAGGATGGCTGCAGGCTGGAGAACCTGCTTGTGAGGAAAGGCTGAGGAAATGAGACTTGTTCAGCCTGCACAGGAGATGGCTCTGGGGGAGACCTAACAGCAGCCTGCCAGTAACTGGAGAGGGGAGAAAGGTATTAGGAAGACAATGCCTCTTCTTAGTGACACATGGAGGAAGGACAAGAGACAAGAAGCATAATCTGAAGTAGGAGAGGTCCTTACTAGATATAAGGAAGATCATCTTTACCATGAGGACAATTGGATAGTTGGAGTAGATTGCCCAGATATTTTGTCTGCTCTTCAGCCTCAGATGGTTTCAAGATGAAAGCTTGGATAAAGCTCTAGGCTACTTGGTTACTGACCTCACAGTCAACCCTGCTTTGAGCAAGAGATTAGACTAGAGACAACCTGTGATCCTTTGCACCCTGGAATTACCTACAGATTCTTACAACACTAAGCTCAATTATTATGTATTTTCAATATACTGTGTGTGATTAAACCTTGAACCTCTACACGCAACAAATACCTGTGTTAAATAAGCAAATTCCAAAGTGATTATGTTCAAATAAACATCTAAAAATAATAAGCATTCTTATATTATTCAAATATTCTATATTACTATCATATTTCTGTAATATCTACTGCCCCCCTGCTATTATATAGGGACACTTTCTAAATCTATATAGTATATTGCTACTCAATCTTGATTCAGTCTCTCTAAGTACTAATCCTTCAACAGACTGAAACTTCATGCCAGGAAAAAAATCAAAGTAGTCTCCATTCTGTTTTGATGCTTTGCCTATCAAAATGCTGTGGAGTACATGGATGGAAATCAAGCTACAAAAATATGGAATTGAGTCAAGTTTTCCCTTAGACCTATGACAGCAGCTGGTTTCAGATACTAATGTAGGAAAAGTGGAACAAATTAGACAAGCAGCACAGAAGACTGTTTTCTTATCGCCCATTAGCTTCCCATCAAGTCAGAACCTCCTTTCCCAGACCTCTTCGGAATAAATACATTAATTAGAAATATATTTGCCCTCAAAAACAAATAAGCAGCAAATGGTAGCCAAAAAAGAGAATGGCCAAAGCTTCAGCTTTAGATGGAGCATTCAAAATTCTCTGAAGAAAACAAGAGAAAGGCTAAATGGTCATCAAAATGGTCATCTAGCCAAGCTGTCTAACTCCCACACTGGACTGCAACTGCCTTCAGTGCATTTCATTCCATCCACCCACGCACCAGAAATTTTGGTTTACAGAGCCTTTCATACGAAATAAGCATAAAGTTTACTTGCATTTCAGGTCAAATCTCACTGCCAAAAAAAAAGGAAGAAAATAAAAAGGAAAAAATAAAGTAGTTGCTGGTTCAGATTCACATTTCTAAAAATAAGAAGGATATAAACAGACTACATTCCTTTTGCAGAGTGGGATGCAAACAAGAAGCCACAAGTTTAAAGATAATAATTTGATAGGAAGATTAATTGGACAGCTTCTTGAAAGAAAGAATAGAAGAACCTCTAATATTAAAAACAAAATCTTCTTTCTTCATTTCAGATTACCTGTGAAGGCTTTTTTGTTTTCCTGAAGTTTCACAAAACAGAGCAACTGTACAGAGCCAGATGTTACAAAACATAAAGCAGCTAGGTGCTATGTGTGCAGTGTGGTTGTTAATTTTGCAAGGAACAGACAAGGGAGAGGAGCTTGTCAACCCCACTACTCTAATAATTTCCATGTAATGTCAGGGGCATAATGTGACCTTGAATACAAAAGCAAAGTTATCACCCTAAATAGAGGAGAAACACCAACTAAGGCCTCAGTCAAGCTGTACTGAAGCTTTACATTTCTGGAAAATTTGTTGCATAGTACCCAGTTCTGAAGGGTTTGTCAAAATTGTATCCACCTTATAGAGGTTGATCCTGCAAACGCTGTCACAATGGGACCGCTCAAACTGGAAATTAGCATAGGCTTTTAAAATATGGCCTGGAGTGAATCAGTTAACTGCTTTGCCTTGAACAATATGTAAAATAGGAATAAAAATTGCAACCTACCTGATACGGATTGTTGGACAGCAATCTTAGATCTGTAACACCAAGGAAAGCCAAACTACTGACATACTTGGCTTTATATCCACTGGAGCTGGCTGCTGTTCTTACTTGAGAGTGCTGGAGCTCCTCTTTGATTGATTGCTTGAGGAAGATTTTTGTAGCGCTTGGCGACTCCAAAAACTTACTGCATACTAAGCACCGAGAAATGAAAAGCCATAGGTCATTTGTTTGATGATTGCTCTGACAACTTGTTAAATGCAACATAAATTATTATCTACAGTGACCTGTTTCTTTTCATCTCTTCTTTTGTATGAAAATTTACAAGTAATGTCCTTACTTGTTTAGCTAGTGAGTGACAGTATAGACAGCTATAGCTGAAGGACGTTGTGCATAATCTGGCAGAGAATCACTAATGACAGTTTACATTCTCTATCTGGCTCTCTTGAGTCACAAGCACACTTCTTAAGCTATTTAAAATAGATTTTCTTAGACTGCAATCAATTCATTTGACAGCAGTAATACCCTGCCTACCCACAAGACTCCAGGTACCTTCTGCACAATATTATTTAAAGTTTGTGTTAATTAATATAAACATTTTGACAAAGTGCTTGTTTTTCTGTGATTGTAAGATTAACAAATTTGAAAGACACCTATTCTAAGATGTTTAACTCCTTTCAATGAATGAATGCAATTTTATTACTAAAAGAAGCACAGTTTAAATAATCTGCCAAATGAAGTTTTGTCAAAAGACTCAGATCTTCAGTGCAATCAGGGAGATCTCATATTTTCCCGAAAGGAGGAAAAAAAGCAGGAAAACAAGAGAACAGAAAGACCTAAACATGATGCAGTAGACTTGTTCCTTACTGCCTGAGATAACTGTTTAGAGAAGATCATGTCAGTTGTGCCAATGACTGCCTTTTTACTTCAATTGTGCTTTGTGATGATATTGCAAGGATATAAAATAAAATAAATAAATAAATCCCCTTCTCATTTAGAAGAGGAGAGGTACTTCCATGGATTTACACTGGTACTTGCTCTTCATATGATCTGTATGTTGTGACAATATTCAGACGAATCCATCTCTGAAGCACTTTTGCTAACGTATCACTTTCCCCTGAAGGAAAATCAAAGTTTATGGGAAACACAAAAGTTATGGAAAGGAGTAGAAAGTTATGGAAAGGAGAGGAATTAAATGTTTTTCTTCCCATATGTTAGTCACTTATGGAGGTTTCCTATAAATATATATATGTTAAATAATTTCTAGATATATATTTTAATCATTGCTGTAGACCATGGGGAATGCTCAGAATACAATGAGACTAGAAGATGTGAAAGAAATTAATGTCATCAAACCAGAAGCTGGAAGGTCATTAGGGTGGTCTGGGGAATGGGAGGAAATTGAGGGTATCATGGAAAAACAGTCTTGTGGCCAAAATTGAAGGTGACCTTGGATTCATCCCATCTATGGGATGCAATGCAAGAGAAAGCATGAAGAAAAGATTACTAGAAAACAGTTTATTGCATCAACTGATTGATTTCACAGTATATCATAACTAAGCTACACAAGAAATAAAATGCATTTTTGACTGTTGTCACACTGCACCAGCAACACATTCAGTATTGTCCAAATGTGTATCAAGCATATGCCAGATAGTTGGGTTTGCTTTCCAATCAGAAGAATGAAATTTTCTCTGGACAACCATTAGACATTTGCTAGCATTGAATTTGGAGAGACAAACCCTCTTGATCAAGTTAAAATCTTCTCTTAAATATACATTTAGGCCATCAAACTGATGGAAGGTTGAAAGGAAACAGATATATTGTCATTTCTTCTAAATACAAAATGCAGTACAACAAAAACATGTTTTTCTGCTTTCCTCAGATACCTAAATATTCCTTCTTCCTGTTTTATGCACTCCAAACACCAATTCCACAAAATTCATGGGCCTATTTAAAAAAAGACCACAGCAGTTTCCTCTGAGTCCAACATTTTTATAAATTTTTAAGCCCACTTAGATAGTAGGCAACATATATCCTCAGTATCAATGTGGTTTTAGTAACAATCTTGGAAAAAGGAAAACTTCTCCCTCACATTGCAAAATGAGAAACACTTCAACTAAACACAGCCTGGGCCTGTTGCCACTACAGCAAATATGACTTTCATTACTTTTCAAAAGACTGGACTCTTTCGCAAGAATCATATTCACATCACCTTTAGTTAAAGCCCTGAACACAGAAGAATTAAAATTACATGGAAAAATTAAACTCATAAAAGAAAAAAAAAGAATGAAGAAAGAGAGTTAGGATTGAAGTTCCAGAATGCTTTTGTAGAGTAAAATTTTCCCCTAAAGTCTCAGCAAATAATTCATTCCACCACATTTTTTGTAAAGGCACATGCGAGAACATTTGACACACTCTCCTGTTGTGAGACCATGTGTAAAGCATCTTTAATATGTTTGGTCTGCTCATCCTGCTTTGTCATTCTTCCTAGACTCCCTTGGCTTTCTCACTATCTGTCTGACAAAGGTCTGTGCCACACCATCTGCGTGCCAGATTCCTCTGACTGCGATAAACCACAAGCAGGGAAGGACTGCAAGTTCTCCAGTGACTGTACTAAGGCACTGTTCTTCTAATTACCTTCTTTAATGGGTTGCTTATGGAATTTTTTTTTTTAACAAGGCAATGAAGTCATAATGTCATTCACGCAATGATTAAAAAACTTTTCACTTCTGGGAAACAGCTATTTTAATCTTTTATTGGGCAAGAAACAAGGAGGAGTTGGATACTGAAAAGAGTTTGACCTATTTATCACATCCTCAGTGTCTACAGGTGACAGACAAAAGAATTAGTGGTTTTATCCATCTCTTTCCTGGTCAAAACCACTAAATTCTATGTGATAAAAAACACCACTTTTCTGTATAGCAAAAATCCTTCAAGAATTTTGGCATCTGTCTATACCTTCAGAAGTTTATTCAGTAAATTTTACAGACAACTAATCAACCGACTAAAACTAGACATGCAAAGCCCAGAACAGCCATTCAAAAGCAACAGTCACCTCAGATGTCATTACAATCATCTGTCATGATGTCAAGCCAAAGAAGGTTGGTATAGTTAGTGGAGAGAGAAGTTACCAATACCCAAGCTGTGTGCTGTAAGCCAGTGTGTGAAGTACCTGAGCAGGCAACTGAACATGGCATCTGTTAGAGCATAAAGCAGAAGATCTATAGACATACCTTGCTGAGGAGCAGGTCAGCAATTCTTAGCACCCCTATTACCACAAAAGGTCTTTCTGAAATTCAAAAATCAAACTACTAACTCCAAAAAGTCTCACAAATTCTTTTCATGTGCAGGAAGGTGATGTTCCTGGAATCTTGCGTACACTGCTAGCAGTTAATCTCACTAGAATAAAAAAGGCAACTCCAGTCTACTCACTATGTGAGCTGGAACTAAGCCATCCTGGAGCAAGGGGGCAGTGGAAGGAAAGAAATGGTTTTGAGAAACTTAGTGTCAAAAGGGATCTTTTATCCAAGGGCTCTCTTGGATAAAAAAAGCAAAGTTACCAAAAATAGCTTTGTTATTTATTCCCAAATTTTTATGATATTGTCATCCACAAGTGAAGTCCAGGTCCTATAGATTGATAGGTGATTCTGTGGTAGTGTGTGACTCTGTAATGATTGGGATATTCCCCTTCATTTACGAGAGGTTCATCGATGCCTAGTCATGCATGAGGAATCCCAAATATACATCTATATATAACATGGATAAGTCACGGCACGATGCATTCTAAACATATGAGTCAACATATTCAACAGTTTCAGCCACACATGGGGAAAGTTCTTCCTGTTCACTAATGACTAGCATTAGTCAGTCCTAATAAGCAGAACCAAGGGAAACATGTTTGTGACAATTCACTGTCTTGTCATTTTATTTATTTATTAAGTAAAGGTCTCTTGAGTTCACGTTGTCTGTATGTTACTTTAGCCTCGGGTACAGGGTTCCTTGAGGTTTTGATTTTTGTTTCTTTAAAATCACAGCTGTAATAATCCAGTCCCTGGAATTCACTAGTGTGGCTGTGTGGCTAGGAAGCTGCAAAAGAATACAGCAACACGACTCCTTCCAAGTAGCAAGAAGAAACAATTTATTGAAAAGCCATGGCATATATAAGGGAGATAGTGAAAAACAAAGTAGAAAAGACTCATTGGTCAAAGAAGGCAACGCCTCTTTCAAAACATGCTCTCTGCAAAATATCACGAGACACTCACACAACTCAGTGGTCAATACCAGGTGTCTATTTCTATTTTCTTTCTACCTTCCGTTGTTTTGTTTCTGAGAAAGATTTCCAGCCTGGGAAAGATCCTGGCTGGAGCTAAGAAAAGACAACAATCTGGGAAAAAACCTGATTAGGTTCCCCACGAGCCTTCAGCAGTGTCCACACACTAGGTCATGTTATAACTATCAATTAAATAAAGCAACTACCCTACTAACGAAAGCTGCAAGCAAAAAGACCTAATTTACTATTATTAAGCCATATTACAATAAGCCACTATGAACCTTTTCATCAAGCAACTCTACATTAGCCATATTGTGCAAAAAGCAAAGATACCCATTGAACAAATTAGCAGATTCTGTTCAACATGCTAGTGTTCTGAAGAACAGAAATTGTAGGAATACAATTAGGACAATTAGGACAAATATAATAGGAGAGAACAAAAGATAAATGCAGTCTGAAGATTATAATTTTCAGTAGAAAAGTAGCTCTTCATCATGTCACAGCTATATGACAGAAGCATGTTTTGCTCAAGTCAAGGTTGATATAGGGGGATATTTTAAAACTTTAAATGACCAGTCAAAATTTTTACTGCTCAAGGTCACACTGAACTGCTGCATATTTATACACTTTCTGTTAAGAAATTAAGATGGCCACTTCCCAGCAAAGTTGTATTCTAAAACATCCACAAGTCCTTTAACAACACAGCTGTGCTATCCAAAGGATAATTTTACTTTATTTTGTCACTAGTATTACTGTCATACAATGGTAAATTTTATGATCTGTGTCAGAAAATCAATTAAGAATGACTGACTAAACACACAATACTACCCAAACCGATTCAAACAGGATAGGGTATAGCTGGAGTGTTAATCAGAAGTGCATTTCTGGATTGGACCTTGATACAGAACGGCATCCAAGTCACCACAGCAAGGGTTTCTTAGTCTTAGTCTTAGAACATTGTCAAGCAGAGCCTCACAGCCCTTCTCTTCCCACAGCAAGTAGTGGGTCAGAATAGGAGCACACACTCCAGTCTTCCTTGTATGAAGTCTGTCTGTTTCCTCCAAGTTGCAGAACTAGATCATTCTCTCCCATGAGCCTATTATGGAAAGACCAGCTTACAGGAGGCAATAGGAGCACATGGGTTTTAATTTTTCAAACCAACAAGCAAGATTTCTGACCAGTTCATCTGTCAACACACTTATTCCTGTGACATTTGGGGTGACAAATGTGGTGGCCAAGAACTTACCACAGTCTATTTCCACTGCTAGTACATTCATTTGGCTACAGCTAAAGCACTTAAATCCAAAGGACTCCACAACTAATATTTTCCTCTGTTTTAAATGACTAATCTCTTACTTAATTGATTGTTAATTAAAGGTTCTTGAATACCAACACCACAGAATAAAATCCTCTCTAGAGGCAGCATTGCAAGCCACAACTAAGGTTTCCCCATGACATCTTCTTGATTTATCATCTCTAAGCAGGCAGTTTTTGCCTCTAGGGTAAGAGCAGAGTTTGAGAACTGTTTGGTCATCTCTTCTGACTCTTCCTTCTGCTGTCGGTCCTGATCTGAGGAGCAGGAATTACTTCCAGCTGAGAACAGACTGAGAGCTAGGTCACCAGTTTATTAGCTCATCTTTAGGGAAAAAACCTTTAAGATGGTCACACCGCAGTAAGACAGCATTTAACTAGTTCATTTGGAAAGTAACACAAAAGTGAAGGAAAAGGAAATGCAGCTGCTACTTACAAGCAGTCATCAAACCATTACAGTTGTACATTTTTCTTGCCAGTTCCTTGGTCACTAACAATTTCTGATCCAGTGTGACAGCTGTAACATTGTATATAAATGCATTAATGCTCTAGGGAGATATGCTGTTTGGGAGAACACTAACTTAAATAATCCTTTTAGGTTTTATTTTTGTTATCTCACTACTGATGATTTACAGATTTCACAGGAAGTCTTTTATCAGCCAACACATGACTGCACAACCAAAGAATCCCCATATTTCAGGGAAACATGTAGGCCAATTGTTTGCTGGAAAATGTACAGATGTAATCTGGGAATGCTCAAAGATTCAATGTTTTGTTGGGTTTTTTTTTGTGATGTTTTTCTGCAGACACTCTGTTTCCACCGGAACAGTGGCCTTATATGTAGAAACCTGGGTTGCATCTTCCTGTGACGTGCAGCATGTTACCATACATGCTTTTCCCTTAACTCATCAACTGTCCCACGCTGCTACTCACTCGGATGTGAACAGCCAAGGAATGTCACCATGCAGTCCTACACTAATGCATTCCAGTGCCCAAGACGTCACCAATTTTACCTACAAAGGCTAACTCTTTACTGTGTGCTCTGGGCAAATATCACCATGGATCTGGGCCAAGAGAAAGAATTTTCTTTCTTTTTTTTTCTATTTCTGTCATTGTTGTTCATTTGGGGTTTTTATTTCTAAGAGGTTGGGTTTTTTTAAATGTTTTAACTACATTTTTCAATCTGATGCCCCAGAGTATGTGCCTCTGAATAATTCTTTTATCTACGTTACACTAAAAATTTTAGTGCAAAGAAGCTTAGGATAGTTCTATCAGGAAGATTAAATTATTTCAGAAGGGAACAATATATAAAAAAGCTTAAAAATAAAATCAAGATTTTGAAATTTGTAACAAAGAAAGTCTACAATATAACATATCATTTTCAGTCAGCTCATTGTCATCACAAATGCAATATTTAATCATATTGCTTTGATAAATGTTAAGGACATTCTAATAATATATTGCAGGAGTTTGCTCTTTCTATGCAATGTAGAAACAATCAACCCATGCTGAACATTCATCTACTATGCAACTGTTATCTACTTTAAAAGACAAGCAAATTAAATAAGTAACCTATACAACAATTTATTACAGAATGATATGCTGGAGTGAACAGTATTGAGAAATTACAGACTTTGAAACTGTACTACTGCACTGGAATTTTGTTGTGCTAATTAAAATCCTACTGGAAATTTGAACCTGTAAAAGAGACAGTCACATGTGAGAAACAAGGTACAGCAAGTTCCACAAGTGAACTAGACAACAGAACACACACAAAAGTAATTTTGCCACTGCTAATTCGCGCCGTTAGTTTCCCAAATCAATACCCACTTTTTCCTCTCCAGACAAGATTCTTACCAGCTCTCCATTTGTCTCCTAATTTCCTGTTTTCATTTCCAGACTACTATGTCCAGACTGCAGGATAGTGCATGATACTGCAACTCTTGCACTAATATATTAAGCAAAAAATCTTTCACCATTGAGTCCTTTGACTTGTATACTTTGTTAAATCACTGTCCTATAATCTTTTTAACCATTGCTATGACTTCTACTGATTACTTTCTATCACATTAGCAAGTAAAACAAAAACCAGGCAAACCTTCATAGCACCTTTGTTATTTGAAAAAGAGAGCAAAGTACTGCAGCCTCCCAAGTGCTGAGAACGAACTGT
This sequence comes from Muscicapa striata striata, assembly GCA_030060385.1. NCBI lineage: Eukaryota > Metazoa > Chordata > Aves > Passeriformes > Muscicapidae > Muscicapa > Muscicapa striata. The sequence goes on along the minus strand of JAREIS010000051.1, from coordinate 496,283 downwards.
GAAAGTGAATGAAGATTTACAGCCTCATTAAGCTGATTAGAGGAAGGCAGTTCCTCTGATCAGAAACAGGTGAAATAAGGAAGAAAATACAGCTTTGGTTTTTATCTGCTTGTGAGGAAGGCAGTAACCAATGCAATAAGCCAACCTCTCTATCTGATCCTCAGACGTTTGTCAAATGCAATGAAGGAAAAGTAAAGTATCTCAAAGTATCAAAACATACACAGTTTTACTGCACATGTGATTATTAGTTAAGTAATTATTATCAAGTAATAATAAATAGTTATTATTTATTGTTCCTATTCTTTCCATCCCAAATGGGGATCCATCCTCTCTTCCTAGTTGCATTTCAGAGATGAAAGAACCTTAGAGGTGAAGGCTAGTTCAGCTTACCCCATAACTTCACGCAGAGAGAAAACAGCTGTTGCAGATTTAGCTTAATCGTACAGCCACCACCATTTCACAGAGTTCTGGCCTCATTATTTATAAGGATAGTATTAGTTTATTTGTTTTAAAAACCTACTACAAGAATAGGAGATCAAAGAGAAGCAATTAATAAGGTATAAATCATGTTTACTGAAGCTCCTGTAATTAAATAATATAAAATTTTGCACTCCAATTTAAACAGATATGAATACCATAATCTGAAAAATCCATGACTACAAACGAACAGAAACAAAAGGTAACAAATTAGCTGTGGAATAGAAATACTTGTGATTATTTAAAATTAATACTTGATTTTATTATTTTGCTCATCTCTATGTCTGTCTGAACAACATTAAGACTGTTGTTCATAACATCACATTATATCATCTTTTGCAAATGCTTTGTATTCAAGATAAATGCTAGAGTTTTGTTCAGTGAAAATGCATATGGTATTCCAACAGCAATATGTCCACCTTATTTGGACTCTCACTACTATCTTCAGATTCAAGTATCAGCAATCCAAAGCCAAGACCTTCTTTGTCTTCAAATCTAGGATTTATTTCTGTGGTCATAAAGGTGATTTTCAAGCAGGCCTCTGGAAAGCCAATGATAAAAAGTTAAAAATTTATAACATTTTAAACTTATTTTTTTCTGATTTCATAAGATAGTCCAAGATCAAAGATTTTCCCTTTTTTTTTTTTTTAAACACTTTTAAAATAATGAAAATACCAATCATATTATGAAATGTTTTCAGAGTTCATTTTCTAAAGAAATCCTTCTTTAGTTTCAATTTTGATTAAAAACTTTTTATTTCTAAAAGGTTGTACATATATCTACCTAAATAAAACTCAGCCACTGAAGACAGGCAGGTCTTGTGGAACTCTACCTAATCCTGTATTTTGACTTAAAGGGGTGCTAACAAAAATACGAAGGCAATTTGCACCAGAGAAAATTCCAGCTTGACAGACTGGAATTGACAGAGCAAGGCTTCCTGACACTGCAACTATTGGATTTTTGCAGTTTCTCCACAGTTGGAGCTCACTAGGGAGTTTCATCAGATTTGTTCTTACAACCCCATAAGCATGGGATTTGTCCTTACAAGTCCCTGTTGCTTTGTCTTTCTTCTTTCTCTTCTTTATCTACAGAGAGAGATGTAAGAAAGTTCAGCAATAGAAAAAAAAGTACATCAGGGTACCTTTTCCTTCGTGTTTCTAAGCAGGAAAGAAAGAACTGGGAGGGGGAGAAATAGATCACACAACTTGATCTAGAGAAGCCATGCAAATTCCAAAAACGTGAGGAAAATAGCATTACCAGAAAATATTTTTAAAAGTAATACCACTGTAATATGCCTGCTTTCCTATAAGCTCCTTCAGGCTAAGTACTGAAGGGACCATTTGAGATGGCAGCCTGTGGTTGAGAACACAAAATCAAAGTTGCTGCAGCATTGCACAGATGAACTAAAGCAGCCAGAATCTGATGTTTAGACAGAAGAGACAAGCTGGCAGTACTAAAGCTGAAAGCAAAGGACAATTTCAATAAGCACTAGTTAAAGAGAAAGAAGCACTGTGAGGCTGCTTTAGGCATGTGACAGGCTATTTAGCATACACAACCCAGAAGTTTCTGCTATTTAGCATTTCTATGGCATGCTTGATATGAGGCCTGAAAGACATTAACTTCTGTTTGTGCACTTTCTGTGAAGCAAGAGCCACCTTGTCTGGATGCCATTCAGTGATTCTCACTGCATTCTCCCTTACATTTAGTGAATTACTAAACGGCTGCTGTTAGTGAGGACTTCCAAAAAACTGTGAAGTATCTCTTTCCCTCATTTAGCAGACAGGTACCCAAATGATGAGAACTCTGGTCGAAGTAAATTGTCACAGTTCAAACTCCCAGAAAACTCTTTGGGTAGAAGATAATTACTTTCTGGTTAGCACATCACATTCCAGTCTAATTATGAACAGAAATAGGGTATCTAACTACAAAGCTTCTCAGGTTATGCAATAGTATAAAGAAACCTCTCTTTCTCTTGCATGCACTTACATACCACTTCCCCAAAATTATAAAAACTGTCTTTTGCATGTTAAAGAGGAGCTAGTTCCACTTGCAAAAAAAAAAAAAAAAAAGAAAAAAAAGGAAAAAGAAGAAAATCAGGCTGTAAAGCCATTGTTTTCAGAAGCACTCTGGCAAAATGTTATTTAGCACTTAACTCCCCTTGTGCCCAGAAATCCAAACTGTCTTTACTGCTACGAATGTAGGTAATTCATTATTGTCTTCCTGAATCTGCAATAAGCTTGAAACAACTCTCCTATATGATAGTTATAACTTTTTGAACCAATATAACTATTCATAACTTTATGAACCAATCATCACAGGATAATTGCAACACTGAAGTGACTGAGCAGTTTAAAATACATAAAAAGCAGTTTCTTTCCTCTCATACAACTGACATCCACACTTTCAGGTACTTGAAGTAGTATTTCATGCAGGCAATGACTACTTCTGCCTGAGAACAGGCAAAGGCATGGATTGTCTCATGATGAATAATGTCTGACCCATCTGATTGTGCTCTATGACAAAATGACTAAATTTGTGGATAAGGGAAAGCAGTTTCCTCAACTTCAGCAAGGCTTCCAAGCACTGTCTTACAATATTCTTGTGCACAAGAAGGAGTGTTACTGGCCAAGTGGGTGGCTTAGCTGGGTGAATAGCAGGGGTCTGTCCTGGGGTCATCCTGTTTAACATCTTCCTCTCGCGATCTGGAGGAGACAACAGCATGAAGGTCAGTCATGTTTTCAGATGGCATTAAACTGGCACAAACCAGCTAACAGAGTTGAGAGCAGGACTGCCACTTACAAAGTGCTCAGCAGGCTGGAGGAAAGGGCTGACAGAAACTTCATAAAATTCAGTGAGAACAAATGGCAAAACCTCCATCTGGGAAAGAAAACACTCTTGCACTGCTGGAGGTAGGGACTGAGTGATTTTGAGGACCTGGTGGATAGAGAGGGGGTCAAGCAGCATGTGAGCCAGCAGTGTCTCCTGATGGCAGCAAAGGCCTAAAGCACCCTAGCCTGCATTCACAGGTGCAGAGCTAGAACAGAGAGGGAAGCAATCAGCCCCTCTACTCAGAGCATTTGTTGGATCATGTCTAGATGCTGCATTCAGTTCTGAGCCCCTCAGTATAGGAAAGACACTAATAAAGTTCATGAATTTCAACAAAGAGGTAGCAATGTGGTTGGGGGCTGAAGCACTTGACCAGTGAGGAAAGGCTGATGGACCAATCCTTGTTCAGCCTGCTCAACAGTTGGCTTTGGGAGGACCAAACCGCAGCCTGTCTGGGAAGGAAGACATAGAAACACGTTTAGAGTAAGAGAGAATCACCATCTCTCCCCAGGGGCAGAGATGCTTCTCTGCTGTATGGCAGCCATTCTGCTCTCTGCTCCCTGATCCAGGGCTGAGGTACAATATCTAGGACCACAAATCATACAAGAGCATCTTGGAATAACAGCTCTACCGGGTCACACTCTGTGGGCTTATTTCCTGTGAAACCAAGTCTATAAAGGATCATGGTAAAGATACCCGAACGAAAAACCATCAGCAATTAAGATACATATTGGGAGGGAAGCATACAGAGAGCCACATGCATTCTTAGTACCCCAAGTACCCATTCCTAACACTGTGCTATAGATCTGTGGACTCACAGGAGTCCACCCTCAGACAACATTAGGCTTTAAAGTTTATCACCAGAATTTTCCCTTTTTCTTCTAAGGTTGTTTGCTGTACCTGCCCCTCCCAGAGTCCAAGTTCAAAGCAGGACAGGGACTTCTTGCCTCATACCCCTACCTGAAAAGCAGATTGCAGTTTTTTTCATCTCTGCTGAGCCCCTAGCAGGAAATGTGGCAGAGCTTGAACCAGTTGTACCTGCAAGCAGAAACAAGTCAGACAGCCGCTCCCTGATTACTGTTGTGAGACAAGTAGCCCTGCTTCAGCACAGCACCAGACATAAAAGTCCCATGACTTTCCTCATCTGTTCAACTATTTCGGCTGACTGCAACTTGCTTTTGCACAAAAATCTACCTCCCTCCTACCATGAGAGTCACATAACAAATTTAACTTTTTCACAACCATGGAACACAAGGGACAAGCAAAGCTACTGCAGTGGCTCAGTGAAAGCATCACTGCAGCTTTTCTACTGAAATGGTGCTGTGGGGTAGAGCCTCAGAAGACACAGATCTTCTTAGAAAATTCCAACTGTGGCAAAGCTTCTTCTTTCCCCTGAAAACAAGGTCCCACTTCAGCATACCCAGAGAGAGGCCATCTTGAGCACTGGCTGTCCTCCCTGCTGGAGAAGGCAGTAACTCATCCCTCAAAGCACAGCCACAACAGCTCCCACCAGGCTCACCTCCCTCCTGACCCCCAGCAATCACACTAGCCAGCTAAGGATCCTCAATGCTCCCCACTTAGCCCTTCCCTTTCTTCTCACGGCACACATAGCACGTGTGTAGCAGCCAACCACAAAAGTTTAGTCAGCAACAGGAGATACTGACAATTAATACAGCACTCCTCTTCTTGGCTACTGTGTATCTTTAACACTTTAGGTGGGGCTTTGTCACCTGGATTGTTTATTTTGTTTTCTGGCCTGCTGTTACTATGTGCACTACAGTGAAATGGACTTTGTCATCATGTTATATGTGATTCAGAGGAAATGACAGGAAGCTGCATCAGGGAAGGTTTAGGCTGGATTTTAGAACAAGTTCTTCACCCAGAGGGTGGTTGGGCATTGGAAAAGGCTCCCCAGGAAAGTGGTCACAGCACCAGCATGCAAGAGGTCACAAACATTTGGACAACGCTCTCAGGCACAGGGTGTGATGCTTGGGATGTTCTGTGCAGGGCCAGGAGTTGGACTCAGTGATCCTTGTGGGTCCCTTCCAACCCAGACTATTCTGTGATTCCATGATTCTATTCTATGCTTTTGGAATAGCACACTACAAGTTTAAGCAAGGGTATACAGAAATAAAGACCTCCTACATATCTGACCTGTTTCTGTCTTAAGTTCTGCCCATGCACATAATATTTCAGTAATCTTTGTGTGAGGAACCAGGAGACTCCAAAGCACACTTTCATGTTATAATGACCTCTCAGAATTAAATCCTAGTGGTCAGACATTTGAGAATGTAGGAAGGGTCTTCAGCTAGAGTGCATCCCACAGATGGCTCCACTGAGCTTTATAGAAAGCCTTTAAGTCCCCAAGAAACAGCTTAAAAAGCTGTTAGGATTACCAACATTAGATACAAGTTCAGCAAGTTGATGAAAACAGCTTTAGAAAACATGGGTGCTTCAGCAGACCAGTGTTGTTTGGGTTCTGTTTTTTAACTGAGTTTTTTCTCCATTTGACCTTTTTTCCATTTTCAACTACATTTTAATTCTCTCCTCTCCTTTTTAAGTCTTTCTAATTATTTCTTTCCCCATTCCCTTGTTCACCACTTTTTCATAGCCTTCTCTTTCCTAACAGCTGCATGCCAGTGAAAAGTGACACCAGATGAGAATCCTGGATGACAGTGACATCGTTGATCCTTCTCTTGCTAATTCATTGAACTACACAGAATGAAAAATCCTCACTGCTGTTCATGTCTAGTTTAATTTTGAAGAAATATTATATCTTAATCTCAACAGAACTTCATTTTTGTGCTTACTACCATGCTTTTTCTTCACATTTATACAGTTCAGATAAAGGATTTGGTTTTGCTTTTTATCAATAAGAAATAAGATTGGAGGTTTCCTTCCATTTGCACTTACTTCTGAAGCATATTCCCAAACACATTCCTTCATTCTATCCCAGAACCACTGGAAAAGGTAAAGAACTGGGAATGAAATTACACACCTGGAAAGGAGAGAGGGGTGGGAGGAAAGTGTTTTTAAGATTTGTTTTACTTCTTGTTATCCTGCTCTGATTTTCATTGGTGACAAATTCAATTAATTTCTCCAAGTCATGTCTGTTTTGCCTGCAATGGTAATCAGGGAGTGATCTCTCCTCCCCTTATCTCAAATCATTCAGCTTTCTATATATATCCTCTCCCCTGTCCCATGGAGGGCAGTAGCAATAAAGTGGCTTTGGTGGGCACCTGGCACCCAGACAAGGTCAAGTCTCCACAATGTGCTGTCACTGGTTTCTGGAATGTTGTAAGGAAGGCAAAAGAATCACACATCATTTTGTTGTTGAGAACTGTGTTATAAACGTAAACAAGAACATATACAACTACATAAACCCATTCTTCCTTTTTTCCACTGCTTATAGGAATTTTCCTTCCATGGTGTCAAGATATTTGCAATTTTTCCAGATGGAAAAAAATATAAGGTCTTAGCCTCAAAGATTTCCCAAACTAGAAAATAACAGTAGTATCACAGATATCACTGTCTGGGTTAGAATAAAATAAAGAAGGAAAAAGTCAAGTTGCCAGGGACAATTACTGCTATTTCTATTATGTCACTGTACATTCTGCTCCGCTTATTTTAATTTTCATTGTCTTTTACATGAACCCGTCCAAAGCTTTGGAAAATAAGTCAGCAAACTTTTCACTTCACTTTTTTATTCTGTGTAAATAAACTTGAACTTTAGCCACAGCAACCTTCACCTTATTTAGCCTTCAGATAACTCTTTTTCAGAGTCACTCCAAGACGACCTTTGCAGTCAGTCAGGAAATGTCTAGAGATTATGAGCAGTCCATTGCTTTGATGCCTTGTAAAGCTGGTGCCACTGGTATGGAACACTATTTTTCATTTTATTTTTATTCAATTTTCAAGGAAAGAAATAGCATTCTTTAAAGGCAGATTACATGCACTCTTGCCTTCTTTACAGGCTTGACTTCCAATGACTAGAACAGGGTGCTTCATGAACATAGGACTGAATCCTTACCTATAATTCACACTATGGAGGGCTTTTTCCAACAGCTTTGTATAGGAAACTCCTAAGGGATGGATAAAGACCAAACTAGAAATGAAGCAATAGAAGTCTGCCCTTACATATAATACCTGTTTGGTAAGAGAGCAATCAATCCTTTTCGAACCCTGTCACTTCTCCCAGGTCTCACAGATTCACATTTATTGCCTTTTGATCTTTGCCTTATGCTGCAACAGAAACGCTGATGCGCAGAGTTAGAGCGAGGCCAGTTTTTCTCCAGGTAATAACTTGCTGGTTTAAAATCTCCTTGCACCCTGCAGGTGGGAACAGATTGTGAGTGTTGTCCATGAGCAGAGCTGCCACTGGTACCACAGGGACTATCACACATAGTTCACATGCAGGATCAGTTTGCTAATCCTAAGGTAAGCATGAAGAAGTCTGTACCTATAAGATTTTTCTTACTGCTGGACAACAGCTAAAATAAAAATCTTGTTGCTGCTAATGATTTATTTGATATTTTCAATGCTATTTCAGTATATGGATGTAAAAACTGGATTATTTTAACAATCTGCCAGTAAGCAAGCTTTTACTTCTGATATGAGGAAGCCTTATTTCTCACAGATGTGGCTGGTTACTTTACCTAATGCACACCTTTACATATAGAAGTAAAAATTCTGAAAATTGCTGGAGAAAAATGATTGATCAGCAGAAATGCTTTAAACTTACCATTGTTACCTGGGTTCTGACAGTTTTACTCTTGAAAAAAACCAGCAGAGTTGTTAATAAAAACATCAGTCTTGATAGTGGAATAAATAGCTCTGAGTATAAATAAAGTATATGACATACATTCAGCTTTTTCCAGATGTCAATGGGACCATTAACATTATGGAAAGTCTGACCTTTCTCAGCTCGCACTTCTAGTTCAGACTATAGGGACTTGCTAAATCTTCCACCTGCATTTGCAACATTCCACAGTAGGAAGTTTATCGTCCTACTGTTCCAGGGGTTTTCTGTTTATCAGGTTCTGGGGTTTTGCCCTTCTTTTTCACCAATACTTTCTCACCTTCTTTCTCCCTGCCCTTCTTACTTAGGCTAGTCTGTTACTGTTTCATATAGTGAATAAATAACTCCTGTGAGTCTGGAACTGGCCCACTTGAAAGGAGTCTCTTAGCCCTTATCTTTTACACTCGCATGCCCCTCCGCTGACACCACCTATCCACTCTGTCCTCATGAGTAAAGTAGTATGGAAAGTGCTGATAAGAGGATTAGCTGATGAAAAAATGCCAGGGATCAGTTTGCAAGCATAGAGTATTCATGCATACCACCACAAAGACTGGGTCCCTGAAGGAGGATGTATCTCACACAGATATCGCTATCTCAAAGTGAGCCAATTAGCCCACATTTCTCATCTAGTCATCCTCCTTGTCAATGGGGAGAGAAACAAAAGTCATCTGAGAGACACAAACCTGTCCACCTACTTTAGGACTGCCTTAGGAGGTATATCACCCTCAGAGGGTGCCTGGTGGTAAGATAGCTAAAATTAGTCAACACATGGTTAAAAAAAGGACAAGTGGAGACTTCCACATTTCCAAGAGAGAAAAGATTAAGCATCCCAGGAGAAGACAGGTTGTTTTAATGACTGTTGTTGGATTTAGTGATTGCCTCCTTAGATCTAAACCTTCAGAGCTGGACAGCAGAGGAAATAAACACATACTTCATTGGAACTGCATGGGGTGGGTGTACACACCATAAAAGAAACTGAACAAACAAATGGTCCATGTGAGCCAGGAAAGCCATCTGCAGAGGAAGCACACAAGAGCAGGCAAAGCAGCGAGCGGCGAGCGCTCCCAAAGAGCCGCGCGTGTCTTGCACAGCAGCACATGTGACACAAACCACATGAAAGGGGCCCGGCGCTCTCTGCCATCCAAACTGCCAAAACAAGCAGACACAGGGCAAGCAGGAGCAGCAGTTATGATCACAGTCACACATTGCAGATACTCTGCTGGAAGGGGAAGGTCTGAACTGCAACAAACAGACAGAAAATCATACTGCAGCTTTGAACTCCAAAAGTAATTTTTGCTTCCCAAGGCTACGGTCATTTTTGTCTCCTTCTATTTGCTAATATTTGAACTACATTGTAATAGCATTGTGTCTGGGTCATGGCTGGGAGTTCCAAGCAGAGCCTAACTAATCCATTGTGATAACAACACACTTTCTTGAAATAGGCACCTTGCAAAGCCAAGCTAGAAATAATGTTAAAAGCCATGTTTTCATGCTAGCTCAGCAATTCCAATAGTTCCATTTGAAAAAAAAAAAAAGAATTTTAAAGAAAACAAAAAAAAAAAGCTGTTTGTGTTTTTGAAAGCCTGGGAAGCAAACAGCAAGATTTCTTATTATTATTATTTTTGGAGATGGGGAATACAGTAAGGAAAGAGAGCTGGAAGGGGTGTCAGTTCCTATGCTAGATTCTTTTTCATCTGATCCTGCTCATCCATCAGAAAATACTGCTGCTGGTGTTGCTGGTGTCATCATAAAAGTAGAACATGGTGTCAATATGAGCTTTTCATCTCTAAGATCCTAATAAAAACTTGAAATAAACTCAAAATACTACAACTAGTTGATATTTTGAAGATACAGTACCTTTCTTTCTAATGTCTTAAAGCACTTTGGGATTTGATACTAAAATCCAATGTGACTTGACACTAAAAGGATCTGACAGAATACTGCAATTCAGTTCCAGGAGCAATAAATCTCACACATCATATGTAGCTATAATACACAAAGACTGGAGAAGAAATCTTACATGCAACATTCTCTGCTGCTATTTTTGCACACAATTGATTCCTGTACATTTCCTTTCTTCATCCTACATACTTTTGTGAAAGAACAGAATTAGTTCACAGAAATACTCCTGAAAAGTCTCTATCAAGATCCCACACAATGAGTTGTGCATGTCCTTAGTCTGTTGCTATGGAAAGCCCCTTCTAATTTATTCTGCTCAAATTTTATTGAAAGGAAAATTCAATGTATAATAACTCCACATCTGAATATGTCTTTGTTTTGTGACATGATATAGAATGGCAAATTATACTTTTATAAGTAAAAAAAGAGAAATATTAAGACAACTGAAAACTTTCTTTTGTGCTTATTTTACTAAGATATGTTAGAAGGATCTTTAAAAGGACTTATTCTTGATTTTCCTCAAGCTTAATGTGTGAAACAGTTTTTCTCAAATTAAGGCTTAAAAGAAATATAATATTTGTCTAGTCAGGGGCATTTCCCTCTTTTCTGCTGTCTTTTCTTCCAGTGCACCTGATGCTTAGAGAAAAATGCCTCCAAGCACAGTTTAAGGGTTGTACTCAGGCTATAAAGACAAGCAGCATTTAAAGCTGAATGCAGAGCTTAAATGTAGCAGAATGTAGGGCTTAGAACCCTCCAGAATGTTTCTTTCTTTTTGAAATTAAAGAAATAAGACATTATGTTTCCTTCTGCTGGCTGCCAAGCTGAATAAATGCTATGATGTCTGTTTCTGTCCCTAATGTAGGCAGGTACCCTTCAGCGCATGTTAACGCAGGTCTCTGAATCTCCTGAGTAAAATTCTTACTTTTGTTCTCAAGTCAAGCATAACACATTGTGGTGACAGCAGATGCTCCCCTCAGTATCCCAGCTCTGTCTCCAGTGTGGAATTATCACAGCAGCTTTGTCCCAGCTTCAGTAGAGGCTCCAAGCAGAACAGCCTCCATCCAGGTCTGCTACTGTAATGATACAGGAAAATAAGTCCTTCCTTTCTTTCTTTCTAATATTTTTCATTTTTCATAGAGGTGTTCACTAAGCAGCACCAAAAATACAAGGATGGGTAGGAACACAAAAGCTGCAAAAAAAATCAAGACAAGTAAGAACAATCACTGACAGAGTTACAAAGTATAACTAGTTGGTGGGGATGGATGTCAGAGAATTATAAACATCTTTCATTGGATAATGTATTGACTAGCCATTGCTCATCTTACAATGTTTACAAGGTACATCTGTCCTAAGAAATTACCGAATTTTTGCTGTAGCATTACACAGTAAACTTATTAAATGAGCATATATTAATTGCTCTTTCTGTTTACTCTGATGACTCTCAGAAACAGCCAAAAGTAGCCCTAACCAATAAGCAACCATCCTCTCATCACGGTAACCACAGTAGTGATAACGTATTTCAGTTCCTCTTAGAATATACCATAAAGATAAAAAATATGTAAGTGCACCTGTGTTGGCCAGTCACTGCTCCTTTCACTGTTTATGTGTACGTATCTTTTGAGGAAAGAATTTTTTTGAAAGAACCTGGGCAGCTCCATGTATTAATAACTGTCAGTAAATGTTTTCCTCTAGTCTCTAGTTTAGAAGTTAATTGATTTTAGTAAGGAGAAATATCTGCTCTTTCAATTAGCCCAAAATCACTCTAAAAAATCCCCAAACCTCAACACACACCAAAAAAAAAAAAAAAAAAGAAAACTCAAAAAATCAAATCAGCACGGTTCTTGGGTTCTCAAAATGCATGCATGTCTATGCTCAATGGGGTACATATCATTAACATCTGAGTGAAGCAGCAAAACAGAATATACTTGTACATTCTTGTACACTGTAGATTGTCTACACAAGAGAAAACTGTACCTTGTCCAGTTGTTTCACTAATGAAGGACTCTTATTAATTTCATGTAGATTTTTCATTTCCAGATTTTTCTCATGCAACACCATTTGTCACAGAGCCAAGCAGAACAAAATGGCCCATATGAAAGCATCATTCTAAAGGGAGCTACTTAATCATCTTGCAAGTTATAGGGATTTATGACTGAACAGAATAAGCAATCAGCAAGAGCATGACAAAGGGGAAGTTTACACTGGTGATAAACCTGACTGAGCGATTCAAGTCCCTGCTTGATGAGATGTTCTCTAGCACCATTATCCTAAAGAGGAGTAAAATTCAGGCCAGTATAAACAGGGGCCTCAACCAAGCTGCATAGAACAACCACTGATTTGTCTTTGTAACACTCTTCCCAATTTTCCATCCATGGTAGCCAGATGCTGGACCCATATTTTCAACAGACTTTGCAAGTTCACTGAATATTGTCACAAGCCATGCAGAAAATATTTCCTAGGCTACTGATACCTTTTGCTGAAGGCACTTCAATGCTTAAGATGCAGCACCCCAATGTGCATGAATTTTCACAAGTCTTATTTTCCTTTCCTATTCCACAGCTGATGACAAAATTTAGTTTTCAGCTGTAATACCAGGTTTATATACACACAGTAGATTACTACTAGTGATACCTGCAAGGATGTTTAATTTTTATGTTTATTTTTATGCTTATGTTTATTATTTCCCAAGAGAAATTCTTGCTGGCTTGCACCTAGGATACAACAATGATTCTGCCAGCTTGTTTGCTTGTTCATCCCTTTACAATGGCATACATAAATGCCATCTATTCTCATGGGCCTAATAATAAGGTGTGTCTTCCTAGAACTCTTTGTCACCCCAGTTTGTTCCTTCATGTCCTCCCTAGAAACTTAGAGTCAGGCTGTCTTTGCCCAGAATTAGTCCACATCCTGTGTGCTTCAGCTTTGAGCTCCTCAAACAGCACCAGAGCTGGTCCTGCATCCTGCTCCTCCTCTGTGTTCACAAATTTAATTCACTGCCCTTACAATGCTGTGGTAACACCCAGATCTCACCTCAGCCTGTGGAGGAACAGCTTGCAGAGCTATTGGATCTGCACTAGGTGCCCTTATGCCTATATGGGCCACTTCCAGAGGCATACCTTCGGGTATGAGCAGTACAGTGAAGGTTAGATGAGCTTCAGATGGATTTCAGAGACCACAAAAGATCTGCACTTCTTCAGGTGTGGGTGAGAGATTGTCCTGGGATGACTATGATTTCTACACTGAATTCAGTTTTTTCCTCTTTGTTTTGTAGCTGACCTAAAGCAATGTCTCTTTGCTCAAGGTTATATTAAGAAATCAGTCCTGAGTTCTTAGAAAAGATCTATTATGTTTGCAGCAATATGCTACTTGCTGCTTTAAAAGATTAAAAATATACTAAATTTGAGTGCAACTTCAAAAGTAAAATATCTGTGCAACACTAAGATTCTAAAGCAGAACAATGATCATTTTCATCATCAGAAGTCCATTATCACAAAACAAATAAGGAATCTCTTTTTAGCTTTTGCCAATGGCAATGAAAAAATAGCATTTTTCAAATAAATATGCCCAAAATGGCCACACTGTGGTTTTACCCAAAATCTGAGGCAGATTTGAATCTACATTTTTGAATGACTTCCAGCCACATCTGAATTGATTCTCCAAAAATGTGTAGTTTGTGAAAAAAAAACCTATCACAGCTTCCAAAGAAGTGTGGCTTAAATTGATAAATCATATTTTTCAATTATTTCTTTTGCATATAGGTACTATAGTCTTATACAGAACTAGTGGCTTCAGATACTTTACAAAAGCTTGAAGACAGCCAATATATTAGGCATCTTCATAACTATAAAAAGTTCCACACCACATCTTGTAAAGCAGCTAAACAGTTCCAGGGAATCAGGCATAAGACCTTGTTCCTATGACAAAATTTCTGAATTAGGTAATCTGAAATCTCAGTTGGGAAGATTAAACAAACTTTAACTAATATCTTACATTATTCAGGCAATATTTAACTTATATTTAGATCCCATGGATGAGGCTAAAACATATCTACAGAGCTACTTAGCATTTGTTGACCTAAGAAACAGGATAGAAAAAGAGGAAAAGGGAGACAGAATCTGAGAATGACAGAAGTAAAAATAAAAAGCAGGAATAGAAAAGAGGAAGAGAAGAGAGAGAGAAACACTGAAAGAGACTACATTAATTCTGCAAGAGACAAAGCACTTTAGAAAGGGAACGACTGAGATGTTATTTACAACAAGAAATTTTCATAGATAAGAAAAAATAAATGAGTCAGAGTGACGCAACATGATGGAATTTCATCCAGCTGTTTGTGTCCTATGGCAACCCCAGATAAGCAATATCAGAAAAATGAATTAGGAAATCCAGATGGCAATAAACATTATCCTCATCAATAAAAAACAGATGCCATGAGAACTTTTGACACATAAATATTATTTTACTGTGTTCATTTGGCTATTCTCTTTCAAGGGTGGACAAGAAACTCCTGATCTCTTTAAGTTACTTCAGCTGCTACTTTTACTTTGTTATATACTAATGCTACTGTGCTAATCCCCTCCTGCAGATTAAGTAACATATGGAGATACAGCCTTAATATTATAAAGCCTCAAATCTAGTGGCTTGGAAACACTACACAAGATTAATTTTCAACAAGTATTAGCTTTTTGTGGAGTGGCAATAGCACAGTAATTTTATAGCACCATTCTGGAATCCAAATATTTTAACGGACATTCTGATCATATTTTAATCTCTTTGGAGCCCTCAAAACATAAGTCTGGAAAAGATAATTTTCCTCAGAAATCTGTGAGAAATTAAGGAAATATTTTCTACTGAGAAAGCTAAGAAGTACAAACTAAACTAAGAAAAAATGGTTCCCATTTACTCAAAATCTGTTGTTTTATAAATAAAATAAATTATAAAATTTTTTGGTTTATAAAATTTTATTTAATAATCTTTTTAATAGAAAAATAAAAAATAGCTCTGACTAAATTCAGGACTAATAATAATGTTTTCCATTACTAAAGGACTAAAATTCCTTTCTTTAGCAACTACTGAAAAAATATACGCTATTTACATTTGTGTCAGAAACAACATTGGGTATTTTCTCCTCTGCAATATTATTCAAATACTTTTTATCTATTATTTTCTTAGCAGTAAAATTGAAGGATAATTATAAATTATGCAAAGCCTTGGAAATGCATATGTCCAAAAAACCAGATAATCAGATATTAAGACTAGAGAGCCACCTAAGCTCTGGGGTTTCCTAACACTTTTTCAATTTTATAAATATAACAGCATCAACATATGTGCAAAAGGGAGTTGTATACAAAAATCAGCTAAACTGTGGATGAGTCATGTTCTTAAAGACATGAAAACAAATAATTTACATCCTTTCCTCACTTTTCCATCATGGAAATCTTTATATAAGCATTATTTTAAAGGAAAAATGGGTATGAAGAGGCACTTTGTTTCAGCACCAAATGTAAAAATTCAGTGTAGAAAGAAACAGCTGCCTGTACCATCCCTGCCACTAAAGGGAAAAGTATGCTTTTTCTGAACTCTAGCTCCTTGAGGAGACGTAGGTGTGCCTGTCTGGTAGGTATGGCAAAATACTACTGCAGAAAGCCAAAAGATTTTCACTGGAGGCTACCACGGTTAGCACATTGTACAAGTTAGAATGAAACAAAGCACCTCACTGCTCAGAGTGGCAATGTGCAGAAACACTTGTGTAAATAGTAAAACAAAACAGAAATAATTGTAGGCTTGCTTTTGCTTTCCTACTGGAAATTCTCTAAAGGGAAATAGCTACCTTTGAAATAGGTATGTCAGATTGAGGAATATCCAGTGACAGCAAGCAGAGCATTACTGTCTTTCCTCAGACATTGGCACGTAATTCCTTCTGCCTTGAAATTTTGCCTACCTACCACATAGCTGAGATAGAACATTTGAGACATGTACAGAGATGTACTACTGAGGAGGCAGTCTGGATCCAGCTACAGGACACATCACATGCTAATATTTACCAAGTCCTAGTCTTTGCAGGAAAAACATTTAAAAATTATTTGAAGGGGAAGTGCACAAAACTCACATAAGCTTATCTTCCTCTTGAGTAGTCTACAGTAAAGTTCTCTTCTTCTTCTCAGAAGAAGTTCTGTATGGTACCTGAAATGCAAGAGCTCTTTAGATAACTTATGACATATTGATCCAGCATTTAGGCTTCTGGATAAAACCAAGCTGAAATAAAGGGCATTCTAAAGAATAGCCCACATCTGCTGCTGTTATGACCTCTGATGAAGTAAGCTAGAGCAGGCTGAATATATTAATAGAAGAAAATTTGGTTAGATCCAATCTGATGACCCTGCAATATCAGTGTTTTCTTCATACACACAAAACTGGTGTACAAAAGCAATCTCCTCGTTGAAGGCCAAGCTATTGGCCTTCTGTCAACTTGATAGGAGAAAAAGCAAAATATTTTCAAGGGGAAAAAATGGTAACAAAATAATGCATCACTTTTATTTCCTACCTTTCCAGCTGGATATTTTGGATCTGGAAACATTTCATTGACAGTGGTGAACTATCTCATTGCACTTAAAATAACCTATTCCTTTTAAATCAGGACATATTTACCTCTCAGTCTTAATACTGGCCATCTGGAAATAACAAGCTATGTATGTGTGATACCTCCTGCGCTGCCTGCAAAGGCACTTTAAAGCATTCACAATTTCCCTTAGTTTTAACTGAGAAATTTTACTTTCTATCTCAAGTTCCTGCCTTTGCCAGGAAGAAACTTCACCTGGTCAAACAGAGCAGGGACTATTCAATTTCTATATGCCAGTGGCATCAGAATGTGTGGCCAGAACTCTGTACATAGAAATCGAAATGAAAAATTATCAGTGCGTATTTACCCATTGCCTTTCAAATCCTATCCTAAAATTATAGACACAATCAATATGAGGGAAAAAATTGTTTCCTTAGCTTAAACATAGTGTAAAATATGAAAACAGAAACCTGTAAGAGGCCTATAACACACACCATAGCACTCCTTTGCTGAATTTAGAGGGTTATCTAGACTATTTGGCAGCAGAGGAAGTATCAATTAGAGCCAGGTCACTGTAGCATGAGTGAAGTTGGCTCTAGCCAAAAAGGAACTGTTCCAATCTCTCTTCTTTTTAATTGCTTCTGACATGTCATGAAGGAAATAGAACAAAAAAGAAAAGCACTTAGGGAAAAAAAAAAAAAAAGAGAAAAAGTTGAATCTGTTTACATTTCAAGTTCTCTGGGGAGAAAGGAAGGGGTGAATTCTCTCCTGTTATTTACTACCAAGAAACACAAAAAAGTCAAGAAAATCAGTCTCATCAGTAGCCATCTTTCCTTGTTCCTTACAGTCCAAAGCTGCACAAAGGCCCAGCACAAAGGCCTGAGCTCTACATCAATGCCCTGTTTATTGAGACAACATTGTGGATAGGCCCTCAAGATGTGACTTGTGAGTGTCCACCAAGGGGACATGGGTGAAAACACCACATTTAACAGAAAAACCTCCAAACATCAAAAGCAAAAACACAAGGATTGCAAGTAAGTTTAGAAATTAGGATATCGAAAGCTGTTTGTTAGTCTCCAATTGCATGGCTTTTAATCATTACACTTGTAATGACTGCATGGCTCTGAGGAATTTTTACTGGTCAGATAAAGTTCCCATTGCTCAGGCAGGTGTGTGTTTCATACTGTGGCACTGTTTGCTTACCTATAGTGACTTTTAAAGTGGAATATACAGTGTTACAGACTTGGTTTCACAAATATTTAGCTACCACTCTTGACTAATGTGGGTTATTGAGGCACTGCCTCTTCACACCACAATGGGAATAAATACAAGTTCAGAAATTCTGAAATTTAGGTCATCTAAAATCTAGATGTATACCCCATGTTATCTCCATTACCACTGGAAAGTGACAGAGCCACCCAGAAGTGTATTCCTCCAGCTATTTTAGGCACTGTAATTTCAGAGATTAAATGTTTGTTGGAAGTGTCCATTTCTCTATACTCAATAGAAGAGATGTTCAGGCAGCTAGATTAGATTCCAAATAACTATCAGAAGGAACTTCTCTGAACTGAAGTCTGAATGTTCATATTACTGTACTGAGAATCTGTAATAAGACTGCATCTTTGTCCTAGTAATGCTATTCCTTTAGAAATTCCTGAGATATAGAAAGGGACTTCATAGTTTGGTGGCATCCGCTGGGGAAAACATTGTTTGTGTCTCTGCTCTTCCTCAAAAGGGACTTTTTCATGATCCACAAATGTCTCTACATCCAACATGTCCTTAACCTTTAGGAGGCTCCAAATAATTGTTGCTCTGCAGGCATGGAGATTTCTGCACAGAACACCATTATTATTCAGACTTCTTCTTCTGTTGTTTTCTGCCTTACATTACAGTGGCAACTCTTATGCCTCTAAAAACTTCAAGAGAAGAAAAAAGGAGAGCAAATGTCACATATTTGTTATATCAACTCATAAAACCACAACAGAGACAAGAAATGGGCTTAAGCCAGAAAGACTGGAACCACATCCCAATCTGCACCCTCCCACAGAATGAGCAGACTGAGATCCTCTGTTCTGGTCTGGATCAAATTCTGCTGTAGATGGAAATCGTTTAGACTGTTGAAAAAAAGATTTGCCAGAAAAACACAACGATGCAGTGAGTTCAAATTCACAACCTTAATGTCTCTCCAAGTTCCTAATGTGTCTAAGAACATGCAAAGCTGACCATATGCCTTGCAATTAAATCTCTGGGGCAGAAGGCAGGAACAGGCAGACATCCCTGCAGAACTCCTTAGCTACCCATTGAGTTGACAAACAAACTCATTGACACCACTCAACATACTTCTGCCCTGAGCTTTTCCTTCTTGACCTTGCTACATCTGGTTCACAAACTAGAATTCTGACTGCTGATGTTGTGATGGTGCTGATGCTACTGAAGGGTCTGAAAGCTCCTTCTTGGGTGAAATCCAATATTTTAGAAGACACCTGTTTTCTTTTTCTCCAGATGCTTTCCTTTCTGTCATCTGGCATTTTGCTTGCCTTAGGACAAGAAAAAGAGCTGGGTGAGGATTCCTTAGGGAGCCCAGAATGTGTACCCTGAATACTCTCACACCATCAGGTAAAATTACACCTCTGACAGGCAGGTACATTCCCACAGCATCAAGGAATTAGTAAAACTGAGGTCTGTGATATAGCAAACATCAAAACTCCTGGACTCCGTCTTTGGCTTAAAACAGGCAAAATAAATCAGCAAGAACAAACACAGTGGAATTTTCCTTCAAGTATTTAATCACATGCTAAAACCAATATTGTTTCTACCATTGTCTAGGTTGTCACTCTTTTATTTTCCAAATTATTTGTATAGCTTCTTCACAGTTTTTAGTTTTGAGTGGAAGTATTTAATTAATATAGAGCCAGACCACTAGATCTCCTTAGACCCCTTAAAAACATCCAGCATCAGATGAGCAACATTCACAGGAGATGAAGATAAAACTAAGAGGCTCTAGCATAACCTAATACTAAATTTTAAACTACTTAAATGTTTAAAAATTGGAGAATCACAGTGTGCTGGTTTAGTCCTACAATTACTACTTCACAGAACACAAAAGGTAGCTCCTGCCTTAAATAAGTTACCAATTCAAAAGACTGAACATCACACATCCTCTATATTAAGCCTAAAAATTAAATCCATGTGCAAAATTTTAGTATTGGCAGTGTATGTTCTATTCTCAACTGACCCAAGGGGTATCTCAGTGAAAACTGCAGTAGCCTAGATTCACTGCAAGGAAAACAGTGTTTTGGTTTATTTGCTTATATCAGCATCTCCTGATCAAAATAATGAGGAAAATATTAACCCACCTGCTGCTATCATCTGATTTAATGAAGGAAATGGTGACAAACACAGATAAATATATCTGCCCTTATGTTTTCTGTGCACCAATGAAAAAATTTTAACATCCAAAATGGTTACTGCTGTTAAAAGTGAATCTAAGGGTCCTACATCTCAGCTGGAGCCATGCAGCTTTCTGGTGTTGATATACTGTGAGAAAGGCACTGGGGTATCTCCAGTCATCCTTTTGTTTTAAACATGGGATGTATATGGGGAGGCCATAAAGCGATAAACAGAAGTTCTTTATAGAAAATGGGCACTGGTGCAAGCAGACATTGTTAATTGATAGCTTTTCCAGAAATGTGAGGCCCTACAAAAGACTGGATTGACTCAAGAGCAAGTAGGAATTAACTGGGCCAGAAGAGAGTCAAGTTTTCCTAAAATTCCTATCTGAATTTTAAATGAGCCTTTTGACATTGAATGTCCTCAAGGAAATCTATTTTTTCATGATAGTATGGATATTCATGTCTTGGAAGTGTGAGCTGACACAGGGTTGAGGTTGAACTGCAAATGCCAAAGCATTACATGGAAAGATTTACATGCCCTATTAGTATGTATTTTTTATTAAAAATACATAGATGTTTTTATTTTAAAAATATAAAAAAAAAAAAAGACACAGACCTTCTACCATAAAAACAAGCAGCTACTATGGTAATTGGATTGCACCAAAATTTGGCTTTAGCTTGTTTGTTCTTATCTTCTGCCCTCCAACAAAAGCAGCCTCACAGCCTCTTAGCACTGTAAAGGCTGGAAGTAAAATGCAAGTGTGGTGGGAAGATCATCAATGTGCTGGCTGCACAGTTTTGCACTGCCACATCAGGAATCAAACCCAGTTTGCCCAGACAGAGCCTCAATAGTCAGTTTGCTGCTACATTTTTCTCCTCTAAGGACTCTGAATCATCCTATTCTTTTGTGTACTCCTCCCACATGCAAGGTCCCATATGAGGCAGCTTATCCTTCCCAGCTAGAAAGGCTGCACAGAGGTTCCCACATGAGCATGTGTAATATTGCTGCTGAATTGGCCAAGGATGTCATGCAGAGCACCAAGAGACTGAGCACAAAGCCAGCCTAGGAGCAAAGAGCAGAGCCTTGGACTGCAGTTCCACCAAGCTCTATAGTGTACCATGGGACCAGGTCAGCTGCTTCTGAGATTACTGACATGATCTGCAGATGATGGGATGCTAAGCAGGCAAAAAGCATAGTTTTCTTGCATTGGGTTTTTTCTGCCCTTTAGAAAGGAAAAGTTTTTCAGTATCCTTTATCATGCTGATTTTAGTGATTCTTCATGTGTTTGAAATTATTCTGGATCACTTTTAGAAATTGTATGTGACCTAAGGAATGTATGTAGTAAGGAAAATCCAAAGTTGTGGAGTTTATTTCCATTTTCTAAATGAAATTTTGAGCATATATCAACTAATTAAGACAACTTCTGATATTATCCACTTACATTTCTTCCAAGATGGCTCAGGATTTTCTACACACTATCTTTGAATCATTAAGGAATTGATTCATTAAGCTGGGAAAGGCAGACAAATGGTATGGAAGATGGTAGCACTGTCTATCATTGCACAGAAAGGACATTTTCCATGATACACTTGCATTAAATAACATATTTTACTGAGCCTTAACATTTCATGCAGGGATTGTGCTCATGAGTTAGTCATGGCAAATTGTGGGGAAAAAAAACCAGAAAGCTACCAGAATCATTACTCTCTTCTTCTTAAGTGCAGAACAACATCTTTAAGGACTTGCCAAATAATTGAGATCATGCTTTTGTTTAAAAACAGAAGAAAAATTCTTTTAACTCCAAGGGAAGAATGTGTTAACTGTACAAAAAGCACTGTTTTACAGCAGTGTTGAAGCATAGGACAGCACCCGCTGGATTCCTACTCCATTTTAGTTTCATACCTGTGGTCTCCAAAGTTACTAAGTGAATCAATCTGGGAGGTCCCTACTGATTTTCAGTGGGCAAAGCAAATTAATTTCAAAACATTTGCTTTAAACCATACTGCATTAAAAGGTGAAGTGAGTCTTCACCTTTTATGGTGAAGTTCAGGGGTATAATAAAAACTGGACTTGAATTTTCATGTTTTAGAGGATTAGGAATTTTAAAAGTAAAACCAGAAGTAAGTAAGGTTTTGCATCATGCTGGGAAACAGGCACAACAATCCATTTAGTGTGGCTTTTAATAGAAAATATTTTTATATGTCCCTTCATTTGTATTGGAAGAGTATTTGGTTCTGCAACATACAGGTAAATCAGTAAAATTTCTTACAGATAATAAATTTGAAATTATTTCCTACTTTAAGTTTGTGGGAATCTGAGGTGGGAGGATTTTTGGCAGGCAGAAGGATTTTGATTAAGGAAAGTTTATTTAGTCATCAGACTTGTTGTAAAATTCCTGTTTTCAGAAAGCTC
Source organism: Muscicapa striata striata (assembly GCA_030060385.1). Classification (NCBI taxonomy): domain Eukaryota; kingdom Metazoa; phylum Chordata; class Aves; order Passeriformes; family Muscicapidae; genus Muscicapa; species Muscicapa striata. Next base: position 473,922 of record JAREIS010000051.1, on the reverse strand, counting down.
AGGGTTCATTTGATTTTCCAAAGGCTTGTCCCTATTCAAGGGAGTACCAGAATTCAGTAGAGAACCTGATGAGCTTTAGAGAATCCATGGTCGGATTTTTATAGATATATAATGCACTATCCTAAAAGAGGGAAAATTAATAATCTTAGCATTATGGTAATGTTAAAAGATGACTTTGTGCCATGAAATTCAAATGTTGTCATCATACAGAGAGAATGTAATCTGGAAATGGGTTTATTAGCTCTTTGAGGAGCAAGGATTCATGAATACATATTGAAGACTTGTATTAATCCATTCTAAGGATTTGCATTAATGCATTCTAGGAGCCCTTCTGAATGACACAAAAAGAAAAACATTCCTTCCTCCAGGATATTTAAAATGTAAGTTAAATTTTATATATCAGAAGGGAATAACATTAACTTTTATAATCTTTTATGAATTTCTTCTACTTTTTATAATTGCCGAGGTTTTGCAATGAGTTCATCATTTCCGAATATTCCTTTCTGCTTCAATGAGGCATATGATCATTTCAGTTCTGGATACGACAATCCTATTTCATATATGACAATGTATACTATACACATTTAACCTTAATAAGCCAAGGAGACAATTAATTTTAAAATAGCTTCCATCTAAAACCCTGTCAGGACACCATTTCTTCTGAGCCTCACTCAACACAGCTGAATGCATTTAGGTTTTTAAAGTTTCACTGAGAAACAGCAGTAACAAACTATAGACTTCCTCAGTCCACTTAAAGTGACAATAGACAGAGAAAAAGAAATTAACATTTCAGCACTTGAACTTTTGCACTGGCGTCTGACTGATTGTTAACAGCTTTAACATTTATTTAAAAGTAAGCAGACACATACCATAGATTGGGAAACAGAAAAAAATAACCTGGGTGAGTAATCTAACCTGTAAGTTACCACAAAACTGCGAAAGGAAGAAAGAAAAACATGATAAGCAGCATTTCAGAGCAATGCGCTTATTTCTTAGAACCTTCAGCCTGTGTTTGGTGTAGACACTAGGTTACTGATGACTGGCAAAGGATTTGAAATGTATATATCTGGCATTGCATAAATGAAAGGAAATTTAAAAAAAAATTATTACATGTTATTTTCAATTGCAACATTTCTTCTCCCTATACCATCTCAATGACTAAATTATGAATGGACTATGGTCATGTTTAGAAATGGTACTCCCCGATATAGTGCTCCCACTTGGCCTCTCCAAACTATGCTGCTGCTCACTTACTCTCCCTCCTCCTCTGCCCTGTGGCAGGGTGGAGAGGTGAGCTAGAGGCACAAAAGGTAAAGATCATAGGTTGAAATAAGAATATACTGGAAACAGCAATGAGATAAGAAAATTAATGGTAAGAGCAGCAATATTAATAACAAAATTGTACAAAAGTGATAAGTGATTCACGTGCAAAATGCTCAGTGTGGAGCCCAACCTGACCACAGCCACGCCACCCTGACCATTCCAGCTCAGAACTGGCACCAGCCAACTGCTCCCCCTGCCTCGCTTACATGACTGGAAGAAACTCCTTCTCTTACGGGGGTAAGAGACACCCTGCTCCTGGCAATGATGTACCCAGAGGTGGTACAGAATCACCTCTGGGTCCTGGCCACATCCCTCCTGGCTACAGCAGAAATTAACCCTGTCCTGGATGGAACCAGGAGAACCACACTGTGCAAATGCTTTATCCCAGACACGCTTTCAAGGAATGTGCAAGTTTGACTTTTTGAAAGATCAGTGAAGTCTTACGAATTGATAAGCAAGGAGAAAAAGAAATGCCTGGAGTGAGAAGCACTGGTTCCCTTTGGAGTCTGACTGAAGTGCCTTAAAGATGCCAGGGGCTCACTAGAGCTTTATGAGATGCTGTCTGTAGAAAGTGTTCTTTGGTTTTGTTTGGAAATCAAGCTCCTGCTTTGATTTTGGTACCCGCAGACAAAATCAGCACAGGAGACGTGTTGGTGTAGATGAGCCAGATTGTATTTCTGCCACTGGTAGACTTGGCTCAAAGGGATAATGTGCCCTGATCCTGTCACACAAAAATGTCACCTCTTTCAGCTCTTCACAAATTCTGAGGCAAATTTTCAGTTACTTTGCCAAGAAGCAAAATTAACAGGTTCACTGAAATAAAATACATGATCTAGTTGCTCGCACAAAATCACAAATGAACAAGAAATTAATCAAGCTATCTACACTTAAGGCCAGAAAAGTGCAAGAACAAACAGGTCTGTCAAACCTTCTGCAAAAGTTTAATACCAGTCTAAGGGTTGTTCATTTAGGCCATATACTGTATCAGTTGCTTGACAAAGGACAACACTGAAATCATGCTATTTATTATTATACACTTGGTAGCTTTTTCTTCTCCTCCTTCTTTCATAAACACATTGGCTGAGAATCATTGTTTTGCAGCAGCCAGATGCAATAAATTTCCAGCATACTCACATTCCTAGCTCTAGCTTGTTCTCAAAGAAAAGGCAAACACTGTAAAATTTAGTAAACAGCTAGCCTGCAAACTGAAAACGCCCCTAAGGCCTGCCTGATAATGTCCCTCCTACAGGACAGAAATCAATTTAAGACAACAGTTCATAATTAGATTTTTTGGCCAAGAAAGTAAGGGGTAAAGTGTGGTTTTCATTTCCTTGAGAAGAAAAAAATGAAGACTTTTAAAAATTCTACTTTTGAATTTGTTAGCTTTCTCTGTGGTAGGCACAATGGCTAGTCAAGGGCATCCCTTTTCCAGAGGCAGAGATGGACAGATACTAGTTATGGCATAAAGGAAAGGATTTGGTGCATCCATCAGAAAACAACACCACTGAACCATAGGAAAGGCTGAATTTGAACCCAGCATTTAGTGTTTAGGCTCAATTCTAGAACAAACAGTTCTGCTGTGCATGCTGCAAAAAATGGAAGAGTGATTCACTATGTGGTGGCCTAAAACAAAGCCTCCTATTCTGTTCAGAAGTAGAAGTTCATTCAGGAGCCTGCAATAGCGCTGGACCCTGATTAAAAGCTCATAAGAATAAGTGGGAAATTTTGAGTGGCTGGGAGTGGCTTTCAATCCAGATGAATTCCACTCTGTGCTTTAAATACTCCTCATCCTTCCTCCACACCTGCATGTCAGCAAAGAGTCATGTTGAGGAAGTCCAGATGAGCAGGATGGGACTGGAAGGACTCAGCAAAAGTTCTCTGAGAGTCTTCTTCCCCATCTTTTTAACAGTTTTCCTTTCTTCCTCAGTGTTGATTTTCCTTCTTGTTTTCCAGACTTTTTTTTGCTAATGTAATTTGGATTTAAAACATTCTGGAATTGCAATTCTTCTACATTCTTGCCTTGAAGACAATTATAAACAAAGATACGTTACTAAGATTCATACTCAAATGGATTAAATGGGGAAATGTGACAGTGATGCAAAAGCCACTGTGTGAAAATCTACTGGGTTAGATGACTTTCAGAATTTCCTACGAATACCCTGAAACTATTCTTTAAACTAATGCTTTCATCCAACAGCCGCTCACAACTGGAGAGTTTATAGGTCTATTATAAGCCTGCCAAGAGTACTGTGGTCAAAGGCAAGTCTAAATAGACTCTCTGAAAAAATCCACATTGGGAAAAAATGAAATAAGCTTGGTGTGTTTGGACAGAAAAAAGCAAAAGAAAATTTAGTGCATAACTAATAATTGCCATCTGCCATGAGAGAAATCAGTATTTTCATTTCCCAAGATAAAAAACAACAGGCTGATATGAGGTTCCTAGTCATGACAGCAAATGACTATTTTGAAGGGCAAGTTGGCTGACAAATCACAACACTCAGAGCAAGAATTCAAAGACGGACAGGCGGAAAGATGCAAGATCCTGACTGAACAGTAGGCCTTTTGCACATTTCCCAGCAAAGAAAAAAAAAGAAAAAAAGGAGAAAAGATCCACACTACAAGTACAGGAAATAATTCAGTCTAAAAATTTAAACAGCAGCCCAGAAAAGAAATGGGATAAATATGCCAAATAAACATATATATTTCTGCAGTTGTTATCAAAACTTAAAATAAACCTCTCCATATTGAGGCCTCCACATTGAAAACTATCCATTATATAATTTCCAATTAGGTCCTCCAGGAGCTGAGATCTACCAGATCAGGAGGGGATTTGCCTAACTGATCTCAGTTGTGCTGAAGACCATATCTCCCATTATCCAGGTTCAACAATTGGACAGTGTATCTTGGAAAGCAATTTTATTCTGCTTTTCAAAACCACTTGGACTAGATATTGGGATTACTCCCAGTATCTAGCAGAGGACAGATGGACACAGTAGTTTCCTCAGAGAGTCCATTCTGATTTTTTTCAGAAATTGGTCTCTGCGGGGTTTTTTGGCAGCAGTCCTCAATTTGTTGCCAGCTCAAATAACCTGCCAGAAGTCTTTGACCATTGCAATTCCCTATGCCAGGCTAATAGTCCTGAGTTTCTGTGCCTACTGCTCATTCCAGGCCATTGTGCTCTGTGACATTGTTATGGGACTCAGATCAGGCTCATTGATTCTTGCAAGGTAAACAGGCCCATAGACAATATGCTAAAGAGCTCAACTAATCTAGAAATAATCCCACTATTAAAGCTGTTTCTTCACAATGAAAATTAAAGGAGAGGGGGTGGGTAAAGGTCAGGAGCAAAAATGAACATCTAATGAATGTAATCCTGCCAGACTGATGTGACATGCTGTGCTGATTCTTCTGAAGGGTGAGTAGGCAATTGTGCATATGTGTGTGTTTGAGAACACACACATCCTGAAGAATTCTTGAATACAGAAATTTTACGGCTCCAGAAATGCCGCCATAAATTATATATACACTGAAAAAGGAAAAAAAATGCCACAGGACTGAATTTCACCTTTTTTGGAAATCTCAGCAATGACATCTTCAGCACCTCACCAAGAAAACCTTTTCTTTACATGGCATTTTGTGATTCTAATTATTTAAACTTAATTTTGACCAGAGTAAGATCCTGCTCTAGTATTCCCTGCTTGTCTAAATACCTAGTTGAAGTTGTTTTACTTCTGAGTCTATTGTCAGAATAGATCACTGTCTTTAAAGGGATAAAAGCCAAGTTTCCTTGCTGTCCAACATCAAAAGCCACATGTAATTGTCACACACTTAAAGCATAAATGTTCAGCAGGTTCAGACTGTCACATTTAGACCACAGAGAACATTTGCCATAACTACCTAGAAGAACTTTAAAGCCAAAATTTTCCTATACAGAAAATATGTTGACCTTCCATTTGTCTATGATTTGAAAGTCACTGGATTACAGCTGTAAATCGCATTAGACCATCAATGCTACAGCAAAATGCCCCCCAAAAACCTGAGACTGACAAATGTTTGAAGTCTTCTTTTGCCAAAAGGTATAGATGAAAAAATTAGAGAAAGTTTCTCTTAGACGAACCCCTTGTCAACCTAAGAGGCTTCAATCATTTTAGAGATTTTTACTCTTATAATCTTTCTTCATTTTATGTGTTCCCATCTCCTTTGAATGGTTACCAATTTCTGACCCAAATAGAACTTCAAAACAGACTTTTATTTGGAATAATAACCCTGCCTCAAAAAGCATAATACTATCTTGCTCAATTTACTAACAGCAACAAAACCCAATTAATGATTGAATTTGTGCCAAAATGAAAATCTGGGTTGGTTGAGGGTTTTTGTAGAAAAACCTGTTAATGATTTCATATGACTGCAGAATCTTGATCTTTGCAGATACATTTACCCCTCAAACAAATTACCAGAGACAGTACCACATTCTAAACCAGACAGGAGAAAAAAAAATTTAAAAGACCACCATCAGAGGAAAAATTACCAGTATTGTTCTCCAGCAACAGAGCAACTGTTCATTTTTCCAGCCATTGCAACACATAAGTAACCACTACTCTTCAGATGATATGACATACTCATACTAACAGTGATTCTCCTCCCATCTCAAGAGGATAATTTACTATTTCTTTCTGAGGTCTTTTACAAACCAAATATTTGTTCCCATTCTGCACATCCTGAGTGCTGATTCCAAAATCTTTTGCTAGAAAAGTGTGTTCTAGTGTATGTTCTTTTGCATGAATAATTTGTACAGTAATCTCCTTTCCTTTCCCCACATGACTGGATTAAAGTTTTATGGGGCACAGGGTAAAACCAAACAATAAGAATAATCTTATTGTCATCGTCACCAAGTTTCACAGCAATTCTGTTCTCATGTTTTCCTCATTCCATCCTTTTCCTCCTCCCTTTTTTAGACAATTAATTTCTCAACTTGCTGTCCCTCAGTCTGAAGTCTTCCCTGCTGCTCACATGAAACAGTGTAAGTTACTGACTGTTGAAAACTTCAGCTGAAATGCAGCCAGGTCAAGATGAGGTTATATAAAAGTTTAAAGGCAACATTTTTAGGTCACATTCTCAGCAGCGCAGATTCCAAATGTTTCAGTAAGCAGACTGCACTTAACACTCTAACTGACAGCATTCATTAAATTAATACTGTGCCTATAGACAGTTCATAAAGTGTATTTTTACCATGCACACCATATAAGCACATGCTGTACCATTCCCAGACTACCTATACAGCCAGGCATTTATTTCAACTCAGGCACAGAAAGGAAAAAAGTTTAAAGTAGTTGTTTTTCCCAAAATATTTTAATAAAAGAAAGATGTCTTTTCTTTCCTTCTCTGTGTGAAGATTACCTAATCTTTGAAATTACAAACAAAATTAAAAGCATAGTCATTCTAAATACTTTATACTGTGCATGCTTATTTCCCTTTCTTAATACCATTGCATATGCCAACTCTCACCACCGTGAAGAATCCCCACTATATAAAACCTTAGTTTTGATTTTTTCACTTAGTAAAATGGCCTTTACGGTATTTTGGTTATGCATTCTTATAACTGGAGATTTATTTGAACATTTTAGACGTGAAACCTCTTTGTAACTCTTGGGAATGTATTCTGTTTGATTGCAAATCCTGAGAAAACATGTATTTCTTCATAGCTTCAATAAATTGAGTCTACAACTGCAGGCATGAATGGATCAGAAAAGAGCAACAATATAGCTCTAACAGCAGGGCAAAACCTATCTACCAGAAAAAAATCATTACATTTTCCTTGTGCATTTCCTTAAATTATTTTTGAAGCAGTTTTCTAGTGAACTAGTTACAACACATTACCTCCTATTTTCTGCTGGCTTTTGACTGAAAAGGATAATTTTAAGTCTGGTAGAATCTTAACAATGTATTATTTGACGTAGATAAAACTTTTTTAAATGCTCTGAATTCATAACATTATTGTAGCTTTGCTATGCTGTATGTATTTCATGGCTATCCTACCATTTGTACTATGGTCCTCATTGATGGGTGAGCGTAGGAATGAAAAATTGATTTGGCTTTTACAGGGCAACCAAAGCAAGTGAAGGGCAAGGCCCAGATAGGTAGGCAGCTCATCCTTTGTACTCCCACCAAGTATACTTATAAATGTTCTCTTCCTTTTTTTTTCCCTTCCTACTTGATTCTACAGTTACTCATCTTTATGTGGAAATCTCTGTGGTTGTTTGCTAGACAAGCTTACATTTTAATAATTGCTTATTCATAATTGTACAAGCTGGGAAGGCAAAGAATCAAGAACAAAACCAACATTCCACAACAGGATGAGTTTCCAACTGTAGAAATAACAATGATAATTAAAAAGGAGTTTTGCAATTATAAAAATTCTTTAGCTATAAAAAGGAAATAAATGAAAATACTCATGGTGTCGCTAACATCTTGCATGATGAAACAACTACAAGCTAGTGTCCTTAAAGCATCATTTACAGGAGAAATAAATAAGCCAACAAACTTTAAAAGCAGTTGGATTACCGTACATTAGCTAGCATTCCTTCCATAAACATACCAATACATGTATTATAAACCCTGTCAGAATTTCCCTTTTGTGGTTAGAATTGATATGCCAACTAAAAATCCCACAACCTTTATAAACATACTTGCTGCATTCTGCTTTTACATATTCAGTTATACAGTCCTCTTTAACCTATTAATATATTAGTATCTTGTTTATATGTGAAGAAGTTCAAGACACAGAATGTCTCTTTTGAATAAAGAAAAATCGTGTTTCATCTCCATCAAAACATGATGTGACTACCAATATATTCCCCTTATTGAGGATGTCCTTAAAGAAGAAAAAGAGTGCTTTGGCTGACAATCTACTACAGGTGAAAAACATGTGGATCATCATGCAATCAACAGGAGCTAGCTCATTCAGGGCTAGGTCCCAAAATCATGGTCATAACTGGGACAGCAACCACTGACTACTGGCATGTTCCAATCTTAAAACCTTATGGTCAGGCATGTTGGGGTGCAGAAAACCATGCAGAATATCCTATTTCTAGTTCTTATATTTAGATGCCTCCAAAATCAAGACCTGCACAAACATCCACATTCTACATCTCTGCAAACATCCCATTCCTTAACATATTATAGGCAATGGGGTTTGGATTTATGTTTTTTTTTTTCTTCTGTCCCCTTCAGCCTACATGGGCTACCTGACCTCAAATAACACCTTCCAACAAAAAAAAAGGAAGTTGTCTACTTTTTCAAGCCAATCCACATACCACATTCCAGTGCCTTTTTAGTTTCTAACTCCTGAAAGCTCTGATTAAACATGTCTTCCTACTTGTTCACAGAACAGCTATTTTGTGTGGAGTATCACTGGCTCAGAAATAAAATCTCAAACACAAAGCAACATAGACTGATTTATTCAGCAACACAGGGGCAGTTTCTAGCATATGATGAACTGAAAAGCCACAAGCAGAGTTATGAACTCCAGAAATTAAACTTCTTCCTGATTTTTGTCTATTTTTATCTAAAAGTAGAAATACTGTTTATCTGTCCCTGAGGATATATAAATTATTAAATGCAGTATGCATATACTTTATCTGCTTATGTTTCTACAAGTGAATTGGAGGCTTTTTCCGGGCTTGTGACTATTGGTCATACTCTGAAACATGTTCCAGCAGTTTCAGTTTTCTTGCATCTGTATGTTGAATACTATCCTGTCTTTAGCATGATTTTAAAAATTGTCCAGAGCTACAAAACCAGCATTTGGTTTTTTAGACCTCTTTAGCATATGGAGTATATTTGTAGGAAGAGCCAAAAGAGGAGAATACGTATACTGAAATTCACAGTTTCTCAAAGATATGTGAAGTTTGAGAATTGTTTCTCAATCAGTAATTTAGCGATGAAAGAGAAAACCAGAAAGATAAAATCCACAGTGTTGAGAAAAGACAGGCACTTTGGATTAAGAATGGCATCATTTAAACCTGTATATGCCTTAGAATGTGTGCAAAGATACTGGATGTGCACAATGCATGCAGCAGTCACCAATCTAAAGGAGATTCTGCATTGACGAATTACACTTTTAATAAGTACATTTGGCACCACTGTGCACTGGGAAGCTACAGGTGGTTAAAAATTTCTGGGAGAAAATTGCAGCTGGTATCCTCAAATCTTTACTTTTATCAACAAAAAATGTTAGGCTGCCAATGTGAGGCAGTGCGGTGCTTTGTCTACCTGTTGAGGAAAAGACTGAGAACAAAGATTCAGTGTTTGTCTAAATGAACAATGGAGATAGTCTTGTATTAACTCTACTCACAGACTGAGCCAGCTAGACATGCACAGCTGTGGTACAGAGACACTGCTGGTGAGTGCTATGCTGGAGTTAATAAGCATAGCTGCAAGGCTGTATATTTTACTTCAGACCTGTTGCCAAGACATAAGATAGTATGTACTCCTAGATACAGACACTCAAATTACATTCCAGCTTATGCCTTGTTTATGCCTTGGCTTGATATTTTCAGATAGGTTCCTTAGGACACAGCTTTCCAAATGGTCTTTGAGTCTGGATGCCTTTACCATTGCAGGAAATCAGGCTGATTCTTAGGAAGCAAATGGTTTACATTTGGCCAATACATCTGGGGCTGCTCTGCAGGGACACAATTTTGGACTGGCAGTTTTCTAAAATTTTATTTTCAAGACCTTCCTTCACGCCTCTATTTTCCACCCCTGCAATTGAATAAAAAGTCTACAAATATTTAAAGAATATTCTTGAGTACTTCTGTAATAAATGCTCTAATACTGATAGTAACTTCCAGGACTTGCTGGCTTGCTCTGTGCAGTCATTCTTGGTCTTACCTTAGCAAAGTTGGCTAAAGCCATGTTGAGATGCAAACTGTTTTACCTTACAAGTAGTCTTGTAGATAAAAAAAAAGTTGAAATTCATCACAGGGAAGACCAACTCCTATATATATAAACAAGAAATTAAATACAATGCAAAAATAACGGGCAAGACAACAAAAAACATTCACAGGACTCGAGGTCTGTATTAAACCGCAGGCAGCACAAAAATTAATGATATGACACTTTGCAAAACTAAAATTCAAGGAAAGAAAGAGGAGACCACTGTCATACCAGTACACGCTACCAGAATTATTCTGTACAGAAGAGACTAAATTTTTTCCCTAAGTCTTATTAAGGTTTTAGATGGAGAATTGCATTGCATAAGAGTTTTTATAACCATGCTTTTCAAAAAGCTAAAGAAAAGCTGGAAAAAGTCCAAAGTGGAGATGAAGAGGTTCAGAAAATATGAACTATGAAGAGAGATTGAAGAAATTGGCTTTGTTTAGTCTAGAAGGAAAGACATGATAGGAGGGTTTCATGCATACAAGATTGCTTGTAAGGGGATGGCAACCAATCTCTATGTCTACTGAAGGAAGAGCAAGAGGAAATCAGTCATTTCCAATACACAAAACTCTACTCTGAAAGCAAGTCTACAAGAAGAGAGGAATTAAGCAAGCTACATGGGAAAGCTGTGGAACTAAACTGAACAAAAGGTTTACAAAAACAGGTTGGGCAATTGGAAATGGTCTGCTGTAAGTACCAGGTATTATGAGGTCTCCTTGGAGCTTTCTCTTCTCCAGCATGAACATCTCAACTCTCAGCTTGTTTACATAGGAGAGGTGCTTCAGCCCTCAGATCATCTTCATGGCCTTCCTCTTGGCTTGCTCCAGCAGGTCCACAAATTACTCATGCTGGAAAGGCCAGTACTTTGGTGGGGTCTCACAAGGGCAGAGCAGAGACAAAGAAATTCCTCCCTCAACCTGCTGACCATGCTTGTTTTGATGCAGCCCAGGATATGATTGGCTCTCTGGGTTGCAAGTGCACATTTCTGAGTCATGCTGAGCTTCTCAACCATCACCAGCCCCAAGTCCTTCTCCTCGGGGCTGCTTTCAATCTGTTCTCTGCCCAGCCTGCATTCATGCTTGGGACTGCCCTAAAACTGGTGCAGGACCTTGCACTTGGCCATGTTGAACTTCATGAGTGTTGCATAGGCCAACCTCTCAAGTTTGTCAAGATCCCTCTGAGTGGCATCCCAATTTGGGTTGTCTTTCCTTACTCAGATGCTAATTTTCATAGACCTGTTAGAACTTCCTTAAAAATGCTGCTCCTCTCCTGAATTTGTGTTTGATTGTACTTGAAAACAGTTTCAAAGTTATCAGTGGGGTAGGAAGAGAGGAATTTGTTACACAGACATATCCAAACAGACACAGAGCATGATCACAGATGTCTCCTTTACAAAATTTGGCTTAAAAAAAAATCTATCCCCATTCAAATCACATGCAAAGTAATTTTGATGTATATATTCTCAGTTCCTAGGTGCTTGCTAACAAAGTGAGGCTACTAAAAGAATCTTCTGGGCTGAAACTCCAAGGCCCACATGTCCCAAAGTACTTGCTAATATTGAGTGAAAACATCCCTAGGCTGAACTGCTGCAGAGCACTGCTTGTGCTTTCATTCTATTTTGCAGGCCAAGTCTGGAACCTCAAAAGGGCCATAAGAATTATTCCTCACAAAGGATCAAATTACTTGATGTCCCTAATGTTACAGGAGTTATCAGACTGTCCTATTTCAGATATTATAAGAGGTTTTATTTCAGAGAATAGAGAGGTGGCTGGATAGTGGAAAATATTACTTTTATTTTTCAGGGGAAAGAGGGAGGTATGTGCTACACATCAGACTTCTTTAGCTCCCGCATGACTCTCTCCACTTACTCTACTCCACTTGCTGTGCAACTTGGCAATGCTACATTATCAAGCAAATTGCTAAGACAACTTTCTCAAAATTTCCTCCCATTCCCAACAATTAAAGTAATTAAAGTGACACAATTTGGGAGACAACAGTAATTAATACAGATATAATGCTATACATGGTTTGAATTTAGAAAGCATGAGTCACAGCACTCCGCACTTGTGTCATGGATTAACCAGCAGGCACCTTAACACCACACAGCCACTCACTCCCCCATCACTGGGATAGGGGTAGAGCATCGGAAGAAAAACAAATAAAATCTGTAGGCTAAGATAAAGATTAAAAGGACAGAAAAAGAAAGAAAAAATAATAACAACAATATTGCTATTAGTTATTACTGTTATAAGAATTACAATATATAGGTGATGGGCAATGTAATTGCTCATCATTCACTAACCGATGCCCAGTCAGTTCCCAAGCAGTGAGCCACCATTCCCATGACAATTCCCCAATTTTATCATACAGCATGACACCATACTATGGTATGGAACATTCCTCTGGCCAGCTAGTGCCAGCTGTCCTGGCTGTATCCCTTTCCAACTTCTTGTGCCCCCCAGACTTCTTGCTGGTAGAGTGGGGTGAGAAGCTGAAAAGTCCTTGGCTCAATATAAACACTACCTAGCAACAACTAAAACAGCAGTGTGTTATCAACATTATTCTCATTCTAATTCCAAAACACAGTGGTGTACCAGCTAATAGGAAGAAAATTAACTCTATCCCAGACAAAATCAGGATAACTTCTAAGAAAGCCATGTAAGAACCTGATTCTGAAGAATTTTTGACTTTGTGTAAGCAGATCCACAGGGCTAATGATGTATCTAAAATCTACAGGAACAGGAAAGGCTTTGCAGTGTTCAACACAACTATTATGACCTCTGGGATAAAGAAAAGGCTAGACATAATATGTAGCCATATTTTCTCTGCACTTTTCACCTCATGTATATACATTATGTGGCTTGCAGTTCCACTAAGTAGCAGACTGCTTGGGAGATTCAGAGGGGGTGTGTCAAGGATTCTTACTCATAAATTTAATAGATCATTTTATTTGCTCAAAATAATCTCTTGGCAAGACATTATACTTCCCTGCCCCCAAGGCATTGTTTGTAATAGAAGCCTGAAAATAACTATACCAGGCAATTTACTTATTCAGTCTCCTTCTTCAACACAAAATGGAATCTCTTCCAGTCTGTGTTCTTCCTAATGTGGTTATTCTCACTCTGTATGTGCATGTTGTGCAACTGCTTCTGCATCAAACTGTGCAGAAACTTGTGCAGAATAAGGGAATGATTAAATGCCAGTATTCTTTATTTTACAGCTCAGTTGTGAAGTTCATCCTTTGTCTAGTCTTGTTAATCCTAGACCAAGTTCGTAAGATAGACTGCAATATAGATGGATTGCACTAACAGTTTTTGTGCAAGTAGAAAAAAAGCAAAGTGCTACAGATATTGTGATAACACAGAGAAGAAATTGGAAATTAAAAACCAGGCTTTTTATTTTATATTTCCGTCCCTTCTAGACGCTCCATTTTAAGCAACTGGCCTTTAAGAAACCCCAGGCACATCACTTCCTAGCACAAAGTTAATCTTCCCTCTCATGAGCACATTACTGTTTATTCATCAATTCTCTTAGTTATTTTAAACACATATCTTTCAAGTTGTGTAATGACAGAACAGTTCTTTTTTAATATACAAGTTATTCATTTTTTCTACCACATGACTGCCAGCAACACCCAGCTATGTATTGCACACATCTTTCAATGCCTTTTTTCCTGATGATTGGAAGATATTATGCAATATTAAGTAATTAATAGCATTTTTAGGAGTGTTCTATTGGATCTGCAATAATTAATTGCTTCTGCCTAATTAAAAGAAGAAAAGAATGGGGTAAAGATTTGTATACAGTATGGTATTTTGCTAAAATATGGTTTCATGTTGTGGCAAAATGTGTATGTTCTGTCTTGTGCATAATCAATCCTGCCTGATTGTGTAATATTAAGGCAATGGAGATGAGAGATGCCCTGATAGGTGAACAAAAAGTTAAATCTCTCTTTCACTTCCTCTGTCATTATGCTGTGAGGAATATAAGCTCTGCAGCTGCTTGTTTACAACTCACAAAAACACACTGGGACACAGACTGCTAACGGATGTAAATGAACAGCTTTCTTTCACTTCATAGGATCAAAGGTCCCAGTATATAAATGTACAAACATTTGGTCACCTCTGCTGAATAAAACATCTGAAAACACATGTCCACAAGTATGTCCACAAGAATTCTAACGAAAACCAAGGAAACTCTACCATGTGCTTGAATGTGAATACATGCTCTAATGATTCACTGACTAGAAATACTTCACTGAGGCAGAGACTAGATGCCTATATCTACGGTTACTTTTGATCTGCTACATACAAAGGAAGTACATGAAAAAGCCTTTTGATAGAGAATACTAGGGTTTTCCTCTTTATGCCTTCACAGACAAAAGAAACCAACTTGAACTCTGAAGTACAGTAAATGTTTTTAGTTTCAGAAATAGAGTTCAGGGGATTTTTTGGTTCATGATGCAAATTCGAAATATTTCTTTAAAATAAATGCTTTCTCCTTCTAGGGGAAAAAAAGGCTTCAAAATTACTGAATGGCTTCACTTTTTTCTGGTGAAAAAAATGCTACTGGCATTACACTGGTACAAAATTATATGCAACCCTGCAGGAAAATTTTATCACTCAATTAATCCCTTTAAAGTATATTCTTCTCCTTAAATTACAGTACATTTTGCAAATCCCAAAATTCAGCTCTTAGTAAACAAATGTGTTACACACACACTACAATTTGAAGAAATTAAAACACTTCTGTTTTTTAAGGGGTAAGGGCTCAGCTCAATGAGCTAGCTATCTGTTAATCAGACACTGTAATTTCCCACTTTTTTTTTTGGTATCGGAGAAGGTCTCATTTTGATTGAAGAACTTCAAAAACAAAAAAATATCCAATCTGACTTGTGCATGAAGACAGATTACAGCTATGATTAGCAAACAGAGTATGCCTGCAAAAAAAAGAACAGCAATAAACAAGGTATTCTTGTCAAGAACATACACACTAACATATTTTTTTACTCCAAATTATGTAGAATGACACTTTCACAGACATGACACAGGTTTGTCAAACAGCAATGTCCTGGATTCCACTCCAGAGTGGAAGGGTTATGTCCTGCATTGAAATCTACACTCCTCCAACAGGTATCCATCTCCCCTTGGGAGGCAACCATTAGCTTCCTTACTGTCAGAACAATAAACACAAACAGAAGTCATGCCACAGAAAGTCATAAATGGTGAAAGTCTTGTCATCTGACTTTAGCCACAGTCCTAGTTTCAGCCAGGACAGGGTTAATTTTTTACAGTAGCCAGGAAGGGGGCGTGGCCAGGCCCTAATGTTATTCAATGCCATCTCACAGCAATTTCCAGGGACTGGATTCCCATCAGAGTGAGAAACTGTGGTGGGCAAAACCCTCCAGTATTGTTTTACTTTCCCTCTGTCATGGGCAGGTACACCTTCCACTAGACCAAGTTACTCAGAGCCCCATCCAGCCTGGCCTTCCAGAGATTGAAAAAGAATTTCATCCTAGTATCTAATCTAAATCTACTCTCTGTCAGTGTGAAGGCATTACCTCTTTTCCTACCTCTACATGCCCTTGCAAAAAGTTCCTCTCCAGCTCTTTTAAAGGCTCCCTTCAGGTAGTGAGAGGCCACAATAGAGTCAATCCACAGCCTTCTACAGGTTGAATAATCCCAATTCTTTAAGCCTTTCCTTGTAGGAGAGGTTCTCCATCCCTCTGATCACCTTGGTGTTCCTCCTCTGGACTCCCTCCAGCCTGTCCCTGTCCTTCCTGTGCTGGCAGCCCAGAGCTGCTGCAGCCCTGCAGCTGGGGTCTCACAGAGCAGAGCAGAGGGGCAGAATCCCCTCCCTGCCCTGCTGCCCCCTGCTCTGGATGCAGCCCAGGACACACTTGGCTCTCTGGGCTGGCAGTGCCCATGGCTGGGTCATGTCCAGCCTCCCACCCAGCAGCACCCCCAGGTACTTCCCAGCAGGACTGCTCTCCATCTGTCCATCCCCAGCCTGCTGATACCAGGGGTTGTCCAACACCTGTAGCACCCTGCATTTGGCCTTGTTAAATCTCATGAGATTTCCATGGACTGGTTTCTGAGCTTGTCTAGATCTGTCTGGATGGTATTCCATCCTTCAGGTGTGTCAGCTCCACCACTCAGCTTGGTGTCATCTGCAAACTTCATGATTACCTCACCTATGTGAGAAAGACATTAAATAGAACTGGTCCCACTATGGAACCCTGAGAGATTCATGTCCATCAGGACTCTGAGCCCTTAACCACCACCCACTGGATGTGATTGTCCAACCAATTCCTTATCCTGCAAACGGTGAACAGATAAGCTGTTCTTTCTTGTACCATTATACTTACAGAAGCTAAATACTCTGGGATATATGCTATTGCATTCACTATGCTCTTCAGTTTTCTGCTGAGAATACTGACTGCAAGAAGGGAGAAAAATGATCTCAACTAGCATAAAGTGTTAAACCTGTCCAGGTTAGAGTTCATGTATCTTACATGCTCTCTCTCTTACTGATCTTTCAGGGCTTTTTTACAGATAGGGCTCTTATCATCACCATCACTTCTCTCGCAGTTCTTTATCTTGAGACATTTGAGGTTTTTCTTTTATGAATCACTGTACAGTAAGGAGGCCTACATCAGATGGTATACTCTAAGTAAATGGGCAGAAAATTATTTTGGCTTTGCCCTAATATACACAATTCTGCAGTTATCTCAGTATTTGGGCCAAGAATTTCCCAGAGCACTTCCTAGGATAATCTGTAGTGCAGCAATTTCTCCTCATACATTAGCCAGCACAATTGTCTGATGCATTTTACACAGTTCAGAGTCCAACTCAGTCACTGCTCACTCCAATTTTCCCTCCCCACACACGCAATTGCCTGAGTAGGTCCTTCTCGTTCACTGACACTCCACTTTCCACAGAAGCACATGCCAAGCATACAAAGGCCAGGGAATGCAGAGGAATTGACCATTTTTGGAATTCAATTACTTCAAAGCCGTTTCACACGCTCAAGCCACTTTTAATCATTCAGAACATGACATGCTGTAGGGAACCTACCTTTTAGCCTTTAGATTTCCTGTTACCTGGAGTTCATATTACGTGAGCAATTCTTAGGTGAAGTAGTGTTAGTCATTTTGTTTATTAAACAAAGCTGCTATGGGAGAGTCTCAGCTGCAGTACAGCAATAGTCAATTTCATTCCTAAGGCCAAGTTGTTTGAGGGTCATCCCCACACACCTTTCTCCAGTGACAAGGAGAGGCGGAGTGCAGAGGAGACGGCAGGTCCCCGCTCCTCCAGCCTGCCATCCTCTCTCCTCTCTTCCCCCTCAGGGCCCGGCTCTCCCAAGGCTGGGCAGGACGGGCTAACGGGAATTCACGTTATTCCCCTTTTGTGAACCCAGTGTCCCGTGTGCTGTGTATTGGAACCAGTGGGCAGGCACAGAAGGTCTCATTAAGTGAACTGGGTTAATTAGGTGAGGGATGCTTTCACCAGCGCCTCGGGACAGCCGGAGGCAGCGGCGCCCGGGCGCACCTCTCCCCAGGGCCCCGCCAGGTGCCGGCGGCGGGACGGAGGGCAGGCCCGGCACGCCGGGCGGGCGGCGGGACAGGCGGGAGCGGGAGCCGGGCGGGGTTCACGGCCGGCCAGAGCAGCTCGGGCCCCCGCGGCCGCGCCGCGCTCCGCTGCCGGCGGGGAAGGCGACGGAGCCGGCCGGCGGCGTGAGGCCCCGCGGGCCCAGCGCCCCCTCGCGGCGCAGCCGGGCGGGAGCGGCTCCGCGGCCGCCCGCTCCCCCGGCCCGCGGGGCGCGCCCGCCCCGCCCCCGGCCCCCGCGGAAAGTTGTCCCTGGCCCCGCAGGCACCCGGCTCCCGCCTCCCGCTTCCTGCCCCGCCGCCGCCGATTGGCCCGCCGTGCGCCCAGGAATGCGAGCCATCCCTTTATAGCCGCGCGCGGCGGCCGGCGCCCGCAGAGTCCCGGCAGCGCCGCCACAGCTGCCCACTGCTGCCAGCCCTCCCGCGCCGGGACAGCCGGGCACCCGCGGATATTGGTGCCGGTACCCAGAGCCGGCGCTGACCGCCCGGATCGCTCTTGCCGCAGGTAAGTGCTGAAGCGGCTCCCGCCGCCCGCTGTCCCGTCCGAGGGTGGCCGGGGACACCTGCCCCGTGCCCGCTGCGCAGCCTCCCTGCCGGCGGGAGCCTCCCTGGCGTCGGCCGTGGGTGCGACGGCAGCGCGGTGACCTTCCTCGTGTGTGTCCCCAGGCTGGTTCACAGACAGACCTTTGCCATGGGGCCAGCGACTGCTCTCTGCCTCCTGCTCCTCGTGCTCGGCGGCTCGGAGACCAAGCGCGCTGCAGGTAAGGCCAACTCTGTGCTGGTACCCGGGGCAGTCAGGGAAGGGGGAACAAAAACAAAAAACTTTGCTGCCTGTGTAGGCAGATGAAGTTTTGCTCCGTGGTAAAGAGCTCCAAAACTCTCAATGAACAAAAGCGTTTTAACCTGAGCATCAGCTAGTTGGGAACAGGAAACTTATTTTTGGTGTGGAATTTGTGTAACCTTCAGAAACAGGAACGCAGAGTCTCCAGAACTAGAGCATGTAGCTTGTGTATCTCTGGGCTGAGCAGAGGAAAGGAGGAACACGATGTAGGAACCGGCTGAAGAAGGAATGGGGTTGTAGACTGCCGTCTATGGTAGGGTGCTATAGAGAAGCTGCTACTATACTGCTGTCACTCAGCTGGATTATGCCATGTCTGTTTGCCATGTCCTCGCATGGGAATATTGCAGTCTAGGCTTTGCTGTCTATTTCTGTGGTGCTAGAGTATTATGAGGTGCCAGAATGGCTGCTACCTTTGTGTGTCAGTCAGCGGGTACCTGGCACTCCTGTGCTGACTGGCTCCTGTACAAGAATGCACATGTACTGCTGCACAGCAGCTCCTGGTGGGACTGCTGCACCGTCAGAGCTACTGTCTGTGCTCTGATGTGAGGCACTGTGCCTTGCAGATGTGCACCAGGAGCCAGAATGTTAAGCAGTCCTGGGAGATTTACACCTACTCAGCCTCTTGTCCTTTTCTCATGATGCTTGTCCTGCTCTCTCTCTGCAGAGTCCAGGAATGACGATAACAGTGTCTTCGATCTCTTTGAACTCATTGGCTTCATGCGGAAGGGAGCCGGGCGCCGGGCCCCCGGGGTGTACCTGGTGAAGGGACCAGAATCCTCCAGCCCTGCTTACCGCATTGAGGATGCCAGTCGCATCCCTGCTGTCCCTGACTCGAAGTTTCAAGACTTGTTAGATGCCATCCATGCTGAGAAGGGCTTCATTCTCCTGGCCACTCTCCGGCAAGCCAAGAAAAGCAGAGGCACCCTGCTCTCCGTGGAACAGAAAGATGGCTCTGGTCATGTCTTCAGTCTAGTATCAAATGGCAAGGCAGGCTCCCTGGACCTGAGCCTTTCTGTTGATGGCAAGCAGCAGTTAGTGTCAGTAGAGGATGTCTTGCTAGCTACTGGACATTGGAAGAATATCACCCTGTTTGTGCAGGAGGACCGAGCTCAGCTCTATGTGGGCTGTGAGAAAATGGAGAACGCTGAACTGGACATCCCCATCCAGAACATCTTCACTAGGGACCTGGCCAGCAGTGCCAGGCTCCGTATTGCCAAAGGGGGAGTCAATGACAACTTCCAGGTAAGACTTTCACTTATGTTTTTGCTTAGAGTTTTCAGATGACTGTCTGTTTTGAAGGTGCATTAGCTACTCAATGAGCCTAGGCAGTGACAGAGACTTCTAAATCTACTAAACTTTACTAATGGAGTTTGAAGGGAAGAGCTTTAGATTTGCAGGGATGGAACTTTCTGCAGCAATAAGAAAGCCCTGAAGCTTCCAGACAGGTAGTTTCAGCTTCATTGCTCAGCTTCTTATATGAGATTCAGAAATCCGTGGGGTTTTTTCCTTCCTGCCTGGAGAGTTGCCAAGTTCTTATGCTTAAGGATAAGACTGTTAGGAAGCAGGGCTGGTTTTCATTAAGAAGAATAGAGCAATGTGTTTTACTTTTCTGTCTGTCCGTCACGAATTTGCTCTGTAAGATCTTGCATGACCTCCAGTCTCTAAGTGCAAGTGGTACTTCTTCCCCTTACAGTTGCTGCAAGTAGCTGTAATTCTTTCTCTGTCCACAGGGTCTGCTGCAGAATGTGCGGTTTGTGTTTGGAACTACTCTGGAAACTATTTTGCGGAACAAAGGCTGCTCCAGCTGTAAGTTTACAATCTTCTGAATCCAGTGACCTATTAAAAATAAGATTTCTCATTGCATTAGAAAGACAAGTTGAAGCAGAACTCAGAAGTATGCTGACATGCAAATCCACATTGCATAAGAAATAAGATTATATTTCTGCGGGCACCCTAATGAATCTGGTGGCAGCTGTTTAGCAGGTGTTAACCTAGAATGATAAATGCATGTGGTATAAAATGTGTTTACTTCACGTCTGTTTTTTTTCTCTCAGCCACTAGTGCAATCATTACTTTGGACAACCCCATCAATGGTTCCAGCCCAGCTATCCGCTCTAATTACATTGGACATAAAACAAAGGACATCCAAGCAGTCTGTGGATTTTCCTGTGATGAACTGACTAATATGTTTGTGGAACTGCAAGGGCTACGGTCCATGGTTACAACACTTCAAGACAGAGTTCGCAAAGTGGTGAGTGATGGTTAATTTCATGGTACCTTTCATTAACTAGCACTTAGTAAATTAATTATAACCTGACTTTTGAGAATCTGTGCAAACAGAAAAAAATTATTTTGACTTTTTTGAAAAAAGGAATTTCCGTATTAAATTCTAAATATCTTCTTTTTGCTTCTCACCCCCAAGACTGAAGAAAATGAAATCATTGCCAAAGTAGTCCAGATCACTCCTGGAGCCTGCATTCATAATGGAGTCCTGCACAAAAATAAAGAGGAGTGGACTATTGACAGCTGCACTGAATGTACTTGCCAGGTAAGATTCCTCATATTCACAAATCACCTGAATATAAACTCATAGATTGGAATTAACAGGTATTTCTAAATGGCATTGTTTGTTAGAGTGAATCATACACAGAACTGGGCATACTAGAGAAGCCACAGAATTACTCCATTTATTTTATTCTACTAGATCTCTGCTATAAAGGCAGCTTCCGTATCTCGTCTCAACAGCAGTATTCTAGAAAGTTATATGAAACATCACTCTGATATAGCTATTAACACTTTCTTTTTCCTTGATTTTTAGAATGCCTGTATTTTCATAAGTCCATCAGTAAACTAAAAGTCAGCATCAATAGAATAAATGTATAGTATTATCAGCTTTGCTTGATCTACCATCTGTCCTCACTGAACCTCCTGCTGACTTAGTAGAAGACATTCTAGTACTGAGTAAAGGCACTTAAACTTGTGGTATTTATCTGGAAAATGCTTCTAGGTGTGTCCTGTTAGCATTTACAGATTATATGGTGCAGCAATCCCTTTTGGATTTCAGTTTAGCTGTTTAAATCCCAGAATCACCTGGCAAGATCCTTAAGCTTTGTGTTTCACTTCTGCCTAATGCTGTAAATATACATATGACATACAGTTTCAGGGTTTCTTTAAACGATTTGCTTGTTCCATTCAACTATACCTTAGCAAAAGCATTTTGGGGTACCAGTGTACCAAAGAGTGGGTTAACTAGCATGCCACTCTTTAGAAACTAAAAGTTGACTATTTGTCTATGTGCAATACAAGGCAACTCGTATTCTGTATCTGCTTCTTTACCTCTCTACATCTTTTGTCTTGTAGTCAGCAAATGCTACTGTGACTTTTGCATTTGCCTTGTCCCTACAAACCTGCTTACTCAATGTTAGCTGTAATTGCCTTAATCTAGTAATTTGCTTGGGGAGATTAAATAGTAATCATAAGAGCATTCTTCTGACCAAGCTGCTACCTTTAAGAAACAAAACTACAGAGTGCCCTTTAGCTCTTATTGAGATTGGAGGTGGGTGTTCTTACCCTGCCTGTTTGGCTTGCAGATCAAAAACCTCTAAGTATAAGTTCTAGATTGCATGGTGCTTGAGCAGAGTCCACTAAACTCATTTTATCTGTACCATATAATCATCTTAAATCATATTAACTGAAAAGGAAGTTGGCTTCTCATTCTTGTTTCATTCCTTTGAAATCTGACCTTGTACTTTGGGTATCACATAATAGTCATTTATTTAATGTCTATCTGCTTGCTGATAAACTTCTGGAGAACCAAAATGTTTGTTTTTGACTAAAAAATAATGGGTGAGAATGCAAATGAGATTAAGTTTGACTGAAAATTGAGTTGTATTAGCTCTAAATACAAGGGTCTCCACTTTAAATATGCTACTGAGTTTTAAAGTTCTGCAGAAAAGGTCTTTGTTATTTACCCAGATTCCAGACATTGTTTATATTCCACTTGGTAACTGTCATTTTCACAACTCTTCATAGAACTCGGCCACTATATGCCGGAAAGTGTCCTGTCCTCTCATGCCTTGTTCCAATGCCACCGTGCCTGATGGGGAGTGCTGCCCTCGGTGCTGGCGTAAGTACTTAATACTTTTGACAGTTCTGTAGCAGTTGGCCACATCTAACTAGACACATGCTGCTCTGCAGTATACCAGAACTGGATCTCCAAGGGTAACCTTGCACTTCTGAAGTAGGTTAGGCTGTTGTCTCTCTGAGGCTAATCACTTATGTGATATGTTCAAATATTTTCTACAATATGCAGCATACTGAAATGTTTGAGTTCATGGCCTTTATCTCATAAAAGAAGGAAGATGCATGTGGCTTCTGAGGGCAGTTGTGTCCTTTTTTGCAGAGAGGGGGATGGGAGAAAAGATACAGAAAAGCATGTACCTGGAGTCTTACTCGGAGCTGTATCCCTTTGCAGCTAGTGACTATGCAGATGATGGATGGTCTCCTTGGTCTGAATGGACCTCGTGTTCTGTGACCTGTGGTAATGGGATTCAGCAGAGAGGCCGTTCCTGTGACAGCCTCAATAACCGCTGTGAAGGCTCCTCTGTACAGACTCGGACTTGCCACCTTCAGGAGTGTGATAAGAGATGTAAGTACTTAACTACTCGTGCTGGTGGTAAAACAAGGGTTACTTTTATTGGATGAATGTTAAGAGCAAAGATTACCATGTGGCTCTGTCACTGGCATGGATCCTGGGCTTCTAGCTTTAAGGACTTGTATTAACAAGGTAGAGGGGAGCAGACAGTTAATGCAGTAAACAGGCATGTTTGGGCACAGCTCCCAGAATGAAATGTGATGCCAATTTAGGTATGAAATTTCCCTAGTTGCAAAACTTGATCTGTGACAGTCAGGAGGCTATCCATTACACGTGGAGTGTTTGGTACAGTCCTGGTACATGCTGTGTCCTAGGTGCTGTACAGCTGAAGTCTTCAGAAACTATGAATAACAGAAATCTCTCTTATAGTTAAACAGGATGGTGGCTGGAGTCACTGGTCACCATGGTCATCATGTTCTGTCACTTGTGGCACGGGCATCATCACCAGAATTCGTCTTTGCAACTCTCCAGTACCACAGCTGAATGGCAAACCTTGTGAGGGTGAAGCAAGAGAAAACAAACCCTGCCAGAAAGATCCTTGCCCAAGTAAGTGTGTCCTGGTGGTAACTAGTAATTGGTAGATTAAATAGTGAACATCCTGAGTAGTTACTAAATAAGCTTGTTCTAGTATTCTTTTTTCTTTAAACTTAGAGGTGGGCTATGTGAAACCTCACAGGTTAATTTCAGATGAAAATATTTTTATGCCTTTTCCACAGAGTCCATTAATTCTGTAATTTGTCAGAAGAGTGTTTAAACTGCTCTCATTACAAAAGTAAAGCCCTTGGTCAGGTAGAAACTAGTTGTAGCACTGAATTTAAAGCTATACATGTTTTCTAACTTCTCCCTTTAGTTAATGGCAACTGGGGACCATGGTCTCCATGGGATGCTTGCACAGTGACATGTGGAGGAGGACTTCAGAAACGGAGCCGTCTCTGCAATAATCCTGAGCCTCAGTATGGTGGGAAGACTTGTGTAGGGGAAGCTAGAGGGACTCAGGTCTGCAACAAACAGGACTGTCCAATTGGTGAGTATCCCTTTTCCCTTAAACATCTGAAGGTTGTTAATAATCTTGAAAATACCAGTGTAATATCTGCAAAGCTCAAGTGCTAGAGTTTTAAACAGGATATCAGCCAAATATAGTACTGTAGCAGCATGGTAAAGCATCCTTTATCATAACATTTCCCTGCTTGTTTCACAGATGGGTGTCTGTCTAATCCCTGCTTTGCGGGGGCTACGTGCACCAGTGCCCCTGATGGTTCCTGGAAGTGTGGTGCCTGTCCTGCTGGCTACCACGGTGATGGCATTCACTGCCAAGATATTGATGAGGTAAGAAGACTATAGTTTGCTCCTTGAAAGGGAATGAAAGAAAACAGAAAGGGGAGAATAGAATCACTGTTTTGCAATGCTAACTGTTGTTCTGTTTTATCTCAAACTCATATTTCAGTGCAAAGAGGTTCCTGATGCCTGCTTTGTCTTCAATGGAGTGCACAGGTGTGAGAATACTGAACCTGGCTACAACTGTCTGCCTTGTCCACCACGTTTCACTGGAACACAGCCATTTGGCCGCAGTGTTGAGGATGCCATGACTAACAAACAGGTATTGTCAGTTTGAGAATTGTTCTGGGTTATGAAATCTCAAAAAGTTTCTGAAAAACAGAAAGCACCTATGTGTTTTAGGCAAAAAAGACTTGGAGCATTTAATAAAACACTATCTTTGGTGATTCAGAACAGAAGCATTAACCAGTTTCTTTTGAAGATCAAAAGGAGTTTTAGGTATCATTGACCTCCACAGTTGTCGAGTGTTCAGAGGCTACCAATAATTTTAAGAATAATTCAGGAGTAAATCAGTATTCACTGATACAATAGTATGTGCCTCAGATATCTTAGTGCTTGGTTCCATTTGATAATACATAAGGTTTGAACAAGAAAAATAATTAGTGCTAAGACTGGTTCTGGAGTTGAGAACCAGAAAAAAGCCAGGCTTTTTTTTTTTCCTGATTGATTAGTATGCATTTGAATTTCTGAGGGAAAAGTGAGGGATAAAACTATGTTTTCAGTGGGTTTAATTTTTGTGTGGCCTTCTAGGTTTGCAAGCCACGTAATCCATGCACAGATGGAACACATGACTGCAACAAGAATGCCAAATGCAATTACCTTGGCCACTTTAGTGACCCCATGTATCGCTGTGAATGTAAACCAGGCTATGCTGGCAATGGCATCATCTGTGGAGAAGATACTGACTTGGATGGATGGCCAAATGAGAACCTGGTTTGTGTTGCCAATGCTACTTACCACTGTAAAAAAGTAAGTTTATACTCTTTTCATCTGCCATTACAACAGCTTAAGCTATAAACTTTTCTTTCTGTTAATAACTTTCTAGGGATAGAGGAGGTGTAGGGATACCATTGTCAAAGCATTGTCAGGAGGCTCTTGCTGTTGCTGTATTGCTTTATATATTCTTGTGATGTGGGGAAAAAATGAATCCTGATGGTTATAAATGTTCTAGGAACATTCTAGTTTAGGCCATACCTATATCAGCTTTGTTCTGATGGCAATCTCCAAGGGAAGAAAAGCAGGGTAAGATTCTCAAAAGCAGTCTTTATTTTAAAAATTATTTAAATGTGGCTTTGTTAGACTTATCACTGTAATGACTAGCTTAAGTGGAGTGAATTACAGTAAGGTTACTCCTACCTGATTGAGGTAGTACAATTTTGCCTTCTGATTAGATTTTCCCTGCTCAAATCCATATTGTAAAAATGCCAAGAGTGAACATCTCTGTGTACTTCTTCCTTTGTAGGATAACTGCCCTAATCTGCCTAACTCAGGGCAGGAAGACTATGATAAGGATGGGATTGGTGATGCCTGTGACAATGATGATGATGATGATGGCATTCCTGATGACCGGGTAAGGAAACAGAAAAGAACAGCCTTGAATGTGGCTTTCCCATTGCCCTTCCCAAACCTGGGGTCTAACCTCTAACCTTGAGAGGACCATTGCAAATTGCTAGCACTGACAGCTATCCTAGAAACTTTAGATATGCAGACAAGCTCTATGCAGCTGTTTGAGCTTTGGAAGTCAATTTTCATTTTTCATTCAGCTGTTCATATGCTCATGCCAGAAATGGGTGTTTTTGAGATAGTAGCATCTGAATTTTAAATGTTTCCCCACCTTTCATTTCTTCTTTCATATAGCAGTACAAGCATAAGCAGAATCTGGTTAAAGCTTTGACTCTTTTAAAACTTGATTTTTCACACTTTTGCAGGACAACTGTCCATTCATCTACAACCCACAGCAGTATGACTACGACAGGGATGATGTCGGTGACCGCTGTGACAACTGTCCCTACAATCACAACCCTGATCAAACTGACACTGACAACAATGGAGAAGGAGATGCATGTGCAATAGATATTGATGGAGATGGTAGGTGGCCTCTAACCACTCTTTTAGATGATTTTCTAATCAGCCATGAATCAAATGAACCCAGTGTAATCCTGATTTCCCACCAATACTTCATCCCTGAACACACAAAAGTTCCCTTTTGGTGGTTTCAGGACATGAAGGCTACTGGAGGAACGGTTAGGGCTAATGGAAATTCACTTTGTAATATATACATTTTGGCACAGTTCAGTTCCATCTCCACTCTCACAAGGCAGTAGGAACAGAAATGTGTGGCAGAGCTAGTGATGAGTCATGTTTCAAGGCTTTTAGATGCTGCTCAAAATGCTTTAAAAAAGGTATCAAGAAGTGTGTGGTGGCTTTATACAATCCTTTGCAACAATTAGATGTCTGACTTCCATTCATGAACTTTTACAGGGGTGCTTAATGAAAGGGACAACTGCCAGTATGTCTACAATGTAGACCAGAGGGATACAGACTTAGATGGAGTTGGAGATCAGTGTGATAACTGTCCACTGGAACACAACCCTGACCAGGTAAGGCATTTGAATTCTATAAGTAGAGGACTAGTGTGCTAAAAAATACAGCATGTTGTGTGTTGTAGAAAATATTTCAACAGGTTACACCTGAAATTTGACTTGTCAAAAATCATTCTTATTACTTTCCCAAATGGTGCCTTTATCAAATAACATGCCCTCAGAGTTTGAACCACTGCTAGGTATTTTCTGAAAAGTAGCTATAGTGAAGATCTGTGAGACTACTGCATGTACTTGTTGTCTAAACATTTCTTAGGTTTGTCAGTTGGGGTGATCCTCACAGTGAGAATATGAAATAGTTTGGGAGCATTGTGTAAAATGTGGGTAGTGAAACTACTCTCTTCATAGCTGTAGTGCTGTGTTCACTTAGACACAAAGTTGTTCTTTAAACTTTGTCCCTGAGATTGAAGCCAACTGCATTTCAGAAGATAACTTTTTTAGCAGAAGTAGAAGGCAGCACAAGTTGCTTTTCCCTAAGAAAAAGGCACATTCTGACACTTCTAAAATTCACCTTAATAAAAATCCAGGGGGATTCAGATTCTCAGATAATTTGCTGATTCAAAAACCAAAAGCAGAAGTATATAAAGCCTGTGACATCCTGTCAGTTAAAATACTAAGTTTAATAGCTTCAGGGATATAACTGGAATGTTTGAAGGGTTAGAAAAGCTGTTGCAAATCAGTGGAATGTAGTGTATTGTGACCATGCAGCCTAAAAGCAGTGTTACTTGAAGGATTTAAACAGATAATATAAAATGTCTCAGTCATTGTTACTTGCTTTACTTCTTCCGCACTTGAGGCGGGGAATCGCCTGAAGATCCTTTGAGGCAGCTCCTTTCAGGAAGATCCTTTCTCTTGTGACTTTGAAATCTTAATTAAAAGACTCCAATAGCTTTCTAAACACTATCCTAATCAAGTTCTAGAAGTGGAGATATTAGATTTCAAGTGCCAGAATTAGTAGCTAATCCCACAGTGTGTGGTATGCCTTCTGTCCACACCAGGGTCATCTACCTGTGTTCGCAAGACTACTAGGCTAAATGTCATGAAAGCTCAGGGGTGATGGGATTGTTTTTCTTAGTTCAGGAGCTGATTATGCAAGTGACTGGCTAAAATAAGTGATCAGCAAGCACACTAGTTAGTTAATGCAGTCTGTCACTACCAGGGAACAAATGTCTTGACTGATGAATCATGAGGCATGAAGAGCATTTAGGATAGAGAAAATCAGGCTGTGGTGTAGAAGATGAACACCAAGCATTGGTAGACTGTTTTAATGTTACAGTTTCTACTGACTAGGCACAGAGTAGTCCAACAAGTACCATGCATCCAGTATGTTAGACTAGTGACAGAAGAGGCATGTGGCAAAGGCACAAGATAGCTGATGATCACACTGATGCTGTGAATTCAAATTAAAGACTAAAGGAGCATAAAACCAGTTAGCACAGGCAGTGTTAACTGTGTATTAATCCACCTACTATATCTATCTTAGCTGTTGATAAAGCAAGCAGAAATCCCAATTAATTCTATGTATTAAGATTACTATTTCAGAGACTCCTATCTCAGCCTTAAGTGGCTTTTTAAAATATTGGGGTTTTTTTCTCCTCTGACAGGAAGACACAGATTCTGATCTCATAGGTGATCAGTGTGACAACAACCAGGATATAGATGAAGATGGCCATCAAAATAACCTTGATAACTGCCCCTATGTGCCCAATGCCAATCAAGCTGACCATGACAAGGATGGAAAAGGTGATGCCTGTGACCACGATGATGACAATGATGGTATCCCTGATGACAAAGATAACTGCAGATTGGTTGCCAACCCAGATCAAGCTGATTCTGATGGTAAGATAGCCAGTATCATAATAACACTTTGAGTATCTTCCAATAGTTTGATGCTGATTTTTTTCTCACTATTTAATGTTGGACAAAACTAAGTAAAAAAAAACCCAGAATGTCTGTGCCAGGAAAAAAAAAAAAAAAAAAGATGTTAAAGTGCTTCTCAGAAGTAAAGATCCATATAAAAATGACCACATATCCAACTTATTCCTAAGCCTATCAGGCTGGAGTGAAAGTGCATTTATACAGTAGCTGCTGTGGCTTCTGTCATGTGTCTGCCAAGTACCTGGGCAGTCAGAGATCTGCAATTCAGACTTCAGTTCCCAAGCTGTAAGGCTCCAAAGCAAACAGTGGTGATAACAAAATAGTAAAATTACTTTTATGCTACAGGTGATGGACGTGGAGATGCTTGCAAAGATGACTTTGACCAAGACAATGTGCCAGACATTGATGATATCTGCCCTGAAAATGTGGAAATTAGTGAGACTGATTTCCGAAAATTTCAGATGATTCCCCTGGATCCCAAAGGAACATCCCAAAATGATCCGAACTGGGTTGTTCGTCACCAGGGTAAAGAACTGGTTCAGACAGTCAACTGTGACCCTGGCCTTGCAGTCGGTAAGGGGCAAAATTTAACACTAACTGTTGGTTGGGATGGTGTGGTTTGTTTGTTTGTTGGTGGGGGTGGGGAGTTGTTTTGTTGGTTTTTTTTTAGTTGGGGTGGGAGAGAGGAAGAGAACCTGAGTAACTATTAAGGAGTTGTTTAAGAATTGTAAAAAATAGCACCTAAAACTTTATTCCTTTATGTCCCCATAGGTTTTGATGAATTCAATGCTGTGGACTTCAGCGGTACCTTCTTTATCAATACAGAAAGGGATGATGATTATGCTGGCTTTGTATTTGGCTACCAATCTAGCAGTCGTTTCTATGTGGTCATGTGGAAGCAGATCACCCAGTCTTACTGGGACTCCACACCAACCAAAGCTCAAGGCTATTCAGGTCTCTCCATCAAAGTTGTGAATTCCACCACTGGTCCAGGAGAACACCTTCGTAATGCTCTGTGGCACACAGGAAACACTCCTGGCCAGGTAAGAGTGCCACTTACTACATGCTGAGGTACTCTTAACATGTTAACATGAGTACTCCAGTGTAATAACATACTCTTCTGCATAAGGCAGGCTGTTCTTTCAGCAAGTTAGGCACTTATAGGGGTCTGCCCATGCTGATCATGTAGGTTTCTTTGCAAAGACCAGTAGCTTTATAATTTTTCCTAATCAAGCAAAAAATTGTATACAATTAACAGGATTGCTTGCTGCAGACAGGCATTCCAGCAGCAGTGAATCAATTGTTTCTGGAATTCTGCTGTAGCTTCCAGTTTACATATTTAAAGAGTAAATTACAATGCAATTGATTTCTATTATTTCTATCTTTAGGCTATTGCAGAGCCTAATGACTTACTTGCAGCCTTTAATAATAAGGCACCTTCATGTCAAAATAACTGCTGTGTTATCTTTGGTCTTTGGTTTATTAAAAAATCATTCTTTCATAGGTGAGAACTTTGTGGCATGATCCTCGTCACATAGGCTGGAAAGACTTCACTGCATACAGATGGCGACTTAGCCATAGACCAAAGACTGGCTACATCAGGTGAGCATCATCCTATAGCCTGAAGTAAATATCACAGGAAAAGGGGGTGTCTGTGAAGATGAACCTCACAGGACCTTGTCAAGATTGCTGAGCTGTTGTCTCTTTGTAGGGTTGTAATGTATGAAGGGAAGAAAATCATGGCAGACTCAGGACCAATCTATGACAAAACCTATGCTGGTGGTCGGCTAGGATTATTTGTCTTCTCTCAAGAAATGGTGTTCTTCTCAGACCTTAAATATGAATGCAGAGGTAAGGGTGACATTGCACTTTAGAAATCCTATTTAAATGAATTGGTTCAAAAAAGCTCAAGACGTTAGAGCCAAGAGGGAAAGTTCAACTGTGATTTTTCATGGTTCAGTTTCCAAAAGTTCTGCAAGCAGAAACATGACACCTTGATAAACTCTTCACATTAAAAATTTAAATATATAAAATCTAAGTATATTTTTATTGTGTTATTTCAAAGTACCAGAAATCCATGTTGAGTTCCAGAAATGAAATACATCTTGAATCTTCTTTGAAGTGCTGACTAGAATGAATGAGCACGTTTGACAAAATCTAGGGTAGAAATACAATATATTGACTTTAGCAAGTAAAAACCTTATTTGCCTAAAAGTAAGCAAAGTAGAAAGTTGTCCATATATTGCAGTCTTGAAGTTCTATGGGGGTAAGGGTATACAGCTAGTTCCAGCTGCTCTAGTCTTCTGAAATTGTTACTTCATTATGTAATGGTGTCACTTCACTATGTAATGGTACTTCCTTGAGTAATACTTCATAATCTAATTATTATGAAGTCTAACTAAAGGAAGTACCTAATTAAAAGTACTTTCAGTTTTCTCTACAAATGTCTCTGGGCATTAATGACTTGGACATAATCATGCATAATAGACAGAAATATTTAAAAATATCTTTTCTACTTTCACAGATTCATAATAACAAGATTGTTGGATTCAGAGACTATTTAAAAATGCTGGTAATTGCACCTTTGAAACGTTTAGCCTTACAAATCCTGGGACCATTATATTATTCCTTCCTCTCTTCTTTCTGCGTAAATGGGGACTCTAAACACATGACCTGCCTCAAGAGAATGCTTTTGAGAGAATGAAAGTGAGAACATGCATGGTATCTGACCTCTGCTGAAGTGGAAGGAAACAAATGTGTCTTGCAAATGAGAATTGTCGTTACTGAACAAGCACACTTCTTTCAATAGGAAAGACTTTTTTTGCTGTTTATCACAGTGCAGTGTCACTGCCTCTCTAACTGGAGGTCCCATGGAGTAGCATTTTGTAAAAGAACATCTTTGGATGTGCTGTGGACTACTTAACTGAAGACCTTTCATTGTGTTGGGGGAGAGGGGGTTTGGGTGGGTGGGGGAGCTCTAGGTTTTTCTTTTTTCTTTATGGGGTAGAGAATTTTTTTTTTAAAGAAGGCTGTGCTAATTTGGTTTACATCCATTTAACTTGGAGAAATTATTGTTTTCTATGTCATACCTTTCAGATAAAAACATAGCCTTACTCTATTTGTGGTGAGCTAGATCAGCTGCTGTACTAGGCAGGACAAAACAGATACCCTAAAACTGATTTGTGTCATGGCAGGGGGAAAACTGGTACACTGGATCACACCAGCTTTGGGAGAACTGGGATTTATGATTAGATTCTGTTTTTTCCTGATTTAAATGCAGATCTTGCTTACCTTCAAATGTATTCTTTCAGATATGGTGCCAGAAAGCACCACCATCTCAGCTAGCACTGTGCTGTCCTTCAGGAAACCAGCACATGCTTCACTTTTTATGGTTAAAGAGGCACAAAAATAATGTAATAAAAACATTCCTTTTCTACATGCCATAGATGTTTTAAACCCCTCGCTTCTTTAGAGGGGAGGAAAAGGGGCCTGTAGATAAAATTGTAAAATATTTATTTTTGCCTATTCTTGATGTTATGACTGAGGGATTATTGATTAAAACAACAAGAAATGCGTCACGACTATCCATCTAATCATTGTTACAAGTCTTCATGACTGTAAGATTGTAAATACAGATTATTTATTATCTCTGTTCTATACTGAAACTAGAGGGTTTAGTTGAGGAAAAAAAAAAATCTTGTCTGGAGCAGATAGTGGTGATGTATTTGTTACAAAGAGCAATTTTCCCATAAAGGCTTTGAGATGCAAGGAAAAGTGAGGGTTTGGGCAGTGGGATGTTTGTTTTTCTCAGTCTGAGCTCAATGTTGGCTTTTCCTTTCTTTGTGCAAGGCAGTTGGTAGCCTGGCAGGCAACTGTTCTGCAGTGCTAAAATTGAAGTCCCTTTAGATGGTAGCAGTTTCTGTCCCATCCATAGCACTAGAGATGAGGGAATGCCATCCACCCTTGTAGTGTTCTCTAGTGCTGGGAGATGTCTGTGATGCTTTACCACTGGTCAGTGGGCCTAACCCAGAGCCAGGATAGCTGCCCTGAGGAGATTGCACCAAGAGCACAAGGACAGCCCTCAATAACCATTTAGTGGGCTCTTTGGGCCACTCCGTGCTCAGTTTGTAACTAGTGATGTGCAGCTACAAAGGAGGGAATTCATCACAGACTAGACAATTTCAGGAGCTCCTTGCAAAAGAGGGAGATGCCTTGATGTACATTAAAAGACTGTTTTCCCCAACAGAAGGGGCAGCGTCCTTACACCTATAATATTTCCTTGTCTTTTCAAAAAAGAAAAGAAATGAACATGATGAAAGTTTTACGTACAAATATTACCTCATTGTTGTGTGACTGAGAAAAACCTTTGGAGCAAGCAGAGTTCAAATGTCTAACAAACTTTAAAGCTACTGTAGTACTAAAAAGTTAATGCTGTACATAGTCAAAATTTCTTTGCAGAAAACATATTCCCAGAAAGGAAATGGCATTGGAAAAAAAAGTCAAATACAATTTCTAATGTTGTATTATATTTTTTCCTGTCATCTTGTATACCATTGCTTGTATTTTTATAAATTATTTTTCTCATTGCCATTGTAATAGTTAATCACATAATTGTGTAGATAGGCTATTTAAATAATTTATCATGAAATGCTACCTGTAGAGTTAGTATTTCTATTTTTATAAAAGGTTTGCACACTGAAGATTTTTTTGCTTCCCTCCTCCCAGTGTTTTTGCTAGTATAATTTTCTAAGAATATGCTTTTTTGTAAACATTTTTAACCATTTTTCCATTCTAAAGTTGTGTAAGTTGTACAATAAAGCTTCTTACATACAAAGAACAATAAACCACCAAGGACATTTATATTTATACCTTTCTGCTCTGGTTTTATTAATGTTTCATAATCCATCTCTGGATCACTGATGTGTTATTTGTGTCAAATTTGGCTTGGATGCAAGATTTTCTCTGCACTCTACATTACAGAGATGCTGAGGGGGTGCCCCTGGGCTGTTACCTCCCTGTAGCTGTGCCCACCTGAAGGTACTGTGGCTGTCACACAGCACAGGCAGCTGGCACGTTTGATTCTGAAGGCTTCACTTGGAGACTTCTGAGCTGTGCTGCCCTTGATGCAGCCACAAGGCAAAACAGTCTGAGTGCCTGCAGTCATGCCCAGCCAGGCCTGCCCCCTTTCACATGAAAAGATGACTCAAAATACTGGCTATCTGCAGGGGCTGGTGCATTAGACTCTCACAGCTGAAACTGCTAGTGTGATCAAAGAGCTGATACCAGGGCACTCAATCAACTTCTAGAATATGCTGCTAAAACTAAGAACAGCCAAGGCTGGCTCCTCAATCTCTAGTTGCAGCAGCAGCTTGTCCTGTGCACCCCTTAGCAAAGGCCAGGTGCTGTAATAGTGATAGATACCCACATAAGAAGTGTAGTGAGAGGTTCCTGCAGAAAGTTAATCTTTACATCTTTTCCGAAGGATGAAGACTCCCGTTCTATGTCACTACACTTTTGAGGGCAGTCCTGTATATTTGATTTTTTTCCCCACTGAGAACAAGGAGAGCAAAGAAAGAACTCCTGGCCTGTTATGAGGGTCCAAAAGTTTCTGCCCTCATCAGTTACAGTGGGAGTGCACTGTCAGTGTAACCCATCTGGTCTTGGGCTGCAGTACCTGGGGCTGCAGTACCATAGGTCCTGCAGGTTTGGACTCTTAATTCTTCTGGCCTCCAAAGGACACCCAGAAGACTGAGAACTACAAAAAACAAAGATGGTTCCAAACTGGAGAAATCTCTTAATTTTCTTGCAGGAAGAAGGAGATACCTTAAAGCCAACCAGTTTTCTGAGCATATATCTATATCTGAACATATCTATATATGGATATATGTAGGTTTAATGAAGTTTGAAACAGATTACTGCTGCTGCTGTGGGGGAAGACAGCCTTGGCAGCCCATTCCAATGATCTTGTCTAAACCATGGCAAACGTTCATGTTAATCTATTGTACTCATTTATGTAGCTTTTCTTGTCATTAGAATAAAAAAGGCAAGCCATGTGCTTTGTGGCAACTCATAGCTTAAGTCCACCCATTTTTTGCTTGGTAGGTATACAGTAGGACAGAAGAAGGAGCTATAGCTGAGGTAAGTTAGGCCTTTACTTGTCCAAAGAAACAACTACTAGAGAAAAACTAAAGAGGAAGAACATGGAAGATGGCCAAACTTCACAGAGCAGAGAAGCCTGAGGGAAATTTGCTGTTCCCAATCTCCCTGGAGACTCATCAGTGGAACATGTAAGTGTACCAACCAGTGCAGGCCACTGCTAGAATTACTTGGTATTGGCCATCTATTTTTGCCTAAGTAATCTTTTAATTTCATGCTATTGTAGAGAACACAATGTTTTCCTTCCTCAACATGATCTTCTCAGAGCCCATGCAAATGCAGCACCTTAAGTCTTCAAGTGGTCATCTGCATCAAACCCCTATTTAACAGGTGTAGTAGTTTAACCAGTAGGCATTCATAAGCTGTAGAGATAATGACTGAGATAAGTGTAGAAAGATCTGCATCTTAATGACAATAGTGCATTTTTTACTGATACTGGCATGATTTTTGCAGGGAAGTCCACAGTAATTGATAGGTTTTCAACATAAATTCATTTTGGAAAGGACTGTTGAGATTGCAGAAGTAAGAGTCTTAAAGTATCCACAAGGGGAGTCCTAGTTCTTATTTCTCACCTTTTCCAAAGAGAAAAAACAGGTGCACAAAGTTGTGTGAATATTTAAGCAGAGTGACGAGAAGAGGAAGAGAACTCATTAAAATAAGTGCTTGGCAAGCAGAAGTCTTAAAGATAAAATCTTTCACAGGAAATCCATAAAATCAGACAAGTATCATAGGGAAACTTGGATATTCAAATTTAAACAAATCCCAGGAAGCCCAGACATCATTTGTCTTTCATTTTTCACCTGCTTTCAAAGTGAAGAACTGCTAGCCTAGGCAAAACATACACTGCTAAACTGAGGGCTGCTTAGACTCTGTGTCCATGTCCCTTGATGGCTCTGCTCACAAAATGTGTATGGAGAGACCATTTTAGTGTTATTGTAAAATTAGGGTAGAATGCCTCTAGCAATGCCCTTCCCACCAAAACTATGCATACCAAATACACAAAGCAAACAATAAGAAAACAATGGCACAGAGCAGTATTTCCACAAGAAAACAGCAGATTTTTAAGGGAAAAACCATTCTGAGTACAGAATACCTGCTTACAAAGCAAAATTGTTCATGCACTTTAACACTCTGCAAGTTAGTGCAAACTCCAGAATATTCCAGTTTACTGGGTTTTTTTAAAGCATACAAAGTATTGCAGATTCAGTTGCAAGCAGTGAGCTATTTCACATAGACATAAATGACAGGGAGCCTTTTATTCCAAC
The DNA here is from genome assembly GCA_030060385.1 of Muscicapa striata striata. Taxonomy (NCBI): domain Eukaryota; kingdom Metazoa; phylum Chordata; class Aves; order Passeriformes; family Muscicapidae; genus Muscicapa; species Muscicapa striata. The sequence continues at coordinate 437,324 of JAREIS010000051.1, read as the reverse complement.
TACTGCATCTGGATTCCAGCCAATCTCTCAATGAAACGTATAATTGGATAAATGTAGGTTATGGCATTAGTAGCATTCAAGTGCCTCTATTCTATTTGAAAAGGAAACAGTTTTTCTGACCTTTAAATCTCACTACAAATAAAGGAGCAATTATTTCTCAATAAGTGCATCTGTTGAAAATTAAATTAAATTAAAGGAAAAAATCAGTTACTATTTTCCCTAGCTTTCATAAACCCTCCTAACTTGTCAGCTTCCTGAGGATCTGCCAAACCACCTTGTCTTGTGTCTTTCCTTCACATTGTGAGACTCCCAGAGGTGAGGCTCTCCATAAGTGGGGGAGGAAACACGCTTGGAAGTGTAAACTCTGGCAAATTTTTCATGTAAAAAGCAAGAGAGAGGGGATCTTTTCCAAAGCTGTGCTTAGAAAGCCTTTTCAAGAGGCATAACAAAAAGGTGCATTCTCATATTATTTGCTGAAATTTTATCCAGCAAGCAGGGGGTTTTAATAAAGTATAAAAATTCTTGTAGCTACTGACATCACAGAATTTGAGCTTCAAACAACTGCCTCTCACTTATCCATCTCTGATGTGGAGGTGAAAAGGCACCCTTTCCAGCACATGAATTTACTGGCATACTTTTTCTCATTTCTAGACTAGTCCTTGTTACTCTGATGACATGTTCAAGCAGCCCTTTCCTCTCTGATCCATGCAGCAGATAATTTCTGCACAGCCTGTTTTCACTCTGCGCTCAGCATGCCACTGGCTCTGCAGGAGTTCTGCTCGGGAAGTGAGAAGGAAAGCATGCACTACAGATCCACTAAGCAGACACCAGCCCATGTCTGTCTTGCAAAAAGGCATTAGGCTGAGGATTTTTGTCGGGGGTTTTCTTTTTTTTTAATGATGAAACTGAAAGTTTTTTCACCCCTTGGTAGAACTACTTTCATTTAAACTTGAATTCTGGACATAGAAGAACAATTTCACTCATTTTATTGCTGTCTAGATTCAATAAACTTTTTAATTTTCTTTTTTTTTTTTAATCAGGAAATTTAGTATGTCATTTCTCTTTGAAATGAAAATCCCTCAACCACTCTAAGTCTGCACAATAACTGTAAAGCTGGAGTGAACTTCTGAAACCATTACAGAATAAAATATCCAACTCAAATGTGGGGTAGTATATTTTCTATATTATATATTCAATTAATACATACAATTTATATATGCATATATATACACACACACACATACACAATATTCACAAAAATTATTGAGCCACCTTAATTTTCCATTTTCAGAGGAAAATAATACCCAGTTTGTCATTTAAAAGGGCAAACCATGGCAGCATCCAAACCTACCCACTGGAGCACTGGCTGCCACAAACACCTGCACTGTACGTGTATCACTGAGGGGACTCTGTGACAAAGACAGAATGATTTGGTCATGTGTACTGCTCAGCAATGAGATGCAAGCACAGCAGAATCTTTTCTTCATGGCTATGTTGTTTTCACCAATATTAATTTTTTGGAACAAAGCATCTATCTGTGCTGTAAAATTATTGTGTGAAAAAATATAAGGAGAACAGCATAAATTTACATGCACACAGGAAACTTCTTGTTCCTCAAACATCTCAAAGCCCAAAAATCAGAAGGATAACTTTAAAAAACAGACTCCTGTGCTCTGCTATGTTTTGGATTAAAGGAGCTAGAGAGGGCAGTAAAGAAGTTAGTTACCAGAATCTTTTGCCAAATACAACTTATGCTGAATGAAGGTATGTATTTCAAAAAAACCTGTTTCCAAATCCCAAGTTAGGCTGAAAAAGAAAAGTAATTTAAATATCTTAATCATCAGTGCTGCATCACTCCCTGAGGAGAAGCTGCCACATTCCAGTGCAGCTGGAATTCAAGTGGCGGCCCCAGTCGAGGGGTTATTGCAGGTCACAACACAGAGTCACTGGAAAAACAAAGAAAAACCCATGAATCCTCCTGGGCTCAACTTTCTTTTTACCCTGGTACTGGTGATGTTTTAGCAGATGACCTTGTCACTATATTTTATATAATATCTCTGTTATTGTCCACCTCTCACCAGTACCATATTTTTCTAAATAATTTTATTTCCAACAGTTTTACTTAAAACCGAGAATACAAAAGGAAAGGAGGAATTAAATTGATATTTCACCTGTAACATCAAGCAAGAAATAAAATATTCCCAAACAACCTTTTGTTTAATATAATTCAGTAGAAACCAAGCACAGATAAATATTAAGTCACTAATTTTTTACAGTCTATGAGCTTTGGGTACTGACCCAACACACCTCTGGAATAGCAAGCATGAGTGCTAGGTCCCTGTGGTTTGCAGTGACTACAGCTGGTGCAGGGTGCTCAGCACTTCCCAAGACTAAAAGTTAAGTTACAGACCTCCTGTTGGAATATACACTTCAAGCCAATGGCCATCCAAACTTACCTGCTTATCCCTGAAATACCAGATGCAAATAAAAAGTCCTGTGGCTTCAGGAATGTTGTCAGTCTTTGTTAGCAACAGCAATCCTTCCTTGAGGGTGCTAGCAAAAGCTTTTTTATAGCAAGAAGAGATTCAAGATAGGAAAATAAAACAGGAAAATTAAGAATTATTTAGTATTTTTCTTAAAGATCTCTAGATTTAGATTATACATGCAATCTTTAAACATAACTTATATTTCCTCAAAAACTTCCCAACACAGCTTTTGAGAAGGTCTCTATAAAACACAAGTTCCATGTGAAAATAACTGGACTGTGGAAAGATTACAGCCAGCAGACAGTCCGAAATTAATATCATACAGACACAGGAAATACTCTTAAAAACACTTGTCAGCATTGCTTTAATTATATTTATGCTAACAAAATTATGACACAGGCTTAATATTTTTACTGTAACAAATACATGTAGGGAAGATTTGAAAAGTTCCATGAAATGTGCTTACAGAAATCCTATGCAGAACATCTACTATCCAAAGATTTGTTATTGCTGTTGAAGAACAAGTAAAAATATCAGAAAGTAAAAAAAAAGAAATAGTAATTGCTTGTTGCGAATAAAATGTCCCATTTAGATTTTTAACTAAAAGCAAGTTGATTAGATTCTGATCTCTGTTATATCCACACAAAAACAACTTCCCCAGCAGTGTGCATCCACTCCTACTGGAAACTCTGTAAACGAGATTAAAATCTGGGCCAATATGTGCATTAATTTAAACATTCATATTAGATCAAGTAAACCCTATGCAATAACAGCCCATGTATAGTAGTTACAATTAACTGTAGTTAATAATCTATCCATACATCTTCTCTTGGTGAGTGTTAAACAACTACAGGCATAGGATCTGAGAAATAATTTCTTCTTTTAGGTCAAGTCACATGAGAGCTTGTCAGTGGGATAAATCTGTTGAATCTTCTTTGCTAGAGTCTCTCTCCCCACTTAAAAAAATTAAAAATAAGAATTTTTTTAAATAATGTTTTCTTATTCTGACATTGCAGCACATGAAATGGAAAACTCACCATCAGCTGAGTAAATAAGGCAAAAATCAGGAAAAAATATTAGTTAAAAACTAGACAATCAAAAACCTGTAATGAATTGTTACTCTCCTCTCAAACCCAAACCAGCTGCATTACCCACCCCCCATCACTATGAGGTTTCACAATCCAGTAGGTGCTAGGGCAAACTTCTGAATGCCTCCACTTTTACTCCCACCAAGCCTTCATCAGGGGCTGCCATCCTTCTCCATTTAACTACATTTCTTAACTAGAAGATATGAATGTTTGCTGTGTGGTTACCATTCTCCCAGACAAGAATCAGGCAGACCTGAGCAGACCAGTGCTAATTCTGATCCAGCAGAGCACTTGTGCAATTCCAGCCTTACACCAAACCAGGGGTCCAGCCAACAGACAGCCCCAGGGCAAAAAACTGAGTAATGGGATGCTTCACTGAGTCAGGACTGAGTCAGGCAGGCTGCAAGCTCCTGCAAACTGCACTGAGATAACAGAGGCCAAGATTCAGATAACTTTATGAAATGGCTAGACTGTGTGTGTGTTTGTGAGTGAAGAAAAATTAAATTATTACATACATATTTCACACCCTCTCTAATACAGCCCCATCAGTAAACACTAAACTTTACAAGTTTGGTTGTTTTTTCATTTGGCTTGTTTTTTTAACAAAGACACACATCAGACACACAGCTACACAAGATCTGTGTACATTTCTTTATTAGTGTCCTGGTTTGAAGGACAGGTGTCTGCCAATAAAGGCAGAAGCTTTTTTATGAAATGCAGAATGTAAATCCCCTCCCTCCAAAATATTACAATTTTGAAATTAAGGGGCTCTCAGGCAAAGATATGGGAATTAGGAATAACAGTTCTTTGCTAGGAAAATTAAAATAGAAGTACAGTATTACAAAGAACAATCCCAACCCTGACAAGAGTCAGAATACAATCTGACACCCCATCAGTCAGGGTGTTGGCAGCAGTCCCATTAAATGGTGACTGCAGTCCTCCTGCAGTAGCAGATGTGGTTCAGCTGGAGCAGTGCTCCTGTAGAAGGTGCAGTTTTCCTCTGAATGGCCAGGGATGATGTGGAAAGGTCCGGCTTTCCTCTGGAATCCAGTGGAAAGAAGGTATCTTGGTGTCCAAAATCTCAGTTTTTATCCAGGTAGGAGAGGCTTGGTTCCTTCCCCTGGCTGCAGCATCTCCCAGTGGGATGATGTAATTTTATCAGTTATACAATGGGACTTAATGGGCCAGCAGCAGATGATATCTTTCTGGAGGGAGGATGGGTTGTGGAAAAGATAAAGATGATTGCCCTACCTGGTCTTAAAGATGGCCCATTAGCAGATACTGTGTGCCACAGAGATAAGGAATCACTGCCCCACCCAGCTGCAACAGGTGGTGATAGAATACACATTTCTGGCCACATCCTGTATTGCAACCCAACACAATTAGGCAGAACACTCCCAGGAAATTTAATGAAATGTGAGAGTTTATTTTGAAATCAAACTGCAACAATATATGATAATGACAATAATAATTACCTCTAAAGAAAAAATAAACTCATGAACATTTTCAATTATGATAATTTAATCCTATCAGGTTGCTTGATATGATATTGTATCAGTGTAATAACACTGATAGAGGTTTAGCTACACTTACAGAAAACAGTTGTGCAGAGAAGCATAGAGTTGCTCTCGCCTCAAATTTCTGTGTTCATTTGATCTGCAAAAAAGAAAAGAAAAAGGTGCTGAGGTGCTGTAAGCACAACATTATTTGCAAGAAGAAAACATAATGGTTTGTGATACAGCTTCTGCTGTATCAAAATAGAGCTGGAAATAATTATTTTTTGCTCATAAAATTATGAGATATAACAGCCTCCTCATATCTGCATGTGGGCAAGTCTGAATTCTGTTAACCTCAGTAAACATCATCTACGTTTACATGCATATGAGCTGGCTATAGATTAGTGCTTCTTTCAAGAAACAGGAATTATTTATCTTTGAAGGCACATGAGTTTCCTTTATATATATATATATATATATATATATGCATTATGCTAATAATTATGCTTTACTTAAAATATATGTACTTTAATGTATTACCGTAAATCTATATCACAGAATACAGTACCATGAGGAATGCAATTGTGAAATTGTGCCAAACCAGTTTCAGACTATTTTATTTGCTTAACTATCACTACAAAGAATTTAAACTACATGTAGAGTGGGCAAGAAAATCAAATTACTTACAGAAGATTATGCATACATATTTAAATGTCCTTTAGAATTAAGACAATAACAAAACTCAATTATGTAAATATCTCTTACAAATGAAAATAATACCTGACACTTCTCATACCTTCATCTGCAGATGTATTTGCCTTAAACTGAATTGAACTTGGATCTCCATTTCTCAATACAATTAGCACATTTAATCATGTCTGAACTAACACGCAAATTATCTACAGAATACGTTAAGCAAATTTACAAATTTGATAAATAACACACCCTTTGGCCTATGTCCAGGACTAATTACTTCAGACAAACTGAGTCACCTTTGTAGGAAACCAATTAATTAGCTTCTTAGTAAAAAAAATGAAAAAAAAAAATCAGGTACTGAAAATTCAGAATACTTTCCCTCTCAAAAAAAGAACTGGTAAGCAAAAACATCATAAAACCGAGATGCTTATTAACCTTACAGCTTTGAGTTCTACATGATTAAACATTAATCATACTCTGTTTCAGTCACTATTGAAAACAGATAATCAAAACACCCCATTATATTACTCTGACACAGATGAATAATACTCAAAGGTATTTAAATCATTATGTGATAAATGTCAACACATCACCTTGTAGACTTCTACAATGAGATGTGCCACACAGAAACTCACTTAATAGTGAAAATCTCCTTCCACTCTTGTGCAATAAAATTACCTCACAGTGACTGTATCTACAGTTACCTGCTCACTTCACTACCCAGGGGTCACAATGCATGGTTCTTTCCTTGATTTAACACATCCCCTCTTAAAACACACTCATAATGGGAGCTGGGGCTAGGTCACATTTGGCTCTAGTCTGAACAGATGTAGCACGGTCAAAGGAGAATTTAAACTTGAGTGAAGGCAGCAAGTTACTGAGGTTTTCTCACTGCTGGTTGCCACAGAAGCCTGGTGGTGTAGCATGCAATCATGGTACTCCTGCATGAGCTCAGGCAGCTCCTGGCAGAGGTGATCTCCGTGGTGTTCCCCACGGCCACCACGGCCACCCCGCTCTCCTCTGGGCACACCAACCACTCTCTTCCCTCGCTCTGCTCCTCTGACACCTGCAGCTATATGAAGAGCAAAGACAGCTTGTGGAGGGAGCTGATAAGTAACCTAACAGGAAAAAAAAGCACTGAAACCACCCGACCTTTTCTACAGGTACTATTTCTATTCTCTTCATGTGGCAGCTATCGCTTAAATCTCTTTGGGGAAAATAGTGCAGGTAAGTATGAATATCGACTTTGTCTGGAAGTGTAAAAACAATAATAACAAGACTTCCTGCTTTCTGACAGGCAGAATTGCTTTAAAAAAACATTAACATTCCCCTCACTGCAGAAAGATTAAGTACAAAGAATGAAAGTGTTGTGATCGTTATTATGGAATTAAAATATAGCAGAGGGATATTAGAATGCTCTTCTAAATTACTGATGTATATGAAAAAAAGAGTTTCTCTAAATCCAGAACAGATTACCAATATAACAAAGATCAACTGACAAACATAACAAAAGGTATTGACTTCTTGTAAGAGTAGATTGTAGCACTCTAATCACAAACTTCATACTGTCAAAACTTTTATGAAAAAAATGAAAGGTTTACCTGCCTAAAATCTGGCTTATTTGAACAGTTGGCCTTCCAGGAAGAGAACTAGTCTTAGGTTAAAAATCCAAATATAGATTTAGATAACAATATCATTATATAATTACATATAAGTAAAAAAGTAATTCATAGAAATTGTTCAGTATCATTAATTCTGGTATCTTATGTGCATAAATTTGAACTCCCTAAAAGCAGTTTATAATCTTTAATATAGCCAGGACATGTTTGTTTTTATATGACCGAGTCTACCTTATTAAAAACTTGCATAAAACACATGGATTTTCATGTGAATTTTTTAGCAGCTACTGCGAGAATATTTTCTCTCCACAGAACAGTGAACATGACTTTGTACTCCCAAAAAGGTAATCCATATGTGTTTTCAACACTGTTTTCCAGTTGACAGAATTAATCAACATCAGTGAGATATTTCATAAAACTCCTAGTCAATTATTTTAGGGTAAGAATTTCAATAAACATTCTGTTATTTTGTGCGTATTACTTTTGGCACAGTTTTATGTTTTCTGAAAGAAATACTTGTCCCCCCATAATAACCAGTGTGTATTGGTGCATACCTTTGGTGAGAACCTGCTTAGGTTTTTTCATTATAATCAAAAGCCTATTCTAAAGGGTTGTTAAGAGTCTCACCTCCTTTGGTTTGCACTGGTATGCTGAGAATGTCAGCCTCTGTGGATGGCTCATTGTTCATGCTGATGCAATATAATGGTTCACCCAAGAAAGAAGGTTTCTTCAATCTTTTTGTGTTGAGTGCTCTTGACATAAAGTAACCTTCAGTAATACCCTTATCTTCCATCTTCTGTAAACCTTCTAGGTCATCAGGTTCCTCTGTTTGGGCCAGTGAATCCTTTGATAAGTGACTACGAGCCAATGCTTTGCTGATATAGTAGCCAGGGATTTTGCTCTCTGCATTAACACACAAGCTTTTGTCTTCTAGTCCAGCCTTTTCCTGAGCCATTAACATCCCTACAATATGGTCTTCAACTAACATTTTGGAAAGAGTAGATGTGGAGTGAAGAGTGGAATCTTGACTTGTGTAGCAAGGGGGACTTAATCCAAAAGAAAGAGATTCCTGAGACTGTGGCATGGTAACGTTACTTATTGTTCTCTGAGGCTGCATACATTCTTCCAGAAGGGTCTTAAGCTGCTCTTCAGAGAGACTCGTTTGTTCTTCAGTCTGAAAAAAAAAAAAGAGAATTTCTTCTGTCAAAATGTAATTAATGAAAAGCAGTGCCATAAAACAGCTTGAGAGATACTCTGGCAGAATCCTTAAACAAATATCAATGTTTTTCGATTCAAACAGAATTTAAATATACATTTCCACAATCACAAAATTTATGCAGCATCCTCACTAGGTTCTAGATAGATTCTGTGATGAAAGTTAGGAAAGAAGTCTGATGTCCACAAAGCACTGAGAGGCCTATGATTTTGCATAGTCTTCCTTGAGATCTGACTGGTTTGTAATTACCAGAGCATGCACTTTTTCATATTTCTTGGCTTGCTGTGAATACATACAGACATACACACAGACACACACACTCTCTCTTTAAGATTTTTGTTATTGAAAGCAAAGTAGCTAAAAGGCTGTTGGGGCAATGCAGCTGATGTTAGAAATGGTTTTGGACAGCACCAGCCCACAAAGAATGGCACATACTGAAATATCCCCAGCAGGAATATTTTGTAATATTCTCAGGGTAGAAATGCCATAGTCTCTCTCAACCATGTGACACAAAGCACATCAGTTACCTACCATGGCAAGCATGACCCATGGCATGTGACAGAAGAAAGCTCCTGTCCTGGTTTTAAAGGACAATTTTAGTGCTCCCCTCAAGCTTGTAGATGTATCATTTCAATCAATTCCTTATTCAGAGACTGGCACACTCCTATCATTTATATCACATAGATCTCCTTTATTGAACATTCCTTAAATTTGATATTAAAGATAATGATTGATATTAGCTGGTTATGGTGAAAAATAGCAAAGGAAATTTTGCTTAAAGAGGTTAGCAATAGGGAGCAACTTCCAGCTTTTACAATGTTAATGCTCCTGAAAACAGAGTAGCACAATATTCCCTGACAATTTAAAGATTATAATGATAAGGACAAGACTATTTTTAGATATGCATAATACATTTACCCATTAAATAGGAGCTATAGAAGATATCATAATATATATATATATAAATGTTGGAAATGCAATGCAACATTTATTAGAGAAAAATGCTCTCTACAGTCAAAATCTCAGTTTTACCCAACCTCCAAGACACAAAGGATGAGCTGACACACTAATGAACCCTTAGGCTACAGTAATTTATATAAAACAATTTTTTTTTTCATTGTGTGACAACTTCTACAGTTAATTTATTTTACATTGTACTAAGAGGACGGAGCTACTGTCCTTTCAGAGGAGAGATCAATATCTGATGTTTAGCTGATATTTTTTTTCCCTGAAGGTCTCTAAACCAACTACAGGAGTCATTTAATCCTGTCTGCTATATATGACATGACTTGGTTACAGCCAAGGTACCACAGGGCCTATGGAAACACCTGAAAACTGATTATTCACGTTCAACAACGGGGACAGTTTTCAGTCAGGAAGGAAAGAATATTTGTTTGAAAAATTTGTGGCTATTAAAAATTACAAGATGACTCTAGCAGGTGAACAAGAATGGCATTTTAAGTTACCTTCAGACACCATTCTGTCCTTGCATATTCAAACATTAATAATGGCTAATAATCACAGCTACAGACCAACTACTGTACAGTTCAAGCACTAACTGATGTGCATAAACTCAGCACTGTAGAGTTATTTAACCCAGCAGTCTTTTCCTGAAGATATCTATTTCCTTCCCAAAGATTTTCCAAGTTTCTTTCCTACACATAAAACAGAAGGCAACTGCATGAAAAAAAAAGGAAAAAGAGCAATGAGAGACTATCATTATGGGTACAGATCTTCATTTAGATGAACACATAATCAGGTAATTATATTGAGATTCAAGTAATCTTGGTACTAGTCTATGTATTTTTGATAATATTAACTGAAAATAAATCACAAGCTTAAGTGCTTACATAGAAAACATGCAAAATATTACATATTCAAACTTAAAATTTGTCTTCTAAATTTCAAAGTCTTCTAAAGTCTTCTAAATTTTAATCCTAGTGCAGAATGCACTCACTGATGAAAAATGACCCAGGGGAAAAAAAATTAGTAGCAAAACACTATGATGAATCAAAAATGAAACATGAAATTTTTCAAATTTTCACTTATAATCTAAACCACTAGCCCACGTTGAAGTCCTTTAATTTCTTGAAGAAGTATTTTAATTTGCAGGACAGCATTTGTTTCCAAGCAGTGATTATCAGAATGGACTCACTGTAAGAAACAAGATGCATTCACACAGGACATAAGAGACCACTACTGGAAGCACAGCTGCATCGAGGGTATATCCACAGAGCAGATTATGCTGTGTAAACATAACTATATTTGTAACACAGAAGATCCTCACATCTGGAAACCCACATAGATTCCCACATGGAAATGAGTGTGTGGCTCTACACAAACATATTTCAAAACTCTTTGCCAAGATAATTTGGAGCTAATTTTATGTTAATGACAGGGCAGTTCACTCACTAAAGAAAGGAATTATGTATATGAAGCAAATGAATCATCAGTGCAAAATTTACATTGTGAGAAAGATTATCTTGTCCTGCCTTTCTTTGGTCCTTTTATTTCCCCTATCCCCATTCCACTTATCTGCAGTCCATTTTCCCTCATCCAAATTTTTTTTTTTTTTTTTTTTTTTTTTTTTTTTCAGGAAGATCATATGGCTTGTATTCATAGATTTCCTTGATTATTACCAGAGGGGGAAGATTTAGAGCCTAAGGCATATGGGGTGTGAAATGAATATAAGAACTACAGAATTAAAAAGTTTGGGAACTAGTGGGCTTGTTTTTCTCCAGAGTGGTAGGCCTGCAGCCAAAGCAGACAGTGTAAAACATTTCTTTGTTCCTTCATTTTTCTTTCTCTCTTTTTCTGTCTTTGGATTTTTTGTAAGACGTGCATGTAAAGATAAGGAAAGTATTTAATAAACCTCTCCAAAAATTACATTTTTAAATACTAAAAGCACACAGTTATTTTCTTTTACCAAACTCAAGAGATGACTATAGGCTTAAGGAAAAATACACAGTGGAAGAGAAGATAAATAGCCATCAGTCATCCACTCAGCAGCCAGGAATTTACATTGAAATGAAAGCAGAAAGGCTGCTGTCAAAATCAGGAAACAGAGTTTAGGGAAACACCATAGGGAAAGACATCTCAGCAAAAAAGGCAGTGCATTTGCACCCAAATGAGCATTTGAACTCATGGCATTGCATAATACAACAACTGTATTAGGAGTCTGCAGAGTATATATTTGCATACATCAGAAGCAATCCAGTCACAACCAACTGTAATAGTTCAGAGCCATGACCTGGAATCAGTAACACAGTCCTAGGGAGACACTGGATTCTACATCTCCCAAGCTTTCACTCCCCTCATTGTAAATAATTTACAACTCCTATAGAGAATAAATACTTCAAGACATTTCTTTAAAAATACAAGGACATAAAATGAGTGTCATTCAAAATGCAGAAACAACCCACTAGACAAGGGAAAATGAGGTATCAGGTCTGGTTCCCATTAAAAACTAGAAAACCTTTTAATTGTTCTGGCTAATTTTTAATAGGACACTGAGTCCTATTCATTTCCTAGGCTTTTTTACCGTTAATGATCCAAAAAACTAATTCCTAGCCAGGAGTTTAGGAGCCTGCTAATGACCTTTACTGTTTATGTGTGGTTAGCTTTTCACACACTTGTGGCCCTCCTCTGACTGAAGATTTCTTGTTCCTTGCTGAATTCCTCCGTGACAGGAGTCTATAGAGAAAACCTTACTGCATGTGGTAGGAATGCAAACTTGTACTTCACTGTGGACAGCCCTGCTGTGACTACAAGTTTTCAAGTTCAAATCTTTAGGCTTTCTTTCTATATCCATACAGTAACAAAAACAGACTAACACTGAAAGCCTTTATCAGATTTTACCATAGGGAGAAAGCTAACATGTCAGGATTATTTCTAATTACAGTAAATAATCAAAAAATGACAGACAGTAAATGAGTAGGCACTACAAAGTCAGGATATTTAAGGACTCATGTAGCTGCACATGTATAAACATGGAAATTTTGTTACTTAGTCTGAAAATGCTACAATCAATAGTTCTCATGATACTTTGTTGGAAATAATTTACTTTGATGCTTAATTTGCTGACATTTTTTACTGATGTGTGAGACTACAACAGCCAATTCTAAGGTAATTGCTTTCTTCCTGATAAAACTGCTCCATTTTAGAGAATACTGATCTATCGAGACAAAGTTCATATTTTTGACTGATCAGCCCAGGAATTTTTGTAAGTTTTAGTTATTCAGTAACTTATTGACAGTTTCTCAAACAGCTCTATTCTGCTTTGAAAAGGCAACCCTTGTCTTCTATCTCCACATCACTCAACTCAATGTGCACCATCAACTCCAAGGTCTCACCTTTCTGCATCACACCCAAGCATCATGTATATGCTGCATACAAACCACACACATCATGTCATTGTGGAAGAGCTTCTTATAATTTCCAGAAATGCTGAAAGCCTAAAGTTCTTTTGCACCACAGAAGTCAGTTTGGTGTCTGTAACTTGTGAACTGATTTAAATTAATGTAATAAGTCCATTGTGAATTAACCCCAGCAGGTAGCTAAGCACCACACAGATGCTGCTTACTGCTCATCCCCTCACCCCAGTGGGGAAGGATAAGAGGAAAGGAAGAGCAAAACAAGGAAAGGAAAGGAAGAACAAAAGCAATAAAACCTGTGGATCAAGATAAAAATTGTTTAATAAATAAAGAGAGAAAAAGATAACAAAACAAATAATGCAAAGGCAGTCACTCAGCATCTCCTAAGGGTAGACCAACACCCAGGCAGTTCTGAGCAAACAGTGGTTACCTTTGTAGAACCCTCTCTTTTCCCTTTTTATTACTGTGCACAAGGTTATATGCATTGGCATGGAATATCTCTTTGGTTAGTTTGGGTCATCTGTCTCAATCCCAGCCTGCTGCACATCCTCAATCCACTCACTGAGAGGGCAGACTGAGAACCAGAGAAGGCCCTGATGCTGTGCAAATGCTGTTCAGCAATAGCTAAATGGCACTTTTTGGTCACAAATCCAAAACACAGCACCCTATAGGCTGCTAAGAAAACATTAACATCCCAGCCCAACCCAGTACAGAGACCCACACATCTGCTTTCACAAAGAAATTAAGTGTTCAGCATGTCATTTTACTGCTCCTAGTGGTTGCTTGTTTGTTTTACAAACACTACATTAAGAGAAAAAGCTTCATGAATGTCAGAGAAAAAAAGTTAATCTTTCCTCTGTACAGCTGCTTCAGAAGGGTTAGTTCAGAATGTAATGACAGAAAATATTAAAGGGAGTAGACCAGAAACACAGTCATAACTCAATGAGCATGTTTTTGGAGAGGCCAGTAATGTGTATGGATTTGACAATCTTAAAAACTGAGGCTGAAAGCTGAATAATGGATTCAGAAATTAAGAGCTATTTACAATCATGATTTACCATCTGGTGGTTCTGTGCATATGTCCAGTGGGCTTGGGGACTTCTGCAGTGTTTCAGCAATGACATGTATCTTCAAAAATGAACAGGATCCCTAAGCCATAGGAGAAAATCTCCTGCTTCTGTGTTTCCCTCCTTTTGCTGTATTTCCTTCTGTTAGTTAAATTTTCCCTTCTCTTATATTTTCCACTGTTTCTGTTTGTGTAAGGGCAAAATGAAAAGATCTACTAGTCAATTTTTGGTAGCTGCTGCTGCTGTGACCCAAACTGCAGAAAGGACAGAAGTATCTTGGCAAAAAACCAGAAGCACCAGACAAAAAGAGGAGGAGATCGTTGGGCATCTGGTAACATCACTGTCTGAAAAGAAAATTCAACTTGTAATATGAGCATCAGAACCTCAACATCAAAGGGATTATCAGCCTTGTGGAATAATATAAAATCTCCACTACAGAAAAATATTTAAGAATTTTAGAAGAGAAAACAAACTTCATTAAGAACTTGAAGGGAAAAAAAAACCTAGAATTTTTTTCCTTCTTTCTCTGACAAAGATAAATTTTAACAGAAATCAAAAGGAGACGTGAGTTTGTACAATTTTGATCTTATTTAAAGTAGCAAAGTAGGTGAAAACTGTGGAGACAAGACAAGATAATTGCAACAGTTTTTTAAAGGTAGGCTATAGGTTATACAGGTAAAAACAAATAAATCAGTTTTGCCTCCAAGAACTTTCTCATAAACATGCCTATTTTAGTCCTTACAAAGAGGTGCAACACTTGTTTTAATTTTACCTTTCTCAAAAATATCAAGTCAATAACTTGTGGCTTGAATGTGCCAATAAAGGAATAGTGTGTTTCATCAGCTATGCCACACTCTGTAAACTTTAGAAAGAGAAAGCAACTGGTTTCTAGAGTAACACAAGTTGGAGAGGGGAAAAAAAAAAAGGAAGCTAAAAGATCTTTTGCAATTATTTACTTTTCATGTGACACTATAGACACTAAGCTATATTGCTCACAGCTGCGGAGTTTATATGGTACTATACAAAGATATAATTAAGAAGTTGGCAAGTGGGATGGCTGTAATTGGGAATTATTTCTTGAAACCCTATGGAAATAATTCTATCATTTTTAAAGACCCAGAAAGTAGTATTTCCGAATTGCTACAAGTTGTACATTTTATCTGAACTTTCAATTTTAACTTTATTTCATGGTAGTACAGGTTGCATAGCATTCTCTAGATGCTTACATATTACCAAGTTCTCACCCATGGGCACTAAAATCAAAATTTGTATGTCCTCACCAAGTTTTAAGGAGGTAACTTTAGAAAACAGAACCTGAAAATGTTATGCAGGCCTAAAGTTTCTAATATTTCTGTCAGGCATATATTATAATAAAAAATAAGTATTCTTCAACTAACTGGAAATTACTCTGCATCATCATTTTCCTCAGTTGAGAATATATGGCTTTGAAGCTCTGTTTTCATTATCTGAACCAATAGGGTATTTTCCACATTTAGAACCTAAGCAGTATTGGATTCAATCTAAACAGTTAAAATATCAACTATAACTCATTAAAATATGTATTTCTATTAGCATGATGGCTTTTTCTGTAATTTTGGAGTTAATACAATATAAGACTTATGCATCATGTACCATTCTCCCTAAGGTCCAAACACTGGTTGCATAGCATATTTGACTTTTACATATACTGTAAAACAAAAATTTTCTTTAGTGAAGTTTCAATATTGTCCTGTTACTCAATTTTAGTCCAGCTTCCATCATTAGCAGCAGGGCACAAATTACAAGCAGAAATTACCAAAGGAAGCAATTTTATTCAGCATCATTAATTGAACAAAAGAACTAAAATTCTAAATAAATATAGTGTCAATTGTATAATTAAATGTGCATTGAGTATGTTTTCCCAGCTAGGACAAAGAGATACTGACTTGATGTAAAGAGCCTATTTAACTGGATATCCTGTCACTAAACAGTAAGAGTTGAGTGTTCCTTAATAATGTAATTTCAAAGTTTAAGAATTTTAAAAGCTGCATAAATCATGATGTAAATCTCCCTTCATTTAAATTCTAAACTATGACAAAATTCTCCAATTTAAGTCACTTTGAATTTGAAAATCCATCTACTGTGTTTGTAGATAGGAAAAAATCTAAGTATTTTTCCATATATGAGTCACTTTAAAAATTTTCATTTCTAAAATCTTTCTCAGCAAATGGATAGCCCCCTGTTTACAGAGCACTTGATTTCATACTGTTTCAAGAGTTCTTAAATCAGAAGCAGGCTGGTTTTAACTAAACACACTGACGGTGTGTGAAAACATAAGACACAAATGCCTGAACTGGTATTTACAATCCATTACTCAGACTCTCATCTTCTAGCCTCTACTGAAGAAGTAGAAGTTCTGCAATCTAAACCATTTAGCATTCAGAACCAGTTTTCTAAACATCCCATTTTGTGTTTTTAACTGTTTGTTATTAAGCATTTAACAGATTTCATTCCATAGAAATCTCTTCCTTGAATATTAAGTTGTGGCTTTAATTTTCAGCTAAGCCAGTAGAGTAGACAAGAATGCCTTGATGTGGTTGCAGCTGTTTTCTGTTACAAACCTTTTTTTTTTTTCATATTGGCTTAATATTGTTTTCCAAAAAATAGTGCAGCATAATGGGATCACCCTCACATACAGCATTTTTAAAAATGCAATGAGCTATCCAGAGATTTTAAGAATACTTACAGGCCTGCAGTCTACACGAGGAACAGAAAATGTTCAAGAACAGAAATGTTCAAGGCCAGGTTGGATGTGGCTCTGAGCACCCTGGTCTAGTGGAAGGTGTCCCTAGATACAGCAGAGCAGTTGGAATTAGATGAGGTTCAAATCCCTTTCAACCCAAATCATTCTGCCTTTCTATAATTCTATGAAAACAGAGAAACCACAAACATATGATCTGGGTGACCTATGCAATTAAGAGTACTTTAGTCTTACTAAATATGGAAAGGACTGGCCCAAGGAGCAGCAGGCCATGAAGACTCATCTAAAGCAACTACAGACAGACTTCAGACTTGATTTTCTTATACTCTTTAGAGATATCTTTTAAAGTGACTCTAAAAAAAACAGCAATAGCAACAGGCACCTCTAAATATTGACTTTTTCTAAATAACATATTAATGTATATGGCTAGCCTGACCTGCAGTACATATTTTGAAGGTGTAAATATTCTCTTCTGATAGCAGAAGCATTATATGAAGGAAGGTCTGCTATATGTAGAATAGGAAAATACAGAAACCCACAGAGTTCTCCATTGAAGTAATATAGGTAGGGTACAATCTCAGTTTTCCAAGTTAAGATACAACAAAGTCTCTTTTATGAATGGAGTTTTCTTACAGAGTTTTTGACATCCTCTCTTTGTTTCACATTCACACCACCTAAATCAAGAGCCAAGTGCTAATGTCAGCTGTAGTTCCCCAAGGTTGTCCCAGGCAGCAGACACTATCACCGGGAATTGTAATCCAACCCAGCTAAAATTTAAAGACAAAACATTTAGAATTTTGCTTACTAATTACTGTTTTAAAATTGAAGCCTTTCTGACAACACATTTAAAAGGCTACTCAGTCTAAAGAGAATAAATGGAAAGAAGTAGAAATCAATATTAAAAAAGAAAAATGTCAAGTCACAGAAAAAGCAATAAAATATACTACTTCTCAGAAACTTGCTGTGAAGAAATAGGTTAAAATAGAATTGCAAATCTATTATCTAGATTTAAATAACAAAACCTACACTGTGTCACACTCGTTCAGCATTTCATTGTCCTGCTCCTACAAGCTTAATATAACACATGTACAGTATTGCCAAATATTGGCAAATGCAAGAATTCAAACACTGAGAGATAGCATACCTTGCCAAAAAATATCAGGTCTAGTACAATTGAAACTATAATTTTTTTTTGTTTTGATCTTTTAATTGTTCTAAAGAAAGGCTTGGGTTTGTCTCTTTTTTTATAAGGAGAAAAGATTCTGGTGCAGTTATGGTACTGCTAAAATCCTAAGCGTTAACAGTATCAAAAATTACACAACTAATGAGGAAAAAAAAAGAGAAGTTGTCAATCTTTGTAGCTGTGAATTGAAAATAGGGAATCCTACCTCACAGTCTGAGGACTATGAAGTCTCTTTAAAAAAAGAAAAAATCAAGCTCTCATTCATTGCTTCTGAAATGTTTCTGCACTTTTCAACTCATGGCATGGATAATTATATCCATAAAGGAAGATCCAATCTAAAATCTAAGAAACTGTCACTGTCTTTAAGAGAAAGATCCCTGTACATAAGCATAGATAAGTGAGTAAAGGTATGGATAGCTGGGCCACATCTCTGTATCTGCTTGTGAGAGTTCTGTTCAGCTCTGTTTGGTGAGCCTGCCACCACACCAAGTGCAAAGTTTCTGCAAGTTGTAGCTGTGCTTGTCATGTGGGCGTATATTTTATGGAGCGCTGAAATAACATTTTTTTTAAAGAAAGAGAATAATACGAAGCTTTTTCTTTGCTTAAGAATGGAAGGGTATTTTGAAATGAGGTAACTGCATCTGGCTCTTCTATTTCCATTCAAAAGGAAAACCCAAAAGCCTTTAGGAAGAATGTGATGAACAATATTGCCCCAGGCAAAACATTTTATTTGGAGTTTCAAGCCTTCCTGCACTCGTTCTTGATTTTGGATAGGGAGCAGGGCACAAACCTTTCAGAAAGTATAAGAACAGGAGTTAAAGCTTGAAACATTCAAATATATATTACCAGAAAATTCTTATTTACCACATAACAGTAACATTAAAAAAGCTGAGACTCAGATAATACGAGTGCTAATCTATTGTTTCCACTTGATGTTTGACAGCTGTTTTTATGAAGACACATAAAAAAGCAAAATTATAACATTATTTCTTTTTTTTTCCTAATTACAAAAGGAACTGCACAGAAAGTCTAGGTGTTAAAGTAAACTTCAGTTTTGATTATTTATTAAAACACACTTTTTCCTCAGGCTTCTCTAACAAAGTAAATGTGAAACAGTACTAATGTCTACATTCCTGCTGGCATGATAAATTTTAATTATTATTATAACCAAAACCCAAGTATTTTATGTCTTTGTCAAACTAGAAACAGCATAAGCATTTTAAGAACAGGTAAGAGAGCAAATCTGTTTTTTTCTTCTGAGGCAATGAGGAAAAACCTCAGCTACTTTCTGCCATTAACTTTATAATAGTTTTCAGTTCCCTAGGCCTTAGCAATAAAAACTACTTTCAGCATCTTTGGTTGTTCTTTTCCTCATGTCCTGTAGCAAGGATAACTGAAAAAAAACACACGCATTCCAAGTGTTGCAGTTCCTTATTGTTATTATCCTGGTTCATCAAAAGCACAGGCATCTGCACACAGATAAAAAGCAAGAAACCCTTTACTCAGCTTAGAGAGAGAGGCAGTAAGTTGGTTTGGCAAAGGAAGCCACAGACCAAAAGGTGCAACACATTGCTGTAGAACACTTTTCCCTGGTAAATCCATGCCTGGTAGATAAGAGATGGCTGCATGTCTGTAACTAGAAGCAACAATGGCATCCAACAGGTCACACAATCACACTGGGCAGGTTCCTGTATTTCTTCCTCATCACCAAGGAGCATGCCACAAGCCAAGTGACAGAGGTACAGGATACCAGCCAAAACAGCATATACTACATATGAGCATACCAGCTTTCCTGCACCAGGCACAAAAAATAATTACACTCATGTAGAATGCTTCATAGTAAAAAGACTCATGGTTTAAAAAATAATGTCTCGATGATAGGAGAATATTTTGGTGTTTGAATTTTTCAACCATTTTCTGCAGAATGTGCTCATATGTAAAATGCAATTCAAAACAGCTGAGTAAATATTGATTCTAAGAAATTTTGGTTTTAGAGAAATTAAAAC
Organism: Muscicapa striata striata; assembly: GCA_030060385.1. Lineage (NCBI taxonomy): Eukaryota > Metazoa > Chordata > Aves > Passeriformes > Muscicapidae > Muscicapa > Muscicapa striata. Next base: position 417,354 of record JAREIS010000051.1, on the reverse strand, counting down.
AAGTCTAGAAACAACAAACAAATTACAAAAATGTTAAATGATACAGCTGCATGTAACTGAGAAAAAAGTTAATATTTTGCAGTTTGAAATGTATACTTGCAATAGAAATAGCTAAAATATATTTTTAAATTAAGCGTGTGACAATTCCATTTATATTCAATGATGTACACCACAGCACAAAAATGAAAAAAAAGCACAATACTCCCCCTAGTAAAAGACATGAAAGCACCAAAAGGCTAATGTTTTTCAAAAGAAAGTTATGTAAATTTATGATGCATTTGGGATACAGGTAACTCTGCTGAAGCTGGAGTCTGTCTTTTGCCCATAACGTCAAAGTTCACATGTCACTCATAACATCTGAAAGATTAATTTACAAAAAGTCTGTGTGATCACATTACAAGGTCAATGGCTTAAACACAAAGCACTGTGCACCCCAGTTGCTTGGAACTTTCTTTACTGCACATTGGAATGTTTTTGCCCAGTTGCTTTGGTAAAAAAGAACAACCAAAGTTCACAGCTGTGTTTCTGATGAATTAATGATGACATTGTTGGTTTTAGAGGACACTATACCACTCTCAGTTATGTGGAATCAGAGCTACCAAATCACCAGGCAGTGACAGTCAAGTGTTTTATGTGCTTCTTCCAGGCAGTTAGGAGAAACCTACTTAATAATTAGGCTAATTCAGATAGAGAGTTCCTATTAAAAAACACTGAGAAAAGAACTGATCATATTTTTGAAACAAATCATAGGAGCTTAAGGGGAATGACAAATATTTAAAAATCTTAACTTCTTTAACCAAGGACACTCACTGCTTAGGTGAACATGATTTTCCATTAGGCTTATTAAAATTTCAAACTTTTAGAAGACTTACAGTATAGATGAGCAAATTATTCAAACGAAATGCACCAAGTGTCAGATTGAAAAACAGTTTATATATCAAACTAAGTATAACATATGTTCATAGAAAAATATACATCTCTGAAAACACATAGAGCAGCTGCAGTTTCCAGCACTGTTATGCTGCATATAAGAGGCAATAAAAGGAAATTAGAAGAGACAGAAGTTCCATATATCTAATATTTTTACACTAATGGCAAAAATAAAAACATATATAAACATCTAACCTGTTGCTTCATACATGAAAGTGTATGTAAATATCAAGGTTGGATACAGCTACAATCTGGAAGGATGATGCTGTGTATTAGTATAGCCTTTACAATGTGACTACATGCATACCAGCCTAGCTGGCACAATTTGAGAGTTATATTTAATTCCTAAAATGAATGAGTTTTAATTAAGAAAGACACATAAGGAATTTGAGCCACCCAATTATATTGTATCCTTTCCAGAGACATCAGAAATTCATTCCTTCTGGAATTTTAAGAATGAATTGTTGTGGATCTCACTGGTCTGCCTGGCAGGAGACACCATTCGCTTGTTCTTGCCTTATGGAATCTATTCACACATGTATCCCCTTACTGTACTAAGCACCACTTCATACAGGAATTATTTAAATGCACTTGATGCATTTGACACAGTCTATGTTTTATTTTATACATTATTGGAAGAATAGTCTTTACATGGGTGAGTCATCTGTAGCTTTATGTGAGCCAGTTTAATACTGGCTACTGGGAGTTACAGGCTGTCAGGCACCATAGTGAAAAGCCATAAAATGGAATATGGAGAAAATAACAAGGCAAGGGACATGACATAAGCACTTTTGTATTTTATCCTAAAGTGACTCTTGGGAAAGGGGATTAAGGCACTTCAGTCTCCTGCTCAGAGCTGGAAGTGCTAAGCACAGTGTCACAACATCTTGCACCTTTTTAGGCACACTCTCTTTGGCTTGGCTTTCTCCACATGACAGAGCAGTTTCATTGACAGCCATAAACAGGAGTGCACTGAATCTAGTCTACAGCATTCTGTCAAGGATGGAAAGGTTTCTCTTAGAAGACCACACTTTTTGGTTTGAAACAGTGGGCTTACAAAGAACTAAATTTAGCTCTCCATTGCCAAGTGAATGTTTCAACCATGACATAAATTGAGTAATTAGAAGAGCTCTTCCTTGTTTGAAAAGAAAACGTTTTAAAAGTGCCCAGCTTTACCAAATTCCTCTAGGTTTTAGATCTTAAGAAGACAAAGGCACCTGACTGGAGCCCACATAAAAATAACCAGACTACAGAAAGGGTAAGTCCACAGACGTTTGGGTTCTGAGTTTGGTTTTTTTTTCCTCTTATAAGTTAGCCTTAGGCTGTTCCCAGCTCAGTAAACTGGCTGCTCTAAATATTATTCTAAACCCACATAATCCTCACCCTGAATGGCAGAGAAAGCCCAGGAATTAACATACATTCACTCAATACAGTTTTAACTGACTTGCCCAAGGTGGGAGGGCAGAATGTGCTAAGCCACTGTACCTACCTGTCTTTCACGATGTTCCTAGGATAGAAATTCACATCTTGTTGAAAAATAAAAAAGAAAGGCTCAGTGATGAAAAGGAATCAATGATTTGAGTCTCTCTCTCTCTCTCTCTCGATTTATATCTCTGAATGTGGATGAGGTAAGGGTATGCAAGTATGTATATACATACCCACTATGCACCATAATGAGTTAATTAAATCATTTACTGGCTTATTCACAAAACCAGAAATATAAGGATGGGCACAGGAAAAGGCTGCAAATGAAATCAGTACAAAATAATAAAGTATTAAAAATAAATTAGTAAGTGAAATGAATGTGTAGAATGCAAATTCCTAATCAGCAGTACGGAATTAAAGAATTTTGTAAAATCCCAATATTTGACTCTAGGACATGCCAAAAAAAAAAAAAAAAAAATCTGGATCACTGTATATTCCAAAACCACAAACCAGACCCATATGCTCATGAAACAAACCATATGGGAAAAAAAATCTTTTAAAAATATTCAGGAATATTTTTAACAAGATTCATCAAAGAATTCTAATGATTTCTATAATGAGAAACTTAAGATTTATTCTTCTCATGACACAGGAAAAAAGTTCATGCTGAAATCTTTAAAAGGCTGCTCTGGGAAAAAAAGAAAACAAACAAGAAGTGGTGGATATTTGGTAATAAAAACAAATATAATGAGATAAGAAATAAAAGGAGGACAGCTTGCTTTCTCCAAATGAGGCCTCTTTATGACAGATAAGCAGTACTAGGTTGCGAGCTTTACCAGGAGGGAATCTTCTGGCTTTTGGACAGCTGTGAGGGGTGAGTACTGTATTGCCCATGTAAAAAGGAGAATAGTGTGACAAAGAGGAGTGAAAGCCTTGCCAGGCTCCCCGTGCTCATCTACAGCTACAATAAAGTCATGTCTGTCTGAAGTTAGAGCACTGCAGAAAAGGCGCCAACAGATCAGAGACAAGAACAGTTGTGCAGTCAAGGAACTAATGATACATCTTATTCAAACTCTCATCCTAATACAAAAGTGAGCCTGATCCTAAATTTAAGAAACACCTGTGGCTGTTCTGAAGCTGCTGCAAAGTAAACCAGAGTAGTTTAACCTGCTAAATTTCAACTGCTACTAGAAGTTCTATAGACAGTTTCTATCATGAAGGAAATAAAGACCAAAGAGATACTGTACCCATAAAAGGATATTTTCACTTACAATCCGATTTCTATTCCTGGTTTTACTATATAATATTTTCTGTTCAGCCACTTACTGTATCTTGCTTTAATTTATTTGAAAAAAAATTACGATCGAAGGGACAAAATGGTTCAGTCAAAAGCTTGACTGGAGAACTCTAAATTCCTTGAATAAAATATATATATGATGCACAAAAGAATACTAATATGGGCAAACTGTGCAATATTGTATATGCTGAAAATGAGAAATCAGACCTACAAATCTTACAGAACAATGCTGTTGTTTTGACCATACCAGTGGTTACAAAACTTGTATGAACAAGTGAGCAAAAAAAAAAAAAAATAGAATTTGAGAAAAGTAAGCACAAAAAAGAGTCCAACAATGAAGAGAAAATTGCATTCTATATTTCTTCTGAAATTAGACACAGCATGACATCTCAAGTGAATAAATTTTACATTATTTGAACAGTTAAGCAAATTATTTTATTGACAACCATGTAACAGTAAGATTACTATAAAATGTTGGAGGGAGGAAAACATTGACGAGCAGAACTAAAAACAAGAGGTGACATACTTCAGAAAACTGAAGGAATGTTTAATTCGACCTCCTCAATTATTACTGCCTTCATTACATATTTCATGCAATTTAGGACCATACTCTTATACTACCATTTTCTCTTCACTTACCTCACACAAAGAAAAATAACATAAGCATAAAGTCTATGGTCTATTCATCAGCACACATCTTCTAATCTCTGCTTATGCATTGACACAGACTGTAATCATGCCTGATTTATTAGTGCAGTTCAGTGACTCTTTTATCGCTATTTAATCCTGACTGCTATATATCCCACAATTGCCAACTATCTACACAGCACCTATTGCACAGCATGTCTGGCACTATAAAAGTAATGAACTGTAATTAAAATTACAGCATTACTAAGCATACTAAAAACTTTGCTAAAGATGAGTGACAAAATAGCTTTCTGAAGGTGATTAGCTTGGACATTCTACAGCACTACCTGATAAGAACATTACATTTCAAGCATATGAACATTTCAGACAATAGCAAATATCACAAGTTAAAGCCAAGGCATACTCATATGCTCTTTGCACCTGCATATTTCCTCTCATATAACTACAAGGAGTTTGAGTAAAGCCACAGACAATATCCAGATGTGAGATTATCTGATGCATCTTGTAAGAGTACCAAAGAACTCACAGTCTACAGAAGGTAAAGGGCAAATAAATTTAAAAAAAACTTTTCCTTTTTAATTTTGGCTTGTTCAAAGGGTTGCTCAGGGGCAAGGTGCTTCAAAACCTCTTCAGGGTGGTCCACTGTAGTTTAATTCTCCTTGGCATCTACATATAAGAGAAATTCTTGTAAAACAGTATTATATACTTGTTTGTATTTCCCTGCTTCAGAGGATTTTCTTCCTGTAAATCACAAGACCTTTAGAGTTCATCTACATCCTCTAGCACCTTTACCCAGGGCATGTTCCAAAAACAAGATAAATATATCTAAATAAAATTCCACTTTTTAAATTTTCAGACATGTACCTTAACCCAGTCTTCCAAAAGTCAAGGACTACTATCATGTAATTTGTAGCTATAGCACGTGAAGCATGGTATTCACATGCATGGTAACCAAAAACCTCAATTATGCTTTTAATGGATTTCCTCATTTCTTCATAAACATTAAGATCACTGTTTTTTTCTGGTTTTGTTCAGTATGAAACAGTCAACCAATTCAGTATGTCCAATAAAATAATTAAAAAGAAATAGAAAAATAATTTGGTTGAAAGAAGCTAGTATGAGTAGGTATCAAATACTTAGATTTCTTCAAAGACACACACTCATTTTTTCAAATAAATATAGAATCACAGGATCATATCATAATTGAGGTTGGAAAGGACCTCGAGAGATTGCATAGTCCAAACACTCTGCTTAAAGCAGAATCAACTAGAGTAGGTTGATCAGGCTGTGTCCAGTCGGGTTCCAACTCTCTTTGGGGATAAAGACTCCACAATCTCTTAGTCACCTGTACAAGTGTTTTGGGGTTTTTCACCCCTTATGCTTAAAGGGAACATCTTGTATTCCAGTTTGTACCCATCTCTTTTTTTTCTGAAGGCAAAGATATGAAAATAATGCTTATGAAGCATGATTTGTGAGCTAGTTTCCACCAATAACATTCTGAGTCTAGTTAAACTTCAATAACCCTGAAATACTTACAAAGGAGTGTCTGAAAAACATCCACACAATGCCAGGAATTTAATACTCTTAACCAACACAAGATTTTAACGCTCTTTCTTAGAAAACTCAAACAATATGTGCCACCACTAATAAGTACAAGGAATACTCTCTATCTCACATTTCATCTTCTAATACCAAGTTAATTAACTTTCCTTTAACAGTCTTGGTAAATCATCATAACAGTTTAACAACACATTGTTCATGGACACCATATTCTGGACTTGCTAAAGTCATTATTTACTTGATGGTTCTAAAAAAGCTAAAATCATCAGCCAGTTGCTGGGTTTCATATGATGGCTAACAACACAAAGATTCAAAAAAAACCCAGAACAAACATGAAAGAATGGATGAAATTCATATGAGTTTTACACTGGACTTTATTGTCAAGTCAAACATTTACCAAGAATTTTTTAGTATACAACTGTTCTTTGTCAAATATATAAAATAAAATTTTGAGTCTAAAGCTGTGCATGGATTGCCACCCAGTATGATGGCTGCTGTTTGTGAAACCATACATAAACTACCTTGAGAACAGCTATTAGAAGGAAAACTGTGGCAATAGAGAACTCAGTGTAGGCTAGCTATCATAGAAGCTGCTCCTGATCTCCAGAGAGCATGTGCAGTCCAAGGTGAATCCATTCTAATGACGGCTCCAGTATGAGCACCACTGCCACCATCATATTCCTGATGTTTACTGAGAGGTGGCAGAGGGTGATACATTCAGTACTTGTATTCCTAATTTCCTACAGAAATTGCACACTTCTGCTTTATCTCTCCACTCTTTTGGGACAAGGAGTCCTCTCTGCCAGTCTTGCTGATCACTACTCTCTAATATACTTTTTTCCCATATTGTTTTAGGATCAGCTGATTCACCAAGCACTTTCTTTGCTAAATATCATATCTGTTTCTACAGCATATAGGCAAGACCCACAACCTCTTCCAGTTCACAGGGTTTCTTTCTTCAACCACAAAGAGCAAGCCTCAGATTGCAAGTCAGGAAAAACTCCAGAGTTTTTTAGTATGAGAGTCTAGACATACAACATTTGCACATAAAACTAAATTGATGCTTGCTATATCCTATCACGAAATCCAAGTGAATCACAGAGCTCACAAAGATTATTTTAGTTTCAGTCTTGGCTAAAAACTCTTACTTTATTCATGAAACTATAAATTAATACAAATAATCAACTTCTTCATTGTCCCTTTTGCTTTTCTTCCTATCTCTTTTTTCAATTACAAAAATTTTACAAAAATGAAGAGTTTGCTTCACCAATTACTAAGTCTATGAGTTTTCTATGACAATGAGAAATTTACTAGATGTACCTTAGCAGACCAACAATTGGATTTAAAATTGGATTTAATGATTGGGGAAATACTCTCCAGAGTTACATTTTTTCCTAAGTGATTCATTCTGTAAGAATAAGGTGTTCACATTATGAAAGCAATTCCAGGTCTCAGGGTAAGTTAATACTGCATAACCTGAGATGCAAATCATTTTTAACTTTTATTGAGGCTTCATGACTGCTTGAAGAATCAAATCCATACTTAATGCCTTCAAATGAACATAATTAAAAACGGGATAAAAGACAAAATGTAACAAAGAAAACATTTATTTGGCATGTAACAGTGTTATATACACTGTTAATATATAACAAAAAATAAATTACACTACACAGTACATGTTGATCCTCTTTTCATGACTGAATGCTTATTTCAATTTTCTTTACTAACTGGGGATGTTTTACAGGCATTTCACAGACGACTGTTACTGGACTGCCTTCAGATGAAACATAGCTTGTATTCAGCATTTCACAGGTACAGATGTATTGATAATATAGGGAAACTGCACCCTCCCCACAACATCTTATTCAACATATCCACTCCAGGTCCTGCAATAACCAATTCTTTTGAGGACTGCAGTTTCCCTATTACTGCTGTCTGTCACTGCATCTGTCTCTTTTATGCAATTCTGTGACATCTCCTCTTGCCTAAATAGAAAAAAAGACATTTTGAAAAGAAACATGGAAAATCACCTAGAAGAGACTATGAAAAATACCCTATTCCAACCCCTCTAGAAATATTTAACTATCCTCATGTCATTTCAAATTCAGCTTTTGTTTAATCTCTTTCCACAACCGTAGTGGATATAGGTTACTTTAAAAAACAAGCTATTTATTCTTTTTTAAATATCTAATCTGTTTTTTTGGTTTTGTTTTTTTTTTTTGTTCTTCAAATGAAGCACAATTTCTCTTTCGTCTTTTCACTATGGAACCATTTCCTTCATTCCACTTTGCAGAAGTGCATCCTTGAAGACTGCTACCACATCTTCCCAAGAGTTCTCTCATTCATTCCTACTCAGCCAGATCTTTCCACATTGATGTAGGTATTTTCTAGGTCTGTGATCTAGGCATCCAGACATGGTTTGATGCTCTCCTTTGCTCTCTCACCAAATAGTCCACTGCTCTTTTACTAAGGTTTGCATGACAGAATATGGGATTCTAACTGAAACCTAACACAGAAATCTGCACAGAACAGAAATATATCATTTTTATACATCACAATATGATGGTTTATAGTTCAGGATCTACCATCAACCTGAGAAACTTTCTGCCTAAACAGGTATTGTCCCTTGTATTTGTGCTGTTATTTCTAATCACAGCACCTTGATGAATTGCATCCTAACTATTTTTGGACCATTTTTATACTATACTCTTTTTTAAGATACTGACATATCTGTCAGCTTCATGCTGTCAAAAAATTAATAAGCATATTGTTCATTTCAATTTCCAGGTCATATGAAAATTCAAAATAAAAATGAGCCAGGGAAAAATCCTGTCACAGTCATGCTTCACTAACTTTTCCACAATGAACATTTAATATTTCTCACCTGCACAAATCAATGCACATTGATTTGAACTCAACTTCAATCTACTGCTTCTATCTAAATTGCCTCTGATATACTGGCATAGGAAGAAGTCCTTTTCGTGATACTATTTTTCTTGACAAATCTGTTTGCTGTTTCATCCTTGTTACTTTTTCCTTATTTTTAAAAGATAAGCACTTTTTTTCCCCATTTGCAGTGTCTCAGTAATCACTCTTGTGGCCATTTTTAATTTTGACTAAGAATATTTCTGAGATTTCTTCTCGCAGTGATTTAAGTCTGATGAAGTCCATGAACCAGATAATTTGAAAACAATCTGTGCAGAGAATCTATCCTACTTTTGGGGGAATTTTTTGCTATGGATAGAGATGCTAGTTCACTGATATTAGAAATAGTAAGGTCAGCATTTGCATACAATTTTTTTAACAAAGTGTGATGTAAAAAAAAAAAAAATTAAATTAAGAACTTTGCCCCTAGCATGACTTAAAACAGGTTTGGTCCTCCTTTTAGTAGAAGGATTTTCTAACATACAATGTTTTTTCTTTGACATGCTTTGCTCATTTAGGGCCTATTAACCTTAGCCTTTGTGAAATTCTTTTTCTAACCTGATATTTTTCATTTATATTTATCCTTATTACCTTACGAATGTGAGATTATTTTCCCTTTTCATACACTTAGTGTGTTTGAAATCAAGAAATTAGTTCCAAGCCTTCTTTTGCAACTGGATTACCTTCACTTCTGACCTTTCACTTTTAAAAGGGGTTTGAAAGTTGGGGGGCGGGTGGGGGGGAGGTGTGTTGTTTTTTAAAAAGCCCTCCTTTCAGTCCTTATTCCCTTGAGAAGTTTAGTCCTATTAGTTCTCAGTCTGCTTCTTGACATCCACTGTTTCTATTTTGTTTTCTTTACTAAACATTGTGAGTACCATCATTTCATTGTCACATCAATCAAGTTGCCATTCATTTTGCCATTTCCAGCATGTTTCCCACTATTTAAAACTACATCTATAGAAACTTTCCAGCAAGTTGCTTTCATTTTCCTTCTAAAGAAAGAAAAACCAAGACTATGACATTACTCAAAAGGAAAAAAGTCACCAGTGAATGCTTGTTAAACTTACTCTATTATACCTTTCTCAAAGGATATCTGGGTAATTAAACATTTTGTCACACCACCAAACCCTAGACTGCTTTGTTAACTGCTTACAAAATTCTGCATACACTTATTCTGTGGTGATCTGTTCATTTTTACTTCATCTTATTTTCCCTTCAGGCCTTATAATTTATTCAATGACTCTAGATTCCTCTGAGTTTTGATACATATGCTTTTCTCTTTTGATTCTTTTACCTGACTTGGAGAAGGCTATACTCCATTTATAGCACCCCATCTCTTGGTTGCCCTTCCTTGGGCACACTGCAGCACCTCAATGTCCCTCCTGAATTGAAGCCCAGAACTGGACACAGCACTCAAGGTGTGTCCTCACCAGGGCTGAGTGAGAGAATCTTTTCCCTGCTATTGATGGCAACACTATTTCTGATACAGGCCAGAATGCTGCTGGCATTCTTGGCCACCTGGGCATATGCTAGAGTATGTTCAGCTGGCTGTTGACCAACATTCCCAGATTCTTTTCCACTGGGCAGCTTTCCAGCCACTCTTCCCCCAGCCTGCAACACTGCATGGGTTATTGTGGCCAAACTGCAGGACCTGGCACTTGGTTCTGTTGAACCTCATGATGTTGGTCTCAGCCCATCTGTTCCTCTGCAGAGAACTACTACCCTCCAATAGATCAATACTTCAACTCAATTTGGTGTCATCTGCAGATGTGCTAACAGTAGACTCAATCCCCTCATCCAGACCATCAGTAAAGATATTAAACAGGTCTGGACCCAACACTGTTCTTAGGGTGCACCACTGGGGACTGATCCCCAGCTGGATGCAGCATAACTCACCACCACTCTGGGCCTGACTGTTCTTAACCCAGCAAAGAGTGCTCCTGTCCAAGCCATGGGCTGCCAGCTTTTCCAGGAGAAGGCTGTGGGACACAGTGCCAAAGGCTTTACTGAAATCAGATAGGCTACATCCACAGCCCTTCCCTCATCCACCAGGGAGTCACCTGGTCACAAAAGGAGATCAAGTTGATCAGGCAGAACCTGCCTTTCCTAAACCCCTGCTGGCTGGGTCTGATCCCTTGGTTGTCCTGTATTTGCTGTGTGATCACACTCAACACGACCTGCTCCACAGCCTTGTTGGGCACCAATCTTGCATGCTATAAAAGCAGAACCAGATTCCACTCAGAATTTGTACAAGAGAGATCTAATTAACTTCTATTTCACAACTCAGGTGGCTTTTTTAATTAAAAAGCCCTACTTTCCTCCTGTCCTACAGACATATGGGGGTCTATAGCACAACCAGCCTCATCAGGAATTAGATCTAAAACTGGGAGGTTTAACAACTGCGGTAGAGGATCCCTTAGCACTTAGAGCATATAGGTTTTAAATTTACCACCTAAAGTGCCCAAATATTCTTTCTCTTTGAATTCTTCCCATATTTTCCGCTGGAAGAGATATTTGCCCTCATTTCCTGCAACCAAGCTGTTACTGTGCTTTATTAAAACAACTGTGCTATAACCCTGCTAACATCTGTGAAGGGTTACATTTACTGGCTGGTATGGATTTTTCCTTAAATGTCATAAGCAACAGCAAAAGTGATTTTAAAGTGCCAGGCATTAAGCCTAAGCAACATAGAGGTCAGTAAGGCTTATGAGTATTAAAAAATTGAAAGGAGGGGGTAAATCTTTATATTTAAAACATGTTGATAAACATACAGATGCAGCAATGTGAGGAAAGCCAGTCCTATATAACTTGGCTCCCATTTGCTAGATATGTTTTCACCTTCATAATGCTCCAGGCTGATGCTCACTAGCTGGTCAACTAGCAAGTTTTACTTGAGTTTAAATAAAGAAGGAGTTGATCACAATTGGAGAATGCCCACTACAGATTTTAAATACCTGTACAGTCCTTCATGTTTCTAAAAAGCACTGGCAGAGCCTTGCAGCATTCCTCAGCAACTACTTATTAAGAGATGGACAAGCATCCAAACACAAAGCTTTTTCTTTTCAAAACACAAAATATCCACCACAGTGGACTAACATCGTGTAAACACATCTTTTCCCCTTCATTTAAGATACAGATATTTAGAATAATAATTATTATTATTTCTGTGAGAAGGGCAATAATTTCATGCGAAGAAATCCCAACTTCAGTCAACATGCTGAAATGAAGCAACACATTTCACATATATGCAAGTTTGTCCTCAAAAAGAAAGGAAATTTGCCCAAATTTGAAGAAGCAATAATCCATATAATGGCTAGTAAAAGAAATAGTAGCAGATAATGCGCTCATTGTTTATAAATACAAAAACATGATGGAAATTAGGATAAATACTATTAAACAACACAATATTAAGTAATCATATGGAGCCTCTGCTCCCGTAAATACTGTCCAAGATGCTGTTGGCCTGCTCTGCTGCCAAGGCACATTGCTGATTGCTGGCTCCAGTGCAGCTAGACCCCCCCATCCACCAGGAACCCCAGGCACCTTTCAGTGGAACTGCTTCCCAGCCTGTAGGTCCCCAGAACTGTTGCCAGTTCCTCTTTCCCAGGTGAAGGGCTTGGCTTTTACCCTTGTTGAATTTCATAAAGTTTCTGTTGGCCCATTCTCCCAGCTTGCTGAAGTTTCTCTGCACAGCAGCCCTGCTCTCAAGTGTACTGAGCTGAGTTGCATCATTCTCTCTGCCTCCCCCCAATCTGGTACCACCTTCAAACTTGAACAAGAACACTTTTTATATTGTACTTTATAAACAACTCTGTAAACATGCTGCCCATTTTCATCTTATTCTATGGAAAACATTACCCAAGCTACAAATCCCATGACTAAGTAAAATCTCAAGAAATCATCCATATCCCCTTCCATCTTCAGTCAGTAGCTAAAGTATGTTTAATTTTTCAAAGTGATGGGATTTTATGCACTAATCAAAGCTTTGAATCCAGCTTAAACCAACTTTGAATATTACAACAAAAGAACCTGAAGTTACATGCCTCCTCTGACTGGCTGGATTTCTGCCATTCATGCCTACTATACAACACAATACAATTAATTGATGTCACAGTGGAAGAATTTTCCTCCCCTGGAGTCACATATTCTAGAGACACAAGCATTCAGGACAAATACCAAATTCAGTACCCAATTACATGCTCATGGCAATAAAGACTGAAGAGCACAAGAAAAAATACAGCTATATTAATAATCATAGTGGTACTCCAAATACAAAAATATTTCTCTGTCGTTCACACTCTCAACGCTTCCTCACAATATGAGCTTAGAAGGGACAATGGATCAACTCTTTCTCATTGAAGGGAACTTGAGCAGAAATAACAATGTGTGGTGCATTGAGAGCAATAATGCAAGAAACAACAGGGGTTGAAGGATTAAAAACAGTTTGAATTTAGACAACAAAGAAACAGACAAAGATACCAAAACAATAGCTTTACTTTTTTTTATATATATATAATATTTCTTAAAGCATTATTCAGTGATCCACTGTGCACTACTTAAATTCTTATTTCAGTATAAAGAAAAGAATCTCATCAGGGTAGGTATTGTGATGTAGAATTCAACACAGCACTGTTAAAAGACATCGTCTATTCATCTCTGCCACCTGGTTATGAATCCAATCTTACTTATGGCAACTAAAAGCTTCCTGAATTTAAAAGCTTTACATACTTTCCCTAGTAGAGGAAAAAAGTGCTTCTAAGAAGGTACTGAGAGTAGGGAAAAAAATTTCCCATTCTACCTTCTTCTCTTCAACAAAAGGGATTAATATGCTCCCCTCTATTTTCTTGACAAAGAGTAGTTTCTACAGTGACTAAAAATCAGAAATTACTTGCAGGAGACATAAAACAGAGGAAACACACAGGAGTTAAAGAAGGAAGCTACATAAACTAAAAGAGAAAACACAAAGCATGAGGCAGCAAAAATGACAGAAAGATTTTGTAGGAAATGAAGGGATGAGTGGATTGAAATGATCCTAATGGTTCGACACCTGAAAAGGCGGCATCTCTATTATAGGGAAAACAGGGAAATCAAGGAAGAGGAAAACAATATGATACCAGAAAAGCCAAACAGAAATTCATGTGGGAAATACAACATAACCAAAATTTGAGGAAAAATAATCAAGTAAAAATGACAATTTTCTGCTTTACCAAAACAGTTGATTTGCCTCAAAATTCTGTCAAGAGCAATGAATCAGCTGCACCTCCAAACATTTTATCAACTGCCCTGCTGCACTACCACTTGAAATCACTAGGGGAAAAAAGCACACACAAAACCACCCTGAACTAAAAAGGCAACTCATGCTAAAAACAAACAGCAAAACTCAAATTTTCAGACAACAGTAAGAGTGCTGAATGTTCCCTCAACAGTTCAGCTCCTCCAAATAAATGCTTTGAGCCTCTTGTTACTGGTGTAGTCTACTTAGAAAAGGAAATAATATTACAAGTGGGTAGAGATGTATTTGTATTCCCTTTCACTCTGGCTATGGTTTTTATAATGGTTTTAACATGATAAAGTTATATTTTATATGCAGAGTCAGTAGTATAACTATGTTTGCTATTTCTTCTTTTATGGCACATTGTTTCCGAGATGACTTCCCATCACAACATCCTCATAGACATTTCATACTTATAATGACTCCTAAAATGTTCAGTGAGAGTGTGTCCTCAGCCATAAAGAACTTGTCAAAGGGAAATGTGCTGGATTGCTTGCAGTTTCCCCACTCACTATGACAGCATTCTCTCCAGAAGTCTTGTCTTTTATTTAAGGTAACCTAAAAACACTCCTATTCCTGGACTTAAAGCACATTAATTTACTGAGTACAATTTATGGACATGGTAATATACTCATTGTTTAAAGGCAGAAATAAAATACTTCCTTGAAATAGTCTAAAAAGCCAAACCCCAAAATCTATGGAAGCAATAAAAAGATGACAAATTAAATGACAAAAAAGGAGGCAAACTGGTAAACATGCAGGTACCCATGTTCTGATCTGTGTACAGGGGTCTAAATGACTCCATCAGTCCCAACAGAGTCATCATTATCAACTGCACAAAGAAACAGGCCAAGAAACCAAGTATTTTAACCCTATACAATGAGATTTATAAAACCTAATTAGGAGACTGAATTCCAACTATTTATGCATGATGTCTGTCCTTTCATTATTCAAAAAAAATCACCAGTCCCTGAAATATGATTTCTCCCTTTGAAACAGTGCATACATCTCACTGCTACTTCTTCAGAGGCATGAAGTGTTTGACTTTAGACATACAGTTGTCACAACTTAAATATTGTTCTCCCATACTACTACTCTGGATGTTTGTAAAAATTACTTTTCCCAACATAAAAAAAACAAAAACAAAAACCAAACCAAAACAAAAAAAAAACCCTGTTAATTCTATTTCCTAGAAATGTGGAATCTTTCCAAATACTAGATGCCCATAATAGATTAACACTGTGATTTCAACAACCAGACAGTTGTAGAAAAAAAAAGGTGAAGATTCTTGTACTTATCCAAATTCTAAGTTACTTTTGACAGTTTCCTTCTAATAAAAAAGAAAAAATATTTTATGAATTGTACATTTTTTGTCGTTTTGAAGAGTGGTCAACAAAACAACTTGCCAGTCATCTTTTTTTTTTTTTTTTTTTTCCTCTATTTGTCACAAACAAGCACTCAAATGTCTTTATGCAGGACTTTAAATTTAAAATTGGGTATCTGTTAACAAAAATGATGTTCAATTAAATGCTTTTAATGTTAGTAACATAGAGACTGGTCATATCTCTTCACCTGCCAACCCAAACATTTTATTGAAGAAGAAAATTAGGAGCTAATTTATTATAAAAATAACAATGATTTTCTAAAATCTTCAGATCTGGGGGTTGTACTGATAGTTACACATGTACAAACTATTACTATTACTGTTACATATAATAGTACATATTATTCAAAATCCATAGAAATAAAGAAAGTGTAATTGTTATTTTATCCCCACGTTCTGCTTCAAACTGAGTAATAGCTTGAGGTTCTTTTCATTTATTATTTCTAATGTCTTCCTCTTATTACAATACTTCTCAGAAACAAGGCTGATAACTAGGAAATAATTACAAAATGTTATCAATGAAAGAAATGTCAGGAATTTTTCTGAGTAAATACAAATTATCATCTTCTTAAAATAATGATAGATTTCCAGCCCATGAAAGAAGGTTATATATGCACTGCTTATCTGTATTACAGTTATGAATGAAAGTGAAGCAACATTTTGGTTCATTGCTGTTTTCAGAAGTGGCTGATGCTTAAGTCTTAAGAATAATGTATTTAAATTTCTTAATAATATATAAAACTGTATCTTTCAAGTTTCAGAGCATCTCCAGTTTCTGCTGTCATCATAAGGCAAACATATTCAATGATATGTTGCAATTTTATTTGCCCTATGTATTTAAACTTGGCAATGTCATAGGAAGTACACATGCATGTAAGAAATGCTTACAAACAGCAACATATAAATGGAATAAAAAATACCATTAATATGAACAATTGAAACATTTAAATCTATTACTTTTTTTTCCATTAAGAAACATATTTCTCCAACAAAATATTAAGCTACCTCTCTTGAAATTAATCCTGCAGCCAGATATACTCCTTATAGCTATGTAATTTAAGGAACAATATTAAGACTTAACAGTAAATCACCTTCAATATTTTGCATGCCTTTGGGTATTGAATTTTACATCTGAGGCTAGGAAAAAAAGACAACCGTCTTGCTATTACTCAGCAGGATACAGATTCCTTTTTGTAAGTGGAATTCCAGACATTCCGTCTGTTTCCCATAAAAGTAGAAAATAGTTGGTCTTTAAGTAGATCAGTTATAGTACATTTAAAGAGTTTAGGTAGAAACTACATCCAGCCAAAAATGCTATAGCAAAAAATTTTTATTCCTTTATACAAAATTCATGCATATGAACCATTGCTTAAACAATTACATGATTTACATACGAGAAGATTAATATTTCCTGACCAGTAAAGAGACAGATGCTTTTAAACAAGGTTTAAAACAAGGTTTTTAAAACCAATTCTACAAAATTATTAATTATGTGACAACTACCAAGGTGGAAAAAAGGAATATCTATTCTTTTTTTCTACTGGCTCTTCACAGCCAGCCATCTCAAGGTGTAATAGCTACCTTGCAATGTCTCATCTGGTCATGCAAAAAACTCCTTTTCACATGATTAGAGCTACGCATCTGATTTATTATGTGCACACAATGGGCACTTTCCTATTGTGAAAGCAAATCTCCATGTTACTATGGTAAAAGCAGCAACTAGATATGCAAAGAATAATTTGCATGAGAAAATGATCTGCACACAGCCTATGTGCACTATGCAGAGTTTACTGATGCTGCAGTGTTTTGAAAATTTGGCTCTAGTTTCTATGGCCTGACTTGGCAAGACAGCACCTAAGCAAGCATACACAACTGAATACACAAGTATAAACCTCATCTAACAATAATTTAAAGATCACAGAGAAGTCAAACTTCACAGATAGGACTATCATAAATTTTTCTGCCAACCATTTAGTGTAGCTGGAGGAAGTTCATAGTTGTTATTGCCATAAAGAAAATGCAAAAAAGTATTCCACTTACCAGGAAATTGCACTTTTATCCTAGAAGCATGCATTTTTGCTATGTTAAGAAATCTCTGAAATGGTCTTGACGTTTTGTTGAATTATTTTTTTAAATGGTCTCATAGGCATAGACCAGAATAATGAGTTATGTTACTTTTCTGCACTTTCATAATTTCCAGTAATGTAAATAAATACAGGAAAAATTAAACTATAGATATTTCTTTTAATTCACATTACAAGCATGGACCTGCAGGATCAGACCTTTATAATATGAATTTAGTACTGAATACAGATGGACAAGGGCATAAAATAATTAATAAGTAGACCCTTCTTTTTGTATTTGAACAGCCTTAAGCATGTACACCTAGTTATGATAAAGCCACTCAATTTACCCCTTCACAGTAAATGCAAGTATATAATTAAAACATCCCTGAAACTTCACCACCACAGAAGCACCTAAATACACAAATACTGACCACATATTTTAAACTGAACTACTATGTTGGTTGTGGAAAGGGAAAACAATTGAAAACAAAAGTGAGGAGATGGTTATGTCCAGAAATATCACGTCTTTCACATATGATATGAAAGAGAACTCAACAGTATGCCTCTGAGGTAAGACACTTTGAAATTCAATATGAACTCTTGACACTCAATCACCTTTACTGTTTAGTCTACTTGTCACACTAACAAAACCCTATTTAGAGCAAGGTTTCCCATTTTATTAAAGATTGTTGTGCAGGTATATGCCAATAAAGCATAATAATTAAAGGATGCCAAAAGCTAGAGATAAGCTACTGACATTTTGGACACTCTAAGCCAAACTACCACCCTGCTGTTATAAACAATAGTGTAAGAGTAACACATTTGTTATGTGTATATATTCTGTTTCACAGAAAATAAGCCTAAGACATTTCCTACTATTTCATTTTTTATATAAATGGTCCTGATAAATTCGTCAAAATGGAAAAATAAATTTGTAACTCAAGATGAAAACTATTTCTTACATTGTCTATATAGTAATATATAGTAATAGCTTTAATAGTTCTTTGACCAATATTCCCTTTTTCCAACAAACCTTGTAACCTAAGTTTTAATTCTGAGAAAATTAAGAGACACAAAACAGATACTGTACTGAGCTGAAGATGTCATTCATTGTGCTCTCTTGTACTGCTGTTCAGCCAAAGTACAATATTTTGAATGGTTAGTTCTTTTTTCTTACTGCTTTGCACAACATATGTATTATTTATGTTCAAACACTAAATACACCTTTTGACTTATCACAGTATTTTATTTTATTGATAACTTTACTAGTTAAAAAAAAAAGCAATTCACAATCAAAGAACAATGAAGGGGGAGAAGGATGTAGAGCACAAGCCCTACTTGGAGCTGCTGGGGAAGCTGGGCTTGTTTAGCCTGGAGAAAAGGAGACTCAGGGGGGACTTCATTGCTCCCTACAACTACCCAAAAGAAGACTGCAGGCAGATGGACATTCTCCCATGTAATGAGTGACAGGACAGAGGAAGTGGCCTCAAGTTGCACCAGAGGAGGATTAGATTGGATATTTCTTCACTGAAAGGGTGGTCAGGCATTGGAACAGGCTGCCCAGGGAAGTGGTTGAGTCATCATCCCTTGAATATTTAAATGAAGTGCATTGAGTGCAATGTGAGTATTTAAATGGTGTGGCACTTCAGGGACACGGTTTAGAGGCGGAGTTGGCAGTCCTGGATTGGACTCAATGACATTAAAGATCTTTTCTAACCTAAATGATTCTATGCAAACCTTCTTAGTCAAAACCATACTATGTATGGCAGAAAAACAATTTTTAAAAAATTATTTCAGAACTATGTATCCAATATTTTTTAGGTTACATGAAAATATTTGTGATGTTTAGATAAATGTTTTGAACAACTTGTACACTATCAGTTTACTACAGAAGACTGAGATACAAGACCACTGTTTCTATTATCACTAGTTTCCTATTCCAGAATTCTTTGTTAAGGCTACTGTGCTCAAACACAAAATATCTACAAAGAGAAAGATGTTTTAAAGAAAATTAATTCCATTTGGAATATTTTTCTTAAAGTATGTATTCTGCTCTTTCTCTGTCATATTACAAAAACATAACAAAGAATATGGCTCTTGAACATTGCTGATAAACTCTGTTCCAAAAGCCATAAATGTCATGGCTCATTAAACAATTGCCTAGTTTACCTGTAAAGACTATTATGCATGCATTTTCATATATAAATAAAATGTTCAAAAGAAACAATAATTCTGAATTACCAATTTATAGAGTTATACAAAAGCCTAAGAAGCAGCACAGTATCAGGCTATTTGCCCTCCTTGCAAATATATAGTCAGGATGATACTATTTTAAAATCTGTGCCACAGGTAATATATTCTGTTTGATTCATTCAAGATTTAGTACAGGAAATAAATGCTGAAGGAAATTACCACATAAATGACATTCCTTGAAACTAGATGGGCCTGAGAATGAGAGACTTCTTATTTTATCCAAGCTATAATGCTCATCCTGTACTCAAAATATAGAATAACAGTATTCTGCTCAAAACGAAAGGACATCTGTCTACTTTCTAGTTTTTCAGAAGGTAAACTAATAAAAATCAGTCTAACAGACTTTTCAATTTTAATAAAGGCAATCATGAACATAGATTATGACTAGCTTTAGCTTAGAATCTTAAACTGACTTAAGACTTGAGCAGACTCCTTAAACATTAAAAGCACAAACTAAGAAACTGCATGAGGCTTTTTAAAATGTTTTAGATAGCTTGACATCCAAGCACAAACAGCAATCACAGAGAGCACATGAATGCACATCTAGGGCTAAATGGATTTCATTTATTCGAAAGTCGCCTTTCTTGCAGTGTACACTTGTTTATATAATATCGAGTTTCTGAAGTGACTGGTCTTGACATGATTTAAGCATTTATATATATCTTATCTTAAAGAGATGCAATCATCTAATAGAATATGAATTAGCAGATTATTCAGGGGAAAAAATCTTAACTACCTAGAGAAAAATTTGACTTACAAATTAACTTATAGAAAGTAATCTCCCTCTCTGAATTTACCTGACACCTACCTAACTGCAGCTACAGTTAAAACCTTCAGAGCAGAGCAATTTGCATAAGCCACTTCATTTTCTGTACACAGGCATTCTGTGAAGGATCTGGCAGTATACAGAGTTTTAGATAGAGTTCCCCTTCTTAACAAAAAGAAACTCAAAAGGCTGAAGGAACACCAGTAATGTCAGTACTAGGAGAAATAGAGCATATTTTTAATTATTGTTTAATTATTTGAAGACTGCACTTTTGGGGCCCAAAGTAATACTTATTAGTCCATCAAGTTGAAATACATGTTGATTGTCTTCAGGCCTTTTGAACTAGACAGCTATTCAAGAATGATTTAGAGATTCATACAATCTCACTTCAAAACAAGTATACCTTTATTGTTTTTCCTTGTAGTTTCTTGCAATAATAGGTATTGCAAGGTATTGCTCTTTTCTTCAGAGCAGAAAGTATTTGCAATTTTCAGCTGTGGCTGACAACTGGCTGTGGCTGACAACTGGCTGCTATGCAGATAAAGCAAACTCATTGCAGGGGGCATTCATTTCACAAAACATTATTAATGATTAATTAGACTGTACTTTAAATGTTCTCTTATAGAGAATGCTGAGCTAGTTCAAGCCAGACAGATTGTTAAAATCACAAAATTCAAAATTTAGTTTGCTATACCATAAATCCCTCAAAAATGGGATTTTTCAGTCTTGTGCATTATATCTTCTTGCATTATATTACATTACTTTACTAGCTTTTACACTTCTCTAAAACTTCTCTTAAAGACATTAGGAGTTTTGTTGTAGCAAAGAGCTGAAAGTCATTCTCATCTTTACCTTGTTTAGTTTGTTTCCTTTTGTCCACATCACATTTGGACACCTTTGGAAGAAGAGTGTAGGCTTTATTCAGGCAACAATTTTTCCCTTTTGGTGAAAAAAACCACCTAGTAAAGCTTAATGATTCATGGAGATTAATTAAGGCAACTTGACTGTTCTCTCTAGCTTTCACCAGAAGATAAATAATATTTCTGCACGAGATTCTGGTATTCTGTACCAAACTACACATTAACACTACTTAATTTAACCTTACTTAAAATTCATATTTATTTGCAGTTAGCAAATCTGCACATCACCTGGCAGTTTATAGTTTCAAATACATAATTGTGAGGTAAACCACAGAAATGGTTTTAAATTGAGAAGATTAAGAACAAATTGAATTAGAAAGAGTTTGCTGCATGCTGTGTTCCAAAAACAAAATTAGAGAAAATTATAAATCAGGATTAAAATTGCACATTAAAATCTGTTTTCCTCACAATGCATTTTTGTTTTCTGTTATTTGCCTGCTCAGTGGAATTTAAAAAGTAAACTCCACATTCAAAACTAACTAAACATAAGAGGAACAGTTGTCATCTACACTGCCTGCTTAACATGGTTAGTCCACTCACACACTATGAAACTCAAAGAAAAAACACTACAAATAATAGCAAACAGAATACAAACAGGAAGCCTGAGAGACAGTAGAGAAGGAAAAGCTAAAGAGTCAAGAGCTCCATGCAAATACATAATGCAGTATGTGGAGTTACTGTAATAGGTTCTACCAATGTCTTAGACACTACATAAAAATATTTTACTTTTATTTAAAAGTATTTTTTGTAATGAAATGACAAGTAGAGTTGTGAATGAATAAGACTGAAGGATGGAAGGGGAATTAAAGTGTTCAACAAGCAATATTAAGTTTGACAACACTTAAGCACATTTTTCCCCACAAAATATTACTTCCCATGGGGTTTGCTTGAGTTCTGCGTTTGTTTTTTTGGGTTTTTTCCTCCTCTCTGGGATTACTGGGAGGTCAACTGTGAAAGTACAAGTAAGATTTGGCCTAATCATTTTCTACCTGGCAAAAAGCCAGATAATAAGTCATGTAGTATAATACAATTAGTAGCTTGGAGTTGTTATGTTGTATGTATTTGCTTATGAAGCAAGCTCAACAGTTTACCAAACTTTAACTGCAACATCTCTACTGATTAACCAAACTCTTTCCTTCCCATATTCTCAGGACCAATTATTGTTTTTATCCAGTTACCTGTGTTCTCAGATGATATCTGACAAGCACAGAAAATACTCCCATGAAGGTCTTACCAAACTAAGCATTTACTAAAAGGTCTGAGTATCAAAACCAAGCAGTAACTTCAGCATTCAATATTAAAATTATTCTGCCCAAACAGATCTCTACAGCCAGTCATACTACTCTGCAACTTCTCAGAACATGCAAACAGAAGAGGCCTAATAAAAGTAATCATATATAACAAGAATTAATAACAATGAATCAATACACATACAGAAAATGTGGGTTGTATTGAAATGGTTGATCTAATACTATCTTCAGAACAGGTTTACAAAAATGTGGAAAAAATAGGATTCTTCAAAAGAGAACAAGTCATTTAATGTCATGGACCATCTATCTGGTAGATTAGAGGTACCTCCTCTAACTATATCAAAATGTATTCAATAAGCTCATAGAAAGATTACCACAGTATTAAACATACAAGTCCTTAGTAATTCAAAAACAAGCTATTCAAATAAAAGCTTATTTTTATGTACCACCTTTGTTTTTAAAGGCCCCTGAGGTGTTGCATGAAACTACCTAAGCTGTCAGTTAGAAAAATAAGTCAATCAACTGTTGAGAAAAGCTTACTGAAGAACACAGGAAAAGAGGAAAAAGTATCCTAACCAAACAACACACCAGAGCAGAAAAAAGAAATACACCACCAAAGAGGAGTTGAAATAGGAATAATAAAATTAGCTGAGCTGGAATTGGTTCTGACACTAGTGTTTATTTCTACAATAGTTAAATACAATTCTGATATTTAAAGATTGAAATTCCTATTATTTAAGTTTTGTTTCCCTGTTTATACTGCCGGTTTGTTGTCAAGAATGTAAAAGGAAATCCATCTGCTCTACTTGAAGAAAATCAACAAAATAAAGAAAACAGTTTTTATTCCAAAAGTACTTGCAAATTGAGAAGATAGGAAGTTCAGTATCTTTGGAATGCAAAGATACTTCTTATAAATTTAATAACTTAAATATTTTGCACATTATCCCACAGATGTGAAAAGTAAGCAAATTTTATTTTCCATCTTATTAAAAGACCAGAGATTATCTCTAATGCAGCAGTTTTTTGGATTCACATTTTAATATAGAAAAAATAGTCTAGACTAGACAATTAACTGTAGCCTAACACTGATGGCACAAGTTTTTGCTCTTGTTGTTTCCATGACACTGAATTTAAAAGAAGACTTTAAATCAAAAGATTGCAGTTACATCATCAGCTTTGTCACTTGCCCACTGAAACCCTGGCCATGTTTTTTTGTGTCCACTACACCATTCATAACACATCCAGTCTTCTAAAATGCTTTGACTTCTGTAATGCAACACCAGAATAAAAAAAAACCCTTATGTAATAGACTATTTTTCTTTTGAGGCTTTTATTTGCCAACACAATTTTTCTGATTTTAAAAAACATCAGTCGCCCACATCATCTTTATTTTCTTTGCCCCGTCTTGACACATGCGGTTACTTATCACATGGAGAAAAATATCTGGTTTACCACTATTATCTGAGAAATTTGCATTTGGACTCTTGATTTAACAATTTCCAAAGCTTCCCAAATGAGCAGAATTAATTGTATTAGGGGAAAAAAAAAACCACAAAACAAAATAAAACAAAGCCACTAATTTCAGCTTACTTTCCTAGATTTTCCATAGTAGCTTAATCCCATAAAATCCAAAGTAAAGCCTGTTAGATATAAAAGAAAAGTGCAAAGCTCCCCATTTAAGGACTAGTTACAACTCATTAAAGTAGGGACACATATAATTTGAAGCACTAGAATGCATGCTGAAATATAATTAGTGGCTATGAATCAAACCAGGATGGATTGAACTAATTCCTGGAATGCTATTATAGAGAATACCTTGTGGAGAAAGAATGATCCTTCTGTTTGCACAGCTACTAAATGGCTTCAATTTACTTTTAAAATTGACTCGAATTGGGATAAAGGTCCAGGATTTCAAGATGTGGCCTTCTAAATATAATCAGCCTGAATTATGCCTGTTTCACACTGTGATACTTGCAACCTGGTTACCAGCAGCAGGGATAAGGCTGCACTCAGCTTATTTCACTGCTTAATTTATATGGTAATTACCACACCACAGCCAGAATGGAGAGCATCTGCCAAAACTGAAGGCCCCAGAATAATAAAACCGACATGTGCTGTGATATTGTTGAAGTGCTGACTAAGAAACTTCTTTTATCTCCTCTTGAAGCTATAAAATGGTATTCGTGTTATTACTAGCAGGGAATTTTAACAGCCTTGCACTGACAGCAATTATGTAACACATGCACAAAACAATAGAGTTTCACATCACTTAATAAATCCTTGAGCTCTCTTAGCTCCAGATCTCTCGCTGGCTGGATTTTATGGTCTGGTAGTTCTATCCGACCTTCAGAACACTGAAGTATACAAACCACAAAAGCACTAGAAAATTATTAGAAACAACTGGCTTTTCTCCCTGTTACATCTATTTAATGGAGAGGGCATGATGTATAATGACGGAGGCTAATTAAAAGATTTGTCCACTCACTTTACTCTGTAGCTAAATGCTGTTATGAACCCCTGGCATAAAAACAAGCAAGATACAGATATTACTTTTCCTACTATGATCATCCTCTTATTAAGCAACACTTTCATTTAGGAAAAAAAATATTTAGCATGTAACAATAAAACAGATTTAATCTAATTTTGTTTTATTCATTTTCATGAAAATAAAAACATGTCATTAACATAAGGAATCTAAATTTGCAGCTGATTTTCCTGCTAACAGTACCAATTCTGTTTCCAGTAGTATGTTTTAGTGTTTTAGCTTTCATATACTGCACCTGAAACTCCTAGTGACAGTACAAAAGTTTCATAAAAGAACTAAAACTATTGTATTACAAACATTTAAAAAGCAAACTGTAAGATAAGGAGTACACATAAATGAAAATAAAGAATGCAAAGACAATTTAAAAGGCCATTTTTCTATTGAACTTGTATTACAGGATAGTTTTCACACTTGTCCAATCAAAAAGTGTTTGACAGGTGGATTGATTAAAAAGGGAGAAACGCTGTTACACTTTGAGAAAACTACACAGTGACTGGAAGTCATTTGGTAATGAGACACAGACTGAAAAACTAATCAAAGTTACTCATACAGTAATTTGAAACACTGATAATTCAGTTTTTATACCATTTAGGTGGAAAGACATTTGTTTGCATGGTGGCTGTTTGCATGAATTCACTATGCATCCCTAATTTATCTCCACAATTCATACCTATAATATTTACAGGTTACAGTCTATGTGGATCATTCATAAAGAGTCTGAATAATGTATACACAATGACTATTTCTGATCTTTCTCCACAAATAAGTCAATATTCTCTACATTCTATACAGTTCTTACTTCTGCCAGTCCTTGAATTAACATAATTCAGGTTTATTATTATTGTTATAGAAGTTCAGGTTAAAGACATGCCTTTCTGAGAAGTACTATCATCACACCACATTTGAAATTTCTTTCAACACATATATGTAACAAATATAGGTTACAATGCCTTCCTTCACACACAATACTAAAAAGATCACCATTCTTTTGCTCCTTTACTAAATTAAAAATTCTTAGCTGGTTATTGCCATCACTTTAAAGTCACTTACCTCACTACTGCTTTCTAGCTTTGCCTCTAGAAATACTAGCAATTAAAACACTTGTTGGTACTTATAATAGGTTTTATTTCCTCAATCAATTATCCTAAACAAAAAAAAGGTACAAGATATTGTATGTGAGTGACAATTCTAACCATAAGCAACTCTAATTACTTTCCCAATTAAACACATATACCTGTTAAATATATAATAAATCAAAAAACTGTAGCAGTGTGTCATATTTATATGCAATTTCACTGAGAAAGTAATATACAAGCCTTCAACAGAAAAGCCTCTGTAGACTGCTCCTCACAAACCAAAAGCTTCCAGCACACTCTTAATAGGCTTCTATTACATTTAAGCCAATAGCAGAGGACAGGCACAAAATGTTTGTTTCCTGCAGAATGAAGACTCCCTGCTGAGAGACACCACTCTTCCTTGATATTTCTCTGAAGGAAGGCTTTGATTTACAGAAAGAAAAGCAGCTAGGAAGGAAAAAAGAACAGCTACAACCACATGTCCA
Source organism: Muscicapa striata striata (assembly GCA_030060385.1). Taxonomy (NCBI): domain Eukaryota; kingdom Metazoa; phylum Chordata; class Aves; order Passeriformes; family Muscicapidae; genus Muscicapa; species Muscicapa striata. The sequence continues at coordinate 390,552 of JAREIS010000051.1, read as the reverse complement.
TGTTTGTAGAAGCAGTTACCCAGTTTTAATCTTCTTTTCCATGAACATCTCAAAATGTGAAACTATTCAGAACATTGAGTTAAATACTCATCTTAGCAACAAATATTGTTTAGTGCTCAACACATATACATACCACAGTATAATTACATTTTGCACTGAGGCACTAGGGAAGATAAATGCAATCAAAAGAAAAATACACAGTTTTACACAAAGAACATCAGTAGTCCAGGCAGAAAAGACTATGTGATATGAATAATGACTAGATCCCACCAGAATGGAATGGGAAGCTGTCTGCAGGTTAGAAAATTAAGACAACCACAAAAGGAATAGGGAAATGTTCTTAAAAAAAGGGAGTGACAGAGCACATACAAAGAGAGATGGAGGTGTATTTAATTTTGACTGGGTTTTGCATTTAGGCAATATAAATAACTACACAATTGGCTTACTCTTTAAATTATAATGAAAAGGGGGGGAAGAGCCTATGAAGGTACAGTGCAAATACTCTTGAAAGAATAATTTAGAAATGTGAAACTTCTACAGAAGGAATTCAAATAAGCCAATTCACTCTTAAATTTAATTGGCAGAATAGAAAAATAAAAATAGGTCATATTAAGAAGCATTTCTAACAAAGTCCAGTCAGTACCTTCTGCCTTCCAATGTCAACTTATGTTAATAGGCTTCTTTTCTTGGTACTACATGAATAGTTGAAGCTAAAGGTAGCACCTTATATAGAAAGCATTTCTCCATAAGTAAGTAGTACAGAACATCTAAAAAGTGATAATTATCATGCAGTATTATGCACCAATGTACACTTCTCAGTACCTCTAAGCAAAACAGTGCCAAAATGAAGAAATAAGGATGTGAATCATGCAGAATATTCTGAGTTGGAAGGGACCCACAAGGATGATCAAGTCCAACTCTGAATTGAATGGCCTGTACAGGGATCAAACCCACACCCTTGGTGTTATCAGCACCCTGCTCTAAGGGGAAATCAAACTCAAAACCAGACCAGACAATGGAAAAAAGACACAGAGCTAAGATCCTACAACCCTGCTTCAAGAACTGGAGGACTGTGTTAAAGATTAGGATTTATTACAAAGTATGTAGCCATGCTTCTTACATGGACACAATCAATTTGTGTGATGACAATTACACTTGCCCTGCATAGTTACAAAAGTACATGCCCAGAATGCAATTTCTAATTCTCCTTTTTATGAGGGGAGACCTCGATGGCTAGGACATAGGTGAGTCTGAAAAATTTTCATCACATCCCTGAAAACAAACCACTAGAACAAAAAAAAAAAAAAATCATGGTGTTAGAAACCATTAATCTAGATCATCGATGAGACTGTCACCAGAAAAAGGAAGTTCCTAGTCCCCACACAACAACTTGTTCATTCATTTTGCATGAGATACAACCAGTGCTCAATATTCCACCCATCACCAGACCAGAGAAATATCGTCCCGCTAATTTATGCTGGTTTGCCCCTGAATACTTGTTCCTGGATGAATATCATAATAGCATCATGGGAAAGATGTCCTTCCTCCTCTAAATCTTAGAAAAAGAATTATGTAGGGTTTGGTCACTCTCTTGTCTGAAGCAAAATGGAGATAAAGCTACTGAGAGATGAAATTGTTGAGTTTGAATAAAGTGGGGGAGTATCCTAAGACAGGTTGTGTTTCTGAAAGAAAAGAGGCATCATTTTGTTCGTGCCTGACAACATGCTTTGTACCTATGGCTGCTTGGGTGTATTGGCATGCTCTGAGCATGCATAGCAAACAGAGGCCATAGACAAAGGAATGCTCAGTCCAGCATCAAAAAACAGACTTAAGCATGAGACAAGCCACGAGGTGCCCAACCCTGCCAAACTGGCAACCAGCACAAATACTCAGTAGCAGAATGTTGGGCATTTACCTATTTTTTCCATCAAAAGTTTATATGCCCTTAGCTCTAATGAGAGGGAATATTTTAAGTGCAGATTTTCTGGAAAGGGGACATCCCAGCCTCTTAAGTATTTTTTGATACTGACCTGTGCTGTGCAGCACAAGTAAAAATATGATGTATAATTAGATTATTTAGATACGTGAGAAAAAAATTTCAAAGCTTTTCTCCAACCAACTTTGTTTTGACTCTGTAAACAGGATTACCCTGTTACTGAGAATAAAATTACTACATTTACACTAGAAATACTGTCATCACAGGAAACTTTTCCTGGAAGCCAAGTCTATCAGAAATACTTCAAGCTTTCAACTAAGCTTTGTCATAAAACTGTGATTATCAGATCTATCACAGTATGCTATCAGTTTGCTTTAAAACATTCATTGCAGTATACCCCTTATCTATAAACTCAATGGCATTTTTATTTTCTTAGGAATCATGCTGGAAGTTACTTCTTCTTAACCACTACTGCCTTTCATAGGTGAAAATACATAAAATATTATATAGTTTAAACTGAAAAAAAAGCCCCAACATGCCAACGGCAATATTACAAATATTTATAAAAGTCACATATTGCTAGGACATTTAAGAAGGTTTTGGCCTAGGAACCCCATGTGGCCATCAAATAGTTTGATGTAGTTTACAAGAGTATCTCCAACCTATGCATCTGCTATGTGCTTTATATCTTTCACTCTTAGAGATGCTGTATGATTACATTTCCATCCTGGCCTGGTAAGCTAAAGTGAGAAACTCTCTCAAGAAAAAAACCAAAGCTCTACTACAGTTTGTACATGCAGACATACAGACACACACAGGTATATGAGAAATTTACAGCCAAAATTTTCTATGTTGACATTTATCACAGATGTAAAATCACACAGTCACCAACTATAAGATGGAGAGATGCATTTATATGCTACTTATCAAAATATTAAGATACTAATACTCACCCACAAAGGACAAATTATACCTACGTACACAGGAGGTTTCCTCCACAGCAGCCCTGTTGTTTTTCATTTCTCATTTTGAATGGGACATCCTAGGGCAAAACAGAAACAGCCTTCCCCAACAACATTTGCAGAGAAACAAGGGCTTTTTTCCTGACTATTTCACTTAAGAGTACAGAGCTCAAGCAGGCCAACAAAAATAATACTTCTTTCCTACACAGATTGAAGAACAGTGCTAACTTGCAGCAAGGAACAAGGAAGTTCTGCATTTGCAGTAGAGATGTGTGACAACAGGTAAATACCTTCTCCTTGCCTCAGAGAGACATGCACACTTCAATGAGGAAAATTTTACAGTGTTGACACCTACTAACCAGAGAACTTTTAAGCATTACTTCAATATAACCACAGAAACCATAGCCATTGCATCGAAATGTGATGCTACATATTGTACAAAAAGGGAAGAGAAAGGAGAAATTAAAACCCCAAATAGACCTGGATATATTAAGTATATCCATAGGAAAGGTACATGTACACAGATAACCAAGTACCTGGGAAACACCAAAGCTCCACTATATGCTTGACTGTATTTAACCAGAAGGCTTCAGGCATGAGCTGAACAATATGCAATTTTTTAAAAAATACAACCATTAGATGAAGGGCACCATCCTTCTTTGAAGCCATGTATTTATCTCAACCATGAACAAAAGATGACAGGTTGAAAGGGGAGTTTAGAAGGAATGAAAAAGAGCCTTACAAGTAGATACACGGAACCCAGGCTGGACATGAGGAGAGAGGTCAGGAGGCAGAATATGGATGGCATGGTAAAAAAAAGTATTAGGCAAATGCAACAGAGAGGACAGCAGTGTAGCAAAGATATACTGAACAAAAAACACATGAGCACAGAAGCAAGTCAGTTTTCATGGACTCGCCATCTAAGGAAAAGCACTCTTCCAATAATAATCTGTTTGATGGTGTTAAATGCCATCTATAAATAAACAAAACTAAAATAGCAGTGCAGTTACACTTAAGCCATGTTAGAGACACAAAATGGGAGCTCAAACAATGGCTACAAGTAACCCTACATGAATTTAGAGACGGGTGAGTAGTCAAAGATGCTTTGTTATTTTATGATGGCAAACACCACAATCTAGCAGAGTTGTAAACCAGAAGAGTTGTTGTCTTAACTGGAAATTACATTTTGGCAGAAGGAGGATCAGACCATTGAATTGACAGAAAATTTGATCATTCTTACCTAGATATCCATTATATTTAAAACAGGTCCCATTACAGGTATCTAATTCCAGCAATGATTTCTCATATAGATTATCACCACATAATTAATACTTATGATGCAACTGGCAATAATAATTATCACCATCATATGGATGCAGTTCAACATAATAGGCATTTACATAAATATTATCTTAACTTTCTATATAAACTAGAAGCATCATTAAGAGTTTAACTGATCAATATATTTTATTTTGCATCAAAAAGATATGAATTATGCTTTTTGGAGTAAGCTCCTGTAGGTAATCAAAGCTCCTAACAGCATTGTCATATTTATTATTTTTGTTCTTCATCATCCTCACCAATTGCTCACCTTTCTGCAAATTTCAGCTATTTCAATAACCAATGCACATTTTCCTAAAACTTCTTGGTATTAAAAAAACCCTTAACAATTAACAATTACAAAATGCATTTGGCCACGAGATTGCACGAACTTGTGAAAAAAATTATTCCTAGAGGTGTACAGACATCTGATAAACTTAAATTTAAGACTAGGGTAACTATATCTAGCTTCTGTTTTAAAAGCACTTACTAGAAGAGGATACCTTTTTTTTCAAGTGGGTATCAGTAACTTGGTCATGCCAAGAGGTAATTGGCATTTATATGTGTGCATGCACACTATTACATACATATATATTCAACATGCCTTTGAAGTATTCTTGATTGTATATACTTAACCAAAACCCCAAAACAGACATGTGTAGGTAGACTTTTGGCAGATATTAATCAGCTTCCAGATTAATACATTAGAAATCAACACACATATAGCCAGCAAAGGTGAAGCTATCTTACATAATAGCTTGCTTTGATGTGCATTTAAACCTACTGTCTGCCATGAAGAAATTCAACACATCATCAAACATGCCACTGGATTATCACAGAAGGCCGACGAGACAAAGCCGCAATTGAAAAAATAACTAAATTTATTATTCTTTCTATATAAAATTCTTTTCATTAATGCTCAGCAACATGCATTTGGCAGCTGAACTGGGTATTTTTGAAGCAGCAGTTAACAATGCCATCCACCAAACAAAGATAAGCTCAGTGGTTTCCAGGAAACTGAAAGATGAAAGAATGCGGAGAGAGTCAGACATGGTTTCAAATGAAGAACAAGTGAACTAAGGTCAAACTGAAACCTAAAAGAAATTCAGCAAGGGCCCAGATACCACGGTACAGATACATTTCAGTTGGATTGAAATTTCACAATGCATTTCAACAATGCATACAATACATTCTTTGGTATATTAATTCACTAGGGACCATTTTTTTCAAAGTAAAGGAGGAACTCAGATTCCAAAGCCCTTAGTTTCACTAATTCAAGTGCAATATTTAGCAGATTTTATGCATTTATATTAAATGTAAATTAGATTGAAGTTTTATCTTCTGACTTTGTTTTGTGAGTTTATTCAAAGATTTAGCTGAGACCATGAAGTCTTACAGCACATATGAGGTTAACTGTAGTGGAGGAATCGATAAATGTTTTCATTTCAGAAGAGAGCACCTACTAAATAGCCTCCTCCAGAAATATGATTAATGTATTTTTTTCCCCTTGAAGAGAAGTTCATTACCATTATCCAAACAACTTTAAATAATCAATTTTACAGTAGTGAAAAAATACAGCATTCCACCACACACACCAAAGAAAGCTAATAGAGTTACCTTTATTCCTACTGCAAGTAATGTCCTAACACACAGAGCTAAATTCTGTTTAGTTAAACTATTCATAATTTCCACCTAGGAACCAGAAACAAAAAATATTTTGTCCAAGGGACTTTTCAAAATTTTAATGTAAGTTCTCTCAGATACTAAGTTTGTAAAATACTGTATTTTACAAATATCAAGTATAACCATGCATTCAGGAATAACACTCCTAATTGCTGGCAACTCTGCTCCTCTACTCAGAGCAGAGAATTTATTTATAATTTTACATAGCAAATTACAATGATTTAGGAAAGAGTAAAGGAGAAATTGAAATGCAATGTGAATTTAAAAATTAGATTTTAAATATACAATTTTAAAGAAAGCTAGAAAAATATCAATGCTAAAAGCTGCACACATGTACTTTTCCACAAGTGAGAAGCAAATCTCCCACAGCCTTCATTTTATAAAGCAGAAATGACCACTTTATTACCAGTCAAAATATCCCCTAGAACTATTATGCCTAGGCACTCCTCTTCTGACATACAGTGAAGAGTGCCACCTATTGAATAAAAACCAGTATTTCCAGAAATTATCAAATTACTCTGGAAACACACAGTCTATGTACTCCCTTTCCTCAACCCAAGCTTTCAGTGTAGTTTTTCATCATGTAGTGTCTTGGCAGAGACCAGATTTGCCAAAATATTACTTTGGTTTAGAAACAAGGTCCAAACAAAACTGCATACAAGTTGTCTGAATTAAGGAAAAAAAATAATTCAACTATGTGTGTTGCATTAAAAAGAAGAGTCACTCTTTAAGGCTATTCTTTTTTCAAACAAGAAAGTGTATCCTTTCTATATATTTAACTGCACTACTTGCATCCAGACTTGAATACTTCTTTACCTTCATTGAGAACTGAAGTAGCTCACAAATCTACTACTTGCATATTTCACATCCACATGCCATGATCTCAGTCATGCTACAGAGCAGCAGCTGATCAGAAGATAGTGCATCCCCCTAAAGAAGCCCTGCCAGGTGCTGCATAGCAGGTGGCAATGCCACACATTGTTGCAGGTGACATTCTATATTTATAAACAGTATGTATTGGCATTACAGTCTATCAATTTAAAGTTTTAAATACACACAATCTAGTCAAGGAAAAATGGGCGGTACATTGCAAGAGTAATGTGATGCCAAATGTCACATTACAATGTAATGTGATACCAAACAAAACTGCTATAACCCAACCAAGATTTGGAACTGACCCATTTATACACAAAATACTTGAATGAGTCAGCAGCCCACTGCATTTCCCAGGCTTGCTGTAGACTATCATACAATCCCCAGACACACTTCCTCAGATTGTGCTTGCCTCATAAACAAGGTCAGTAGTGACAAAAAGTGATATAAAGGTCAATGAGTAGAAAAATATGACAATATGCAGACTTACTTTATCTGATTACCCATTAACCTACTCAATATACTGAAGTTCACAGATTTCCACTCTTTATTTGTCTCTCTTTTTAACTGTTTAATACAACAGTTATAATAAGAATAACATATTAAAATGAAGTTCTACTATTGTTTTGATAATGTAAATAAATAAGAATTAAATATGTTTCCTTACTTAGTCACACACACACACAAATGAACAGCCTCTAAAACAATCACTGCTTCCTTGTCTCAAGTCTTTGCTCCCCTACTTCATATGTACTCCAGCACTGCCAGAATAAACCTTGCTAACGTAGAGTGGCTGAAGCTTTTGCAACTATAGCAACAGTGCTATAAGTAATTGAGATTATACCACTGTGGTAATGCTGCCACCTGAATCACAAAGCTTTTGATCTGCTCTGGAGATGCTTTTTGAGGGTGATAAAAGATAACAGGAATAATACTTATCCTGATTCTGATTATTGTGAACAGAATAAAGACCTGCTGAATAAAGATCTGCAAGAGAAAAAGGTACACTACATGGATTTTTGGTCTGTCATAACAAACTTATATATTTATGTTTTTCTTACTAAGTGAAAACTCTAAAATCAGCTACACATAAGAAACAAATTTCTACAATGTACCGACATAAAACACTATTTTTCTTTCAATGTAGTGATAATAAAGAAAGATTACCACAATAACTTAGTGTATGCAATATTCCCATCAGACCTGGTCCTACAAAGAACACTGAAGTACATGAGCCATAAAAAATTCTTTTAGGATGTATTTATATGTTATTGTTTGTGCTATGACCCTCTGGGGAAGAAGAAGAAGGATAAAGTCTTTGACTTTGAAAGACCCTACATTAAAAGTGAGTATGCATTACAACTGAAAAAAAAAAAAAAAAAAAAAAAAGATTTCCCAGATTAAAAATAATTATTTGAGACTTTTGCCTGCATATTTCTTTGGGGATTGCTGTAGAAATTTACATAAGGTTAAAAAACTTGATTTTATTTTAAGACATACAGAAAGATAAACTCCAATGTTCCCAGACTGAGGGAAGAAAAATGGGACAAAAACAGGAAACTTACAAGACTTCTCTCTAGGGATTCCAGCTGATTATCTATTTCTTTCAGACGATTCTGTTGATCACGTTTTTCCTTACTGTCTCGCAGAACCTTTTCACCTGGAACTATCTCTAGGCTTCTACTTGCATAAACCAGAGACTTCTGAGAAAATAATTTATAGAAGTTAAGCACGTAACTTTTTATGTTGCTTCATAGGCAGATGATTTTTGATTTCTACTAAGAAAATAGTGAAATTCATAGAATAATACAAATTCTGCAAATGCATAGTTTTCATTATGTATATTTTCAAATAAAATAGCTAAATATCAGGCAAGACATATTTCAATAAAAGAATTCTTATCCTTTGTATTTTAAGATTAATTTCTTAGTCTCCAGATCTAACACTTGGATGCTTAATTTCTACTACAATAATAAAAGCACTCTGAGAATAGGGGTGACTGAATGACTGGTTCGAAGTTTGCTCTTTTTAACCATACTGGGATCAGAATTAAGCCAGAAGGAAAAGGAAAAACTGAGCCCAAATGAGAACACCTTTTGTTTACTAGGTATCATGGTCAATGAGGAATAATCCTCTCTCTGTAAATTGGAGTTAGTTGCCCAAGATTTAGTAAAGATTTTGGTTACACATTCTCACATCCTTCAACAATTTTGGACTAGATTCTGAAGTTTGTATGAGTCCCAAATACATTCAGGCTTCAGTATTACATGTAAATCAGTTCATTGAGAATGACAAGTATTGGCAAAACTGCAAAGTTATGTTGTAGTCAGGAAAAAACCAAAGCTTTCTCTTGCAAACCATAGATTCTACAGAAAAATCCAACAGTGGCAGAGGTAAAAAAGCCTAAGCAAAAACCCTTCCCCCATCCTGATAATCAATTCAAACCAAAAGGACATGAGCAGCCATAGAATAAAGAAATACTATATTAATTCCTCCTTTGAAGCAGCTCAAGAAATGTTAATAGACATGCAAGGAAAATAATTTCAAGTAGCATGCCTAACTGGAAAAAAGAACAACCGTTACAATACACAAAAAACTGTATCTGTAAACAACTTTTTCAAAACATCAAGCAAACCTATGAGTTCTGACATTTAAACCAAACTATTAGTTGCCTGAAAATAAACTTATTTTTATACAGTAAAAAAATTTGAATATATATTTACAATCAGTAATAGTTGGCAGCACCACAATGACAGTAAATTTTCCTATAACAGACAATCATATTTTCTACTTCATTCTGTACTGCTTTCAAAATGATTCATTATAATCTATTTGATGACTCTGGAGTAATAAGCTGCTACTTTCTCATAAGTTATTCTTACAGCTTCACTTCTCTCATCCCTGAATAGTAACTGATAGAAGCTCACACAATATGAGTAAAGTCAAGGCTTTTCCCCACTTACTAATTTCTTAACATTCTTCTCAAGGTGTCATGAAATAAATGTATGAAGTGGAAGGAAGGAAGTATCAAGGAAAACATTATATTGTCAATGTTTCACATAGTTCAGAACATGTTATGTTTCAATTATATAGCACATGTACATAGCAAAAGTCCATTTGAGATTATTTAATCTTTCATATTTTTAGATTTGTAGAAAATAAAGCTATTAAACATTTTACATAAGGGAAAATACAAATACTTAGCAAGAGCCAAAAGCTGTAAGAAATATAATGTCAGACAGAAATATGCAGTATTTGAAATACCTGTAATTACTTTTTGCATTCTCTTTTCTCCAAATTCTATAAATAAATAATAACAAAATTCCACATAATGAAGTATATTAGTATCATAAAATCATCTTGAGGCATAATGGGTGATCAGTTTATTAGCCTGCTTCTAATCATGCTCTGAAATATATAATAATCTGTAAAATTATATATATATATATATATATATATAATCTGTAAAATTCATCTGTTTCGGCAAAGCACAGGCATAGAGCATAGGCTATCAAGAAGTTAATTTATTTAAAAATTAGTGTATCTTCTGAATTTTGAGTGTTTATTTAGTCTTAACCCATTAACTGTAGTCCACTTCTACAATAGAAAAAGGGAATATTTTCCTTGTTAGAAAACCCAAGTAAGTTATGAAAGAACTTAGTAATACATAGCAATACACAGTAATTATGATTTAAGACAACCAAGCCTACAAACATTATTGTTCCTTTAAGTATCATTTCCATTTGCTTTAGTTTTCAGGTAGCTTTCCAGTTTTTCAAGCTGGTAGCTGTACTCATCACATACAGTCTTATATTTCATATTCATCAACCTATCATTTTCCTGTTTCTTTCAGGATTACATTCAAATTAATTTATTCTTCCCCAAAAATATTAAGTAAGACAGAAACATTTTTAAATATTTCATTAATTTGGTACCAGAGTAAAGAAAAGCATTCTTAATCCAGCTGGACTCCTTGCACAAAAAGATGAACATGTCTGCCCCTCTGTTACAGCTCAGCCATGGTACTGCAGGATAATTAAAGCCCATAATTAAGATTTCAGAATGAGAGAATACTTTCTGTATCCTGTGAAAATATCCATCAGTGACAAAAAGGACATCTCCCACTGAGGTAACAGTGATTAAGTGTCTGCATTTTGAAAGCTATATCTAATTCAATTCTTGGAAGAAAACAATGTGCAGCTTCATAATATGCAACTCTAAGCTAATTCTAAATTGAAATCATAGAATTACTATGTCTGAAAACCTTTTACACGCTGCAAAACAAAACTGAAAGGCAACTGCTTTTCACTGCTTTTTCATAAGGAATTTACTACCTCTTTTTGGTTGTTAGGTTTAATATTACTCAAAAAAATAATACATTATTCTTTAATTAGTATACATCTAAATGCAACTTTCTATTCAAGTACTTCTGAGCTATTACCTGAAAGGAAGCAACAACAATAACTTGAACAAACATTTCCAAACAGAGCATTCACTATCAGAAGCATGTCACATTAACTTCAAGCTATTGTTTTGCAACACTGAACACAAAATCAAGCAATCATTGGCGACCTCAGGCTAGCAGCTGCATTTTTTATGTGATTACCAACGAGGGGGAGGCACTTTTCACACATTAGAGCCACCTGGTAAATAATCAACAGCAAAATGTGACTCCTCGGGAACTGAGCTACAGAAAATACTGCTAGAGGTAAAACAAAACCTCACATGCAGAAAGAAGCCAATAAAAAAATGACATTAAAGTGCCCTTACAGAAGAAGAAATAAAACAAACCCATGGTATTTTAGCCTTTCAGAGATGTTTCTCATACACTGGCAACTGAAAACAGTTTTTCAGTTGAACATTTTCACAGGTATTTTCTGATATATCGGTTCTGGCCATAAAATGAAAATATTACAGAAATAAAAAAGTTTTGTTCAAATAAATGCAAAATAAGAATTAGGGCTTTTTATTTTAAATCCCATTATATTAGAGGTAACAGTATCATGGCATGGGATAAATTTAAGTCTTCTAAGTAAAAAATTCAAACAATCATTTCTCAAGGCTGAGACCTTGACTCTTAATATTCAAAACTCAATATTTCTGGCGAGGAAAAAAAAAAAAAGGCCATTAAAAACAAGGGACATACAATTTCAATCTATCTTCTACAGTCTTTAACATTGCTTATCAGTCATTGTCTTATCCTTCAGATCATAACTGAACAGGCACTTTTGGTATCCTGAGATAAGAAGAAACCTAATTCTAATTTCCAAAGGTAAATTATCATGGATAATTTGTTTCTATGCTGAAAAAACCACACCCATGCAGTTAAAAATTTATGAACATGAAGTATCTTGGAAGTGTGGAATCAACTGTTAAAAACTAGACAGTTCTCAATTTGAATACAACTCAAAATAGCAACAAACTATTTTTCCATTGTTTTTTATAGCTAAAATTTCTCACTTCATTCCTTAACACACTGACTTTATGAATAAATAGAGGATCCTAAAGAAAAATGCAAAAGATGCAAATACACATATATGTGGCCTTGATCTCAACACACACTTCAAATAAAATATCTGCAGATGAGCTCTGATCTGCAACCTACCTGATATATCTGGCTTGGACATTTTGAGCTAGATCTGGAAAGAGCAGGAAACTCCCCATCAGACAGTAGTAGCTGAAGCTTATTGTCTATCTCATTCAGGAGATGAAATTCCATTGGTTCAGGTGTGTATCCTTCTCCTGGTGCCTGCCAGACAGACACATTCTCCTGCTGGAAGTACAGAAAATACTTAAGCCTCATTTGCAAAGGAAACAGACTTTATGGGCAGCTGCATATCAAGTGGATTTATTTTTCAGATAAACCATACTTAATAATAAAATTTAAATTTTCATCCATCTCAGTATACAGTTAAAATCTCCCAAATATTCATGTCCCTAGCACACCTGAGAGCAGCTGTGGACATAACAAGTAGAGACATTCATACATTCACTGCTTTTAAATATAACCAAGGAGCAACTTAAACGGACAAGCACTTTCCATCTGATAAAGGAGTCATAAAGTGAGAAAGCCTGACCAAAACTTGGCTTGGAATGAAACTGCAGAGGTTGATACTACGGCAGAAACCACCTGGAGCCAAATCTGAAAAGGAGGGTATGAGACATAATGCGACACAAACAAGGTACCATCAAAAAAGAAAACAAGGCATTCATAGGAAATCAAAGGAACTGCTGTGAGCTCAGTAGCTGCCATCCTTCTAGAGCCCCTATATGTTATCACAGGAACTCTGGGAGAGACAGAAAGCAGAGAGTTCTTTTCCTGATCATGATTTACATTACTTTTTCCTCTTGACAGCAGTTAACACCTGAATAACACATAAAAGAAAGAAAGAAAGAAAGAAAGAAAGAAAGAAAGAGAAGAAAGAAAGAAAGAAGAAAGAGAAGAAAAAAGAGAAGAAAGAGAGAAAGAAAGAAAGAAAGAAAGAAAGAAAGAAAGAAAGAAAGAAAGAAAGAAAGAAAGAAAGAAAGAAAGAAAGAAAGAAAGAAAGAAAGAGAAAAGAAAGAAAGAGTTATCCTTTTTCTGAAACAAAATCAGTTCTAATGCTTTTTCATACAAGTATGATGTGACACAGCTAATGAGCCCGACCAGACCTGAGCTGACTCCAAAACAACCACACAAACATCTTAGATGCTTGCCAGCTTTGTGGAAACATCTGTTCAGGTGAGATAGTGACCACCAAAGCATAAGTATCCAGCATGGTACGACATTTGTGTAGTACCCCCAAATTTGTGTGTCACCCCCTAATCAGAGAATGAAGATCACAGTGCAAAAACACAGAACTGACTCTACAGGAGTCCAGTAAGATGTAACTGGGTTCATTAGCTACAGCTCAGTGACTGTATGCCATACTCCAAATATCCAAATTACCCCAGTAGTCATTTTACTCTCTTTTGTATTTTCAAGATAGTTTTGCCTGGAAAATAAGCTTCTGTCCTGTCAATGTTTCCTGTGTGTTAACTCAGAACAATACTTTTATAACAGCACAGTCAGTGTTTTCTGTGGAACATCTGAAACAAATTATATCCTTGCAGCTTCAGCTTTGACAATCAGATTAGCATGAATATGTGTACTTCTAAAATATTTTAAACACTCATAAAACATTCTTTCAAAAAGTGAGAAGTGTTGTTTGGATATTTGGCATATATAGTACTACAAGTCAAATGAGGTTATCTAATCCACATTACACCATACAGAGGAATTCATACAACATAACCAGATCTGCCTTGATTAACAGCCTCCAAAACATTACTTCAGCCAATGTGATTACACCAGCTTTTTAAAAATCAGAATAAAATAAGATGAAAGAGGCCATCAGCTGGATAGTTACCTGGGGCAGATGGAAGTTGTCTAGATTACTCATTAGCTGATAATTTCCTCATGATTTTCGTTATGAAGTAGCCACAGGAAATGCTTCACCCGTAATAAAGTTCAAATGTGGGAGAGGATGGATCCATCACTAGACTAGACAGGTCTTAAGTAACTATTATCCTTTCTTTTACTCAGCTTTGATAAGAGTTAGGAGCTTTTTTCTTTAAAGAAACAATCTAGTACAGACTAGAGTAACCCACAAACTATCATTCCTGTCCATGGTATTAAGAACATACAGCAACACACATGTCCTGTGAGATGATCTACTTCACATCTAATATAAACAGTAAAATCTCAATAAATACATGACAACATGATAGTGACATGTGCCAAATACAAAATGTGGACAAATATTACATTTTTCCATTGCCTTGATGCCTTGAGAATTGATGCCAAAAGAAGCACATGCTGTTAGCTGGAATTTGCATTAGCTGCTCTGCATAAATGCCTCTAAATTCTGTGACAGACACTAGCTTAAAGAGAAAGAAATCTTAGTAACTACACATTTTGAGAGAATACTTTTACAATCAGTAAAATAAATTATAAAAAAAGACACTATTCCCAAGGACAGAAAGCTATGTTTACTAACAGAAGGTTGTTTAAAACATCTTCAAATCTTTAAATGATGACATTTGTCAAACTGAAGACCATCTCCTAGAAACAGTGATTCATAGGACAATCCAATACTTTTTGTTACTCTCCATGAGGATTATTTTTACTCACTTCAGCTCCTGCTAGTCACTGAAGTATGCAGAATGTACACTGCTTAACAAAATTATGTTAAAGCATAGATGTCTAATGCTTAAGCACACTTTATATACTTTTAAAGACAGACAGAATTGGAAGCCACAAAAAGATATCATGTTATCTTTCTAAATGGACACACAAGCTTCATAAATGTGTATTTCCCCAGCTGCTGCATTTTGAAGTCCATTTACCAGTCATCAAAAAACTGTTGTTGGGAGATTTTTGCAAGCAGTCCTGGCATTTCTCCCTGAGACTACAGCACTAACCACTCAGATTAATACTCCACAACTTCACATTTTATGCAAAAAAATAGGGAATTTTCTCCAAGTATAGTTCTAAGGTTCCTTCCTCCTGTGCCTAACTTTTCTTTCAGGTTCTGCTGTTAGTAAAATTAACAAAGAAACTAATGAGAATTCATTTTTGGAGACAAATTTAACAGGATTTCTCCATCTTTTCTCTCATATCTCAGTAGGGACTTCATGGTAGGACTATTTAGGTTTACTGTAAAAATAAGCCAAATACAACAGAACAGTACAGATTAAACTTGTCATACCCCAAGATCTTGCTTTTCAGTTCCATCTTCAGTATCTTTCAATAGTTCAGTTAGCCTTTTCCTTTCTTCCTCAAGCAGAACAAATTGGTTTCCTGAATCCTTTACTAGCTGAAATATTTACAAAAAGAAAAAAACCCATACTTTAAAACCACTGACTCAAACACCTCCAAAACATAGTTTTTAGACTCTATAAAATTAACAGCCAGATCTTATTTCCATAATACAACTTATCACTCTGATAGAAAAATATAGCAGCCTACATATAATAAATTTATAATCTTATCTTAGCCTTTGACATAGCAGGGAGGCAAATATTTTTCACTGGATGAATAAACCATGATACCTACTAAGTCCTCACTGGAAAAAAAAAAAAGCAGGAAAATCAAGGGATGTATTTTCTGACAAAGAGTGGTCTCATCCAGGCTACCCATGAACAACTGTATATATCTATCCCTTATTTATGCATCAGGACATTGTCCTTTAAATTAACAGTAAATAAATTTTTAAAAGTTCTTAGGATACTGCCCTTAAAAAAAGCAATATTCAGGCACAAACACAACAATTCAGTTTCCAGTACTCAATTAAATGTATAGAAGCAGTATTATCCTAACCAATATGAGCATCCAAGTTGAGAACTGCCTAATACAGTGCTCTGCCATAAATAGCAGTTTTAACAGAAAGGTAATGTTTTCATTTATGCCTAATTAATTTCAAAAGTTCCTGATTTTAAAAGGAAACTGTCTTCGAAAGAACTTAAAGACTAATTTCAAGCTAACATTTAAAAAAATGTTATTGGTTTTATGCTTTAATGCTTACCTCAATGTTCTTTCTAATGAAATGCTGGCTGGTTTTATTTTTGCTATGCATTTTTTCTGCTGTTTTTTCTGTTTCTAATTCACTCGGATAATCTGATGTTTGAGGAAGAAAAGTTGCTACATTATAATCATTCCTATTCTGATTCAACAAGAACATCAATCCCATTTAAATCTTTAGCAAACATAGAGTCAGTAGACAAACTTCTTGTATGATCTTCTCATTATCCATGTAAATAATATTGTTATATTTAAAACATACTATTGCCATAACGTAATTTCATTTTCAACTTTTTATTATATGAGATCGTTCAATGTTACAAAGCTAAAATACTTTTGAATTTCTGACCTCAAAAATCTTAAACACAGTGGCCTTGAAAGCCACGGCATTCCTTCAAACCCTATCATCGTTGCAGTTTTCTCATCATTACAAAACCAGACAATAATTTTTTTGAAAACCACAGAACTATCTGGAGACATATCAAGTGCATTTTTCTAAATAAAACAGCTGAAAAACAGATGATATAGTTGATATTATTATAACACAGCTTATAAAACAAATTTTATTAAAAAATAAAACTCATCAAAGACTGTAAATCTATTAAGCAGACACATGATATTCTAGTAACAATAGGTTTCTATCAATGAGCAAAAAAAAGGGGATGATTCTGTTTTTCAGAGACTTTTACCATGCTTAAAATAACAATTCCTTTACAAACAGCAAATATGTGTCACATGAAATAACAAGTCTAAGCAAATGCAATCAACTTCTAAATCTTAAGAACTACTTCAAAAGCAAGCATGGTACTTTTTGCTTTTCTGGAAAGAAGAAATTTGAAAAATGGGTGGGTTATTTCCCTACAAAAAATGAATTTGACATTAGATAATAGAAGACAGGCTATATGGAAAGAACAGAATGAAAGCACTCTCACAAAGATATGAAATAAATTCCATGCATCCTTTACACACAAACCTTAAAGGACTGAGGTGCTGGATCTGACCAAGAAATCCCCTCACAGTTCAAACACACAACTGTTTTCTGAAAGCAATCTAAGCTTTCTTTACCATTACCAGGCAACATCATGTGTCAAGGAAATGGATGATATAGGAATTTAACAATCAATATAAATATGACAAGCTGCATCCTGAAATGAGCAGAACACACCAAACACCAACATAACACCCAAGATATACATTAGAATAATATTTTTGAGAGGGAACTGTCATACAGAACATCTCAGAACATTGAGGTAAAGAAGGGACAGACATGGACCACTGAGACAAAGAAGACATTGAAGACTGTCATGGGCAATTAGAAGAGAGATTGCAGCTAAACAGATTTTGCAGATGTGTTTTGGCAGATTTGGCACATCTTGCAAAGATTTGGTAGAAATCTTGATGAGATTGATGAAGTAATAGCATAAAACTAGAACATACATTCTTCTTCACAAGCTCCTCTTGTTCAGGGTCTGCCTTTATGACAGCCGTGACACAGAAATCCAAAAGCAACCAAAACAGTAAGTCTTAGCTATTCAGACACCACATCAAAAGCCCCCAGCAGAAACAGTAGAAGTCATTTAAAGCAATATGTTGCTCACAAGCTGTAAGTGATCTCTGCTTCACACATTCCCAAAGAAGGAACGTGAAGAACTTCTCAAAATAGTGCAAGTGATAGCAACTCCCAACCATGCCTGTACTGGAAGCCAATGCTGTACTGAATACTGCCATTCTTATTCAAGGGCACTCCAGCACAATTCAGAAATTTTGAAGAAGGAAGCTGAGGGTCGAGCTTTATTTTAAGGGAGGACTGAAAACACATGGTAGAAAGACAGAGAAATTAAAAGTTCCAGCCCACAAAGTCAAGGTCACATACTGGGGAACTAAGACAAGTGGCAAAATTATAAAGGAGCTGAGTTCCTTGAGCCTTGAGTTCCCATAAGCTGAGTTCAGCCTTGAGGAATGCACTTCTGTTAGGTCTTTGTCTTATGTCTTAGCCACTCACCAGGAAGATAGATTCCTTCTGTTTACATAGAATGGTAGTTGACAATGAAATAAACAATTGCAGTTGATAGCAATGACAGTTGAAGTCATTATTCTTATATCACAACACATGTGAAAAGTTACTAACCACACAAATTTGAATTTCAAATAGGGAAAGAACAGAGGCATACAAGCCTCATACAATTCAATTTATTTTGACATGCTGGACACACTACACCACTAACAGCATTTGAAATGTCTATACAGTGCATGATAATACACGGTCTCTAAAAGAATCAGCAGGTGTTTCAGTTTTGTCAGAAAGTACTTATTTCATAAAAGCAATGCAGACTTTACAATAATCAGCATTGCAAAATATAAAATAAGTTATCTGGAGACTTATGTTTGACAAATCCATACAATTTCTGCTGAAAACAAAAAACAAAATACAGAACAATTGCAGCTGGATTCAGCAACACTTGTCATTACTAGATGGTTTCTTGAATATAAGCCTATTAATAAAAGCTTAGAGTAATAGCAAAGACAAGTTTTTAAAGAATTGCCATGAAGAATCAATGATCCATTTTACAATATATCAGTTACACACCTCCTTCTTTTGAAATGAAAGAAAAATTGTTTTATAAACCCAAAAGTAAAGATTTTCTTAGCACGTTGAGTAAAACGTTTTTGATAAGTCACAAAGCTGTTCTCTTCTTTCATTTGGAAAAAAGGTAAGAACTGTCACTGTTCCAGTAAGTAACCTTGCTTTTTTCCCATTTCACTGGCCTTGCCAAAAGACTGTCTTCATTACCCACCCATTTTACATGTTGTCTTGCCATTTCTAAAAATACAAACTCTACCATTAATAATGCTTACCCTGATTTTCTTGGGCTTTTTGGCAGTCATAATCTTCATTATTCATGTGTGTGTTAAATATTGAAGTACATATTTCATCTTCTTTAGCATGGGAGGGATCTGTAAGGAAATTTTTCCAGTAAAATTTAATTGAAATGTATTTAAAGAAAATCTAGCATCATGTGTATCATAAAATCTCACACTTGGAAAGTAAACAAATTCACTTGGATAAATGACATAAGCACTGTATTTCTCAAGAAATAAAGAAGGAAGAAAGTGTAAAATGTGAGTCATTTGTATGCTGTTTCTTATGTCTGTGCTCTTGTTTTTAACAACTACTACCCATAGAAGACAATTCATCACATTCTCAAAGATATAGCCCAAGGCCCTAAAGTTCAAATGCCTCTGCAGACACCATGTGGCAAGTCATCTAAAACTCTGAATGAGAATAAAGCATCCAGGTTTTCACAGCTGGTGTCTGCCTGTGCATGAAATATTAGACCTCCAAGAGGCTTAGGTCAAGGGCATAGTCTAGAAAAACAGTGTTCAAGCATCCTAGTTGTTTCAGTTACTCAAATAAAAAAAATCAATCGAGGTATTTTTATGTGTCAACTGGAAATAAAAGTTAGAGCAGTAGTTGCAGTCTATACACTTAGCACTCACAGAAAAGGACACATATTGCAAAGAACCATATGAATTACATGTGATTTTCACAACGAAAAAACATTCAAGAACCAGTAATAATGAAGTGTAATGGACTCAACTGAACAAACAGTTTTGTTAAACAGAGCACAGGGTAAGGAATTTAGGGCTGTTTAATTAACTCCTGATTTACACTTCTGCTGTGAGTGTGTCAGAAGGTTTTGTAGTGCCTGAAAGGTTTGGAACACTTAAGTTATTAATGATTTTGTACCCAAACTTGTGCTTGATTTCACAGCTATATTATAAGCTATAATAGCTCTCATATATAATTTACTTAATAAAGCTCTATCAAATTCAAATTCTGAAAAACAAAATATATGAACTGTATTCCATTTCAATATCAATCATGGTAGCCATCAAGACACTCGTTTAATTAAATAAATACCAATATAAATAAGTAAGACTGAAAAGTAAGGCACTAGCATGATACAGAAAAGATAAAGATCAAGCTGGAGGAAAACCATATATTTAAACTATGCAGTTTTGTCAGTGCAGTACACCAGAAACCACATTTGCACAAGGCCTCTACAGGAATTACTTTTGAAATAAAGGAGTTAGCAGTCATATAGTCTTGCTTGTCTGCTGTTATTTTAATATATTCTGACATCTACTGGAGACTGTCTAAATATCACCCGTATCAAATTGTTCTCTTCCCTTAGAAACCCAAACTTTAGCATAGAAATAAAAGCAGGTTACATTGTAAATAGTAAGTTTTCCTGAAATATTTTAACTACACATTGCTATCATTATTATGCATGTACTTCCAACATTCAAGCTGACATTTTTGCTCAGCAATAACCAGACCTCAAATCCTTATTCTCTCCCCAAAAAGATGGGATGTACCACAATTCTGTTTCTCTTTACTTACCAGCTGTATCAGGCCACGATGAGGACAAAGCTAAAAACTGGTTTGTGTTTTCCACCTCCTCGTGGCTTCCTGTGGTTCTGATAGACTATTCAAAAGAAATAAACTATGTATCTATAGATACATGTATTCAAAGTAAATTCTTTAAAGTGAAATACATTGTCTGCTTATCAGATCTAATGAACTTCAGACCCTATTAAAAAATACTTTTCTCACTTTATTTTCTTCTGGAGGCTATCTGAATATCTCCTGAAGTTATGACAAAAGTTCCACAGTATGGTGAAACTTTAAAGCCTCTGTTACATATTGTCTTTTATGTGTTCACCAGACAAAGAAGTTCTGTAATGTCTATGTGGCTCCAAATCCAAATCCAATGAAATTATTAAATGATGTCAAACCAATCATGTTTTTCAGCAACTCACATTTCTATTTATGTAAAACAGAGGAAATACTAACATGTTTCAAGGCATTTAACTGCTAGAGGCCAGGATAGGGATAGAGTAAAGGAATTTGGGCTGTAGCATTCTTATGCCTTCTTCAGTTGACATCTCTAGTTTCTTCAACAGGCAGTACTGAAATAGCTGAGGGAAAGAAGGATCCCACTGAAGCAGAATAAATGCTGTTCAGCCAGGGCTCACAGACATTACCTCTCGACACACCTTACCCTCCCTGCAAGTGGTGAACTCAAGTATAATACTATGCTAGAAAACCACAGACAGCTATATATTTGGCAATTTGTCTTATCAATTTTTATGGACCATGTCCTTCTTTAAAATCCTGCCTAGCCAATATGCATTAAAAACTATCCAGTCTTACTTTTTAAGATCCATTTCTTAATTTTAGTTAGCCAACTGTGAGTTATTTAATAATAAGGCTTCTGTGAAATATGGTAATTCTGTAAGAAAGTACTCTAAGATACATGAGTCTCAAAATAAGCAGAACACTTCTAACCTGAAGTTCTTCCCAGAGCATTGCCCTGATTTCTCTGCCTTTTTTTTTAACTACTTTTTCCTTAAAACACTCTTTTTCAAGTATTGTGTCGAGTTGATTCATTTTCTTTATAGCTGCTTGAATCTGAGCATTTATATCTGTGTCTTCAGAACATTCCAAGTCAGAAGAGTCTTCTGGAGAATATATTTGAAATTAATGTTAGCTTGAAGCATGCCAAAAAAACAAACACTAAAAAGCAGTTCAAGTAATCTGGCAACACCCATAGACAAGAGTACAACATTCTCAAACATATGTTAATTTCTAAACCTGTTTGTAGCAGGAAAAATACAGAAGTCTTTGCAACAGAGTGATGAATCAAACTCTGAGCTGTAGCAGTTGGATATGGAGGTGTGGGAGAGGAAAAGTCACCTATTTTGGGCAAGTGATTTGATTCAAATTTATAATGGAAGAGCAACAATATCTCCACAGTATCAGCAAAATAACTGAGTTCAAAAATGTAAAATATTTTTTTCAGCCTGACTGGTAGAATACATTTTGAAATTAATAATTCTGGGGTTAAGAGAGACTCTGTAATATCTCTTCCTTTAAATATTAGAGAAGTTGCAGTCTTATGTCTATCCAAACCAGATTCTGATACTTGTTCTAGAAAAATGTTGCTATCAAAAATGAAAAACTGTGAAACATGATGGAAATTACCATTACTTAATTAAAGTAGGTTACTATATTGTCTCCTTTTTTTTCCTAAATATGCAGATTATAATTATAACTTTTACCTTTTCCCCTTCCTATGGCATCCTTGTGCTCTGTCCTCATTTATGGCTTCTATATTAAGAGTAGAGGAAACACTTGTAGCACTGTCCCTAATCCCACAGATTTACAGGTTTTGGAATCCTGCAACACTCTATTCATTTTCTAATCTTTTGAGGTCAGATGCTTTACATAGCCATTGATCCAAGAATTTACTGTGATGCATTAGTCTACTTTATGCCATAAAAAAATGAGGAATACAACAAGGGGAATGCTATAAAAGTCTAAATGAGCTACAAAGGACAGATGGACCCAAGGACAGATGGTAAAAAAAAGAGCACTTATTTCAACTGGCCTGGACCCAGCAGATTGATATAAACCTTAAATTATTGAGTGAAGCTTTAGGTTGAGTTCTACCTAATTTCTATTCTGTAGCTTTTAATATCATGTTTGGTGACCAGCATTGCTGCACTGGACAGGATAGGCACTGAATTCTGCCTTATTAGACTGATTGAATCTACGGAAAACTCAAATTATATTATAACATTAAAGAAAATGAATATCCATTAATAAAGCAATCTCTAAATAAAAAAATCATCCAATACCTCCTGAATAGCACAATTCATATACATGTTCAATTGGCAGTATTTTTTCATAACTACAATAATATACACACAAATGCATGACCATTACAAACTCTCTTAGAAGCATTAATAAGAAAAGGAAAAAGTTTTATTGCACTGCTCATTTTATACACTGAAAGGTAGTATCTGATTTTGCATTACCTGGATTTCCTGGGGAAGTTACACAGGATTTTGAAGTTTGTAAAGTATTATTTGACTTTGCATTACTTGGTGGTCCTGGGGAAGGTTCAAAGAATTTTGACATATGTGTTTCAGTGTTTTCATCTTCAGAATCTGAAATAGAGCTGCATCTTGAAAAACACAGGGAAAAGCCTTTCACAATAAACCAGATACATTTTTGTCAATTAGGGATCACCACAGAGCCCTTGCAGTGAAATAGTTTAAAAATAGTAATACTAAAATATAGTATGTACTAGTATACCAGAACTCATGTTAAAAACAGGAGCAGGAATCAAGGAATTTCTTTTGACCCCGATTCTGCCATGAAATCTTAACTAAATTTCAAGACTGTATCCAAACATCTGCTTCACTTACTGGCCTTTGCATCTCTATTTTTAAACAGCCAGACACCCCAGAACATTAATCTATTGCCATTCACAGAATACAGAAGAATGTCATGAAACACTTCTGTAAGTGCTTCAATTAAAGTTGCACACTGCATACTTATATTTAAAGTATTTTCTTAATATTAATATTGTTCAATTATAACCATGAATTACAGGGCTTTTGGACAGGTGGACCATTATTAGGATACAATGTTTCTAATGAATCATCATGATTAGTCTGAAAAATTTGATTAGAACATCTTAATGAAAACGGTTTCTAACATGATTCCATGGAACACACCCAGATGGGTTTTCCTGATCTTTTAAGCCAGATCACAGCTTATGATGCCACGAGACATTTACCATACTGTACTGACAGTAATAACACATTTGTTTCAAAGGTAGATTTCAAATAGTGAAGAGAAGTGAAGATACAGATTTTGACATCTTCTTTCCCAAAATGTTGCCTATTTGCAATCTCTATGCCCTCCATAGTACAATTTTACCCAAAATATAAAAACCTAGTATTTGGTCTAGTCACAACACAAGAAAGTTTTAGTCATTCCCACCTGACAACTCATCAGGATTCCACAGACACTTCTGAAGAGAGATGGTCATACTCTCCACTGTTTGCTGATCTGTTCTTACTTCCTGGACATCAGATGTATCTCTGTCATCACCTTTGTTTTCTGCTGGACAGCAGTCTTCTAGACTGCCTCTCTGACAACCATCAGCCAAACAGACAGGTGAATCAACCTACAAAATGCAAATTATTGCCACTACAAAAACAGGCATGTTTTGGGTGAAGAAGATAACCACAATAATCACATGCTATCACAAAAGACAACAACAATGCTGTACAATACTGCAGTGTACTTCTTAAATAAAAGAACCATTTTCAGGTCTGATACTGATACTAAGAAAGAGTTCTCTTTCTTAGATTTCACATTTATTCTCAAGCTCATCATTACCCAGACTGTCAGATTTGGGATTGCCAGGCTAGGGTACATATGAAATTATAATATTACTTCTTTATCATTGTATTATGAAGAATTAGTCATGGAGATGAAGGAAAGAAAAATCTTCTCTGAAGGAGAGAAAAATTACCTTTTGCAAACATGGTTCTGGTGTTAATAACTCCATAGATGTATTTAAAGATTTACAATTAGATCTTGAGCTAGGTGCAGGCCTTGAAATTTCATCCAAGCTCCCACTTGTAATATCCACTGTTGCCTAAAATTGGGAAAAAAAAACAGTAAAATATTTCAAATGAACAGCTTCATAATAAAGAACTATAAGCCCTAAAATATTTCAGGTATAGATCATGTAAGTCTCAAATGCTTTCTAACAACTCCATGTTGCAAGGTTTTTCCAGTTTAGACCAGCTTGCCACTCAAGTATGTGCTTTTTAATATACATACAAATATATATTTATATCATCGAGCCAACCAAGGTATTCAAACATGCTTATCAAAGACACTTTGAATGATGTACTTCTTACAAGTAATCTCACAACAGGAGAATTATCATGGCTCTTCTTTTTCTTTTCTTTTTTTTTTTTTTTAATCATTGGACTGACAAAGTTAGCACCAACAAAATAATGAGGCATTTTCGAAAATCTTGTACACAACTAAACCAGCCAAACTCTACTCATTTTCAAATGGGAAGTTCCTAAAGCTAAATGTTCACATTCCCAACCTCAGTTCAATTTTGAGTTTAAACCACAGGCACGCACGTTTCTCTGGGAAAAAAAAAAAAAAAAAAAAACGTGTGAATTCCAAGGAATTAGACTTCTCAGTGTGAGTGTTATGACACGTGCTGGCAATTCTCAGAAGGCTCAAGTGAATACAAGTCTTTATTTCAGTGGTGAATATCAGTATTTATTTCAGAGAGGAAGGGAGGCAGCAGGGAGAGAGAGGAAATCAGGGATGCAGGCACAGAGGAAGGCAGGGAGAGAGGGAAGAAAGATGAGGGGAAGGCAGGGAGGCAAGGATGAAGGCAAGGAGGGAGGGAGGAAGGCAGGGAGAGAGGGAGGCAGAGAGGAAGGCAGGGAATGAGGAAGAAGGCAGAGAGGAAAAAAGAGAGGAAGGCAGGGAGGCAGAGAAGAAGGCAGAGAGGAAAGAATAGAGGAAGGCAGGGAGAGAGGCATAGAGGAAAGAAGAGAAGGCGGCAGGGAGGGAGGCAGGGAAGCAGGAAGGCAGGCAGAGAGGAAGGCAGGCAGGCAGATAGGAAGGCAGAGAGGCAGAGAGGAAGGCTGGGAGGAAGGAAGGCAGGCAGAGAGGGAGGAAGAAAGGAAGGAAGGCAGGCAGGAAGGAAGGCAGAGAGTGAGGCAGAGAGAAAGGAAGGCAGGCAGCGAGGAAGGCAGGAAGGCAGGCAAGGAGGAAGGAAGGCAGAGAGTGAGGCAGAGAGAAAGGAAGGCAGGCAGGCAGGAAGGCAGGAAGGCAGGCAGGAAGGCAGGAAGGCAGGAAGGCAGGCAGGAAGGAAGGCAGGCAGGAAGGCAGGGAGGAAGGCAGGAAGGCAGGAAGGCAGGCAGGCAGGAAGGCAGGCAGGCAGGAAGGCAGGCAGGGAGGAAGGCAGGGAGGGAGGCAGGCAGGGAGGAAGGCAGGCAGGAAGGCAGGCAGGGAGGAAGGCAGGCAAGGAGGAAGGCAGGCAGGCAGGAAGGCAGGCAGGGAGGAAGGCAGGCAGGGAGGCAGGCAGGGAGGGAGGCAGGCAGGCAGGAAGGCAGGCAGGAAGGCAGGCAGGGAGGAAGGCAGGCAGGCAGGAAGGCAGGCAGGGAGGAAGGCAGGCAGGGAGGAAGGCAGGCAGGCAGGAAGGCAGGCAGGGAGGCAGGCAGGCAGGGAGGCAGGCAGGCAGGAAGGCAGGCAGGAAGGCAGGCAGGGAGGAAGGCAGGCAGGAAGGCAGGCAGGGAGGAAGGCAGCAGCCCCGGCCTTACCGCGGGAGGGCAGCAGCAGCGGGCGCCGCCGCCGTTGCCGTGACGACCGGGACGGGGAAGTCTCGCGATAGCCGCGCGCTGTCCCGGCGCGGTCCCGCCGGTGGCCGGGACATTCCCGGTCTGTTCCCGGCAGAGACAATCCTGGGCTCGTGGTGTTTCCTTTGAATCCCATGTGTGTTAAAATCAGGTTTTCATTGGCACTAAAAATTCACAAGAAACAGTTTCTTCTGAAGCAATAAAATGCATCTCTTTCAAAGTAAGGTTCTCATTGACAAATTTTTGTGCCGAAATAAATCTTACTTAGCTAGTAGCATTACGTACTGCAATCTGCAGTAATGCTTTTATTGATGCTTACAGTATATGGCATTTCACTGTCACATGTGCCCCTAAAAGAACAATTTTTCCTGGTATTTAGTATAGTAACAATGCAATGTGGTTCACAGTTAAGAACATACGACAAACAGAGAAAATGCACTAGTGAATCCTATGGGATTTTGCCTCCTCCCTAAGCATACTGAGCTCTGGTACATTAAAATTTTAATGTCTTGTGATTGCTAATGCAATACCATAGTGGTGTTTTGAACCTGTAGTGCTTTCCAGATGGTGCAGATGACAATTTGAAGCAAAAAGAAAACAGAAGAATGTGTATTTACATGTGCAAGTTGAATATCTAAGGCCAGTAATGACAATGAGAAAGCAGAATGGACAATATCATTCCAAACTGGCTAAACTAAAATATGGGGTTTCTGTATTAGGAATTACATTAGCTATGCATAACAAGGTATGGCAAGCAGCTAGGTGTAACTGCCCCAGTATTTTTATTTTTTTCCTACAGTACAATGCATATGATTAACAGCTGACAGTTTGACTTGCTAACAAGCTCTGGGTCTGGGTCTGGTTACAAATGGACATAAAACTCCTTTGAAATTGGTGCAGGAATAGGCTTCTTACTGCTGCTGTCGACATAGAACCAGTGAAGGTTTCCCATGAGGCTGTAACACCTTAGATTGAGTAATAATGGCTTAGCAGGGATATCTCAAACCACAGTTGATCTTACCATCTGCTATGTGTCCTGGAAGACCCAGAGATGAAGAGGTTTGTAGAGTTCATCTCAAATCCTGTAAATCAGGTTGTAAGTTTTCCTCTATTACATAATCTCAAATATTGCTATACGTAGCAGCTGTACTTATACTGAGGCTTGAACAAGAAAAGTAGAATCAAGGGTGTGCTTTCTTTTTTTGCCTTTCCAGGAACAAGTGTGTTTTGTTCTAAGATAAACTAGATAGTTCTTTGAAGTATGAGAATTAGGAAAAAAAAAAAAAAAAAAAAGGTTAGAATGGAAAAAAACTCTTTGTGTCTTGGAAGTGGACAGCAAGAAAAACACTCCAAGATGTGCTTTTCATCCTAAAAGATAAGTTATAACATGATGAAATTACATTTAGACAAGCTGTTTTGATATTCAGAACACAGTTGTCATAGTAACAGAATTTATTTATCCTTTTCTTCCTGATCCAGTCAAACAGAAATACAAACAACAGGGGACACACACGGAACTTGTTCCCAATTACTACTGCTTACCTTCATATTCCTCTTCTGAAAAGCTTTTTAGTACACAAATAGGTAGCCAAAACACTTTTATTTCATTGTCTCATACATGTTGGAGAAAAAAAAACCAAGTTTTTTAATGCTCATTAGTTATTTACCTTTGATTATTTTTTATGTCTTTCTCGGTACTCACCTGAAGTACCTTTTATTTACCATAGTCAATATTTCTAAGGCAGACTGTAGTAGTTCCAGTACTCAGATTAGGAGAAGCACAGTTAATTTCACTATATTAATTCCTCTAAAGGTTAGGGCAATAAACAGACTCATTCCTTGCAATGGACAAGTGATTATGTATTAGTATCTTCTGACTGCTATGTACCAAGTCAAAGGCAAAGAGACACAGATTTTCAAATTTTCCCTTGGTGAGGATGAGTAGAGTTCTGCAGTGTGCTCCATCAGCAACAGTGATACAGCACAGCAACCTGTCAGCTGAGGGAGGCAGGCCAAACTAAAATGCTAAGTCCAGAGTCAATGGTAAAACTTCCACTGTTTATTAAAGCCAGGTATTAATCCTTTGGCTTGCATTGGAAAAGCTCCTGTGTTGATAAGACTGCCTTCCATGTTGCCACACTATCTGCTGCAGCAGAAGTCTTGGGAGTTTGCTACCAAACAAGTGCACAGCAACCCAATTCAATCCTGCAAGGGTCTCAGGACCTTCTTCTGTGGCTTAGGAAGTGATCCAGGCAAAATGTAGATGGTGTAGTGTTATAGAAATGGAGGCCAAGAAGTTACAATACTGCATAGTCAAGTAGTGTTGACCAAGGAGTTTCTGGAGTAAATCACCATTCCAGTGCACTATGCCTAGCTATAGGGAACCTTGGGATGCAGAATTGCTGATGGAGAAATCCTGGTTTGCATTAACAAATGTATATTCAGGAACTGGATCTCATTTGGTATTTCTTGTGCTTCCTTTTAAAAATACTCAACTTTCTCCTTACAGAGAAGATCAAAATGCATTTTTAAGTAGTACTAAAGGACAGTTTGGGTTTTCATTTCATTTGAGTTTGGGGTGGTTTTTTTAATTTTTGCATGATGTTAAAGATATCTTGGAACAAGATATTGACATTGTCCTTGTAATTTTTTCATGCTTTTTAAGTTATTTCCTCATTTGTTTAACATGAGCTCTGTTTTCCTCCCTTAAGTGCTAGAATAATGGTTCTAACTTTCCTAACTCCAAGTTTATTTTCCAGTAATAAGATTTAGCCTTTAAATCCATTTGGCACTGGCCAAATTACCCCAGGCTTTTTCTTCTTAAATTCCCATTGCTTTGCTTTGTATTTCACTTTTGTTCTTCAATAATGTAGAAAGAAACATTTCCCTTACCAACATCTGTGGTGGTTAAAAACAACCACAAACAAAGAAACAAAAAGACTAGGGAAAAAAAAACCCCGTAACTCACTTCTGTGTAACTTTAAAGTAATGTTTTAACTCGACTTCTTTGTTGTTTGGGGTTTTTTTTCCTGTTGGACACTGGAAAACATAAGGACCAATTTTATCAGGAATCTTTCTTCTGTCTGATTTCAGGCAAGCTATGTCTATCTTCTCATCTCTGTATCTAAGAAGGGCAGCTCAGGCTCCCACCACCCATCTGGACCCCTTGGAGACTGTTCCTCACTCCCAAGCTGAAGATCTTTTTTGAAATAGCAAGAAGTGAAATGCACTGAAACCAAAGAAGAAATTGAGAAAAAAATATTTTACACACTAATTTGTACACTTTTCTTTAAATGCATTTTTATTAAAACATTTGCTTTTAATGACTTGTAGAAATCCACAACCTTGGAGCCATCAGAAGCTGGTGACTTCCTTCAAACATGTGAAAGGAAGGAAAGGTACTTTCTACTTCAGAAGAATTTTTTCTCACTTTTAAGATTAACTGGTTGGATTTAGTAGGTTACTGTGAACTTGTCAAGATTCTTCACCTTGTCCCTTTTAAAGTATGCTTCAAAGAAAATGACTTTCATAAACAGACAGTAATCACAGATACAGGTTCAGCATGCACCAGAGGGCTGAAGGACAAGGAAACCACAAGGAGCAAACAGGTGTTACGAGATTGTGCTTTTAAGAAACTACCTACAGAGACAACAGTGAGTGCAGATGAAAGATTGCTTGAAACTGAACAAGAGCTAAAATGTCAGGGCTGCAATAGTTTTAGGTCACCTAACAGACAGATACAGTTTAAAGCACATTCAGTATAAATGAGAAAATACACCTGTCATTACGTAGAGAGGCAAGCTGCAGCACAATGCCTGAACTCTCACAGAAGGGCTGCTGAGCTGATACCAGGGTTGGCATGACTGACTCACTCAGGAGTTAGGAACCAGATTTGAAAGTCTTGTGTTCATACACGGGGTGGTCTGCTCTGTGAGGCGAGGGGAGCAAGAGGGTTGGTATCTGTATCTGTGAAGATAGAAGGAAAACTTCTCTACCTCTGGCAATATCAAGCAACAGCATCAGTAAACCATTGCCTTTTTAGGTCTGTTGCCAGTTTCTTCACCCAACAGTTCAGTTGTCACTGAAACTCAGAATTGCTCTCTGTGAGTCTCTCTCTGTGTGAGAGTGACAGACTCAGAAACAGAGACTGTCTCACTCAGAGAAAGGCCACTAGCATTTCATACCCATTTCTTTCATTTGCTAGCTCTCCCATAAGAAAACAGCAGAGTGCACCAGCAGCTAAGTTTGTTTCAAGGCTTACCCCTTAGTTACTTAATACATACATTACATTTTAGGGACATTTGTATATGCCCTTCATCACAGGACTCTTAGCACATACATATTTGTTCATTGGAGTAGGATTTGTCCTGCATGGTCTCCAGTCCAGGTTTTACTTAAAACTACAAGAATATATATGGACTCTATAAAAAAGAGGTCTTTCTCAGGTTTAACACACATGATGATTTGGGTATTCTTAGCTTTGTGGATGTTTTAAGCCAAAAAACAGTGGTTTAGGTTTTAAAATACTTTAGATGTTTGGCAGATGCTTGGTAATTAATTTGTGCAAAAAATCCAGCAAGTTTTAACACTGATCAAATAAATGTGTGTAACAGAAAACAAATGCAGTTAATAGTCCATCCTACTTCATTAATGAAATGACACAATTTTGCTGTGTCTATTTGCAGGAGAGTAGGACTTACCATGCTGCATGTCTTCTGCTCTCTACAGCCTTTCCTGTTCAGTTACTTTGATGTCCAATCATTTTAATACAACATAATGTTTCCCAGAAAACTGACTGCCATTTTTCCATAATTCAGCCATAAAAAGAGTTCCAAAATTCATATGTACTTTTGAAAGTAACAGGGTATCATTTTAAGGATTTCAGAGATCAAACTACAAATTTCCATATATAATTGATGTATTATTTCCATTAAGTATTTCATATTAATAAGGAACACTTGTATATATGTTTTTCTTTTGTTGTTCGTTTAACTTATATTTGGCAAAAAAATCAGGCTGTAACAAATTTCAACATAATAAAGATCCATGGGATCAAACATGTAATAGAAAGTGACCTTACTCTGTCACTTAAAGCTCCTGCTTTTCCTAAGAATCCACCTTGGGAAAGATACTGACTTTATTGTTTCTGCTGACTTTTTTTTCCGCTTTACACTTAGGCTGTTTTGTCTGGATTAGCTCTTCAGGGGTATTCCCCAAAGGAGGCAGGAGTCGCTTCTTGTTATTTCGGTTTTCTGAGAGCCACTGTGGAGGCAGCTCAAAGGGTCCAAAACCAAACTGCATGGAATACTTGTCATTTACTGTATCAGCTTCTGTGGGCACAGCTGGGGCCACCTGAGCTGCAGAGTCTGCAGTCGTCTGTGGTATAAACCTGTGAACTGAAGTCTGTCCTAGCTCTAAATTGGTGATAGGAATTTCTTTCCTCTGAAAGTCACCAGAGCCAATGGATTTGGTCTCATTCTCCTCATCTTCTGTCGACTTGAAGATTTGTTGTTGCCCAATATGAAACATCTCCAGAAGCTGGCTTCCTGAATGGACACTGGGCTCCAGATTATCATCTGCAATACCACTCGAGCTGACAATGTTTCTCCTGCTAAACCTTCGGTGCAGCTGTACTATTGTCCCCACTAAGCACTTCCGTACTGATTTGTTAACAGTTAAAAATAACAGAGGGTTGGCCAGCAGAGAGACCTTGGGCAACCAAATAGCAGTGAGGAGCAAGAAGACTGAAATATCTGAAATATTGAGTATGGTGCGGTAAATCACCAGAGTCACGTAGGGGACACTACAGAAGATAAATATCATAACCATAGAAAGCAGCATGACGTGGAGCTCAGCTTCTCGCTGGGAGGCATATGGGATAGAAACTGTGTTCTGAGGGGTCCTTAATGCAGCTATGATGACTTTTTTCTTCTGACTGGCACTCAGAGCTCTGCGAATAAGAATCATAAAGAGAAATACCACAGCCACTGGTACAATCACGGTGGTGATATTATAGATGATGACATATATCAGGTGGCCAAGGGAGTAACTCCAAGATTCAGAGCAAGTGGACATGGCATAAATATCAGACACATTGGTCACAGCAAATACTGGAATGCTGGCCACTATTGCATGGGCCCAGATATAGATAACCAGGTCTCGGGATTTTGCATCAGATATTTTTCTTTCCAGAGGGTATAAAACAGAGTAGTATCTGTCAAAAAAAAAAAAAAAAAAAGAAATTATGATTATTTTTGTGTGCATACTACTTATGAGAAACCTCTCAGGACCCATCTGAGCATGACACTCCAAATCCCTCTCTGGGTTGCCAACTGACTACCTGTTTATGAGAGGAAAAAGTAAATCTACACAAAACCCCCAAAAGTCTGCCTTTGCAGGTTTGTTTGTAGAAAAAAATGGAATATTTTGGTGGTGGAAATTTCTTTCAATACATCACTTTGGCTGATGCATACAAATATTATTTTGAAGATTTCACCATTTACTTATTTATTATCTAGACAGTACATTGCACACACTCAAAATTTCAAAAGACATTCAAAGGCCAGACTCATAGTTTTAAAAATGGCTCTATAACAGATTTTTTCTGGATATTTGGAAACAGGTGTTGGTGACAAATTACATGTATCCATCTACTGGAAGTACAAGGTGTTTTGTTTTGCACAAGCTGTGGCTGGCAAGCCCTGAGCAAAAGCATTGCAGAACACTGGACATTCTGAGTGCATTTAAGAAAAAAAAAAAAAAAGTGCAGCTCTGACATGCACTTCAAATGTCAGACATTGATTGTTTGCTTACTACTGAAGTATTGCTGTGGACTTTTAAGCTCACAGAGTTTTCATGACAGACCTAACTTTTCACACTTATCATTATAAATTGTAGGAGTTTGTGCTTTTTGTGAGGCAGATTGCAAGTTTTCTTGGAGAAGAGCAAATTATATGCTGTTCCGGTGGCAACATTGGTGAGCATTACAGATAGTGATACCACATTTATCAAGACAAAGGGAGAAAGAAAAAAAAAATCCAGGATCATGGCAAATTTTCCCCGTTACCTGTCAAGAGCAATGGCTGGAAAACTAAGGATGGTCACTGAGCAGAAGACTTTGTGCAGAAACTTGGCAATTCTGCAGAAGAGCATCGTATAGATCCACCAGCAGCAGTGCGGACTGGCACTAAGAGCAATGTCAAAAGGCACACAGACTAGGCTGGCACAGATCCCCGAGCAGGCCAAATTCTTAATGAACCGGTTTGTTACAGACTTAAGAAGCGATGTTCTGCAAGTTGACCACAGCACCATGATGTTACCTGTGAGTAGAGACAGGAAGCATAAAACAAGGAAAACAGACAAACAAAGAACTAACCCCAGGCCCAGTCTTTAAGATTTGAATGTTCCCTAGTACTGCAAATGAAAATAATTGTTTGGAGTTTGCCAGGTATCACTGATTTGGATCATGATGCTGCTCAAATTAGGAAGTCTGTAAGGGCTAGTGGATTTATGAATCAGAAGGTGAAAACAATTACACCCCAGCTATCCCTTCCCAGCTTCTGGTAATGAATGAATTAGGGGATTTCAGAAACAAATGCCTAAGAAAACTATCCAAACCATATTTTTAGGTACTTATGTTGATTACTGTATCAAATGGTCCATCCTGACTATTCAAATACAGAAACTGGCTAAAGTGTTCATGTTTTAGTAAATAGTACAGAATTCTTTTTTAAAGATAAAAATACACTGAGTAAATACAGACACAATTAAAATATAAGTATGTTGTTTTAATCTGTTTATAAATGGATCACAACAACTTGCTTTTCTTTTCACTGACTACTTCAGTGGCACAGACAGGCCTGTGTAAAACCATATCCAGAAGAAATCTACCTTCCCCCCTCCCCCAAGACATTCTCTACGTACATAATAACAAAACTAATGGGACAAGCAGAACAGAAAAAAAAATACTTGGTGCACATAACTTCACAGAAGTGTACAAAGAGTACAATGTGCTGATTCGGGTATTCAAGCTCTACACATTTGATTCAAATAGGGTGGATGGATAGCAGTGAAACAGAAGTACAGAAAAAAAAAGGATTAGCTATGACAGTATTTTTCCCTTATCATTGCATTCCATCCAAAGCTCAGAAATGTTGTGTAACAGACACAAGTTCTCCATCACAAATTTCCCTATGATTCTATCTTACACAGCAACAGCACAAGAGTAAATTAAGTGATCTGTTGTTACAGCATGGGCCCTTTCTCTAATGCATATCAAGATACCATAAAACTCACAGGATTTTCACTCTCCTTTAAAAATCTGTCTTTAGAAAGATCACAGAATCATAGAATAGTTTGGGTTGGAAGAGACCTTAAAGATCATCTCATTCCAACACCCCTGCCATGGGTAGGGACAACTTCCACTAGACCAGGTTACTCAAAGTCCCATTTAATCTGTCCTTGAATACATCCAGGGATGAGACATACACCATGTCTGTGGGCAACCTGTTCCAGTGCCTGACAACCCTCACAGTAAAAAGTTTCTTGCTAATATCTAATCTAAACTTGCCCTCTTTCAGCTTAAAGCCATTTCCCCTTGTCCTAACACTACATGCCCTCGTAAAAAAATCCAGCCAGCTCTCTTGTAGCCCCCTTGAAGTACTGGAAGGCTGCAATGAGATCTCCCTGGACCCTTTTCTTCTCCAGGCTTAACAGCCCCAACTTCTTTAGCATGTCTAGATCAAGTGCTTCAGCCCTCTGATCTATGGAGAGAAGGATCTCTGCTAGCACAGCTGAGTGGGGCACACTCATGTAATATCATGCAACCTGGTCCCAACTTTCCAGCCCTGACTTCACAGACATTATTTTTCTCTTTTATTTTATTTTTCCCAAAGCTGTACTGTGCAGTACCACCCAATCAGTCAAAGCATAGCTACCAGCATACAAATACTGTTCGACAAGACAAATTCATTAACTCTCTGCAGCTGGACAGCGTGCAAAGTAGAGTTTAGCTGCCCACCTCCAAGCAAAGTTAAATTGTTCTATCTGCAGACCATATCAACAGCCACATTGTGGATACTCTATATTGTTGACACTTACCAGAAGTTCTTTTGAGCTGAAGTGTAATTGATTTATGTGGCAGATTTGTTAGCGTTTTTGTAGGTTACCTACAAATAGACATAATGAGAGAAAACAGCATCTTAAGCTGCTGATTGAGATATGAAAAAAGAAGCTGCAGTCCCCCAACACTTCTCTCAGTTGACATTATCATTCTTTGCCTTGATTTCTCCTCCAGTCTATATAAAACCCCCCAAGTTTTTATGTGCCAAATAGAGTTTTCCTATGGCAGTCCATGTAAAATACCAGCAAGATCATATTCTTGTTCACACGGACAATGTGTATACCAAGTGGCAAGTACCAAGAACTAGCAAAAAGTCTAGATCTGATTCTTGATAAAACAGCACTGTTTAAACAGAAGTATGCAGTATTTATTTTAAAATCTACCTCACAGACTACCTATTTTAGTCTGCAGTACCTGAATGTCATTTGAGATTCAATTTTCTATATATTGTATCATGTGTCTTATGCAAATTCCTGATACTGACAAAATATTGAGTTACATCTCTACTATGTGATGCATTTTAAAGAAAGGAATCATCACCTGGTTTTGGCAGGTGCTTTGGGCTTGATAATGTATTCCTTAGGCAGTATTCAATCAGTTGTATTTAAAGCTTTCTAAGTTGCTAGGAGACAGTCAATCAAACCACTTGCTTTCAAAAATATCTCCAACTCTCCAGCTGTTAGAAAGTACTTCTAACAGTAACAATATATTTTTATAATGTCCTAGAGAGGGGAGAAAACAGGATTTTTTCATGTGGTTTTGTTGGTTTTAAATTAATTCAGATCTTTCATCTAGTTTCAATTGCATTGATTTTATAGCATTAATTCCCAAGCAAGTTTCACCTTTGTTAGAATAATTAATTGAAGAATGGAAAACTAAAAGAAACCACAAGTGTTTTCATTGATACTTCAGAAGCCTCTAGAGAACTGCTGAGCTACTCTTTGGGGTCCTGCAGAGGAGCTTCATTCAAGACTCCATATTCTCAGCTGTTGAATTATTTCTACAAATTATGTCATATTGTCATTTATACATGAGAGAGTCACAAGGAAATGAAATTAGCTCTGGTTCTGACTGATCCTAAATGGGAAGAATGAAGTGTAAAAAAATAATATTGGTTCAAAGACAAGGAAGAACTTTTTAAACAGATAAAATAAAACCAGGCTGAAAGACAAAAAAAAGATAAGCAGACAGAAGTGTCCACTTGGGACACCGGAAAATTAGTCAGGGAATATCCCTCGGGGAAACATTATTTTTTCAATTGCAGTTATGATTTATATATTAATAAATTGCTCTAGTGAACCAGATCAGCTTTAGTATAGATTGTTAGATCTTTGTGCTGATGCCTTCAAATCAAAGCAGGGGAAAAAAATTACACCAGAAACTTTGCATGGCATTAAATAGAAGAATATTTGGAACAAACTGCAAACATTTCCCATTTCACTGTTCCTCAGTTTTCCCCAGCAACTCCTTTCCATGGAAGAGGATAACACTGTTCCAGGCAACAAGGCAATTCAACAAGCAATTGTGCTCTGAATAGCAGCTATGCTCTGAATCCTTTCACAATGTCTAGAGGCTCTTTTCCACTCTTCATGTATTAGTCATTCACTGATAAACCTGGGAAAAATTTATTCTCCTTAGGTTACAACTGTACTGGGCTGTTGCACATCCTCAAAATGGGCAAAGCTGTCATTTTCTACTATAGGCTAGTTTCAGAAGGGTTTCTGCTGGATAACTGGTCTAGTGCTACATAACCTTGGATCCAAACTTCCCATAGGGTTTGTAACTGGTTAAGTGGGAGCCATCCCAGAAAAACTAGAGTGAACAAGCAGCTGGAAAATGCAACCTCTTGCAATTTCCTATAAGTCAATACTGTCAGGATCATGAGTGTCATTTTTAAATGATCACATGTCACAAAGCATATCCTATATTGCCAAGTTCCACCATTAGTGCAGAAAGATGAAGTGTTTTTAATTTAAAAAGGAAAAGCATATCTTTGGTCTTCTCAGAGAGTGAGCTGTGTCCACATAAAACCCTTACAATACCTGACATTATTTGACAACCTTCTCAGTACACAGACTGACTGAGCAAGACATAAAAATCAAGCTTAGAATAGAGTAGCTGAAGTTGGAAGGGGCCCAGTGAGGTTCATTGACTCCTTTAAGACTGCAGACTCAAGACTAAGAGCATCACCCAGACATTCCCTGAACCCTATCAGGGTTGGTACTTTGACCACTTCTCTGGAGAGCCTGTTCCAGTGACCAATCACCCTCTCAGTGAAGAACCCCTTCCTGATGTCCCATCGGAGTTTCCCCTGGTGCAGCTTGATTCCATTTCCTCATGTCCCATTGCTGGTCACCAGAGAGAGGAGATCAGCACCTCCCTCTCTGCTGCCCCCCTTGAGGAAGGCATAGGCTGAAATGAGGTCACCCCTCCACCTTCTCTTCTCCAAGCCAAGCAAACCAAGTGACCTCAGCTGCTCCCCATAAGGAGCTCATCTGTGCCTTTGACCATTTCTCCAAGTAAAAAAGAAATGTGAACTATTAAAGGTAACCACTGCATGAGAAGCAGCTCTTTTGATATTAGAAACATGTTTAAAGCCTGCCAAGTCAGAGTTCATTTTATCCTGTTATTATCATAACTATCAACATTCAATAAATCTCCATGTACTGTATACCATGGTTGTTTCCAGTCATCCCCTACTTTTTTTTTTTAATTGAGAACCATCATAGATAAGCAGCCACACTGTACATTAAGTTGTACAGAAGTACACTGAGAAAAAATACAATGGTTCTCCACAGGATGCTGTCCAGAAGTCCTTCTAGTCTTTATTGTGTTTCAAGTTCACAGAATCTGAAAACAGTAACATTCTCTGACCATGAAAGGTTATCAGAGTCCATTAGTCTGATTCAGAGCAGCAAAAATTACTTTTCCTCCTCTTCCAATTTGTACTCCTTGAATTTCACTGCCAGACGCACAATGTTGATGCAGGCATCAACAGCTGAGAGAGTCCTGAAGTACTAGCTTTTAGCAATACTTCAAATAATGTGAAAGAGTCTTAAAAAATACCTTTAACAAGCAGAAGTAAGATCACCATGGAAACCAGAGACAGTTAACTGAA
Organism: Muscicapa striata striata; assembly: GCA_030060385.1. Classification (NCBI taxonomy): domain Eukaryota; kingdom Metazoa; phylum Chordata; class Aves; order Passeriformes; family Muscicapidae; genus Muscicapa; species Muscicapa striata. The sequence continues at coordinate 351,741 of JAREIS010000051.1, read as the reverse complement.
GAAATGCATTTGCCATGCAGTCATCCAAAAAAAAAAATAAATTACTGCTCTTTGTTGATTAATTCATGGAACTCAATCCATTACCTGTGTATGACATCCGTCTTTACATTTTTGTTAACTTAAATCAGCACACAACTGAATCAAAACAAAGTCCACACTCCAGCAAAATCCTCCTCCTCACAACCTGCCGTCCTCTGCTTGCTCACTTCCCTCCAGAGCAGGGTTCCAGGAATCCAGCCATCCTTCCTAGCAGAGAGCCTCTGTGTACCCCACCCACACTCCCTGCATTGTCACAGGGAAGGAGCTGGCAGCCTTCTTTATGAAAAAAAAAAATCAGGAAGCCACAATAAAGGTTAGAAACTAGGCTTTAGCCATTAAAACAGTTCATTAAAAATTAACTGAAAAAGTCACAGTTTCTCTGAGCATGATGAATGGGAAAAATTCTCATGTTGAAACACCAGAGTGATTAAATTCCCAACTCTCCAATACTATTTATTATTGTTTTTCAGAGTATTTTGAGGAAGGTGTTTTTCACAGAACTTACTCTTGACAAACCACTCTCAAAAAAGTGGTTAATTGGAACATTTTGGCACCCATCAAATAGCTATCAAATATTCTTCTTATTAATATGTATGTTTACCTATTCATTTCCAGAAAGAATAGGGGCATATCAGGATATATTTTGGCTTACACAGCTTGAAGAAATGTGTAAATTTATCACAGAATAACAGGATCACAGAATCACAGAATGGTTGAGGCTGGAAGGGACCTCTCATGTCAGCCAAACCCTGCTCAAACATGCATAAATTCTTGCAATTCTTTATAATACTTTATAATTCTTTTTATATTAATTTGAAGAAGTGTAGCCATGAGACTGATGGAATAACCTTTTTAGATGAAAGAAGACCATAAAACTAAAACAAAAAGTAAACTTCCTGAAACCAAATCCAACCTTTTCTAACATTTTTGCTACCAGCTTCAAAATTCAGTGATAAAATAACAAGTGCAGTCCAGTAAAAAATAGTGGGAAAATATTTAATTTGCCATTTTTGTATATTTCTTTCAATTTCAGTTTGTGCATATGTGCAACCAAATGTTTTATATACAAAATGAAGTTTCTGCTGCAAATGAACTACCTTGGAACCGAGGACCTGTATGCCAAACCTTCTTTTCCCTTCATAAAACAGGTGAACTCCCTAATTTTAAGATGTTTCTCACTCCTATTCTTAGAATTCTCATTCACACATACCTACTTTCATTGTAACTATTGATTCAGAAGTCTAATTATGTAAGAGATTTATCAAGTCAAATGAACTACACAAAGCAGAAGTTTTCCCAGATTGGGGTAGTTCCCTGCAGAGTGTTTCAGCATAGATTTAAATTATATTGGAAGCCCTTTTGTTTAAAGTGTGATACTTGTCTACATGGTTTCTGTTCCCAGCAATGTACATTGACAAGGTAGGAAAGATTTTATGGAAGGAGCTAGTTCATAGCAGCATAGTCTCAGAAAGTGAACAATAATTTCCTTGCAGGAACAGGTATGTCACTGGCTTTGGTTGCAGCACCACTTAGAATTAGTCGAAGGCCACAACCTGCCTACATAATCCACTGGCAGCTGCTACTCTGACTTGCTCTCCAGGTGGAGCAAAGGTAGAAAATATTATGAGGAAATTTTAAATTGTACTTACAGCAAGCATAACTTGTGGGATATGATGTTATTTTTATCTCAAAATCACTATGTAAAATTACCACTAATATATTTCCAATGTGACTTTTTTTTTTTCCTGTTGTCCTTAGTATTTGATCTGTTTACTGTCTGTAGGGAGATTCTCAAGCAACTGCATCCTGCTAATGGTCTTGTATTCCTACTTGTATTTCTTTCAGATATGTTTATTTGAAGGAAGGTAAAAAAAGCATTACACTGGTAATCTTCCAGTTCTTCATATCCCCTGACACTTTTTCCTGCCTCACCTTTTGTATTTGCTATCCCACTAAATTGAAAGAATTTCTAAACAGGAGCAATTATTTTCTCCCTTTTGATAAACTATGGTCCTTCAACAGCCATCAAGATCATTTCAGCCAATCAAGAAAACAACCAAACCCATTTTGCTTTAGTACACTTGACTTGCCTGAATTCCTGGCCTCTATTTTAAAATCAATCTCCTCAAAGAAGCTGAAGCTCTTCAAGATCCTTGGGAGGAAAAAAGTTTAGAGAATATTTCATCTGCAACTTCAGGATCATGGATCATTTCCCATGTCAGGAAAATATGACAGCAAAGTGTAGCATTACCTTTCAAACCTAAGCAAGGAAATTGAAATACTGAAAAAAAAAGTCCAGATGTACTGTTCTGATAATAACAGGACTACAAAATCTTTTCAAAGTTAGTAACTTTTTGAATCACAGTGCCTAAGGGACCAGCCTTAATACAAAAATGTAATCAAATTTTTTAAACCAAGCATTTTACATGATCTCCACAAGAGTTCCCCATGACATACGGACCAGTGTTTTGATCAATTCTACAGAGAAAGGAAATACAAGGAACAGATGTAGAAGAGGTAAAAATATTGGATGGCCACATCATCAGCATAGGTGAAATCATTAGCAGAAGTCTGGGATCCTGAATCTCCTTTGCCAACAAAGGATCATATCTAGTGAAACCACCTTACACAAGGCTTCATGCCAGTCACCCTCAGAGAGCAAATCTGATGTTGTCAGTGAAACACTGAAAGGCTAAGAATGCAGGTGAAGCCAGTAATGTTTCTGAGCAGTCTGTCTATTCTCCACCATCCTTGGCACAAGAGGAGTAGCCATTGTCCCTTTGTTTTATAAAGCAATCAAAAAAGAGCTATTTTGAACCTGTATTGTCATGAGAGGACTGTGTCAACCAACAGGGTGATTTACTTGAGCAACCCTGACCACTGTGCTGAATCTAACTGCAAACAGCAGACTTAACACAGGAAACAAACAAGTTTTAAGATTTGTTTTAAATAACACTGTTATCTGCCTCTTTGTACCTCTTTGCTTGCAAAGAGCCTGCAGTCACTTTTGTTGGTAGCCTCCCTATGTAGGTGCAGACATGGCTCTTCAAATGCCTTTTTTGTCTGTCTGCCCACAAGCACCTGCAATTCATGGGCAGGTATGTTGGTGCCATTAAGGACATAAGGTCACAAAGATGTGACTTCTCACATCACAGACACCTCATTTAGAAAGCCAGCCCTAGTCCCCAACAAGGTTATTTTGGGAGGAGTCTGCAAGACCCCTGTCATCTCTGTGTGACATGCCAAGGGCAGATCTTGGAGGAGACTTGACAGTTTTGACTTGTGAGGCTGTGAAAAAAATATTTTAGAGCAACTCCAGCATTTGGCCTGGGCTGTAAGCTGCTCCACCATTTACAGCTGACAGGAGCAATTTCCCAGCTTCCACACTCAACCTGAAGACCTCCTGTGCTGTTCAGAACCTTATTCTCTCCTGCCTTCACCCTTATATCCACCCTTACACAAAAGGCTACCAGGCCAGAAAACAATGCAGATACAGCCCAACAACATAATTGTTAAGCAAAATTATTTTTTCTACATCCACTACTTTCCTAGTTGTTCACTCAAGATTTTCAGACAAAACTTTTAAAATAAATTAGCTGCTGTGGCATATTGCAGTATAGTGGATATGCAGAGATCTATGCAGCTTATACAAACAACTGGACAATTTTAATTTTACTAAATTACCAGGTAGCTGTTTTTCCCTGGCTTGCTTATTGAGGAAAAAAATGAGAGATATACACAATTTAAAATGAATGACACTTAACACAGAGCAAAATTTTAAAAGTTTGTGGTTATTACTAGTAGTTGGAAGACAGACTTTATCTTTTGTTTGGAAATTGAGGTTATCTTGCACTCTTGATTTTAAAAAGTTCCTACCCATTAGCACCAATTTTCATCTCCCATTACTGAAATTAGGGAGTTTGTACCTGAAAGACACCACACTAAGAGCCATTTCATAGAGCAGAAATTATTTCTGGACCTACCCCGCAGTCCTGTGACATTTTTTTTGCTCTATATGACCAAGAAAAATCTGACATAATTCCTGCATTAGCTTGCCAGTGCTTCCCTTTCTCCAAGTGCCAGTTTACTAGAAACAAAATTTTACTTTTTATATACTTTTGCCATGCAACTGTTCACCGGGTCACCAGCTGGGCATATCTGCTCTTCATTTTTCAAACACAGATGTCTTCAGACAGGAATTACATATTCCTAATACATCCTTTGCAGTGGGATTAATTTACATTATATTTAGAAACAAGCTTTTTTCCCTCCCTGCCAGCTGACTGTAATGAATGGTTCTCTCCACTCCTCCCAGCCCTGTAAATGTACTCAAGTAATACTCACTAGGAATAAGAAAGTATATCTGGGGACTCTGACACACATCTGAAAAACCAAGAATTATAAAAAAAATCAGTACGATCCTAAATCAAATACAATTCAAAAAATCACATGGAAAAATATTCTATTTAGTTACCAAAGTGTGGCATTTCTCTGAAGAAATACAAATTTATGGAACCAAATCAGATTTATCTCATTTGTCAAACAGAAGTGTTCCCATGGCATAACTCTGGGCAGGCAAGGTGCTTCACTGATAAGATGATGGTGGCATTTCTGGCCCAACAGAATGCAAGAAGTGGGGTTTAGTTTGACTTGGTTTGGTTTTATCTTAAAATATATAGAGGCCTGAAGCATAATTTTAGAATTTTTTGATCAAGCATTTCACTTATATAATCAATTGTTGACAGAGACTCTCCCCAGATTTATTCTCCCTTATTTTTTTGAGTCTGCCATAGAACTCAACAATTAGACTTCTGTATTGTCCATTCCCAATTTGCTTTCTTTTACTCTTTTTATAACTGAATTCCCTTTTCTTTGCTCAAAATCCTCCCAGCAAGACACAGTTCACAGGTCCGTTCTCTGTAAAACAGCAATGTTAAACCTAGAATAACACTGGGCTTAGTGAAATGGGCTTCAACTTTCAATCTTCAAATGCCTTCAAAGGAAACACGAAAAAAAAATCAGCATTAGTAATTAACACTTCCATTCAGTTTAAAAAAGCCAGGAATACAGCCCATTAGGGCTGATGGCTTAGAATCCAGATCAGCATGAAAGTGCCCAGGATTGACTGTAGTAAATGGAACCAGATTAAGATACAAAAACTGGAGAAACATTGACATTTTTCTTGACCTTAAGAATATTATTATTTTTTTTTTAATTCTAGGTCTGGACACCATCTAGCAGCAAAATAGTTCTGATAGTAAGACAGGCTGTAAAACTGCCTAGCAGTCACCCCAAACACATCCCACTGTGTGGAAATAGTTTTTAACTTTACTTTAACCTTCCAATAATCCAGATGATTGTTGTACGGGCAAAGGAAGAGAACATGGACATTTTTGCTTTAAATCTCCTTTTCTTCCCTAGTGTTAGAAATACAAGTGGACATCCATATTTGAACTTCATAAATTGCTGGACACAGCAGAAGATCATGTACCCTGAAACCTGCCATAACATTGCCAGTACTTTGCTGTATATTACATTGCACTACTGCAGCAATACATGACCAGTCATGTACTGATGACACAAACTCCCTCATCAATCATCTGCATGCAGTATATAATTTTAATTTATCAGCTTCGCTGATAAATGCAGCTGAACAGTATCTCTTTGCTGGCAAATGGAATTTTTGGGCCTCTCTGCATATTAAACTGATTTAAATATGAAAAAATGATAAAAAGCTGGAACAATATAACATAAAATTAATTTCTAGCTTCTGAAACCAAGAAAATATTTCATTGTCTTCCTACAGATAGATATATATATATATATATATATATATATATATATATATCTGTGTGTGTGTTTGACCTGATAAGGTAAATCATGTATTAGCCATATGCATGTAAAAATTAAATGAACCTAAGACACCTGCAGCATACAGCTAACCCTGTAAAGGATAGCAGCCTCCAGCAGTAATGAGAAAGGCTCCATATGTGCATGTCCTACCTCTTCCACCAAAGAGGATACATGGCACACAGGCAGTGACTTGATTGATTGGGGCAAATCAGCAAGTGGGTACATCAAACCACACAGCTTGCTGTGTTTTCCTGCACACATCTACAAATATATGCTAATTAACAAAGCTTTCCATGGTTCTTGCATCTATTCTCTGCAGCCATCTCTAAAACAACATTTCATGTTGTGACACAGGCAGTAAAACCACAAATAGCCAAGATGTTATCTGCTGTATCATTGAACTCTGCTTATTAAACATTCAACCCATTTACTGCTACAAACCAAGGCATGTATTACTTATATTTCATATTTTGTATTTTTACATTTTTCACGCATTTTTCCCCTTTTGCTTTCCTACAAAAACTACCATGTCACACTGGTTGGAAATGCTTGGATGACACATTTAGGTAATTGCTCCTCTCTCGTACTGAATCATCCATTGCCAGCAGGTGAAAATGTTTCGAATCCCTCTATGCCACATGGAAACAAGCAGAAAGCAAAAATAATCCAGCAATTTCTCTTGACTTCAGCAGACAAAGTAGCAACAAAAACATATGCCAAATATCTATAGTGATTTCAGCTCTTTAATTAAGGGACTAAAATGTGTCATTAACACATGAAAACCCTTCAAGTTGTATGCAATATTTTCAGTAATAACTATATAATTAGTCTTGTTACATTAAAACAAATATGGGCATACTTTGTACCTTCAGGGGAAATATGAAGAACAAGATAAGGATTGCATATTTTAATAGTCCCTCAAAAATCACTCTGACAAATCCAAAAATACTTCCAAGATTGCAGGGACAAAGAAAAAGCTCTTGTTTATTTAACTACAGAGGTTTGGGCATATTCAACTTGTGACCTTAATACAAGAAAGAGTAGTGGATCCTTTCCTGAGGGATTTGTGTGTGGAGACCTGCAACAGAAATACCAAGATCAGTCTGAATGAAATGCAAACAGAAGAAAATATGTGTGAAAGTATCAGCAGAAACAATAAAGCAAGAATGTTTTATTAAAAGAATGTTAACAGAATGTCATGTATAGATAAAATAAGGATACCACTGACAGCAATTCTTAGATCACAGTAACAATATTACACCAGATAGAGGCCGTACAAAGCAATTCTGCTTTTTTCTTGATCTTGGTCAATTTAAGCTGTTGCACATGAAAGATTAAATTCTTCCCTACCAAAGTGGTTTTGATAATTTCAGATGAAACCTTTCAGAAGTGATCAAACATTTAGTTTTTCTTTAACACATGTTATTTTTGATATGGATAACATTTCAGTTTTTTTCACAGAATGGTTGGAGTTGGAAGAGACCTCTGGAGATCATCCAGTCCAACCCCCTGGTAAGGCAGGTTCACCCAGAGCAGGTTGCAGAGGATCACATCCAGACAGGTTTTGAATATCTCCAGAGAAGGAGATTCCACACTTTCTCATGGCAGAATGTTCCAGTGCTCTGTCATCCTCAAAGTAAAAGAGTTTTGCTACATATTCAGATGGAATTTCCTGTGTTTCTATTTGTGTCCCTTGTCCTGTCACTGGGCACCACTGAAAAGAGTCTAGCCCCATCCTCTTGACATCTGCCCTTAAGATATTTATACACACTGATAAAATGTATCTTCTTGATTCATTTGTGAGGAAGATTATTACTTGAATCTTTAGATTACTTTATTTCACCATTATACTCATTTGTATCAACAATGACCACAAAAACAACTTAATAACTATATTCACAAATACAAAGGTAAAATCACTCCATAATTAAAACAACATGGTTGTATTGCCTGGATTTGGAATGTGTTTGGGTTGTTTTACTGGAATAAGTTACTAGACATAAAAATAGCACTGGAAATAAGCAAATCTCATCAAAAACATATGATAAATGAATTGAAAAAGAAAAAAGTAGAATTGTTTAAAAAAACCCCAACAAACAGTAGTGTATATGCTGAACAATGTCAAGTAACAAAATTACTCCCAGTTTTGTTATCAAATTGTCATTGAAGTTCCAAAAGCAAATCATCAGCATGCTTACACTAAGAATATACTATCAACGAATCTTAAATGCCAACAAATGAATATGTATCTGAGTTGCTTTTCTCATGTTAATTCAATCTGGATAGGACATTTTATTCAAAAAAAACTTATTAAGAAAAAGGCATTCCAAAAATTCGCTTCACCTAAGCGACATTTTAATAAACCATTCAGGTACTGAAGTGCCAATACAAGCATCAGTAATGCTTAATGAGGAGGCACTCAAAGAACAATACAATCCACTGTCAGAGGTTACCTCGACTCTTTCTGATTTTCCAGTGGGAGACATCCCCTTGTCAGTAACTGTTCAAAATAATTTGCATCCAGATGTGTACTGGAGAAAACCACATGAGAATCATTGTGTAAACTTCAAAGATAAGTTTAATACAAGCAAACAGAAGGCTTCACTGTGATATTAATTTTAGATTGCATAATTGTAATAATCTCTCATGTTTTGAAAATTATATAAATAAAGCAGGAAAAATAGCCACCTGTGTTCCAAAAGGTCTTCAATAAGATGCTTTCATTTTAGCAAACTAACATATGGATTTCTTTCAGATTCTGTTGAAGTGATCCTTTTTGGTTTTTTTTTAAACAAGGTATTTATTACTTGCGACAGACTGCGACATTCCAGTGCTTTCCTAGAAAAATATTCTGCACAGGAAACCATATGACAACCCTTTGCCCTGTCCTGAGAACCCACTCCTATGTACAGAGAGACCTGTGAATTCTCCATATGCATGATCCATTTGCATCTTTGTGCTAATAATGTCAGAGTGATGCAAACTGTAATGCTGCTTTAAAAGCTGCGATTTATGAGAATTGCATTCAGAAGCAACCTCTTTTCCAAGAGCACAGTAAAAGAAGACTTTAGCAGTCAAAAAACAAACTTGAAATTTCAACAGTGTGTGCTCTAGACTGAAAGTAAAGAAAGATAAAGCAAAAAGCCCATAGTGTTTTAGTGAGAGTCTACAATTGCCTCCAGAGCCTACTCAATTAAAAATTGATTTCAGAAATTAACACTGTAATAATGCAAAAAAAATCACTGCATCAGAACTCGAGGGCATTGTTAAACCCTGACTTGTTTGACCATCGCTTGTCTGAGCTACTTCGCAGAACACAGTGGAACCTGCACACTGAGGAGAGCAATGCATCCCAACATGCATCCTCAAGCAGAATTTACATGACTGCCCTGATTCCTTTAAAATTATTTTTAGTGGACATTATTTATTTTTTTTTGTTCATGCCTCACTGTTCTAACAGCAATCAATCAAAGACTCCTGCTATTTCAAGAATGGAAAAGTTAATTTACCATTTCAAGGTTTATTGGCAAAATATGCTAATAGGGATGGAACTGACAACTACAATGGTTATATAAATTTTTCAAAAAGCATCTAGTGTATGTATCAATCAAAAAAAAGTATTGAACTATTAATGTTTGAGTTGTATATACATTACTGGTTTTAAAGTCCTGATTAATGCCTACTTATAATCGTCTTAATCTGACATACAGAGTAGTTAGACTAAACAATGCATTAATTATTTAACATCTAATTCACATTATGTCTGAGGGTTTCGATTTTTTGTTTGTGGGGTTTGGCTTGGGTTTTTATTTGTTTTGTTTTGTTTTGTTTCTTAAGAAAAGTAGCTCTTCCAGATCAAACACTTGGCTAGTGATTTCTACCACAAGAAGCATTACAATATGATGGCAGTCATTTAGCCTTATTTTTGGCAATGTTTTGAAACACACAGACCACAGATATACCTGCCTGGGTACAGAAAGCTGCCTTACAGGCATCAGTAGAAGCCACTACTCTCTCAAGGCTGCATGTTTTTAATGTGACTTCATAATGATATTTGCAAAAAAAATTGAAATTAAAAATAAATTTTGTATTGCCATACACTAAGAGAATTGCGGAATGAAGCAATTGACTATTTTCATTTTTTAGAAATGAGCAGATTTAATTGGGAAGCATTTTTACATATCCTATTTTTGCCATCCCACTGATCCCAGGCTGCCTGTTGTATGAAGTAGTTGTAAAATATTTCATAACTAGCTTTCCTTTGCTGAGACGACAGTGTCTCTGTAGGAAATGCAAGAAGATTTACATTATAAATTTACATTTATCTTAGAAAAGATAAAACCACCACAAAATGCAAAACTGAGACTTGAAGCCACTTTTGATCTTTGAAGCAAGTCACTGTCAATGAATCTGGCTGTTCCAATACTTACTTAGAGGAACATGATTGTAAAGCTACACCTTATTGCCCTCTCAACCATGCTAAGCCTATGACACAAGTCCTGACAGGAAAGCAGGACTTGCAGGTCATCTCTGATTCTCCCTGCTATGGGCAACAGAATGAAGAGAAGATGGACGGTTTTCCTCTACTCTTCCATCAAGTCAATAAATCAAAGTAATGCAACCCATAAAAGAGGGAGACAGTGTTTTTCTTTGGAATACAAAGTGGGGGGGAAAGGGAGAGAGGAAGAAACTTCCTCCCTGTAGGCATTTCACACATGGCAAGTCCAAATTCTGCTGGGAATATTAAAAATGTTAGCCTCCTAGAGACACAAAGTTAGAGACTGATCTGTATTACTCTGATCACCATCTTTAATTCTCTCTGCAACAAAGGACCTAAGCCAAGCTGCTAGCAGACACTTCTTCTGTCAACAGCTCATTCCTTACATCACCTAATGTGCCCCCAGTGTGATCAGCATTGACAGACCCCAGTGCTCCTCTTCACAGCCTACCAGAGGAACCAGAAAGCATTGTCTGGTTAAATTCCATTTCTTTCAAACATCACATTTTGATGAATTATGTACATTGATAGTACAATTACCAGATTTCCACTGCTCTGAAAAAAATATTAAAACTGTCATTCAGTGCAACTGGTGCTGAAATTATTTCCTTCCTCTAGTCTAACTTATGTTAAGTGATTTTTTTGCCAAGTCTACATTGCTGAGAAACAGGACAAATATTGAAAAAGAAATGCACAGCTCTGCCTCTTTGTCCAAATATATAGGATAATTTTTTTTTATTTCTAAGCATTCTTTATAACATTTAAAAACATGAAGATTTTCAAAGACAGTTTTCATGCTGCATTTGTTGCCTACAAAATATATTAGTGGGTAATTTTTTTCTCTAAATTCACTTTCTGCTAGGTGCTATGTTTGGGAACATTTTTAATTCAAATCACCGATTAATTTTACATTTTCACCCTATTTGAGTTGTTCATGGTTATTTGGGTTTTTTAAAATACATTTTCAATGCCTATTACTTAAGTTTTATGTAACTGCTCTTTGGGTGAGATCTTTATATTTTTTCAGAGGATGAAGCAGAAAAAAAAATCTCAAGTTACCCTTTCAGTACAACAAACAAGAATCACGGCTCTGCCAAGTAAGAAGAGGAAAAGACAGTATGGGAGGCAATCTTATTAAACCAGCTGCAAAAGTTGAGGGAAAAGAGAAAGAAAATCTTTCAGGGTGAAGACACACCACTCTTGGACATGTGACTTGTTCAGTACTCTTTGATTTGCACTTACTTGTTTTCTTACACAAGCTCCTTTTTATCTGAGTTAGCACAAACCTAGTAGGATATTTCTTACATATACTGAAATACAAGTAAACAAAATGCAAAATAAACAGGTTTATAACACATGTGAATATTAAGTAATCTTCAAAGCTAAGTTTTGTGACTCTAATGATGCTGTTGAGACAAATATTGCATTAACACTGCAATGTGTACACAGCTCAGATGCTCACATGGATGGAATAAAATTACTTAGCTTTTTTCATAGACACTTTTCAGTATATTTCCCTAAGAACCTTTATTTATGTGCCTTTAAACTCAATTTTATCCATTTGGATTGTAATTGCATGCATAATCACACAGCCTGCAATCAGAGCAGGTGGAGGTAACACTCCACTGTAATTGCTTTTTTTTGGTACCAATGGTAGGATCATCAGGAGTTCTCTATTTTGCTTTCTGTGGATAAAACTGATTTATACTTTTGTGACCTTTAGCCAAAAATAAAAATAAAAATAAAAATAAAAATAAAAATAAAAATAAAAATAAAAATAAAAATAAAAATAAAAATAAAAATAAAAATAAAAATAAAAATAAAAATAAAAATAAAAATAAATTAAAAACTCACAGAGGAACATACAAAAATCAAATGTTACAGAAATCTCTCCTATTTCTCACTCTGCACCTTACAAAATAGAATCTTGCATTATTTACTAGGCTAAGGGAGGTTTAGTTCTAATCATGTTAACTAACTTAAGGATAAGACACTGAAAATAAACTAACTTGATTAAAGTCAACCTCTTTTTATACAGGAAAAGTTGAAAGTTTACAAATTTACAGCTTTAGCCATGTTTTCTATGGAACAAAATTTCATTTCTCATAAAAAACCTATATAAAATGCAGAAAGATATTTTATCAGTACCAGAATGGCAGACCAACATTCCTCTTTTTTAGAAGCATTGAGGCACACAACTTTATTAAACAATAAACTTTATTAATCTGTTGTCGTGAAAAAATATTACAAAATGAGCCTTCTCAGTACTCCAACATGCCACAAAGATTTGATTTAGCAATAAACAGCCATGAGGAATCTGAAGGCTTCTTTCTTAAGCACTAATATTATTTGTGACTTCACACTTTTGAATGCAAAGGATGATAAGCACTTGAGCATATTTCCACTGTACCTTGAGTCCACCCAGATGGGACAGAGCAGTTCTGGAGCAGTCACTGCTCCAGACATGGCACTGAGCTTCCTGACACCTACTCCTTTGTGCAAGGAAAACCAAAGCATACTCCCTAATAATTACCTACCACACTTCTAGTTTGAGATTCCTATTACATGCTACTGTTGCAGTGGTTACCACGCCAAAAACAACATCTCGAAAAAAAAATCTCTTCTTGCACTCCGTAGGTTTAGCAACAAAACAGTGAAAAGGCTACAGGAAAAAGGAGATGTAAGAAAACTTTGGTTTGCCTGCTGTCTTCTCCATAGACTCAGGTAGTTTTTGCAACTCACCTTCATATCTACAGTCAGATTTCAGTCTCTATTCCAATTCTTTACAGCAACCAAGTTTAAAAAAGCACTGATTTTTAATTTTTTTTTATTGCATGCTTCTGTGATGATTTCAGTTTGTAATCAATCTTAGGGAACCTCTAAACAGCAGCAAATTGTTTAAAAGACTTTCCACATCATGGCAGAATTATTCCATGCAGTGGTAGTATCTGATTAATCAGAATAACTAAAAGCACTCAACAATCAGCAGGGATTTTCTAATTAAGACTCTTCCAGTGTAGTGAATCAAATAAAAATTTATTATAAAAATAACTTGACTGAAACATAATACAAGTGTGTAGGAAAGAGAGGGGGCAATATTGGTTGGGGGGGGTGCGTTTCTAAAATCAAAAGTATATGAATATTTTATTTCTAAGATCACAGTATTGGCTAAGAAGCCATGTTCCCTTTGGAAGTCACTTATGGCCCAATTTTGCAAAAGCAGAGAATGATTCTTTGGGTCACATCCCAAGCCTGATACTCAACTGATGGTGACCATCCATCTGGATGGCTTCTCAGGACAGACAGCCAAAACTCACTCATAATTTTGAACAATTTGAGCTGTATGAATCTTTGTGAGCATCACAACCATTGCTTCTTCTGCTACCTTCACATACTCTAGCTTCTTTTACTCTTTGCTTTGCTCTCTGGATTTTAGTATGTCTTTTCTTCTACTGACTGTGTTTTAAAAAACAAACAAAATAAAAGGATTTCTTTGTTGGTCTATTACAGAGGCTTGTTACAGTCAGAAAAGTTTTAGTGTGGTGGCAATTTTTTTTTTTTAATTAAATTGCAGATATAGAGTACTGAATACTTAATAGAATACTTACCCAAGTCTCACATGAACACTAGAGAAGTGCAGTGGATGAAAATAAGGATAATAGATAGCAATTTTTATAAGTGAAGTAAAAGAACAATCTGTAATACACTATTGAGTTCTGAAGCTTTTTCTGTAAGTATAATAGTAATTCTGATGACCTGTACATGATGTTCCTTGCAATGTCCCCATTCTCTCTGAATGCATCAGTGTTAGTGTGGGCAAAATAAGCCTCTATCTTTTAAAATATGGGCTAAAAAAACCCCATGGACATGTCAGAGAACAGTGTACGTGGCAACATTTCCCTATCATTTCCTGATGATTAGCAGTCATACACAGTGTTACTGTAAACATATAGGAAGTTTCCTAGACTTAACTTAGGCAAAATGGAGACACAACATATGAAAAAAAAGATAAAAAGCATGGATGCTGTGTCCAGCCATCACAGGGTATCAGTGCACACCAAACAAAACAGGATGAATGCTTAACTCTCTGAAGAGGGAGTACATGCAGCAAACAAAGGGCAGTCAAACAGGGCAGGTGGCACATCTGTTTTGCTCAGGAAAGACAGGAGCAGGGGGAAGGCCAAGCAAGACTGGTGAGTTTGAGACTGGCCTGCTTCCTTTGATGGCCACATGCTTTGGGTAAGTGGGAGTTTGCTGAGCCTACTCCGAGCCTTTGCCAAGCAATCTTACTTACACCTTACTAAACACCTTACAAAAGCACCATCCTACAGTACAGTATGGGGACAGCAATCAGTCACTGAAGCAAAAGACAAGCTAAACTAATAAAAGTTTTTAAAACTAACATGGCTCAATGTGCCAGCCAGATTCCAGAAAGAAACAGTGCTGCTGGCCAGAGCACAATATATGTGATAATAATGTATAATATACCTGCTCAGGGACAGAGAAGTCTCTAATTCAGACTGACACAATCCAAAGGGGTTGTAACTAATGCTCCTCTGAAAAAGAAATAGGAAATAAAGAGCCTAATACCACAAATGGAAAAGGCAAATCAGACAACTCTTTTTGTTCAAGATACTCCTAAGAATTATGGATATTAAACTGAAACAAAAAAGAAAAACCACCCTACCTCAGTGCTTTCTACTTGTTCCAATTAATTCAGGCAATAGCAGAAGAAAATGTATTTTAGCCCCTTTTGTGACTGACTTTTTTGTTTGTTCTATGGTATCAAAGAAATTATGCAGTTGTGCCACACAAAATATAGGTACAACAAAAGTAAGGCCTGATGGGGTCTGGAAGCAAGATCACTTTGCATTTTATCAGTCTTCTGGAAGAATTTTGTGAGTTTTTGTATGGAATTGCTTTGACAGACAAGAAAATAAGTCCAAGGTGGTAGAAAAAAGCAAACTAAAAATAGTCTCTGTTTCCCAAAAAACTACAGGCTTTTTTTCCCCCCTCCCAATAGAACTGGTAGAACAGAAGGAAGGACTGTATTTGCCAGGATGCCAGACTATTCATGATGGAAAGGAATTTCAATTACAGTATTGAGTATCATAACTAATAAACAATTTTAAAAGACAGCAGTCCACAGCAATCTCCCAGCAATCACCAATGACAGCAAGACCATGAGCAGAGAATAAGACAATTAGAGCTCTCTCTGCCATCACCATTTCAGCTTCACTACTGCTTTCGTTACTACCATAATTGCCATTTGCATTGTCTGGCTAAATTCATGCCTTACCATGAGAGGAGAACAATTTCTTATTCAGCCAGCCTTCCAGTCCAGGATATTTTTCTTATTGCAATGTTTCTATGGAAGCTGGCTGACTACAAGGCACCAGTTCTTCTCCCTGCTTCCAGCTGCTAAATCTAATTTAAAGATGCTAAAAATAAAAAAGGCTTACATGTAACAGTACTGTTCAGAAAACAAGAGGCTGTATTTCCTGCAGGGAGAACATTTAATCAGCAGTGAGTTGAAAGAAGGTACAACACAATAATTTTTTCACTAGTATTTTTGCCATTTGCAAACTTTCTAGCAGTACCTACCCCACTATCAAAACGTTTTGACAACTCTTTCTTCTTTGGATATTGAGACAGCAAGTACAGGAAACATAACATGGAGAAATGCCAAGTCTTTGGGCATCCAGTTTAGCTATGGCCCCAGTGACCACCCATACTGGACACCCAAGGTTATTGAGAGTAATTTACAAATTCTGTGATGGGCCAGTTGGGTGCAGAAATCAAAAAAAGTACAACAGGAAAACAAAACAAATTGCCAAAGTAATAGGGAAATTTTTCCTTAAATATATACATGATGCATATAAAATCTTTTTTTTCTCTACAAAGCACTTCACGTTGATATTCCCACTGTGTGATCTCAGAGCCTCAACTTAACCAAATATCAAAAAGAAGTGGTTTTAGAGTATATTAGGAAGTATGATTACAGGCTCACCTCCATGAAGGAGCGGAGAGACAGCAAGTGTGGGAACCTCAAAATCCTACTCAGAGAAAGCCCCTGCTCCAAACCCTCCCCTGAAAATGAGATCATATGCCCAAGTCAATAATATGGATTTTATTTAATGATGAATGTGAGGTAGAAAGAAAGAGAAAAGGGAGTGGGGGCAGTGGAGAAATCAAGTACAAAATAGTCACCACCTATGGATCTAGTGATATTTTGTTGGTCCTTCCTTACCCTGGGCTTCTCAGTGGAGGGGATCCCAAGGTCGTTCTAAACTTTTCACTATTTATACATCCTAGGAAACAAAGGAATTAATGTTCATTGACTATAAAGTTCTCTTATTCTGTAGGCTAAATTATTTTCTCACCTCTAATATAAGTCCATGTGCTTATTCTTTCTTTTCTTTTGAGCTGGTGGGCTGTGAGTCCATGGTTGCAATCTGCCCCTGCCAGAATTACCTTTTAGGGAATCTGAGCTGATTTCAGCAGTTACTGAACTGGCTTTCTTTGTGGCTTGTAAATCTGGAATTATTTGTCTCCATTACTAGTGACAGATTCTTCTCCCCAAGCTTTCTTAACATGCCCCTAGGTCTGAGATAACACCTGGAAAATAGTATCCCCTTTATCTTATCTCAAGTTCCCACTGTGGTGGCTTTTCTTACAGTGCAAGCCCCAGGTATCCAGCCATGGTGGTTTGGGTAGGAATAAGTGTGGGAGACCAGAGGGAAAATGAGATAAAAGGCATCTATAAATTGGCATTTGGTTCATACACTGGTCTGGCCACACCCTGCACCTGATCAGCACAGTCTGTCCCACTTCTCATTAAACTCCATTTCCAACTCTTCTCATGGGTGAGCAGCTCTCTCCCCCATGGACCTGTGAGCAAATAGAAATCCAATTCAGTAGCTGGAGAAAGACCATGGGGACATCAGGGCTGATGCATGAGGATGCCAGTGCCTGGAGAGACAGAGAGTGAGCATTTGTGTGGCTGTGTGTCAGTGTGTCATCACAACTGAACATCAAGCCAGACCAGCCAGCAAGTAGGAGATGCTCAGGAGGCAAGTGTTGGTGTGGCCATAGGTGGGATCCAGGTAACCACAGGGGATGAGAGGGTCTGAAAGTTGGCTATCAGAGGACCAGGAGCTCCAACCCAGCTATTGGAGAGAGCCATCTACATCTGTGTGTCTGTGTGTGAGGCACTGGGAGGAAAGAGGATCCCAGGCTACCTACTGGGTAGACTGGGAGTCTAGGACCAGCTACTGCAGAATGATCCATATAGACTTATATATCTGTATACTTGCATATTTTATACTAATGGGCTTTCATCCTCAGCAACCAGAGAGGGAAAGAGGATGAGGCCATTGATACTCCTTGTGTCTACCTGAATGCTGTATTTCCTTTCTGTGTCAGTCTGTGTGAGTGCTCATGGATAGTAGGTACAGATGTATTGTGTGCATGTGTGCCTCTTGGGAGTGCATGCTCAGCCTTGCTATTGGTCATTCTGAGGTCATGGAGCTGCAGCAGGAACACCTCTGCCTGCCTATAGGATTCAGCAGCACTGCCAGCACCTTTTGTGGAGATGTATAGAATTTCCTAGATCTTGAAAAATGTGCCTAGGTGGCAAACTTACTTTTTCCAGCATCACACAAATAAGAAATTAATTAAAGATAAACAAAATAGAATAAAACCTTCATTTAAGAGCTCATGATGCTTGTCTAATAGCAAGCCAATAAATGAAACTGTAACAGAACTAACACTATTTAAAATTCTTGCTAAGTGCATGGGTTTATTCATGCCTGTACTAGCTACTGCCCATAACATCAATACAAAATCTTGTATCTAGATTTTCACTGAAGTTCAAAACACGCGAGTAATACACACCAGCAGGAGTTTCAGCAACCGTAACTCACAATAAAAAGCAAAATCCAGTCATTTAGTTAAAGAGTTGTGGTTCATAGGTCTCATTAAAGTGTTCACATGGGGAGTACAGACAGCAAAATGACTGGTATGAATCAGTTTCTCCCTAAATAGTATCAGTCTACAACTTCCCTGTGAGAGGAGGCAGAGGGGCAGGCACTGACCTCTTCTGTGTGATTACTACTGACAGGATCTGAGGGAATGGCCTGAAGCTGTGTCAGGGAAGGTGTAGGCTGGATATCAGGAAAAGACTCTTCATCCAGAGGGTGTTGGGTGCTGGAACAGGCTCCGCAGGGAAGTGGACACAGCAACAGACTTCAGGAAGCATTTGGACAATACTCTTGGGCACATGGTGCAATTCTTGGGACTGTCATATGTAGGACCAGGAATCAGACTCAATGATCCTTGTGGGTCCCTTCCAACTCAGGATATTCTGGGATTCTAGGATAAATGGGGGTTGGTTTAACATCCTTGACATACACGATCTTTAGAGACATTGGTTAAACCTCCAACACGGGTCTGAGGAGCTCTTCATCACACAGTATCCCCACAGTATCAGGCACGTGCATTTCAGGTATAAATCATTGCATCTCAAACCTCCAGGCTAGGTAAAAGGCTGTTTTCCCAAAGCCTCTCTTTTAAAAGGCAGCAGCAGTGCTACCTGCAGGGCCCCTCATCCAAAGCCAGACAAGGTGCCTCTGCTGAAGCTGGGGGAGAAGAGAGGTCTCTATGGCAACAGGGGCCCCAGCACTCTCACAACCCCTCTTCTTCATCCTTTCCTCAAATTCAATATTTCTTCCAAAGAGAATTGCTTAGAAGTTCAACTGAACACACATAAAAAAACAAAAGCATAACATTTATTCCAGGCAGACTTTACCAAGGTGCATCCTGAACTGAGCTTAACTGCTGCACAGTCCATGATTCCTGAGGCTTAGAACCACCCGTACAAAACCCAGGGGAAAATCATTACTATAATGTTATGATACTGCAATATGTTATTACTATCCACTTAGTATTACATGCAACCACCTCTCATATCATCATGTGCCTGATGCTTCTTTTTAAGCTTGATTTTCAGTCACTTTTTGCTTTGCCAAACTTTATTTCAACTAATCAACAACTAAATTAATCTATGGAAAGTGCCTGGTTAAGAAGATTTCATCTATGACACTTCTTATAAGTATGATACAAGTGAAACAAAACATGATCATTCCCATTCCCAAACTTTTTGTTTCTTCCCCTCAGATGACTCTACCCTTTTTGTAGGTTGTCTTACTTCAGGATTGTACCCCATATGGGATCTATCCCTTTAAAAATTAGTTGCTGCAACAATACCATTTTACATCTCTCTGCACAGGTATCAAGACAAGGAGAAGATCAGTTTCAGGGGCAAAGACAGACTGGAAAATCCTCATGAAAAGGGGCAAGCCTGTTCTGCAGGACACTGGGAAGGCAGCTGGGGTTCACTTTGTACTGAGACATTGGATGCTTCTTTCAAAGCACATAATTTTCCTTCAAAGCGTGGCTAGAAACCAGGAGGCAACCAGTCTAACCTGTGGCTTTCCAAAGAGTGCTATAATAACTAAAATAGAATTGAAACTTTAGCAGAGCATCCTCAGCCTTTCCAGTTAAGTTTCCTTCTGTACAGGACAGATTTAGGAAGACAAAAGAGCAAGTAATATAGAGCCTAGTTCCCCAGACCTCAAATAAGGCACTGATCCAAAAGGTCCGGGAAAGTTTCCTGGAATTGGGATAATGTGGGATGCAGTTAGTAAAAAATACATAAAAAGTAAGATGCATATTCAATCTGGGGACTAGATATTAGCACTAAGGACATCTCTTATTATCAATAATTATTTTTTAAAGAAGTAATTTTAGAAATAAATTTTAGAAATTTTAGAAATTTAGAAAGAAATTTTAGTTTTATCCAACATAAAAAATTGTGAACATACTCAAATAGCCTCAGGAACAAATGCTGATTCTCAGACCTTGGAAATATGAAAAGAACAAAAACCACAAACCATGAAAAGGGCAAACTGAAGTTAGATATATGGAAGAATAAACTGTGAGGGTGATGAGACACTGGAACAGGTTGTCCAGGAAAGCTGTGGATGCCCCATCCCTGGAAGTGTTCAAGGCCAGGTTGGATGGGGCATTGAGCAGCGTGGTCTAATGAAAGGTGTCTCTGCCCATGGCAGGAGTGCTGAAATGAGATGATCTTTAAGGTCCCTTCCAACCCAAACACTTCTGTGATTCTATCCTACAATTCTACAATGGGATATAATCTTACCTAAACCTAACATGTCATGAACACTCAGTCAGTCAGTAAAAGCACAACTCATTAAGCTCCTCCATTTAGCCGCTGTGACTATATCCAAGTAAGTAAACTGTGGGAAAGCCCATGTTCAGAGTGAGAGAGCCCACACCCTCATCTGCCTCAAAATTGTTTTCTCTGGTCTTCCCTTCCTTTCTCCAGAGCAGGTGCTATTGTCCACTGCATTTCACCCATCATTTTTATCTCCCTTTCAAACTAAGCTCACTATGCATACTGGTTCCAAGTGTTCTTTGGAGACCCTCTTCATTTCCAAGATCTCATCCCACTGCTCGCACTCAACTGAAAGCAACTGCAGCCACCTCTGGCAACCTCTCCCCATCAAAACTGAGAATTAATACACCCTCTTCTTTCAAAGCTGAGGTAATAATTAGTCTCTGCAGAATGATTCCTTCTAATGGCAAGAGGAAAATACACCTTGCAGATCAGAATTGCTGTACTCCTACATTCACCGCAAAATTGATCTCAAGAATTTTCTTTGATAAAAAGAGAGCTATTAAAAATTGACTCACTTGGAAAAGGAGCCCTATGTCATCCCAAGCTTAAAACAAAGAAAAGAAATTGTTACTCTCCTGCCTTCAGCAGGTGTAATGAAACAACACAGCACTGTTTTGTCATATCACAGTGAGAACTAACACAAGAATTTATGCTAGTGTTCCAAGTCTTTCCACAGGTCTCAAACAGAG
This sequence comes from Muscicapa striata striata, assembly GCA_030060385.1. Classification (NCBI taxonomy): domain Eukaryota; kingdom Metazoa; phylum Chordata; class Aves; order Passeriformes; family Muscicapidae; genus Muscicapa; species Muscicapa striata. Next base: position 330,401 of record JAREIS010000051.1, on the reverse strand, counting down.
GTCTTAAATGGGAGAAAATAAAACCATAACATGCATCTCTCTCACAGCTGAAAAATTCTTTTGTGCAGCAGGTACTAAATTAAATGCACAACACCAACTGTGATTCCTCCCTCTTGCTGGACCTGAATCTCTCCATGCTGTAGACTCCTGCTCATGTCAGACCCCTGTAATTATTATCAAGACTGAGTCATATGGGTTTGCTCAATTTCAAGCTGAAACTAAAAGGAATTTCTTCCTTTAAAAGGGTAATGCTATTTTATCAACAGCAAAGTGCCTTGGGCACACACTGATGATGTGAAATGCACAAGTTCCACATCTACCCAAACCAGAAAGGATTCAAACCCACATATCCTACCCCTGAGGGGCATGATCCCCATCTCAGGCTTTAGGGAGAAAGACAGTCTCATCCACCCACTGAAGGGCTGCCCCTCTGCAAAGAGGAACCTGGGACTCACTAGAACAAAGAACTGCTATTCTGCAGCTTAACTGAGGGGGTGACCTATGGAGAAAAGGGCTGGATGCCACTCATGCTGTAAGGACCATGGCAGAGGATAAATGATAACTCAATTAACAGTGTTTCTGCAAGCATTAATGTGAGGTAAATATCCAGCTGTTATCCCTTGCTGATAAAGAGATACCACCTAGCATGTGAACATGCAAAACTTCTGCCACATATGAGAGATGTGGCTTTCCATTCAGTAAAGAAGAAATAGTAGCACTGGGTTGATATGAGAAGACATGTTTAAAGACTCCAAAGTTTTCAGCTGTTATGATAATGTGTATCATAAATGTTTTAAATTAGCACTTCAGGGACACAGGGAGACTAGAAGTGAAGGCTGTTTCAAAAAAATAGTTAAAATTGGTTTCCATCACTGCAAGTACATGAGGCCCACTGCTAACATTTGTCATTGGACTAGTGCATTTTCATAATTAAAGAAAGACTTTATTTCCTCCCCTGTTTAGCTCTTTGATAAGCCTGGAAAAGTTATTGATCTGGAAGTTTCATCAGCCTCCCAGCCATCCAATCACCAAATAAACCCCTTGTGACATATTGAAATGTTTTCTCAGCCCACCTCTTGAAAACAAATTACAGGAGTGACAAACCATAAATTACATTAATCTTGCAAAATTTGTACCTACAGTATTTTTTGGTTGATTGGTTGGTTGATTGGTTGGTTTTTAAAAGCTCCTAGCCGCTGAAGGAATGATTATGTGATAATGTCTATTTTCTTCTTCAAATAATTTTGGAGGATCCATGCTCGTGAAACTAAATCTGAACATACAACTCAAATTTATTCTCCTTAACGTACAAAACTCAAAAAAAAAGAATTAAAATTCTGACTTTTCTCATCTAGTCTTTTTATTTTAGGACACTGTTTTCTGGCTATTGTTATGTGCCAGGTACTATCCAACATACAGAAAAAAACAGAGTACCTATGACAGTAAACGTATCCTTTCTCCACACTATGTGCTAAGAAGGTAAAAATCAAGAATCATGAAGATTATCCCCAATGCACAGAGGAATAATTGATGCCAAAAGACTCAGTGATTTACAGTAATATCCAGTAAGTGCATTGTTGACTGGGACTCAACACTGTTCCATGGCTATGCTTATTATCTTCTTAGAAATTAGGTGATATTAAATATTACCAGAAGGAGATAGATATTAGAATTTACACCACCACAAAAATGGACTTTAGCATTACTCAAGATCAGGAAAATCCAAAACAAATCCTTGATAAAATGAGCCAATGACCACCAGCAAATTCCTGAAGAACTCCCTCAAGAAAGCTGAACATTTTCTCAGTCATGTGTAAAGACTTGGATGATTAAGATAGTAGTGACATTTTACTGAAATCCAGCTTAATTATCTCCCAAACAGCACTAATTTGACTCACCATAAGGCTTATTTGCCTTGTTTAGTTTTTGTTTGTTTTTTTTGGTTTTGCTCTTTTTTTTTTTTTTCTGCCAAGAAATGCACACACATTCCTAACAAAACAATTTGGTATAAGCATCAAGACAGCAAATGTACACATATTCATAAAATTATGTAGCAATACCTTACTACGACATATCTAATCTATGATTCCTACTGTAAGAGTAATAAGCAGGCAAGATTGCACATGGTTATACATATTTACAGTATAAAGCACTTCTAAAGGATTTATTTAAAATCTGCGGGACACAAATGCCAAATTACTGCAGAGTGAAACAGAAATTTAGCAAAACTTGTTTAAAACACTCCATACCCTTTTTTATGTTAAAGAGAACAGATCTCATTGCAGCTGAAAATAAGCATGTAATCAACCCATTTAATTTTTGCCCGTTTAAATTCTGGTAGAAAAGCTTACTAAGCAATACATACATCCAATGTGCAAGTTTTCATCCGTGACGAATTCATTTTATAGCAGCAGCTTTTACACATCAAAACCCACAAGGAACTTGGAATCATACACCTGAGGACCAGAAATACAGTAAGAAGAGTCACGAAGGCAACCAGTGATGCCAGTTACCTTTTTGGTCTGCAGTCCCTGACCGCAAGGATAAAAACTAAATAAATAAAATAAATAAATCAATAGAGAACCCCAGCAACTCACCCAGCAAGGAGCCCACGAAGATGACAACCTGCACGGTGGTGGTGAAGTGCCGGTAGCTCTGCTCCTCGCCGTGCTCCTCGCTCTCCGCGGCGCCCGCCTCGCTGCCATTCCCGCCCTGCCACAGCGGCCGCCCGCCCGAGGCGTTGTTCCCCATCTCCAGCGCTCTGCCGACGGCCTGCGACCGGGCATGGTCGCTTTCATTCACCAGCACCCAGCTTCTGCCGTACCCCATGGCGAAGTTCCCGCCTTCCTTGCTGCCACCTAGTAATAACACAGGTCGTCCAGCCCTTGCCTTCAGTGAATGAACGGAGCCCACAGGCAAAAAGACGCTTCTGAGGATAAAGCCCGCTCTCTGCCTCTGGGAGGCATCTTCACCACATTCCTGTGTCCCGAGAAGCAGGGCTGGCTGTTGGCGTTTTCACCTTGTAAGTCATGACAGCCAGTAAACAAAACCAGAAAACAAGCCAGGCTTCTCCTTCTGCTCAGCTGTGCCATAGTTTTTGCTTCGCACCGCCGCAGGTCTCCTCAGCATGCTTTACCGCTTTGAGCGAGAGAGAAGGAATCGCGGTCCCCAGAATCACACCCCACACCGCGGCTCATCTGCCCACGACTGCCGAGGCTGGCACACGCACGGCCACTGCACAGCAAAACCGGCCTGCAAAAGTGGGGGAGCACGAATTCTGTCCCCTCACTCCACTCTCAGCGTTGGCTCTGGCTCTGGTCACAGCCCTGAGAGAGGAAAAGCATGGCTTTCCCCGTGGCACTTCTGCTCCTGCCCGCTCGGCCCGCGGTGGGACACGGCTCCCTCCCGCCCCCCTCCTGCCCGGCGCGGCGCTGGACGCCGCGAAGACCCTTACAAGCGTCCGGAGGGGACAGTGGCTGTTCAGTGGCTGCCCTGCGCTCCCGCTATTTCTCGGGGAAAATGAGCTAGGGCTTGAATCGCCAGGCGGGGGGCGCTCCAGCGTCCGGTGAAGCGAGACGCGTCCGGACGATCCCTGCGCGCCCGCACTGAGCGCGGCCGGCAGCGACACCCCTGCTCCTTCCTGCTCGCACATCCCGGGCGGGCGCCGAGCCGCTGCGGCCCCAATGCCAAACCCCGCGGCGATCCCGGGCCCGGCCGGGGCAGGAGCCGCCAGCCCCGCGCTCCCGAGGGCGGGCGCGCCGCCATCACGTAACCGCGGCCGCGGGCTCGGCGGCGCCGCCATTTTGCTCGGGGGCGTTTTACAGCGGTGTTTTAAAACAGGTCCCTGATTCTGACGACAGACTTTCAAAGACGGTGCTGGGTTCTAGATACGCATGTTACTTGCTAAAATAAATATTTTTCTATATGTATAATTTTCCAGAAAAGCTCTTCAGTGAACGTAATAAGTTCGGTCATTGATTGTATGGATGGTGTGCATCCATACAGTAGGCACACGTTTGCCTTTAATTTGGAGACCTTGGAGGGGTGCTAGTTAAAAATTAAGCCAAAAAGGTTTTTTCAGCCACTGGCCGGCAGTCTGGAAGTGCCCCGGGAAGAGGAGCTATCCATGTGCTCAGCCCCTGCACAGCAAGGCTTCCTCAGGGTCCCTATGCCCATGAGATGTGACATTCGCCCAGTCTCCCGCGATGTGAACTTCGGTGATCCAGGACTGAGTGCCATGGGTTCAAAGACATTTCCTGACCACAGGGATAGGGGACTGCCATTGTCCCATCCCACCACAGGTCCTGGAGGCTGTTGGCCAAGCCTCTGTTTTGTACCTCCATGTGTTTGGCCATTTGCAGCCTCGTCTCATTCCTCTGGGAGTTCATTGCGCCAGCCTCTTTTCTCGTAATTCATGTCTCTGACTCACTCTGACTGTGGTCTTGGACTCAACCCTCTTACCTTTTCCTCTCACCCATAACTCATTCACTTTGTCCACCCAGTCCCATTTTTCCCCGCTTTACCAGGCAATAATCAGCAGCTTTCACCATGCTTTCTCCTCATCTTTCCTTTCCTGAGACACCTGAACAGGCTTCTTCCTCCTTTTGGCCTCCAGCATTCTTGTGGCCAATGTCTGTAACCAGAGCTTGACCTCGGTCCCTTCATCTCCCAGCCACCTGCAAGGTACTTTTCCACAGCCATCGCGTTCTTCAGCTCCTCCATTGGTATGGGATAATGACCAAGGAGCCAGGCAAGAGCTAATGCTTACTATCTACAGCCTACACTGTGTACCCTCTGTGTTGTCTTTGCATCCCCATAGTCAAGAAAGACTGAGTTGGCTAAAGGAAGAGGTCCTGTGGACATAGCATGGTCCAGGGTTGACTTAGGAACAGAACAGAACAAAGTTGTACAACTGGAACTTTGAAGGACACTGTGGCCAAAACAGAAATGCTTGCCTGATTGAAAGTTATTTAAATATTAAAATGCTTGCACCTGCATATGATAATAAGCTTAATGAAGTACATGCTACTGCCTAAATGACTGTATTACTCAACACTCTGTTTAGACCATGCTATAGGTAACGTAGAAGGAGGGGGATCAGATTGATCAGATTATGCTGTATGTAAGGAGGGCAGACCTGTTAGGAGAAAGACCCTAAAAGACCTTAGAGACAGTTCTCAGGCTACTCTCCTCTCCCTCCTTCCAAGTGGAGATGCTTTCTTGATATTATTATTACCCAAATAACACAATATTATCATTAGAGCTTTATCACAGCTAGTGCATGTATTTGGACTTCTTATTTCTCTTGCTTCAATAAATCACATTATTTGTGAATCTGTGTTTATGGAAGTTCCCATTGAACATGACCAGACATATAATGCCAATTTGATTATAATCAGAATAAGCCCAGCTGCACATATGCCCTCTGATCTCTGGAGACCAGCTGGAATGCAAGAGGTTTTATTTTCTGCCAAATTTATTACTCTTAACACTCAGAACCTTTTCCCTCCCTCCTGCACTTCACATAGGAAGACTGACTTCCCCTCACCATGCACATGGGGAAGTGAAAGCCCATTCTCACAGCTCAATTAAATTTTATCAGCTAGAATTAAATTTTAATGTTGTAGGGCAGAGTTTTAAATATTGTTTTAAATTTTGGAAGGCAAGCTTCTGTCCAGATGCCGTCTGACACATGTTTGGGGAAGGTGGATGTACATTGTATTCCAGTAAATCTGTGCTGGGCATGTGAATACTCCCTGCAGAAATGTAATTTGGTTTAGTTCATGCAGGTTTTCACAAGGTTAGCTAGTAAAGCCACAGCACTGAAAAAAGGTTGTCTCTTTCTCCTCATCAAATTTTCACACTCCTGCTGGAGTATAAGATTTTTAAAAATAAGTTCTCAGAACGTTTCTGTGTTGTTTTACTCTGGCTTTCTTCTTGGAAACATTGAATCATTATAGAAGTAATTAAGGGGAGAAAATAGCTTGAAGTAGACGTCTGGTCTAGAGCATTGCATCTTAACTGGTTAAAATTTTGTCAATCACAAAGTGGGGGAAAGTCGGGCAGCTTTAAAAGGCATACTGTCATCTGACCCACCCACTGCTATGCAGTGCAATGGGAGAAATTTGCCATGTGCTGGGCTGTGTGCCCCACACGACATTGCCTGGGAAGTATAAACCCATAATCGCTATTAAAAGAAATTTTGCTGACATTTCGTAATTACTTACTGCATCACATCTTCTAATTGGCCATTCTTGGTATGTCTTTGTGTGGGAGAGATGAATCTGTGACCTAGACACTTTTATTTCCAGTCTTCAACACAGGGAAACCTTTTATTTATTATATACCAATTGATAATGAGCATACCCAACTGCACCAGAGGAAACTCCAGTGATCAGTTACAGTGCCCTGGGTCACAGCTGACTGAGCAAAAGGATGTCTCTGTTGTTGCTAGATAAACACTAAACAGCTTTGGTCATGCATTTCCCACCAAAAAGCAGATGAGATAAAAAGACCCTGCCATTAAAGACACTTTCTAGGAATGGTGAGGAGCAGAGACCAGCATCGCAACAGTGATACAATTTAACACTTAGTTTTCATTTGATACTGACGACGTTATTTAAGTGCAACTGAAAGATGAAGTAGCCATGGAACACGCTTTCAATTTCAGAAGGACAGGTTGGGGCCTGTAGAAACCGATCATTAGTGTAAATGAGTGCTCTCTTGTAACAAAAAAGTACTCAAAGGGCAGGCAATAAAGTCAAAGTCACCAAAACTCCATTCCTATATCTGGGCGCATGGTAGCAAGCGCAGACTACTGTAACATTTTTTTCTTTGCCTGGGGATTACTCGCCTAATAGACAAGCTCGTATGTATGTATTTACTTGGGGTTTCTTTATGAAGATCCCAAAACTTTAAAGGCTCCATCTTGTGGCAGACGTTTTCAGTAGCTACCATGTGAAGTGACCGAAGGAAAGCACATTTTCTTCTCTGGTTATCACTGCTCCCCTGACAACCCCCACTTCCCTCTCTTTGGCAGGTCCCACCAAGGACACCCGGCCTCACTTTGTGTTTGCAGCTCAACTAAAGAGTGTTCGACCTTCACCTGCTATTATTTATCACAGTTATTGTCGGTGCGAACCTTTTTTACAGTTTTTACAGGAACTTGTGTCCTGCCCCAGCTCTACATGAAATCTATTCTGAAATTCGTGGTTATTTTTTCCATTTTGTGAATCTTTCTCAAGGTCAGTTTAAAAAACCTACACAGTATCCAGCTGTCTGTGCTGTATATCTCTGTAATGCAGATATACCAGGAGGCAGATCCTGAGGGAGTTACTTCAGACTGGACATAAGAAAAGGTTCTTCACCCAGAGGGTGGTCGGTCACTGGAACAGGTTCCAGGGGAAGTGGCCCTGCCACCAAGCCTCCCGGAGTTTGGATAGTGCTCGCAGTCACACTGTTTAGTTGCAGGGAGACCCATGAGGAGCAGGGCGTTGCACGGGCGGTCCTAATGGGTCCATTCCAACTCGACACGTTTCTGTGGGCGAGCAGCGGGCTCCTCCTCCCGCTGCCGCGGCGGAGGCGGTGCCGGGCCGCGCTCCGGCCCCAGTGCCAGGGCGGCAGCGCGGGGCCCGCCATGGCCGCTGCGCGCCCCGCCGGCGCCGCTGACATGGCCCGGGCCAGCGGCGAGCGGCAGCTGCCGGCGGAGCTCGCCGCCGAGCCGCCGGAGAGCTACCAGCTGCGGCAGGAGAACGAGCTCCAAGTGCTGGAGTCCATTTACGGGCAGGACTTCCAGGACCTGCGGCAGAGCCAGGCCTGGAAGGTAGCGAGCGGGGTCCGCGCACAGCGCGCGGGGCGGGGCGCAGCGGGCCGGGCCGGGTCCCGGTGCGGAGCGGGGCCGGGTCCCGGTGCGGAGCGGAGCGGAGCTGGCGCTGCCCCGCTGAGCTGAGGCCGGTGCTTCCTTCCTTGCCTGACGTGTCGCGGCTCCCGCCGCCAGCCCGTGCTCCTTCCCACAGTCCTGCAAGCGGCCGCCTTTGCGATTAATCCTCGAGATAGACGCGCTCGCTCTATCGTCAGTGCTGTGCTCATAAACTGCATTTTAATTAATCGTCAGGCTTTTTTAAAATTGCCTCTTAATTCATTCCTTAACCTACTAATTACATGCCTGCTCAATTAATTCATCTCGCCGGTATGCATGATGATGTTTGCATAGTTATTATAAGCCGTGGTTTTTTCACAGTGCACCTATTTTCCTTGAGAATACTTTTGCTTTCATTTTTATAGGTTTGGGGTTTTTTTAATTACAACTAGTTAATGCTCAGGTACTCACTACTCTCTTCCATTTGTCTTTCGTGTCCACATCAAAATGATATTTCCTTTCCAGCTGTGTCCATGATACTGTTTTCTAGTACCTGGAGATAATGGTCACTCTGTTCTGTTCCATACGTTCACTTTTACTGTTGTTTCTTTTTTGCATTCTTTTGTCTTGAATGTCTACAATATATCCTCTGCTTTCTTTTGTGCCAGGACTTGAACTTAAAATTTTTTGCAACAACTTATGACTTTTTTTCTCTTTTTATGAAGTTTGGTAAGAACAGTCTTAGTAATTTATTGGGTTTCCAGAAGTGTTCACTCTGTTTGAAGGTCATACCTGACATCCTCTTCACTTGACATGTTCTCCTCTTTGCTAGAAAAGCAAAGGGGATAGTTACCATCTGTTTCTGTATTTGTTATTCCATGTGGTGTTACTTTCCTCCCTATTTTTCGTGTTACTAAGAGCTGTGTTGTTTTGTTGTTGTTTGTTTTTAAACCTAATTGAAAAAGTTGGGAATGCTTATATGGGCATATTTTACTTTATGCTGATTTTGAGGAGGTGATTTGAACAGGGTGGGGATAGAGAAGGCAATGCTTGTTAAAATTCTGGTTTATAGCAAAACACAAAATACAACTACAAAAAAAAATACTGTCCATTTGTTTAACCGTGTAAGGTGTATATCAGTGTGACATTATGGTCTGTTGCCATGTCGGCAAATAAAATGATGTCTGGGATAGTAATCTAAACACAAAAGAAAAATGCTGGTTTTATAATGAATGCTTTAATTTGTGCTATAAATAACCTGCGTTAAGTTTACTTAATTTTTTTCTACTGTTATCTTACAGTAAGCAGAATACAGAAGTTTTATTATAAAACCTCATTTTTGCTCAGTCTGAATCATCTTTCTAATGACTGTAACTACACCTGTCTGAAGAAGTTGTAAAAATATACTGGATAAACCATGTTAATCAGTGGACCAGTTAACTCCTATTGAGCAATGTCAACACATTAATGTATTTTTTTGTGGTTTGGATAGTCTAAGCTGTATTCTTCTATAATATAGATTGAGACTTGTGTGTTTTCATTAAAGCAAAACCAAGCAACCCTTTTCAATCAGAAGTTTTGGGTTCCATTTTAGGTACGACAGCCTCCCGAAATTAATTTAGTTCTTCGTCCTCAGGGGTTGACTGGTGCTAATGAAGTGTACGCCAAAGTTGACCTGTGGGTCAAGTGTCCACACACTTACCCTGATACGTAAGTGAACATTAAAATATAACCTTTTTTCTCTGCTTTCCATGGTAAAGTGTAACTTGAAAAGTCATGTGGTTTTATTCATCACTCTTAGTCTTGCTTTCTGCATGTCAGTATTTATTAAGCCTGGGCTATTTTATAATATGCAACTCTAAACATTGGCACCTGGATTGGATTTAGTCTTTTGTGCAATGGAAAATAACAGTGCAAAACTGCAGCCCCAGTTTGTAGCTTGGAGATACATAAACACAGATATAAACACACCTGCCACTATCTTAGTGCCCTTGTTAAACTCTTAGAAGTCCTGACTCTTTCACCTGAGACAGAGTGAATCTCCTTTTTATTTAAGGCCATCTGTTGTTCTATTTTCTGTTGGATTAGCTTTTGGAAGAGTTCTCCACAGACAGTGTAGGAGTTGCAGGTGACCAGCCTACCCCAGCATTTATGTTGGCAGGTGATTTCTTGGTTAAGTGTTGCTCTGTGCCCTATTTTATGCAGTCCTTATACCACTGACAGTCCAAAACATAACTCCCTTCAGTCCATCCATTTGTGCTGTGGCATGAATGCTATAGAAGGGAAATGCTATTCCTCACTGAGTGATAGTTTAGTTATACCCTATAACAAAAATGTAACAGCTACTGTCTTTTTTTGTTGTTATTGTAGTTTAAAATAACACATCTGTAGACATTTTGCTTGTTTATTTTAAATATTTTTTAAATCTAGCTGATGTTTGTTTATTGCATTTGTTTCTTGAGGTTTGTGTCATCTGTATAGTGGTGATAAATAAATTTTAAGCATCTAAATGTTATGTTAATGATGTTCTAAATGGCTTGTTCAGTAAGTTAGTGGTTAAGAGCTGAATTATGAGAGTCTTCAGGATTCTTTGGTACTTCTACTGTTAAGTGTTACCAACAGGTAATCTGCAACTAGAAAATTTGTGGGTAGGGAATAAAATACAGTATTTCTGACTTTATCTTCTATGTGTAATATTTATATACTGCTTACTTGAGCACTGCCAATGACTATGAACTCCATTCTTTTCCCCCACACTGTTTTTATCAACAATCTGTTGCTTTTTACACTAAGTTTTTCTAATGGAGACTTTCTTTTGTTTTGTTGCTGTCCCTCAGAGTTCCTGAAATACAGCTGAAAAATTCAAAAGGCTTGTCAAATGAAAAAATAAATGAACTAAAATCCAGACTAGCTGAACTGGCAAAACAGCGCCGTGGAGAGGTAAGAGTAAGAGCTTTTTACTTCCTTGAGAAATATACTCTGGACCCAAATAGTTCTAAAGGTTTGTTGTATAATATACTGGTATACATCCACTTAGGAAGTGTAAGTTGCATTGCTTTTAAGGAAGGAGGGACTGTCTGTCTTGGTAATATTTCTAATTAATGAAAGTTCAGACTATGGATGCTCTCAAAATCCAGTGCACATATAAATACTGCAAGCTTTATTCCTGTTTAAAGGTTCACATTATTAGGTTTAAAAGTTCTGAATTATTTGGCAGTATGGAAAGCAGTGCTAAATGTAAAACTGAGAGCTTTCTAAACTTCTCAGGTTGATCTGAATATCATAGGAGGCCATATCTGTTTAAGCAAACAGTGGTTACCTGGGGAGTTTTTCCATGTGATCTTTGCTTAACGCTGAACTGAAGAGCAAGAGACCTCAACCAGCTCAGCAGTTTGTAGCACAGTCACTCCATGCCACTGTGCCTTTCTTTTTTTCCTGTGTTTAGAAGTAGTGATATTTGAGTTTCCCTGGAAATGGGTATAAAGGGAAAGGTGGAGGAACTTGGGAAGCTTAGAACTTTTATCTATTTTAAGGGATTTTATACATCCTTGGGTATGTTTAGTATTAACAATACTTTTCTGTTGTTATTGAGGACTGAAATCATTCAAGGAATTACAAGCAAACTAAAGAATTGTTGGTGAAAGCAGGGATTTTGGCGTTTCTTATTTCTGCTTGGAAATGTTGCAGGTGAACACATTTTAATAGCTCAATATGTCTTTTAAAAAGTGAGAATTATACAGCTGGGGACATTATGATAGGCTGAAGTGGCATAATATTTTGCTTTCAGTTTCCCAAGCCTGTCAACTTCACACGTTTAGCAAGAACTATCTATCATTCATTCCTGCCACATCAAGCCTTTTTTCCATTTGAATACCATTCTTGTATTTTGATTGCCAGTTTTTCTGCAGATACTTTCAGAATAACTGTTTTTGCCAGATACGTTCTGTTCAGTAACAAAGAATTTCCTTATTTTTTCCAGTATCTTTGAAAATTAGCTGTTTAATAATATATTCTGGAATTTAGGGGGTGGGGTTTGTTGTTTGCTGTTTGCTTTTTTCTAATGACAGTGCTGTGGACAATTCATAGGAAGTACAAGGGTTAAATTCTCTAACCGCAAAATCATACAATATATATTTGGTCTGCTGACAACTGACCACAAGAATTATTAGCCTGTAGGGCTTTCAAGCTCCAGTTTGATTTCTGATCTCATTGAAAGAACATAAAAATATGTCATACATTTTCCTAATGTTGATTTTCCAAAGAGAGAGTCATACTTGCTCCAGCAATGTGTAGGTGTGCTTGTGAGTTACATGTATGGCACACAGCGTTTTGTATGAATGGCATATGCAATGCTCTCCTGATTTACTTTATCTACAGCAAAAGGGAGATAGCTGTCAAGGCAGAGAGAAAAAGTTATTCCCTGCTACATTGTATTCTGTGATATAATACAATACCTCAGCCACCTGTTCAAGCTGAACAGCGAACTGTCAGTCTTTTTTTAATTATTGAGTTTTGTCTTGTTTTTTGGTGTTTTTTTTAATACATATGTGTATATGCAATTATTGCCTTGCCTTCTGAGTAGTTACCTGGGAAAGATATTTCAGTTGCACGTGTCAGATTTATGCATGTTCTGCTGTTCTTTCTATTTTGAATTGCTTCCTGGCTTCATTCTTACTTTCAAGCAGGGGATTCAATGTTTGAGAATTTTCTAAATATCACCCTATTACAGACAGATGGTACAATTTAATTTAGCTGATTTCCTATCTATACATGCAAATACTGCTCAGTGGTGCTCCTGACTGCACCTTTGTCCTGTACTATTCTTTAATTTTAGAGCTAAAATGGTCTCTTAGCACTGTGAATTGTTTGGATTAATAAGAGGATGCTATTAGACTGCTGAAAGCTATAGCCCTGACAGGTCAGTAGATCATCAATACATACACAAGTTCAAGTAAACAGTAACTGAAAATTGATTCCGACCTGGCAAACCATGTTGCAAAATTCAGCTGAGTAGAGTTTTCAGGGCACTTCTTATTTTAGTAGTTGTGGTTACAGGAATATGGAATGCCTTATGTGACTTTACGGTTCTAACTGGGAGACTGCTTTGCAGAGGAAGGGTTGGATTTGTGGTTAGCAATGAAATAATAACTATTTCATAGCAGTAGATGCAGTAACAGGTAAGTGCAAAGGATTAGTTCTGTTGTAGCTCATGTGTCATAAACCCATATATTTGGGAGTAGAAAGATTATGTCTAAAATAAGATGAGGAAATGATTTTTTTAAATTTCACTTTTCTGTTAGAAAAATAAGATGGCTTAGGTTGTCTGTCTTTCAGTAATTTTTGCCATCTTTGCTACTGTGGTCAGGGATTTTTCCTGTTACACTTTATTAATAAATAGTTCTGACAAAAATTAGTGAAATATGATAAATTCTTCCTGATAAATAACAAAGTTGATAGTCATGCTTCTTCTGTATTGTTTTTTAGGGTGGGTATAATTTGACTCTGCATGTTATTCATACTTATTTTCTTTCAGGTGATGATATTTGAACTTGCTGACCATGTACAGTCATTTCTCAGTGAGTATAATAAGCCACCTTCTAAGTCTTTTCATGAAGAAATGCTAAAAAATCATCAGAAAGAACGGGAAAGATTGGCTCAGGAGGAATTGCGTAGGGCACAAGAAGTTAAGAGAAGAGAGGAGCAGGAGGTAAGAGAAATCAAAGTATGAATAACCATATATTCTTAAAATGACATAATCATGATTTTAAAATTACTCTGCATAATGGTGAGTTTTAGTGAATTATTAACTTGCCAGTATGAGGTGATCAATATGTATTATATGAACTATCTGCTGCTGTAATTGTAATATTTTAATGATGTGGTTTTAACCCGGGAAATATTTATGCCTGAAACAAACCTAAATGCTGATTTCTGATCCTATAAAAATCACTTATCGAGAGGACCTTATACAAAAGTGTAAGCAAATGTACATATTAACAGCATTCTTTCCTAAACTAGGAAGTGTTAGCCAGGCAGACAGGTCATCCATACCTGCTACATGCTTTCACTCTTAGGATGACTGGAACATTCACTGCGACCAGCATCTCTAGAGACCAATAAATTTAATCTAAAGAGATGTCAAAGCACCAGCATCCTTCACTAGAAATGAGGGGATTCATCCAAGTCTCACTGGGGCTTAGTAGTGTGAAGTCTCCACTCTGTGGGAATACAGATAGAATAACTCTGGTTTTTAAAAGATCATTTGGATTTATCTCTCTGCCTTTTTTTTTTTTTTTTTTTTTTTTTGTGTGTGTCTGAAACTTTATTGTTGGGTCTGGCAGTAGAAGTCATTTACAGTTCCATTCTCCTATATCATACAATTGATGCTGTGAACTTCCTCAGGAGAGCTAATTTTACTTCTGTCTTTTTATTCTTGTGACATCCTCTAAGTCCTCCTTCAACAGTTCCAAAAAATCAGCATCATAGCTTTATTACTTTTAAATCAGGATAAGATTGTAGCAGTTGTATTGTATATATTGTTGCATCTCTTAACAACTCAAATTTATTTCAGCAACGTGAAATCCTTAACGAGATTCAGAGAAGGGAGGAAGAGAAAAGGGAAGAAAGAAAAAAGAAAGAGATTGCCAAACAGGTATTCTTTCTAAGCAGGTGTGCAAAAAAACATTGCAGCAAGTTCTTCCCAGTGCTGTAACAGTACTTGTAAAAATCTGAGATTTTCTTGGACATCTTTTCTTATTCAGGTCTTCTAGTAGATCTAAATTAAAATGGGTTCTTGATTATTTCTGGGGCTTATTTCTGGAATGTAGGGTCTTGAGTGTGCCAAGGTGGACATTTTCAAGCAGACATAGAAAAAAGCTGATGTATTAATATTTCCAGTTTCTTTACATTCTTGCCATGGACAATGCCAAAATGTACTTTCTGAGATCTCAGCACTTTTTCTTTGTCTTTTCATGCTTAGATTTATTATAAAAATATATTTCTTCTGTGATCTGCATGACTTCATAGGATAATAACTTGCATATTTTGATAGTAGGAGTGGCTTTTGTACTTATTTGGTGTTTTTCCTGATTTTTAGGAACGTTTGGAAATAGCTGCTCTGACAAATCAAGAAGATTCTCACAGGAGAGATACTGCAGGACATGGAACTGCTTCACGCTTAAATGGGAGCTGTTTGGAACATGGAGTGAATAATAAACACCGACCAAATTCAGCTGGACGTTCAAAGTATGTCAGTTTGCATGTGGATTCTTTTAGATTTATTTATTTATTTATTTTATTTAGTAGCAAACATTAGATTACAGGCAAAAGAATAGTGTGCCATATTGTTGGCCTGTTCATTTTGCTCTCTTCCCTGCCACCTTCCCCTCTACCTTCATTTTTCGTGGTTTAACTAAGCCATGCGCTGTGGATAACTTGGGAGCTTTCCAATCTTTACGGTTTGTATTTAAGTTTAAATATGCTGTCTTTGTGAGTTGAAGAAAAATGTTCTCTTCACATTGCAGACGAGAACGCCAGCTTTCTGTTTGTAATAGTGAAGAGTCCCCTGGAAATCACGAAGTCCTAAACTTCAGCACAAGTGGTGCTGGACAGCTTACTGTCCATAAAGGAAAATGTCTAGGTAAGCAAAATTAAAATTGCAACTTGAAATGGTGGTGTTTGGGATGCTTTCAGTAACGTCAAACCACCGATAAGCACAGGGATGATAGCAGTGGCATAAAAGCAGTAGGTTTAGCAAAAATATTAATACAGGATGTGGCAGGAAACTTTGAGCTGGAAGACCTCCAAGGAGTGCCCACATGGACAGACCATCAAATGTTTTCATTGTTTGTTTTCAACATAGCACTTCCTCACTGGGTGGATGAACAGCCTGAAAGTCTCTTGAGAAAGCAACACAGTTGTTCATCCTCAAACTGTAAAGTAATAAAATCTTCCTATGTGTAGAGTTTGGCATTTGCTAAGGAGGAAAGTTGTTCATTTATTAAAACCTGAAATTCTGCAAAATGTGCAGCAGTTTTTTTGTCAATATGCAATTGCTTTCATTTGAGTACTGTTATATAGCATTCAGTCTCATCAAGCCTCATTTTCCATATGTACCAAATAGATACATGTCTTGTCTAGTTGTAAGTAGTTTTATGTTTCTGACTTTAGGAAACAGGCTTACTGGTATTTATTTAGCATTTGCAGGAGCTTTTGTCAAATCCTTAGAAACAAAAGAAGCCATGTTCTCTTCTCTCCGTTTGTGTATAGGCAAGGATGAGCAGCTTGGTAAATCTGTCTACAATGCCTTGGAAATTCACAGTGGGGACTTTGTTCTAATATACGAGTGGGTTCTGCACTGGCAAAAAAAAGATGGGAAGGTTTCTTACAACTCATGAAATAGAAAAGATTGAGAAGTCTAAGAAGCAGGTAATGCTTATATTTTGCACGTGGCTTAGTAAAGATTAGATGAGGTTCAGTGCTAATCTTTAGGCTGTTAGTTTGTGTTAAACTTGAGAGGGTAGTAATGAACTTGAAAATGCTAATCTTTTAGAGTATCTGTGTGAAAAAAAGATGAGTGTATTGGGGTTTTCAGGAGTTCCTTTACCATAGTAGAAATGCAAGAAGGTGTGTTTGCAAGTATGCATAAATAATATAATAAAATACTGGAATTCTGAAGAAAGAGGTAATCAAGCTTACCTGTTAGAAATCAAAGCTGTACTTTCTCCAGTGCACAATACTTCCTTTTTAGAAAAGTATGAGGAAGTCATATGTTTTATAAATATTTGTTTGCATTGCGTATTTTATTAGTAGTGTGTTCCAAGATATGTCAAAATGTATGTTATGTTGTGTTTCTCTACCAGCTTCAGGGAGCAGAAACAGAGTTCAGTTCACTGACCAAGCTAAGTCACCCAAACATTGTACATTATAAATGCATGAACCTCAAAGAGCGGGATGACTCAATTGTGGTGGATATTTTAGTGGAGCACATAAGTGGTTGCAGCCTTTCTACATACTTAAACAAAGAGACTCCAGTTCCAGTTGAGCAGTTGCGCCATTACGTGATCCAGATCTTGTCAGCTCTTGACTACTTGCACAATAATTCAGTGGTGCACAAGGTCCTTTGTGCTTCCAGTGTCCTGGTAGATGCTGAAGGAAACATCAAGGTCACAGACTACAGCATTTCCAAGCGCTTAGCTGACATCTGCAAAGCTGATGTTTTTGAGCAAACCAAGGTTCGTTTTAGTGAGGATGGTCTTCCCAACAAACCGGGGAAAAAAGGAGATGTATGGCATCTGGGCTTGCTTCTGCTTTCACTCAGCCAAGGCCAAGTAACCAAGGAATTCCCAGTTGCTGTTCCTACCAATTTACCTGCTGACTTTCAAGACTTTCTAGAGAAGTATGTTTGTCACATTCCTATATCTTTTTGTCTTTGATTTTCGTTTTTGTTTTTGGTGGGGTTTTTTTTGGGGTTTTTTTTTTTTTTTGTTTTTTTTGTTTTTTTGGGGGTTTTTTTTTTTGTTGTTGTCTTTGGGGTTTTTTTAAGATTTTAACAGTTTTTTAAAGAATAGCTAAGTCTTCCTTGTTGCTAGTTGTAGTTTTTTTAGAGCAGTTTGATCTCATGGCTCAGGCTCCTAATCTGGGATTTGGGAGAGCAGTTTTGCTGCTCTTTTTCTCTGCTGTGCCACCAACTGTATATCACTGTGGATAAGCCATTTAGTCTGTCTTTGCTTCTGATTCCCATCTGAATGATGGAGGTAATAATTTCTTAAAATTAATAACTCTTCTAACATTTATGTCAAACATGAAATAGTTCTCTCTGTGGTTTGCTAACAGGTGTGTTTGCTTGGAAGATAAAGAAAGATGGACTCCTCAGCAGTTGCTGCAACATAGTTTTATAAACATTCCACGAATAAAAATACCTGTAGCTGAAGAAAATCTAGATGGTAAGGAACTTGGTTCTCTCTGTATTCTGCTAAGTGGACTGCATGCCTGCAGTAAGAAAAACTGAGCTGTGCTACAGCTTCACAAGACTGCACAAGTGTGTTGCATTAATTAACTTAAAAGGTAGTGCGATCTTTAATTTCTCTGTCCACAACTGGCTGGGGTGGACTGACTGCTGTTTTTCCTTCTGTAGAAGCAGCTCATAAAGCAACTTTAAAGAAACCTGTAAACTCATCTACCTCCTGCATGGTGTAAATGTAGACTTAACTTTGTCCTTGGAAGATGGTATTCCAATGAGACTTCTTTATTTCTTACGTTCTTGTTAAAATCATTCCTTTGTCCAGCATAATTAATGCTATTAATTTAAAACTGTATTAAGATTTATGCTTGTACTAGAACTTTACACACAGACCACTTCTGCATTTTAGGGTTTAGTTGCACTTGAAATTATTTAGGTTTTGTCTCCTTCTTGCTCCTTATTTGACAGTCCCTAGTGCCTTATCCCCACATTACCAGTGATGGTAACTTTGTCCTCGTTGCAGATTCAGCAGATATAGATTGCATGGAGACAGTTGTACCCAGCAGTCGGATATCCAGTGCTTCGTTCTTCACGGAAACACAGAGACAATTTTCACGGTACTACAATGAGTTTGAAGAGCTAAAATTACTTGGTAAAGGGGCTTTTGGAGCAGTCATCAAGGTATGGTGTAAAAATTGTTTCCTCTGTGGAAACTTTTTTGGGGATATGTTTGTTTTCTCTGAAGCAGAGCAATATATGCGATGTTTGCATGGTTTTATTTACTGTCTGCTGGTGTGCTATGCCTGTGTTGAGGTTTTTATCTGGAACTGAATAGTCTGGAAAATTTGTTTTAAGAGGTTGATGGGAGAAGCCTGTCAGTATGGGGAACCTTGCATTTGAATTGTTGTCATTTTCCAGGTGAAAGAAAGACTTCCTGTTTTGTGAAGTTTGTTTCTTCTGGCTCAGCTTGGTAAGGCATTTGTAAGCATTTGACTTTAGATTAATTTGAATTTTGCAGGTGAGAAATAAGCTTGATGGTTGCTATTATGCTGTGAAACGTATTCGCATAAACCCTACCAGCAAGCAATTTCGGAGGATTAAGGGGGAAGTAACACTACTTTCCCGCTTGAACCATGAGAATATTGTGAGGTATTACAATGCTTGGATAGAAAAACATGAAAGTCCTGTTGCCACTGTGTCAACATCTGAAACAACCGAAGAGAGAAGAATGCCCCCCAAAACCGGTCTCTTCATCCTTTCCGCTGAGGAGACAAGTGATGTAGAAACTAATGCTCCTCCTCCATGTTTGACAAGTTCAGTTGAGTGGAGTACTTCATGTGAAAGATCCTCCAGCAACAAATTCAGTGGAGCTGATCAGGAGTCCAGTGATGACGACGATGATGGTGATGGCGTGTTCTCACATTCAATTTTGTAAGTAGGCTTCAGTATTGACACTGTAGGGAGCATGAGCACAGTTAGTTTTTTCTAAAAACTAAAGACAAGTTTCTGTCTTGTCATTCTTGTCTCTTTTGTCAGAAGCAGTTCGCTGCATCTTTATTCTGTCCCCTTGTTCAAAACCAGTGTATTTGCCAGCAGTCAGATATCCAGGAAGAGGAAATTTTCTAACTAAGAATTGTTAATCTGTGTGGAAATTTTTTGGTGTAGGCTTCTGGAAGCTGCTTATTTCTGCCAGAATGCATGACTGCTTACCTTATGTTTGACTATCTTTTCCAGCCTTAAGAATAAAGTTTTTTAATAAAGAATAACAGAATTATTACAATATTGAAAAATACCAAACTCACCCTTTTTTTTTTGTTTTTATTAGTATATTCCATACCTTCCTCTGTGTGTAGTTCAGTTCTCTCACTCACAGTGATTTTTTTGTATAAGCAAGTAAATAGACTTACCTCAGTTTTGCTTGTTGGATATAGCGCTTAAATTTTACTGATGGCAAATATATACCTTCCCTTTTAGAACTGGACTGTCAAAGGAAGTGTTTCTTTGCAAGCAGGACGCTTTTCTTGGTATTGATTTGTTTTGCTTTTTTTTTTTTTTTTTTTTAAAGCGTATAGAAAGTCTTCAGCAGGAGCTTAGATTTTTTCTTTCCCCCAAAATAATTTTCAAATTCTTTAGTAAATATTTCTTGGTATGTAGAATTTTTGAGATTTTTTCTTTCTGTTTTGTCTTTTTCTTTTTTAACAGGCCAACCACAGATTCTGAAAGCGATATAATTTTTGACAACGAAGATGAAAATAGTAAAGGTCATTCTCCAGTAAGTGTAAAGATAAAGTTAGTGAAAATGAAAATATAATAAAATACTCTTTGACAAGTAAACAGATTAGTTGGGAAGGTTTATTTCACTTCTGCTGTAAGTACAGAAACATAACGTTGTATGTCCATTGTGAGCTGCATCACACAGAAATCAGTCTGATGCAGCTAATCTGGATTCTGTTTCCTAAAGTGTTTATTGAGCTAAATATGATGGTGTTTTTAGTCATGACCCAGGTTATTGCTGGTTTAACACTTCAGTGTGTTTATGACTGAACAGTTGGCCAAGTGGATTGCATGGTCTTATACCTCTCAAAGTTGAAATTCTGTTCTGCTTTTAGATGCTTTTAACCAATATATCAGTTCATAGCCACTTTTTAAAGCAGACAAATACTTATTGTCTGAAAGAGAGCGGAAGTCAGTATAATGACAAAGGTTTTAGTTGATTTTAAGATTGTATCACAGCAGTTTCTGTGGACAGTCAGTGCATTTTATCATTAGAAAGCTAATGCACACTCTTCTACAGCATCTACAGTATGTCATTACCAATCCTGGTGATCTGTAACATGCTTTTATTTAAAGCTGCATCTCCTTCCTCTTTCTGTTACAATATACATTGGCATGAAAAGTTTGCAGTATATATAATTTAATAATATGGCACTGCATTTCTTTTCTATGGTATGTATATATATATACATACCATACCAAAATTGTTGGTTGAGGGTGGGGATTGCATTATTTATCAAGCAAGCTTTTCTATCTTCTAGTTTCAAATCTTATCTTTTTCACTTTTTCTAATGTGACACATTAGAAATTAGAGATTTAGAATTCATTCAGTTCTTCCAGAATTACTTTCCTTCAGTGTCTAATGATGGCAAAATGCTACTCATTTTCACTTTGAGAGTTGATCACTCCTGTTTTTCTAGTTTATTTAGACACAGTGGTATTACAAAAATGTAATTGCATTACATTGTTATTTTTTAAACCTGTCCGTAGAAGCTGAGTTCTCATCAATGTATTTCAGCCATTAAAAAATAGTAGTATGTATAATAAAAAATTCTGCACAGCTTCCTGTAGCTAACTGTTCGGTTACTTTTACTGTGATAAAGAATGAAGAAGGCAATGACAAGAACAGCCATGGAGGAGAAGACAGGACACCAGTTGTTCAGACAGTGCATTATCTGTACATTCAGGTACAAATGTGCTCGTGTGTTCACATAAAGGATACTGTTTATTTCAATCTGCAGAAACTAGTTGCTAGTTTTCTTGAGAAAAGCAATGACCTTTAAAAATGCAAATGAGTAAGTTTAGTGCTGTTTTTGTAATAGACTGGTTTTCTGAAGCCTTGGCTGGTGGAAGGCACTGTGCAGTGCACGTGGTTTTGTATGCCTTTGAAGGCTCTATATTTGTGCCTGGACAGAACAAAGTTTTACAGTGCATAATAGGACAACTGGTGTTGCTGATGGATAAGTGAAAGTTGGCCATTCCTGATCTAACCATAGAACAACCCAACCAGCCAACCTTTGAGTCCATGGCTTTCAAAGCATTCTTTTGCCTTGTGCTTGTTTGTTAAGAATATCTATCCCAATTCCCAACACTGTAGCTGGTGTTCCTCAGTTTGGTTATGGTGTTAATTCCCAGTGGAGTTGAAGTCTACCATGCTAAATTCCAGAGGGGAAGTTGTCATTCACAGATGTGAAAACTTCCTCATTCTCTTCAAAAGCATTGTGTATGCACTTTATTTTAATGGAAATCAGTAATCTGTGAAGCCTTTGTATGGCTCTGACAGTAGGTCCACAATGAAACTTCTGCAAGGTTGCAGCTTCGGGCTATTCTACTGACCCCTCCTTTGTGTTAGGAGTTAGTCACTTCTCCCAGAAACTATTTATAGCTATATATCATAGCTAACTATTCTGTGGCGATGTGCAATTTTTTATAATGCACTTAATGCTAGAGCTTGTCTGGAAGGAAGTTACAAGTAGATGAAATTAGATTTTCATAAGCTTGTTTGTGTGTGTTGTGTATATTAATGATAAAAGCAGCTAAGACTCCAAGTACAATAAAGCCAGAGATTGTTTGTGGTTTGGCTTTGTCCCATATTATGGCTTGGCTGGTTTCACTTTGTTGTTAACATTTATGTTAGAGTAATATGCTACTCTACAGATTCATACCATTGTTCCAGAAAATGAGGCAGGACCCAGAAGTGAATGCCTGTTTGTAGATAAAAGGCTGCTCTCAGGAAAACTCCAAATAGCTGAATTTTTTGGTGATACTATTTGCTCTTGGGCCCAGGCAGTAATCTGTGTACAGATACAAGTTTCTGATAGTCTCCTTTCTTAACAAAACTGTTCTTTCTTCCCTCTGTCCCCTGTGTCTGCACAACTGAAGATGGAGTACTGTGAAAAGAGCACATTAAGGGACACTATTGACCAAGGGTTATATGAAGATACCAGCCGGCTTTGGAGGCTTTTCCGAGAAATTTTGGATGGGTTAGCTTACATCCATGAAAAGGTTAGTAAATATGATAGTTATGACCTGTACATAATATCTGTGCTATGCCTCTTTCTCTGAGGGTTTCTTTAACTTCATTTTGGGGCATTTAATAGCAAGTTTCCTCTTTGCCCTTTCCATTATTAGTCTGTTCTTGGGGTTTATTATATTTTATCATTAACATGAATTTTATAATGAACCACTTCAGATTTTATCCATTAGTCATAAAAATTTGATCATCTTTTAAAAACATTCTGTTAGGTATCTGGTAGCCCTGAAAATTGTCTCTTGCTTCTGGGCTACAAACTATAGTCTTGTCTTCAAGACTGATATTCAGTGATTTAATGCAGTAGATTTCTCACTGTAATAAAAGTATGCAATATGATTTTCCAGTCTATTATAAAGACTTCTATTTTGAATTGTGTTTATTGTTTAATATTCTGTTGGTCTTTTTTTATTCTCCTCCTGTAACAGGGAATGATCCACAGAGACTTGAAACCTGTGAACATTTTTTTAGATTCAGATGATCATGTGAAAATTGGTGATTTTGGTTTAGCTACAGATTATCCAGCAAATGCAGTAAGTACAGCTTGAAGTGAATAAGAAAACCCTTGAATCTGGTGATGTAATTACTTGAAAAATAAAAACATAAAAACATAAGTTAAATGACCACAATGTTTATATGCTATAAATTTTTAAATTTCTAAGGTTCTAAAATTAAACCAATGCACTGCCAATCCAAGTGACAAGAACAGCCAACAGAAGCATTTGATGTGTCATTTACAATATGGCTGTTTTGCTGATTTCAGGTGATCTCTAAACAGGAGGAAAATCTCTCAGATGGTTCTTCTGTGTCTGACCCATCAGGTTAGTTTACATTGCAACTTGTTCTGAATTATTTTAAGAAAGCATTTATATTCTGTGGTCTTGTATGCTGTTGGAATTTCTATTTCTTCTTTGAAAATAAAACTTCTCTATATTAAGGCCAGGGGTGGGACCCCTCCAGCCACCAAGCTGGGTAGCTATGTTATAATCTGGCAGCTTTGCCTATTATCTAAAAATTAATTTGCTTCCTCTGCCACCTTCTGGTGAGGTATATAGAGAGCCTTTATATCTGTTCCATCTGCACTTGTGTACTCTTGCCTATACAGGACAGTTTCAATACTTCAAAGTCCTTGGTTGGTTGGTTTGGTTTTTGTGAGTCTGAATATGGTGTTTTGAGGGAACTTTAGTGCATGGTATGTTTAAAGACAAATGTAATGAAAGTGAAATTTAGCTGTAACATTTGTGTTTTGACCTACTAGAAATCTGTAAAGCAATAGATAGGTTTAGCTACTACAGATGGACACAGATACTTGACATGTGAGGGTAAGAACTGGCTGTTTGTCAAAGTATTCTCAGCTAGGTCTCTCTTAGTAAGAACTGCACTCCCACCCAGAAGACAGAGAACAGGAATCAGTTTTTTCTTGACCTTGATGCTGCATTTCTCTCCCACTTTCTTGAAACTGGTGCTTTCATTTTTTGCCACATAGGTAACTTGACAGGGATGGTTGGCACTGCGCTGTATGTCAGCCCAGAGGTCCAAGGAAGCACTAAATCTGCATACAATCAGGTATGATTGGAGGAGATTTAATGAAAAGATAGCACAGAATCTAAGATGTACAAGGTATGACTTGGGTCATTCCTCCTTGACAAAGATGAATCCAGTGTAAAACAGCATGTGGTCAACTTTGCTAATCAGGGGAATTAAACGTTCCTTCAAGAGGAAACCAAGGATAGAAGGATGTGGGCAAGTCAATTTTTCTGCCTGGGATATCATGATAGTGGAGTAGATTGGGAGAATCACTTCCCTCTACCTATTGGTCACACTGCTTTTGGTGCAGCACAGGATGTTTGGCTTTCTGAGCTGTGAGTGCACTAATAGATCATGTCGAGAGTCTTGTCAGCCAACACCTCCAGGTTCTTCTCAGGGCTACTCTGAATCCATTTTCTGCTCAGCCTGTATTTGTGCTTGGGATTACCCCAACCCATGTGCAGGACCTTGCACTTGGCCTTGTTGATCCTCCTGAAGTTCACACAGACCCACCTCTCCAGCCTGTCCAGGTCCCTTTTGATGGCATACCTTCCCTCCAGCATGTGGACTGCACCACGCAGCTCAGTGTCAGCAGCAAACTTTCTGAGGCTGCTCTCAGTCCCACTGTCCATGTCACCAACAGAGATGTTGAACAGTGCCAGTCCCAACACTGACCCCTGAGGAACATCCACTCCTCACTTCAGTGTTAAGCTGCTGACCACAACTCGAGTGTAACCATTATTTAGGGTTTAGAAGGCTTTAAAGTCTACCACATCTTAATGGATTGTGTCTTCTAACAAAAAAGCTTTAAAAACAAATAATAATAAAAACACTCAGAAAAACCCCCAGACTTCTCTCCATGTAGCTTTAATGTACTGTGAAATTTAACCTAAACATTTGGGTGGTTTTTTTTCCTCTGCTATTTTCATCTTCATAGAATTGATAGGTACTACATACAAGTTTTCATTTTTTTCTTCCTTAGAAAGTGGACCTGTTCAGCCTAGGTATAATATTCTTTGAAATGTGTTACCATCCTATGAATACTGCATCAGAAAGGATCTTTGTTCTTAGTCAGCTAAGGCTGGTAAGTACACAGATACGAAACATACTAATTCTGTGCATCAAAACAAAGTTCGTTAGGAGAAGCAAAAGGAAGCAAAATATAGCAAAAAATGTTGCCATAGAGAGTGCCTAAAAACAAGGTTTGTAAAACATATAATGAAAACTGAAGAATACAATTGGAGCTGGTGACTGACATTCCTTTAATGCACTGTGGATTCTAATGGTATTGCCATCAGTCAGTGGTCTGTCTGTGAAATTAATTTTTACATGTCAAATAAAGGAATCATTTCTTTGGTATACCTAGGTTTAGGTCTGGTGGGCCTTTCTCAGGAATCAGTTGGTATTTGTAGTTGGTAAATGCTTGTAATTACAAGTTGTACTTTCATTGTACAAAACAGCATCAAAGCATTCTATTTCCTTTTAGCTCTTCAAATAAAATTTGCCATGGGGGGTGGTTGGTTTGTTTGGGATTTTTTTGTGTGTTTTTAATGGGCAATGGAAATGCTTAGTTTCTCTGTTTAATGTGTAGAACTTAAAAATAAGACTAATCTGAGCAATCTGGACTGCCTGTTAAAATTCAATGTGGATTTTGTTTTTTGTTTTGTTAGCCTGCGACTGTATTTCCTGAGGACTTTGATGAAGTCAAGCATGAAAAGCAGGTAGTTTTGAAGATATTTTAACTGTTAGGTGTTCCTTCTCAGAAAACATTGATTATAATTTTTGTCCCTTAATTTCCCACTTAATTCCCCACCTAGTATTCTCTGCCAAGTTCTTATTACATGATGTTAGAACAAAGTGAGGAAATAAAATCTCAAAAGAATGCTTTAAGTTGGCATGGGAATATATTTACCCACAAAATTCTCAGAGCAGTCATGAAGAAATTTAGAGTTCACTAGCATATCTTTTAAGCTCTGAGGGACAATTTTGACTTTTTATGCTCAGAGAAATGGCAGCTTAATTGTTTAACTTTTTACTTAAACTTTTTGAAAGAAATATGTGTCATACAACAGAAAGAGATGTGCAAGCTCAATTGGCTGCTCTGAACTTGACAGAGCTGCCAAGAGCTGTTCTGGAAGCCTCCATGGCAGAGTAATGAACTGAGATGGAGCAGTGTAATCTTTTCTGGACCATCTAGGTGGCTTTATCCTTGTGCTAATCAACTCTTTTGTTGACCATTAGTATTAACTTTTAGTGTGTTATGTTTGTAAAATAGCAACCTGCATGATACTGGTACTATAAAAGCATTTCCATCTTGTACATTTCACTGAAATATGTGAGGAAGATTCCCCCTATTGTAATACTTGTGCCTCTGAAATCTTTGATTTCATCTATGTAATTCTGCTTTTTCTTAACTTTGTTGATGAAGAGATGCCAGAGCTAGCATACCATGGAACAACAAAGGAAAGGGATACTACATATTTTATCATTCCAGGAGGCAAATTTCTAATAATTTGTGTGGCTTAGTAAACTTTTTCAGGTGATTATAAAAGATATTCATAATTTAGTAAGTAAGTAATGTCCATCCAAAAGATTCAGATTCTGCTGTTTTTCCCCCTATAGAGTCTCATAGTTGGTTATTGAATTGATATGACTACCAAGTTTGTTGCAAATACTGTTAACTTACAAAATGTTTCTAATCTGTAAAATTTTGGTTTCATTTTTAGAGATTGGTTATTACATGGCTCCTCAACCATGATCCTGCAGCACGACCAACAGCTGTGGAGCTGTTGAAAAGTGAACATCTTCCACCACCACAAATGGAGGAGTCTGAACTCCATGAGGTCCTCCACCATACCTTAGCAAACGTGGATGGAAAGGCCTACCGGACTATGATGAGTCAGATATTTGCACAGCGTATATCCCCAGCAATAGACTATACTTATGACAGTGATATGCTGAAGGTTTGTAGGTGTTCAGGGGATGTGTGGGTTTGGATTTTCCCTGTGTTGAGCTTTTTAAAAATATGCTTATATGGGTAAACCCATAGCATTTCTGAGTGAATTGCGTTATCTCAAGATTCACCTTCACACTGGTTCCCATTTAAAACTTCAGCCTCTGCTGTGTGGGTTTGAAAAGCTGCTTCCCATTTGAGCCTTGCATTCATTCTTCAGTGAAGAAACCAGCAGTGTTTGATTGTAGCAACTAAAGCTTTAAGCTTATGTCCAGATGATGACTTTCTTCACTCTGAATTCCTGTCAAATTAATGGTTGACTGGTTGTCAGCAGAAAGTGAACATCCCTGGATGGTTTCTTCTCTTTCTAATTGATGTGATTTTTCTTAGTTTATCAGCTCTTGAATATTTCTACATCTAAAGAAATTCAAGGTAACACAGGACAATAATGCTTCATGTAGCTGTAGTTATTTTTTTATTATTGTAAGCATTGCAGTTTTTTGTAGTGAGATAAGATAGCAAAATGTTTATTGCCTATATTACATGGAATGATTGCCTATATGGAGTGTTCATCACACATAAATTATATATGTACTTTTTATTTGTGATGGTTTCAGGGTAGTTTTTCTATTTGGGCAGCCAAGATACAGCAGCATGTATGTGAGATTGTCAGCCGGATATTTAAAAGACACGGTGGGTGTGTTTACAAAAGTCATTAATTTCCTTTTTTGTGATTGAATGGATTTAAAATAATGGAATGGATTTACTACTGTAAGAGAAATCAGAAAACATGTTCGCTAGTTGATCATTTGAAGTTTTTATGATGTTTTCTTCTGTTATTTTGTCATTCCAGTAATAGCTATTAACATCACATCTGAATGGTTTACATTTTCTACAGACAGAAGAATGAAAAATCTTAATTATATTTTTGAATGGACATGGTTGTTCTGCTAAATCTGTATGAGGTTTTAGAGCTAGAGGCTGTTATGCAAAAACTGGATCTGAATACAAGGATAGCTCTTTAGTGGGAGTTCAGGCATCCGTGTAGCACAGTAACCTCTCTTTGAACAGCCAGAATGGGAAAAGCATAAGGGAGAGCATGGAAACAAAGAAAGCATGTAGTGGTACTTCCAGTGATGTATTCTTGGCAATGCTTTGCTGTTCAGGAGCTTCCTGAGCCAAAGCTGATGCCATGATATTTAATAGTTTTTTGTTTTCCTTTCCAGGAATCTATCCAGTCATTAATAGTAGTATTCGCTTAAAATTATTTTTTGAGAAGAAAATTTATGCAGCCACTGTCACACTTGAAATGTTATAAATTGTATTGTCTTACAAGTGTTCATGATACTATTTTATATAAAAGAAGAGAATTTTGAAATAGAAACTTTGCATTTTCCAAGTAAATCATAATCTGATTTAGCATGATCAAAATTTGGCAATACAAAAGAGGAGAAACCGAGAAATGCAAAGTCAAGGACAGGTTTACGCTCCTCCCCCGCTCCTTAAAGCTTGACAGATTTGGGAAAGGGTTTGTTAGCATTTTAGAGACTGAAATGTTTTCATGCTTTTGCAAAGAAAATGGGGATTGGATTTTTTTTTCCCCCTGTTAGATTGTGTCTGACATCTGTAATGGCTAGAAAAATTTCTTTCTATCTGGGGTGCTTTTTTTCCTCATTTAAAATTTTAT
The DNA here is from genome assembly GCA_030060385.1 of Muscicapa striata striata. Classification (NCBI taxonomy): domain Eukaryota; kingdom Metazoa; phylum Chordata; class Aves; order Passeriformes; family Muscicapidae; genus Muscicapa; species Muscicapa striata. Next base: position 301,611 of record JAREIS010000051.1, on the reverse strand, counting down.
ATTGAAATCTAATTGAGTTAAGCGTCAATAATTTCTCTAGTGATAATCAAATATTAAAAAGGAAAGTATTTTTCAGTAATCAGTGGCATTATTAATATTAAGGTTTCAATGAAGATTGGATTCATATGGATAGATGGTTGCAAAATGTAGCCGGGGAAAAAAGATGTTCATGAGGTTATCAAATGAAACACAAACACTTTTAGTATGTTTTTGAGACAGAGGATGCAACACATCTGAACAAAATTTGTTCTATATGGAAATGCCTCTAGACCAAAGCAGTACTTGGTACTGATAACTGCAGAGTTTCTCATCTGTTTTGTATGCCTGCTTTTGTGAAAGGTGGTGTTTAAAGAGGTGAGGGCAAGGTAGGGATTCTGCCGGGCTGTGGAATTGGCAGTTCCCTCTTCTGTGGCCTCTCTGCTGAGCCCAAGAAGCATGCAACATAGGCATAAAATAATCTTTGACATTTTTTCTTTAAAAATGGAAGATGGAAGTCTATTAAGGACATTTAATGTAATTTATTAAACCTATGGATTGACATAATTATGCTCTGCAAGGGTGTTCATGAACTTGTAAAGAGCAGATGTTACTTCTGAAATGAGATAAGAGTGTTTTCTGGTTTTATGCAGGAGCCATCAAGCTGCATACTCCACTGCTGATGCCCAGAAATAAAAAACTGTATGAGCATAATGAAGCTTCATATTTCATGGATCACAGTGGCATGCTGGTAATGCTTCCTTACGACCTCAGAGTAAGTAGCATCATCTCTGCAGGCAAAACTTGCAGAGGGTTTGGAGAGTGCTGTGGTGGAATTTGGTTTAGGCTTACATTTCTTTTGACTGCTGAAGTAGTGTATCTTTCAGTGTCTGTTCTTGTTCTCCTGAGTTCTGTACTCCTTCTCTTGACAGCTGGAGCCCTGACCACAAATTGAAGAAATAGCATTTGTTTGTTTATTTTGTTTAACATAGGTGAAAATAATGTTTTTATTTAAAACTTGCAGCAGTGATGGTTAGATTAATATTATTTGGCTGTGTCAGGTGTTTTAAGCATTACATTACACTTGGGAGAGTACAAGTGTAACTACACAGTATAATTCATCTCTCTTTGCAGAGCTCACTCAGACCAACTGTTTTGTTTCAACAATTTTCATGTATTTTGTTTTTCAGATTCCTTTTGCAAGATTTGTAGCTAGAAATAACATATCAAACTTGAAAAGGTAAGAGATGTAGAGGTGATGCTTTGCACTGATTCCGTGCTTTGACCGTGACTTCTGAAGAGGCTGATTCATTCTTCAATGTTTCCTTTAGATACTGTATAGAGCGAGTTTTCAGACCTCGGAAGTTAGACCGCTGTCATCCCAAAGAACTCCTAGAATGTGCATTTGACATCATTACATCTACTGGAAATAGCTTTTTGCCTATAGCAGAAACAATTTATGCAATTTCAGAAATCATTCAAGAGTTTTCAGTGCTACAGGTAGATTCTCTAATCAGCCCCTTTCTTCTCTTTTCCACTCAAAATTTTAATTTATCTAAATATTTAGTTTGATGCCTTGTAAAAGGATGCATCCTTTAACTTTAGCCAGTACAGAACTATTTTCACATTTAATCTATAGTCACTTACAGAACACTGTCATAAAAAATGTGTTTCCTAGGTAAACTTAAAATGAAGCATAAGTTTATGTGCAAAGGAAATATTGACTGAATCCTTTACGGTACTATTGAAATAATGTCTTTCTTCTGTCAGACAAGTGATTACTGTAGAATGGGACAAAACTTGCCATTCTTTATTTAGAGATGAAAGGTAAGGTAGTGAAAGAAGAGGTTTGAAGTTAATTTTGAGCTATTATTAAATGTTTAGGAAGCCTGTTTGTTTTGTGGGGGTTGGGGTTTTTTAAGAAAACAAAATACAAGTAAAGCTTGCTTTTTTCATTCTTTCTTCCTTTTTTAAATTTATACTTTCTAGGAAAGAAATTACAGTATTTATCTGAACCACACTGCCTTACTGAAAGCTATACTTTTGCACTGTGGGATACCAGAGGACAAACTCAATCAAGTTTATGTCATTCTCTATGATGCTGTGGTAATGCATTAGTTATTAACTTAACCTCTGTAATCATCACTATGGAATGTTCTATTTTGTGGAATTCTCTCTAAAAATTACTAACAGCACACTGCCAGCATAACCAGGAGTATACTCTTGATACATAAAAAGGCTGGCTATAAACGTAGATAATTAAGTTTTTTGTTACTTCTGGATTGGGATGGTTTAAGATGATTCTTGAATGTGAATTTATGAGAGAATTACTCACCTGTATAATCAAGAACTGACAGGCTAGTCAATAAAAAAGTTTTAAAAAATAAAATTTAAAATGTATTTCAATATCAGTTAGGACTTTCCTACTTTATGAGCACAGAATATAGGTGAATTTAATTTGAATAATTAGAGTAATGCATCAAACACAACTAAATGCTGTTTTAATCTGTTTTTCTTGTAGACTGAAAAGCTAACTAAAAGAGAAGTAGAAGCCAAGTTCTGTAATCTTTCTCTCACACCAGCTAGTGTAAGTGATATTAACTGAGTGCTTTTCCCTGTAATTTGCCATAAGTCAGAATATTTTCTTTGTAATTTAATCAACCAGAGTAAAAAAAATCACCTGTTACATGTGCTGTTCAGAATAGGTCAGTCTCTTTGCAAGTGGTCTGACTTGGTTCTCTGTTCTCTCTGGAAGTCAGTATTGCAGCTTGTTCTTTAAAAGTCTTTTGCAGGCTATGGAAACTAAGAAAGGGTAAAATGGAATACTGTAGAGAGAGGTATTTAATAAAGAAAACTGAGAGAAACTTTAAAAAAAAACTTGTCTGCAAATGTAGAATGTGCATAGAGTTGAAGTTAGCTTCTGTATAGTCTGAGACTTAGGTCTGTCTATTCTTTTCCTCAACTCCACTAGGTGAAAAAAACCTGCTAGACAAAACAAACACAAAAGGCAGATATCTTACTCCCACAAATAGAACATCAGATATTTTTCTTAGATGGGACCTATTATGAATGTTGTCTGTGTTCCTATGTATGCTTATAATTTTGTTTTTTTGTTTTTAGCTCTCTAGACTCTATAAATTCATTGAGCAGAAGGGAGAAGCAAGTAATGTATTTCCATTTCTAAACACAATGATAAAACAAAAACCAAGTGTCACTCAGCTGTTGAAGCACGGCATGAAGGATTTAGAGGAGATCATTGGTCTGTTAAAGCAACTGGGAATAAAACTTCAGGTTTGTAAAATGCTCTGCTAATAAATTAATGGAATTACAGGGCTGCTGAGCCTTGTAATATGGTAGGAAATAAAGATATTTTATAATAGAAAAAGCACATGCAAGCATCTCTTGATGGCAAATAATACTATTGGCATTCATGCTTCTTCCTTTTTTTCTTTTTTTTTTAATCAAAGATGTATTTTGAAAGTAAAACCTCTTCCAGTCAGAAGTCTCTGAGTTCAATCTAATGACAATTTTTTTTTTCTTTTCCCAACCAAGACTGAAGGCATTACTCAGAGCATAAAAGAGGGGCTTTAATAAACTTTGAAACAAACTGTAAATATTTTAAAAATATAGAAATCTAATAACTACTAAAGGTTCCCACCTTCCTTGAAGCCTGCTGTTTGGGTTTTGTGCTACAGTTTTTGTGGGATGCTGCAAGATTGAAGCACCATTTCCTTATTTTTCACTATATTTTAAATTTTTAGAGGTAAGGAATGTTTTCATGTGTCTTCTTTATGTGAAAACAGTGTTTTAAATCCATGCTGCTAACAGGAAATTAATTATGTATGTGCACATATTCATTTTTATTTTACAGATCTCTATAAATCTGGGACTAGTTTACAAAATACAGCAGCACAATGGTATTATCTTTCAGTTTATAGCATACATCAAAAGAAGACAAAGAACTGTGCCTGAAATTCTTGCTGCAGGAGGCAGATATGATCATCTGGTATGTGCTTATCTCGTCTAGTAAATGTGGTTTGTTTTTTTTTTAGCCCATGAAAAAAAAATTAAATATTGCCAAGATAACTGTCTGGTCTTTAATCCTGTTTTTTTTTTTTTTTGTTTTGAGATTCCACAGTTTAGAGGGCCACAGACAGTAGGACCAGTTCCTTCAGCTGTTGGAGTCAGCATAGCTATAGATAAAATAACTGCTGCTGTTTCCAGTGTGGAGGATTCTGTAAGTTGCTTTTTTGGGAAGTGGGGAATTTGTTTAATTCTGATTGTTCAATAACTGAATCGTAGCTAGAGATGGACAAAAAATAAGATGTTCAGATGTGTTCCAAAATAATAACATACTGAAACAGAGGGTAGACACCAAGATGACCTCTTTGCTTTTGTAAGGGAAGACAGGATCGTCAGGCTTACACCATTTTATTTTCAGTTTAAACGGGACATTTTTCTCAGACTGTGTATTCTTTCAGATAGAAGAGTACAGTTGTAGGGATTTAGTGTTATTTTTCCCCTACTGCTCTCCCTTTATCAAAATATAGAACATAGAGATGGAAAGAAACTTTGAGAATATTGACTACTTTGTAGAGTGTCTCACATATTCCTTTGGTTTTGTGAAATGTGTACTTTATTATCTTTTCTTTATAAGAATAAATTAACATTACCAAGGAGAGTGGGAAGGAAAGAACAGAGTAGGCAGGGATACTTGGCAAGCTGAGGCTGTGGAGGTGCTTTGCATCAAACATTGAGCTTCAGTGACTTTCAGACAGACATACGTGGATTGTAGCTCTCAAAAGAGGTGGATCTAACCCCTTTTTTGTTTTTTTTGATGCATGTTAGATGCAATTTGACAAATATTGGAATATTTGTCCATCTTTATTACTTTAACTGCCTTATGAAGGGGAAAAGGTGGTCTTGTTACTAATATTGTCTCCTCGATTTTACCTTCCGTTCAGGTTTCTGTCAGCTCATGTGACCTCCTGGTTGTAAGTGTTGGTCAGATGTCAATGGGTAGAGCTATCAACATTGTACAGAAATTCTGGACTGCAGGAATTCCAGCTGAAATAATGTATGACTGGTCCCAGGTAGAATTTTTATCTCCATGTATTAACTCTATTATTGTTTTCCAAGATTAATGCAGACTGAAACCATACTTTCTGGGGATATTTTTCTGTTTTTATGAATGTAGAGACTCATAATACTGAGCATGTAGGGTGCTATTCAGATACAATAATGTCAAGAAAGTCTCACTGGCCTTGCAGCAATTTTCCTGAGTATTTAAATGTGTAAAGAAGGATCCCTCCTATTAATAAATTGAATACTTAATAGGGGATACATCGAGAAGAGAGCAGTAGCATCAACTTTTAAATAGCCAGATGGCTGAAGACACTCAGGTACAGAGGGAATCTTGACATTGTTCTACTGCTAGAAATACAGTTTAGCAAACTGAGCTACTAGATGGATCCCCATGTAGTCCTTGAAGATTGGTGTAGTAGGAGGGGAAGAGAGCAGCAAGCTGAGTTTTATGTCCAGCTGAAACCAGAGTTGTAGCCAGCACTACTTCACTGGAGTGTAGTGAGCTACATGGCACCACTGAAGTACCTTTTAGAGGTGGTGGCACTTACTTAAGGACTATGAGTCTGCTTCACCTTCAAGTGTCCCAGTTTGTGACTAACAAGAGAGACTCAGCTGTTGCCCCTTCCATGTTGTGTGGTGCAGGGCAGGAAGTTTTGAATTCATTCAGTTCATCATCTGACTTTTGTAATTTTTTCCTGTAAAACTGGCAACAGTCTCAATCCCTTGGGATTGAAAATATCCAGATTATATAGTTTTCCTATGATCACCTAGGCTGGAGTTTCTTGGTTTGGCATTGTTTGTTTGTTTGTTTGATTCATAAGAAATGAAGATTTGGGTAGTTCTGGCCTCTATCTAATGCTGTCCTACAACCCAGTGCTGAGTAAGTCAGCATAGCATTGGTTTTAGAGGAACCCAGCTGGAGTCTCCTTCTGTGGCAGACCTCCAGTCCTGCAGGACTGAAAGCTGCAGGCAGCAGGATGGTGGCTGTTAGCCTGATGTTACACTGCACATTTTTACACTGACCTAGACTCTGCACTTCTAGGTATAGGTAGCCCTTCTATGTGGGAACTTGGGCTGCAGGACCTAGGCTTTCTCTCTATCTAAGTGTAGACTTTGCTTTCAATTATAGCAAACACTGGCTGGATAAATATGTGCATAATGAAGTTTCATCTCAAGTTTTAAGTAAAGCTTTTCTCTCTCTGAAGCCCTGTGACTATTGCATATCAAGTTACTTTAATTAAAGACAGGAGACTCTGATTACTTAACTGGTCATTTTATAATCTGTCAAATTAATGTGTCATTCCCCTTCTTTTGTTCACACTTTAGTCACAGGAAGAACTGCAGGAATACTGCAGATGCTCTGGGATTACATACGTGGCTCTGGTGTCAGAGAAGGAAGGAAGTCATGTGAAGGTAATCATGGCACCAGAGGACGCTTTATGGTGTTTCAGATTTGTAATCTGTTGTTCTACTTTTTTTTTTTAAGGTCATTATTAATATGATACAAATTATAGTTAAGTGTAAGTGGAGTTGAAGTAAATAAAGTTTGGTTGTTAAGTCGTAGAAATGTTGGTCTGAAGAATTTCAACATTTTAAACATTTTTTTTATCCCTGCATAACACAGTTTTTCACAGACCTCCTTCCCTCCAGGAAAGTCCAAAAACTAGTGCTAACATTGCTTGACAGTGCCATCGATGGTTTAACATGGAAAAAGGTTTATTTAAATCTACAAAATGAATTAGTTGACTTAGCAATCTTTGCAGTTGGCACCTTTTCATGTTACACAATAAATACAACTAAAATGTAAATCTAAAACTGTGTAGTTCCAGCGGACAGTCAGAACCACACTCTTCACCTCTAAACTCAAATTAGGATGCAAAGACTGGACTGTGTCACAACATGAATGTACTCTGTACTCTGCAGCCTGTGGTTCAGGTACCTTTGGTTTTTTGAAGCTAAAAGTTTTAAAATATTCTTGATCATTATTTATTGAATAAAGATTCATTCTTTGACTGAAAAAATACTAACCATTTGCCAGCATATGGCAGACAGCCAATGTGCCTTACTAAAATATTTTTCACTTCTTATTCACTCTGTAACAGCAGTAATTGCAAGAATAAGTAAATCTTTGTGATGACAATGTGATATTTCAAAGTCCTCCACAAGCCTGTTATAGAGTGTTCTTTTAAATATGGCTTTATTGAAGCAAAACCAAGAAATGAGATGTTAATGAGGTGAATGGTGTTATTACTGATTAACTTCTTGCCAGTAAAGATGGTGCAGATTCCTAAGTTTTGAATGTTTGAATTAATTCTTGCAAATTGAAAGGCAAGCCTGATTCTAATATGATTGCTTAACTAAAAATATTAATAATATGGTATTTAAAATTATAAACCATTCTGTTTAGAACTTAATTATCACATATTAAATGCAGGAGCCAAGCTAGTTTATGCTTTGGGAATGCAGAATAAATTAGTAGTTGGCTGAAAAAAAAAATTTAATCAAATATTTAATTGGCAGTGATTGATAGGTAATGGTAATGGCTTCCTACCTTTTACTCTTTCACCTTTAATGGATGAAACAATTTGGTTTTGATTAAGTTTGATAAATTTGTTTGTATGCCATTTTAAGAAGCAACCATCTTAAGAACCATTAAACTATATAATAGGTGAAATCCTTTGAGAAAGACAGGCAGACGGAGAAAAGGATTTTAGAATCTGACTTACTAGATCACCTGATCCAGAAACTGAAAATGAAAATCGGTGACGAAAGATGTAGCAGGTGAGTAGCATAACGTGTCAATAATGTGAATACTCAAAATCAGAAATGAATATATGTTTGCATATGCTCATTTAGACCTTAATTTTATTTGGTAAAGAAATTGCTGAATTTCTTTGGAGAGGGAAAGAAAGCAAAAGGCTTTGTTATAGCATCAAGATTAAGAAAGTAACTAGTTTTTCTAGCTGCTGCTATATTCACACATCCATAGTGCTTCATAAATTAAAAGGCCACACAGTTATCACAAAGCTGCTAGAACAGTAGTAGTGTTTATCTGGCTGCCTGCAAGTCCCTGCTACTGAGCAGAAGTCTATTACATTTGTGTACTGTGTAATCAAAGAATTAAAGCAGCAAATCCCTTTCATTCTGAGGCAGTATCGGTGTGGTAAAATGAAGGTATAACTTGCACTTCTTTATGCTCTGGTGTAACACCTGTCTTCATTGAAACTACTATTTATTGTCACCAGTGGAAGTTAGTACAGAAATTACAGGAGAGGCTAGTCATGCCTGTGTGCTCAAGCAGTACAGTTGTTATTTACACATAGCCCCCTGTAAGTTCATAGTTGTACATGCATCTAGATATATTGATATGTGTGTACATATATCTGTGTGCATTGGCAGCAGGAATAGACATGCATTAGTCACACAAAGCAGAATTCAGAAGCTTAACAGATTTGCCATCCAGTTTTTCTGACTAGGCTTAACAATAAAGGAAGTCATTAAGCTTGGTAATTATTAAGCAGTAGTTCATACAAGCAGCTGATGTCTTTTGCTACCCATCTCTTGTTGTCCCTTTTCTGGCCTCAGCCAGTCTTAGTATTTAACTTTGCAACTAATCTGATCCTCAGATGCTTTGTGACAGATCTACTAGAAGCTGTGAAAGAAAATAATTCTTTCAAAAAGTTTACCTTATTTCTAAATCCTGAAAACAGAATAGAAAAACCCTTGCATGGTACCACTAAACAGAGAAATGCAAAAGATGACTGTAATAGCACTGGTGAATTTCTCTTTTAATGAATTCCTGAATGTGAAAAGTAAAGGTATCCAAACTAATTATTGAAGACTTCTTTGAATATGTGTGCTCTTAAGTATAAATACTATCTTTATACTTCAGTAGTATGTCACCTGTGGGAAATAGATTAAATTAATAATTCAGAGAGAGAATACTCTCACAATATATTTTTGTATTAGGATATAAATCACTCTTGCATGATAGGGAGGACATTTTTTGTATCCATAGAGAGCATTACTTTTACCTGATTTTTAATGTAATTTTGTATGGTTTCCTTTCAATTCCTGAATAGAATTGATTCATGAATAATAAATGTGTGCTGGGGAGTATCTGCAAACTGCTTTATCTGTTGGAACTAAGTTTAAGTATCATTGATAATCTGAAACTACTGTCTTATTACAGTATTTCTTTATAATTGTAATCTGTTTCCTTAACTGTCTTTGTTTATTTTTAGAGAAACAGCAGATAACCTTTCAATACCAAATCAAAAAGGATCATTTACTAACATTTCAGGTATTTAATATCTAGTTACAGAACATATGAACTGTTCCTCTTTCTGCTTAAAAACTATTGTGTAGGAAAATATTACCAAAGGCAAAATAATAAAATGTTTTATAGCAGAGATCTGATTAGAGGCACTGCCTCTTAATTTCAGATATTGTTCCAAGTAAATGAAAACTGAGTTTTTCTCCAAACTAAGTGCTTAGACCAATGGACAGAATATTCTCCATACAAGCATTCATTGATAGAGTAATCCAAGAGGTTGCGAAAGCCAAAACTCACAACTTTTTCCTAGCTGAGGAGAAATTGAAATGTCATCTTGATGAAAAATAACTTGAACTGTGATTGTTAAGAATACTGAGACCTGTTAACATTTACTTAGAAAAAGAAATGTACAAATAACATTTTTTCAAAAAGAAAATGCCTTTACATTTCTAGCTATGGATTTACATTCCTTATTCGGATAAGATTTGTTTATAAAGAATAATATTAAGTGCTTACTGTTGGCATTTTTGATACTTGTTTTATTGAGCACTTGTTTTGTTCAGTGTGTGGTGGTGGTGATTTTTAAGGAAACACTTCACACAGGCACACATTTGCATAATAGGGAGGGAGAGAGGCCATGTTTCACTTGGGGGGTTAGTGTGTGTGACTACAGAAGTGGAAATCTGTATTTCGAAATAAGCCATTTCAAATTATAATTACTGATATTTGGGGAAGCTAGGGTTTATTGTTCGTTTTGTCAGTGATTCTGCTATGGGACTGAGAATTAAATAGTCGCCTCATTCTTGTAATGGCTTTTTTTGATAAGTGCACTGCATTCCTTTGCAAAATTATGCAAGTCATTTGGGACCTTTTCTTAGTTTCAGGGAACAGTGATGTAAAATACCAAATTTCTTAATTTTAACAACCAGTCCTTCAAAGTCATAAGTGAGTGGTTGAGAATTTGTGTACGTCTCACTATCCTGTCAGATTTTGATTTTAGCTTATTAATATTTGCGAATTTTCTGTTTCTTGATACTTGTTGTATAAAGAAATATTATAAACTAAAACGATCTGTTTGCATTTTAGGTGTGTTTGAATCACACGGAACTCTTGTAGTGCCTAATGTTAGTGTTATAGCTCCTGAAAAATTATCTGCCAGTGCCAGGCGTCGTCAAGAAATTCAGGTACACACACATCAAATAAGTATTCAGAAGTGATCCTTAGAAGTTAAGGAATGGTAGAATTCATACTTCCATTATCACCTAACTTAAACAAACTCATACTGTTTCTTCTTTATTCATAAAATAGATTAGGAACAACACAAATGGTTGAAGGCAAAGACCACCCTTTTTAACAGTTTGGATGTTAGGAATTATCTGTGACATCGTGGCTCAGCTATCATTGTGCATACGTATTAGAAATCTTACTTTTCTAGGAACTGTGGTTCTGGAACTTCCCTTTGCTTTTTCTTCCTAAATGCTGAAGTTAAAGGTTGTTATGGTTTAACCCCAGCCAGCAGCTAAGCCCCACACAGCTGCTCGCTCACTCCCTCATTAGTGGGATCAGGGAAAGAATGGGAAGGGTAAAAGCCAGAAAACTCCTGGATTGAGACAAAGTTTAATACAGAAAGCAGAAGCTGTGCACACCAGCAAAGAAGACAAGGAATTAATTCAGCGCTTCCTATGGGCAGGCAGGTGTTCAGCCATCTCCAGGAGAGCAGGGCCCCATGACATGTAATGGTGAATGGGAAGACAAACACCATCACTCCAAATGTCCCCCATTCTTCCTTCTTCCCCCAGCTTTATATACTGAGCATGATGTCATATGGTCTGAAATGTCCCTTTGGTCAGGTGGGGTAACCTGCCTGGCTGTGTCACCTCCCAGCCCCCCATGCAGCCTCCACTTCCTCACCAGTGTGGCTGTACAAAAAGCAGAAAAGGCTCTGTGTGGTATCAGAAAAGTTACATTTTTTTAAAAGAAATCATCTATACAGCAGTGGAAGATGGGAAAGATGTTGGAAAATTCTTTAAACTTTAGTACAATAGTGTTTGATCCCTATATCTGTGGCTAATAGTCTTGTGCCAACTATTGCTTCCTTACCTTTATCAGTGATTAACGCTCATCAGTAACAAAAATATGTTATCAATCCTGTGTTCAGCAAAAATCCAAAACATAGCCCCATAGCAGCTACTGTGAAGAAAGCTAACCCTACCCCAGACAAAACCAGCACAAAGGTGCAAGTTCATCATACTTTTAATTTGTAGTATGTTTGTAAAAGATACTTTATGTATTTTATTTCATTATGTTGTCTTAAACTACAGGCCTAAGAAAAAAAACTACGATTTTAAAAAACACAAAAACTCCCAAAACAAAAACAAAAAACCCTACAATCCTGCCTAAAATATGATACTATAGTAATGTAGAAAACATTCAGTGATGTTAGAAACAAACATCAGTTTTCTTGTTTAGCATTATTAGCCTCAAGATATTTAGAGTAAATGGTAAAGCAGAACTGTAATCTTACCCCCTTCTCAGTCCAAACATGGATGTGCAACAAAAACATCTCCAATTAATAGTTCTCAGAACCCAAATAAAGAAGTGAATGCTACTCTCTGAGCTAAACAAACTTAGTGTTTACAGGTTTTGAATATGTAAAAGCAACTTTTCCAAGGTATGAAAGAACATAATGCAAGGCTGTAACTGCATTTGTCAAGTGCTACTTTTGCAGGACCCCTGGTTATAAGGCATGACCATATTTTAGTTTGGCTGTCAAAAGCCATCCTCCTTCTTCAGCTGGAGGTGATTCACTGCATCCAGTCACAGGTTCTCATGTACCCAGAAACAGAGGGCAGTTTTCACTAGTTATGCAAGCATCCACATTGTTCTGTCTGCTTAAGTACTGTGCCAGTATCATCAAGTGTGTACCACTGTTCAGGAGTGTCTCAGCCCCAGCCTCCTTCCTCTCCTGCTCATCAAGGATTGTTGTGAAATTTTTACTGAAAATTATATTAAGCAATTGTTTAAATATTATGTAGTTCTACATCTTATGAGAAGCAACCTATTTTGTTCTCATCTATGCAATATGAAATCAGTGTTCCCAGTTTGTGTTACATAAGCTGTGTGTTTTACTTTTGCCCATCTTTTGTTCCCAGGTACAAACAAGACTTCAGACATTCATTTCTAGCCTGCAACAGAAAACAAGTGAGATTGAGATTTTAGCAGTAAGTATTTGGCAGAAGCCTCAATAAATTCCAAATTCTTAATTGCAGTGGATGATGCCATTCCTATCTGGAACAAACCACTGCCAATTGACTCACTTCAGCGATAACCAAATGAATCAAACTTCTGGTTAAATAAGACTCTTGGTCTGTTTCTCTGATACTTGAAAAGTATCTCAAATTGTGTGTATGGGACAGTTGCATGGAATAAAATGTAACAAACATTTAGTTGTAAGCTCTTAAACTGTAATTATACCAGCCACTGTGGTAGATGTAGTAATCCTGCTAGATTTGCACTTCCATTTAAGCCAACATAGCTCTGGTTTGTATATAGCTTTTAGACCTCACTGACCATGTCATAAAAGACTTTAAAATGGTGTATGCTTTTTAGGAAACATAACTGCCTATTTGCCTGCACCTTTCCATAATAGAATCTGTCATGAATAGTAAAAAGGTTTTAATCATTTTAAACTAAGTTCCCAGTTTTAGCAGCATGAGTGCTTTTCTGGGAATCAAAACATTTGACTCCCTTCAGCATAGCTCATCTCTAGTTGGAAAACTGGTAACAGAGAACTGTTAAGTATTGATTTATTGGTATTTTTACAGGTTGATCTGCCAAAAGCAACTGTGATACACTTCTTGTCATTAGAGGTAAGCAATTAAGTATTGTTAGAACTCTAACTAAACACAATAGATGATACATTCTGTTCCAAATGAAGGAAAGGGTAAAATTAACCCATTCTGGAATTTCAAGTTTGGATTAGGTTTAAAAGGATTTTTTTACCCAGAGTAAAAACTTTTTTGTCAAATATCCAAGTTACACAAGACAACATTAGGAAGTCCTAATCCAAACATCTGAGGTCTTTTTTCCCCAAGACTAGTTATCTAAAATTAATCTTAACTGCTCTTTTTCAGAAAACAATAAGCATTAATAGCAGTTTTAACAAAGGTGTTCCTTGAAGCTCTTAATGAAGGAGAACCCAAAATACAGAGGCACTTGTTTCAAGCACAGTAGCTGAAACATCCCTTAGTGAAGCCAAGATATAAAGGGAATGTATATTATATCGACTCCTTTAACAGCTCAGGGACTGGTCAATGGTGCATGAAAGATGATGACACCAAAGACAAAGCCTTCTTCTTTTTTCCAATAACAGCACTAGCTTAAGAGAGAGATGGATGCCTCTCCACCCCCAAAATAAACCAAACTCAAGAATGGCATCCTACTGGAAGTGCATTTAGTACCTCTGTACCTTTTATTTGCTGCTCTGGTAATCAAAACCCAGTGAAACATATCAAAACATTTTCAAAATACTTAGTTTATCCAGTCTGTATAAATCATGGAGGTAGTTTATCACCCTTTACTTAAAAAAAAAAAAATTAAATACATATGCACATGATCAGCTTGCATCATTCACTTCTGATCACCATTACTGACATAGGCCTTTTCATTGTTTATGCCTTTTTAGCACTGAAATGCGTTAAGAAACTGATCACTAAACTAACACTTTTTCTTTAAAAAAAAAAATCAAGTTACACATGTTGTTGACATTCATCATGTTTGAAAGCTGTTTAATTAAAAACTATTGATATTACACAGTATTCAGAAGGCTGCATCCTACTGGGAGAAGTATTTCCTTCACAAAAGAATATAAGACTAGTATAGTTCCTTGTCAATTTTTTTTTCTTAGCTTGACGGAGATAGACAAGCCTTTGATGCTACTGTGAGACAACTGGTGTCACGATGGCCCAAGCAGAGATCTTCATATTTACAAGCAATTTGTGATGAAATTTACAGTCTCAAAATGGAAAAGAGGTAAATTTGTTAAGCTCTTACAGGTACATAAACTGCCTCAATTTTTTTTTCCAACTCAAACTAGAAGATAAGCTGTTCCTAACTTGTGTTCTGTTTCTTGAAAACTATAGGACTGGTCACTAACCCTCACTTACTGATAAAATGTAAATTCTTGGCTATGTAAATTCCTCATTTTTCTAAGTCTTTTCAAGAAGCGCTAGACTGTATTGCCACTTTTATCTCACTTGCTGCTGTGTTAATAAAAATCAATAGCAGACAACTATGTACAGTCAGGTATCCTGCTATACATAGTACATATACTTCTATACATGTAAAGATACATGTATGTATAATATACACATGTATACTGCTACATAAAAGCCCTCTTTTCTGATGAGAGGGATGCAGCTTGTCTTTTTAAAACTCCTGAGCACCTTTAATTCCTCCTGCTTTGAAATAATATGATGGCAGTCAAGCACAGGTGAGAGAGTGCCCAGTTTCATGCAAACACAATGGATGTACAGTAAAGCCTATTTCTGTTTTATAAGCATAAAAATGTTTATATTTAACTCATATCTCCCTGCTGGATTCTGGCAAGGCTGATACAGATAGTCAGGACACATCCAGTTTTAAACCTCAAACTGTCAAATGTTGCATGTACTGGTCCACTTGAAACCTGGGTATTTATGCCTAATTATGAGGTTTATTTAATTTTCATTTTCTTAAACCTTTGTTCCACAAAGGTTTTAATTAAACCTTTAAATAAGACTAAAATTTTGGTTCCTTTTTCTTAGATAAACCAAAATTGCTCCAGGTTTGCTGTTTACTAAGGCAGCTACATATGAAGTGAAGCTTTTTTTTTTCTTCATAGGGCTTGCAAGGCTGTGAGCAACAGAACCCAAATAACATTCCATACAATGCTGGGTATGAACGTAATACAGTCCCTATCTTCCCATCCTATATGGGGTCTCTGCACTACTTAGCCATAAACCTTCAGATTACTGAAGTGAAAACTGAACAGGCAAAATCAATGGAATGAAGACAAGGGGAAAATTGCAGTCACAGCCAAACTAAAACTTAACGATTTTCTAATAAATCTTTGCTATCTTATTGCAAGGATTTGTCACAGGAATTGCAGCATTCAAATCTGCAGTTTCAAAATTTTAAAACTTTTCCTTCCTTCCCTCTCTAGGGTTCCTGCACTCATCCTGTACAGTTACCGAGATGAATACAAGGTTTTGTTTTAGTACTTAAAGCATCTTTTACGGGATGCTTCTACAAATGGACAACAGCGTTTTGTCAAAAGGCATTTCAAAGAGCTGTAATAATGCCAGACAGGCAACTAGTGTCTTTTTCTGTGTCCAAATTGCATTTCATGTATAATATTGTTCTGGTTCTGGCCAAGCCATGGTTAATATTTGCTGTAGGAGGAGGCATGGCCAGGACCCAGAGGTTGATCTGTATCAGCTCACACCATTGCTTCTAGGCCCCTTCCAGGTGGGCACAGCGTGGCAGAGGGAGCAAGTGGACTCGGTCACCTTTCCTGTACTCTCTGCTGCTGGTATTGTTGCTGTTACTGTTTTCTTATTTCATTGCTGTTTCCAGTAAACTCTTACCTCAAGAGGTGCTCTTTAGTTTCTGTGTGTCCCAATTCTCCTTTCCAGCCACTAGCAGGGGAAGGGGGTAGTGAGTGCACATGGATTCAAATGGAGCACTAAACCAGAGAATGACATTCCTAAACCATGATAAATACAAAACCAAATGCTTTCAAAATATGGAAGTAATTGTTTTATAGGCAATTAAGGAGCAAGTCTTACTATAGCCACAGATGGGTATTACCATGTAGTTCTTGCCCCTTATGCTACACAAATCAGCTGTACAGTGTGAAACTACTTTTATAAAATAGTCTCAGAATGCCTTTTATGTAACAGTAGTGCTACAACAGAAAATGTCAGTTCTAGAATTACGAAATAATTAATTACCTTTAAAAAAATTGTTTAAAACATTTTTGAGGAGTTTTTATGTAATAAAAACTGCTGAGCCTTATTGAAACACTTATTACAAGCCTTTTGTGTGTCATTTTTGTTTGGGTTTTTTTAACCTACTGTTTTAGTTTATGTATAAAACATGGTAGATTTCAGGCTGAGAGTTGTTACAAGCCTGGCTGTCTGTGCTTGTCCTGTCTGTACTTTTGCATTTAAATCAAGCAACAGCTTCTGCAAGATGAAGACCTGATAAAAGAAGACACTTGTTTCAGACTTAAACCAAAGATTTTTAAGAAAAACAATAACCTGCACAACCAAAGTTTTAAACTAACTTTCTTTACCTGAGCTGTCAGATTAAATTTGAAGTTAAAGTCATAGTCATGATGGAAGTATTATAATTACCTTCTCAAAGCTAAACTGTAACACAACCCCATCAGGAAGAATAAAGCTGAGAAACTATGATTTACAGCATAGTTGTAACTTTGTATTGTATTTCACATCAAAACATGGATGAATATGCAGAAATGTTAAGGTTTTCTGGAAATACATTAGTGTTTACTCTCCCTCCCCACTTGGTACCTTTTGTTTAAATAGCTTACACTTCTTCCTTTCTCTAACTCAAAGGACTGCCATTTGCAGACTCATTACATTAATAAATACCTACTGAATTTGCTGCAAGAAAGGGTAGAAAGAAGGCAAAATTAAAACATGTAGAGGTAACTTGCAAGACAAACCAAAAAGCTTCTGAGAACTGTGAAGGTTCTAACAGCAACGCCCAAAGCAGCAACAGTAGGTAGTCCTAAAGGCATAGATATTCCTAGCAATTCACCAAGACAAGTCACTTCAGACATTACACCCAATTTATTTCTCATTAAGTTTAATAGGAGCAATTACATATTTACTTTTTACATCTGCTCATATGAAGGCAGGAAAATTCAGATCCCTGAATTTACTGAAGGATGATGTTTTTAAAAAAAAAATTTAGGTGACATGAGCATTTTTAAGCCATGTCTGAAGGGAACAGGATGCAGAGTCCTACCCTCCCCCCACCCCAAGCCCAGGTCAGAACAGCTGGATCAGCATAGAGTGAGGGCTTTGCAGGAACTTGAGCACTGTGCTGGGTGCCTTGGGAATAGCTGCACTGCATCATGTAGACATGACACTCAGATTAAAACAGAAACAGGAAAGCAGCTGTTCCTCATAATATGCTGGCACCTGCTTTCCCTAGAAATACTGAGGCTTATCTATAAAACTGGGCATCTGACACTGAGACTCCTGCTCCAGTCCTGTTTTGTTTCTGGTACGGTGCATTTGTCTTCACCCTGTGCTACCCCCCAGACAGATTTTACACTGCAGAGTATCAGTAGCAGTGTAAGTACAGATCAGCTGAGTGTAAAGCTATTTCAGTATAATGCTGTACATACTCCTGCCATACAATAACCCAAAGAAAGCACCTTTGCTTTTAGTTTAAACAAAAGTACTGATCACATCCCAGTATCCTGCTGGAAGGAAAGCCAGAGACAAGTGGTAACTCAAAAAGAAATGGACTTTGCTTTAAGCAAGGGTCAAGTCTATTATAGTGATGGTAGCACACTGTCCCATCACTGTGTTGCTTTACTCTTCTTGGCCTTGCTTTTCTTGTCTTTCTTCTTCAAGCCATCCATGTTAGCTCTTAGCAAATTTGAATATGCCTGAAAGAACAATTAGAACCATATAAAAGAACCCCAAATACTTAAATGACAATATGCAAAAGGTGACATTTTATCTATTACTAATGGCCAATTATCTGCCTTTTCCCAGAGAAGCATGCTCTTACTTAGGAAAATACTGTTTCTAAACCAATTTACAAGGTTGGATAAAATAAAACAGGATCTTTTAAAAACAGATTAAGATAAATGGGTAATCTAAGTTAGTTTCTGTGTGGTTCAGCACAGAATCAACCTGTTCAGAACTGTCCAGCGCTTCAAACAGACCACTTCAACTACTTAGAGAAAAGAAGGGTAAAAGGCATACAAAACTTACCATCTGGAATTTATTTACTTCCTTTGAGCTCACCTACAAAAGTAATACTGGAAGTTAACCATGAAAACTATGGCTTCTATTACAGACCAAGTATCAGTACACATTTAGCCACCAGTTACCATCTGGTCTCTTTAGCAGCAGTTGGATCAACTTTTATCACATTCAGTGGTCAATGTGCTGTATTGGTATGTCATGGGACTTCACTAATTTAGAAAACTGAAAACTCTCCTTGATTAACAAAACTCTCTACACACCATTCATCCCTAAGTCACATGTTTTCAAATGGGAAGAATGTGAGAAAGCATTCAAAGAAAGGTTTGATACACTTCTGGAGCCATAAAAATGGCAGCTCAGATTCTCAACTATTTCTCAAAGTAACATTTTTTCCTTGTGTCATAGAGCAGAGGTAAAGTCAGCTAAAGCCTTTCCCAATCCCCCATTCAAAGTAAACATACATCAAGTTTTCAACTTTCAGTTAACATTTTCTCAAGCTTCACTTAAAATATGGAGCATTGAATCAAGAACAACAGAGCCACTAATCTTTCTAACTTAAAAGCTGTCACTTACCACTGTGCTAATTTTCTTCTTTCCATCAGTTGCTCTTAGGAGACACTTATTGTCTGCTGGTTCAAAAGTTTCTACGTGGCCTTTGCGTGGAACTGGTTTTGTTCGCCCATCATCTGTATTGAAAACAAAATTTTATTCTTGTTTCATTAAAACCAACAGGTGCCTTCTGATGTGAGATATTAAAAACTGCTCATAAGCAGATCTGTAAAACACCCTGGAATTTCAGACCAACTGAACTTAACATTGCTGCCAAATTGCACTTACTCTAGAACGCCAGAAGGATCTTCTGTAAACTGTATCAGCCTGAAAAAACATGAAGTAAATCCCCCCCAACGTGCTGTATGCCCCACCTGCTCGAGCAGCAGCATGCTTTAAACGCACGTCACCCTGCTGCCTCCTGCCTGGATACACGGCCTCTCCAGTAGTGCCAAATAGCCAGGAATCAGAGGAACACGAACCCAGTAAAACATCAGAACTCTCCTTTTACAGAAACTAACGATTTTCACACACTGTTTAACAATCAGCAAGTCCCAGTATTACCTACAGTTTGAAATACAGTCTTACTCAAAGGCTATTAGTACCAACAGTACAAGTATTAACTATCAGCTAATAGATGTAGGACTGACAGTCATAGTGGTGCCATCAGTGCTCCAGCTAACAAGTTTGTCCCTACGGCCACTCCTGTCCTCAGATATGCTGGATTTCAACTGCATCGCTTAAAATATCTGGTGCTAATAGTCAGATATACAGGAACACCTCTTTAATCCAGTAGCAGACTCAAAACTTACATTTCTTCAGCGTTATGAAAACGCTGCCGGAAGTCCTGCACTTTTGGAAAAGCCTGGTAAGCTCCGTCAGGAACTGCAAGAGAAAGAGACGCGCCCGTGGCTGGGAGCCATCCCACGAGCTCCGGCCGAGCTCCTGTCGCCGCGCAGCCCGCCTGGCCCGGGCTCTCTCCGCACCCGAGGGAGGCAGCACCAAGGAAACGCCAACTCTCGGCTTTCCCCACGCTGAAGCTGCGCCACACGAAGTCCCAGCCGGGGGCGGCCCTGCCAGCGGTCCCGACTTCGAACACGAGCGCTGAGCCCCCCGGCCCTCCCAGGGCCCCGACGCTTCTGCCTCACCGAAAGAGTCCCCGGAAACCGCGACGCCTGCTCCGCTCCCCTCCGCTCCCCTCCCCCGCAGTGGTTCCCATGCCGCCAGGGCCGGCGCGGGCCCGGCTCGCCGCGGGGCTTTGCGAGGCGCCGCTCTCTCCCTCCTTCTCTCCCTCCGCGCGGCACACGGGGCTCGCCCCCATTCCCGGCGGGCCGCGGCCCCGCACCTGCTCGCTCTCCAGCAGCACCATCCTGCTCCGCTCCGGAAGCGCCGCGTGCGCACGCGCAGCGCGGGGCAGCGCCACGTCAGCGGCGCGAGGCGCGAGGGCCCGCGGCGGCCCCGCCCCCTGCAGGGCCGGGCTTAGCGCTATTCCAGCCGCCCCGCCCTCTGTAGGGCCGGGTTTAGAGCGATTCCGCCAGCCGCGCCCACTATAGGGCTGGGCCGAGCGCGATTCCAGCCGCCCCGCCCGCTGCAGGGCCGGGTTTAGCGCGATTCCAGCCGGCTCCGCCCGCTGCAGGGCCGGGTTTAGCGCGATTCCAGCCGCCCCGCCCGCTGCCGGTCCCTGGGGAGCGCTTTCTCTGGCCCAGGAGCCGCGGTGTCCGCGCCCGGGCGCCGGGAGTCGCTCGCAGGCTTCACTTGGGGCCGGCCCGTCGCCCCAGTGAGGCGGGACTGGGGCAGAGGGCCCCGCTGAGCGCGGCTGGCCGTGAAGGGCGGGATTTGAGAGTGAACGAGCCAGACCCCTGGATTTGTGCAAAAACAGCAGAGGGGAAAGCTGTGCCTGGCAGGGCGAGGGAGCGCTTCACGCCCCTGACACTGGAAGCTCCTGAGGGGTGGATTCTGTAACCGGAGTTTTTTGTCAGGCCCGTGACAGGCGGTGCAGGAGCACACAGAATGACATAGTGCCTTTTCGTGTTTGTCACTAGGAAAATAGACCTATTTGTCCTTCACGGACCTAACAAAAGTGGAAGATAGTGCCTTACAGATTAAAAGGAAAAACTACTCTCAGGCTGATAGATGTTCGAGTCCCTGAGGAATTCATACTATTCATTTATGGGCTCTGTTCTACGCTCTTGACAGAACTGAAATACCTTCTTGCATCTCATTCTCATGGTGGGGATGTTGTTTCGTATGAGACCACACGTGATAATGAGAAAGTCCAGTCACTCCAGAAGTCCTTTTTAAAGTCCACAATTACCCGCGGTATTTTGCAGGTTCAGCGGGAGGCAGTAGAGGGTGCTGTGATTGCACACACAGAAATGAAGCGGCCTGAAGAACAAGGAAACAAATACCCAAGAAGCAGGTCATTGCAACACGGCCATGGTTTATGAAAATCTAGCAGCTTATTAAGGTAACTCCATTATGTTAGACTCAAGAGAAGTGTAGAGATCAGCACTACTTTTCCCACATCTTGGATGGTATCATCCTCCTCATGCTTTTGCACTTGTATTATTTGCAGTTGAGGAGGAAAGACCTCAGTAAAATAAATTCCATTGTTTCTCACGGCATTAAAAACCTCATAAAAGGGGAGGAATATGTGTTATTGAAGCCTCCTGAAGACAGGCATTCTAAGGGAACTCCGTCAGTGCTGTGGTTGGAAGTTTGGATAGGCCAAAGCTCTCTGGAAGTGTAGTGAGTGATGGTCCCTGCTCCTACCAGCTTGCAGTCAGTGGGCACAACAAGGGAAGATGGGTGGATGATGGAGTCATTGCTGACATGTACTTCCTCTAACCCTGCCTGGTTGCTGGAGAAGTCATAACACACTCCTGACTAGGAGAGGTTGTTTTTCAGAAAGCAGAGTAGGGTTGTGTTTTCAAGAGAGCCCTGAACATGGACGATATAAGAGCATTGCAGGTTTTTATAGGCAACTTGTGAAAGAAGAGGAGAAATGGAAAAACTAGAACAATTGCAACATACTCCCCCTTGGAAACTACGATGGTCACAGGCACTGGAAGGCAGAAGTTCATTTCCACTCATGCTTGCCAAAAGAGAAGATGGGTGGTCTCACAGATGAAACACAGGGACTACAACTCTCACCTGAATTCTGACTGTTGACTTCACCAGAGAAGTCTTGTGTTGCCATGAACTGCTCTCCTAACTTCTCTGTGCCATAGCTCTTTATAATGAAGGTGGAGAAACATTATATGTAGTTATTCTCTTAAACCTTTGACACAACAAAAAGCATCAATGCCTGTGAGAAGGACACCACAGAGGGTTTTTTTGCCTTAATCTCCCCCCTCTGTTAGGCACTGCCTCTGTTGCTGAGGTGTACCTTTGGGATATTGTGGCCATAGTGGTGCCCATCTTGATGTAGCTGAGGTGTCAGTAGCAGTGTAGGTGCCACATCAGAGACTGTACAAAGATACAGGGCATCCACCTCTCCAGGCAGATTCCTTGCAGGAATCTGCGACACTAAAGCTCTGGTTTTGCTGTATGCTGGAAGAAGGGACAAAGAGAGAACTGCTGTGAAGAACTCCAGAGAGTTGCATGAAGTTTATGTTTTTCAAAACTGTTATTTTATCAGCAGTTTTTTGGAAAATGTATTTGTCTCACTGCTAATAAAAGAAGTGGCTCCACTGAACTGCTGAATTTCTTTCCACAAGAAAGAAGGATTTTTTTTTTTTTTTTTGCATGTGTGCATGTGTGTTTGCTTATCTTCCCGATCTTGAAGTTGTTTTTCATGCCAGAATGTCACAATTTAATTGGGGGAGAAGCCTTAATCACAACTTGCAAACAAGGTGAAAATGGAACATTTTTAACGATTCCTTTCCAAAAAATAGATGGAACAGGGGAATGCTGACATTGCTTTACTTTTGCCAAAGGCTGCCAACACTCAGAGGGACTAAGCTATTCAGCTGGCGAAAAAGTGCTGAACAAACACTGAAGGAGCTAAAGGGATACTCCCAATCATGATATACTCACTTTTCACTCTATCTCCTGCCCCAGTCTGATGTCTTTCCCCTCACCCCATGCCCTCACAAAAAAAAAAAAAAAAAAAAAAAAGGGGGGGAGGGAAATAGAAAAAAATGAAAAAAAATAGAAAAAAGAGAAAAAAATAAGAAAAGGCAGGTTGGATTAAAACAGTAGCAAGAGGAATTGGTGGATCCTGAGAGTTGGCAGGAGTATTACTATTTTGTAACCTGATCTGTCATGTGACCAAGGCCAGGCAATAAAAATAAGTCTCCTACCAGCCCTCCTGTTTGCTCAACTTTATTGTATGGTGTCAGTGTGGAGAACTACTTTTTTTTTTTTTTTTTTTTTTTTTTTTTTTTTTTTTTTTTTTGCAAAAATTTAGCAAATGAAGCCACCTGAATCATTAAATCCTGAAGGAAATCTGGCAGAGAACTGGAGGAGGTTGTTGCTGCGCTTCCAAGTTTCCTGGAAGCAAGCATGTACTGAAAAGGAGAAGGTGAAATCTTCTCTCCTAAATGTGGTAGGAGGGGTAGGAAGCAGAAAAACAAAACTATTAGAAGTAAATTAAATTCTTGATCAACCTTAGTAGAGGTTGGCAACAATTTATTCGAATTAGCCAGCAAAGATTACCACTCGTTATGGACTAGCACACACACATATTCAGCTGCTGCACACCACAGTGAGCAGAAATGTAATAACATACTGTAAATTACAGTTTGCTCACCACAGTGCTCTAGATGAGTTAATAACAGATAATGGCCCACAATTCACAAGTGGATCATTTTGGTAGTTCTCTTTGATCTGTAAGTTCAAGAATACCACGTCAAAGTATAGCTATGCACAGGAAAAAGAGTCAGCATTGGAGCAAAAGCCCAGTAACAGCCCTCCTTCCCCCCCCTTACAAGTCTATCATTAGCACTGTAAAAACAGAGATGTACACCTCACTGCCTTACTGGCCTCACCAGATCTGAGATTAATAGGCAAAAGAAAAGCCTTCTAGAGTCAACATTTAACAGAGGCTGGTTGGACAGAAAGACTATTAACCCTGGAATAGCTACCAAAATATCACTAAGCTGAGTAAAGAAGAAAAGTTTTAATAAGAGGAAGGAACATTTTTTTTGGTTTTTTTTTTTTCTGGTATTAGGTGGATTTCCAACAAAGTAATCAATTGGTTACATTTGTACAGGTGAACATCAGTCCAGAGATTGGGTCTTAATCTTCTTTATAAGTGGCCCTTGTGAAAAGAAATAAAGGACATGCAAGGGGACAATGTTCGGAGACCTGTTGATCAAGATAGATACAGAGGCACAAAGCAGTGTTATTTGGCTCATCAGCTGGTAACCCTGAAAAAGAGAAAGATTCTCGATACCTTATATATTCCAACAGAGAACTGAGTAAGGCATTTTAGAAAGGTCTTTCTGAGACCACATTATGCTACCGAAAGCTGCTGAGTGAGAAGCTTCTCCTGGTGAGAAGGCCAACTTCCAAAGAGAAGATGTCCTCAACAAACAAGTTCCTTATGTCTTAGGAACTAATTCATTTACCATAAGCTCTTCCCTAAGCATTTCTGTTCATTTTAGTGAATCCCTCCCTCCTATTCTATTTAATATCATGTCATATTTACACATAATGAGTTTCAAGATAGGTTAAGTAACCTTGAGTTCAACAGACACTGATTTTCATTGTGTAGTAGCAATGTTAATAGTGATCTATATTTTTGAGAGAGACCAGGAAATAGATCTGGATACATTTCTTAAAATTCTAATGTACCATATTGCACTACTATTGTAGTGCAAATCAAAGCCTATCTGAGTGAGACACAAAAAGATTGTTTGTTAGAAAAGGCTTACATGGTTTTGAAGTACCATCCAGATTTTAGAAAGTTTCGCTGTCAAGGAAGATAAGGGATATATACTTACCATGTTAAGTGTCTCACACATGCTTGAAGTGGTTTTGTGACAAGCCCCCCTCTCACAAAAAATGTGGGGGGAAAAGGCTGGAAGAAAAGTGCAGATGCAGAGTTGTTCATGTGTACAAGTGATGGTGGCATCTGTGCTCTCTTTAAGGAGACCCTGCAATGGCATGTATGTACTGAATCCATGATTAATTAATCCATGATTAATGCTGCAGAACACTTCCGGGAACAATGAAACTAAAGAGCCAATTCATTTAACTCCCAAAGTGTGAGGAAGGGCCTAGGGATAAAAGGCAACATGTCATCATGCATGTTTGCTCTGAAGAATGGAGCAAGCAAAAGACAATCTCACGTGCCTCCAAATCCAATGCAGAGCACTGGAGGAAAATGGTCAGATAAAAAAGGAGAGAGATGCAATTTGAGCATCCACCCTGTGTTTTGATTGGTCCTGGTAACTCTGAGCTGCGAGTAGAGCAGAGCAGAGTGTAAGAACAGCCTGTTCTGAAGGAGTGCACCTGCAAGGTGACACAGCTGAGCTGTCCCGCCTGTCCCCTCCTCCTCTCGTCCTCGGCCTGTGGCTGCTGCCAGCACTGCTGGGAAGTGACGCTGCTCTGCACACGCAGACACCAGCTAGAGAATGTGCCGTGAGTGCGGCACCGTGGGCTTGTGACACAAGCACTCAGCATGGTTTCGGTTGGTCTTTGTAAGTCATCTGTGAACTCCACAAGTGCAGGATCAAGTCTGTACAATGTGATGCACCTTCTGGCTGTTCTAGAAATCTCACATCTCCTCTCTCGAGCGGGAAGAGTATATCTAGTCGTCACTTCATTTAGTATGGCAGATTTTTAAGTAGACACAAAATGTCTGGTTAAGAGCTGTGCAAAGCATCAAGGAGGTAATTAAGTTGGAGCTCAAGAGTAATGAGGTGACAGAGATAAGGTTGAGCATCGTTTCTTTCACATCGATGTGTCCTACTTTTAGAAAGACAGAAATGCACTTGTGAAAAATTTCCACCAGACATTCCCAGTGAAGTTACAGGAATTTTTTTTTTTAACTATGTAAATTTTTAAAAACCAAATGAAGAATATTACAACATTTAAAAACCAAGATCCAAAACTAAACCAAAACAAATAAACAGGAATTTTAAGTCAGCAGAGTGTCACCAGGGAGGATAACATTGTCCTTGGTATCAGAGATCACCTGGGGATGTGTAATTACAAAGGGAGCCACAATGTCATTGCTATCCTCCATTTGCAGTCTCATCAGAGACTGAGGACAGAAACCCCAGCAGCATGTATTCTCTTGATACTGTGGGGTGTTGCTATCTCAGGAAGAAAAGGGTCACCTACCACCTCACCAGTACTATTTCCTGCCTCTGTTGAGGATGCCCAGCAAAGCGAGACCTGGCTGGACTGCTGAGGTTTAAGGATCACAACAAAAGCTGCAGTGCCTGTAAAACAATAGATTTTAAATAGCTCAAGTAATGATGTCCAATACAAGATTTGCACATCACAAAAAAAAGACAGTCAAGTTGGTTACCAGACAAGTGAGGTGACAGAGACTGGCTTAGACATCATTGCTCTCACTTCCATAAGCCCTAATTTTGGAAAAACAAAGAGTTTTAACTGTTACCATCAGATAATTCCAGTATGATTCCCTTCTTGTAAGAGCTGCCAAGCATACCTACTTACTCAAGATTTAGAATACACTTTGCTCTCCCTTAAACATTCCTCCAAATGTCCCGACACTTTCTAGGAACAGGGTGGTGTGGGGAGGCCACTCTGCACCGCCAGCAGCTGCCCTGGGTTCGCTGGGTCAGCGGCTGGAGGAAGCAGTTTCCTGTTTTGCTGGTGCTCAATGCCACTTAACAATAGGGGGAAAGAAAAAACTGCAGGGTCTAGGCATTGCAAAGCTGTTTTCTTCATGAGCTGTCCGCCTGCCCTCCCCCTCTGCTCCGGACGCCCCCACCTCACACACCCACCCCCAGCTGGTGCATGGCAGCACAGGAGAGGAGGCAGAGACACTCAAGGCTGAAGTGACAAGGGCTTGAAGGTATCTCTGCCATATAAACAGCCTGGACCCCGTGTAGGTGAGTCTGAAAAAGCAGGCTGGATATTACTAGTTTGTGTCTTCTGCCTCCTGAGAGAGAGAAAATGAGAATCATGTGCAATGCTTCTGGAGCTTCAGTGTCAGCAAGCAGCACTTGTGCCTTCTTGCAACACCTAAAACATCTCGTCCATCATAGTAGATGGTTTTCAACACCACCCTGAGATAACCATTTCCAGCAGTGGTCAGTTCATTAGGGCAGGAACAGCACTAGCCATGATTTCTCATTCTGCCTTTCTGAAACATGTCCTTCTTCTGTAGTAGTTTGCTCAGTGCCAAATCCTTAATCCACTCTTATCAGCTCATGGAGTGCTTTTACTCTCCTACTTGCCTCCTACTGCCTACACACTCAGGCAGCATCCCTTGCTACCCTGACAGTTTGGTTCTGGTGATGTCTCTCCATGTCCAAATCCTAACTCACTTACTGGCTTTGTTCATCAAAAGCTGCTTCTGAGATTAAGGGTTGCAGGGGGTACCTCTGCAAAGCAGAATCTAAGCATTGTAACTGTGAGTGGAGCCACTCAGAAACAGGAAGCACAGGTGCCCAAACCATAATCTGGGTTTGTTAGTCTCCCTGTCCCTTTATTTCTGCCTCCCCCTCTGTTTCTGAATACATGTTGTCTTCAAAGGCACACGGGGCAGCAGACAGGAGCCCCAGGCAGATTGGAAGTCACAGGCTCTTTGTTAGTGCTCAGGCTATAGAAATCCCAGGTGAGTCACCCCTGCTTGCAGGAGCAGGTAACCTAGACATTGCCAATCAAGCTCACAGAGCCTTAAATGCAATCCTGACAAGGAAATTATCAGAAACAATGCAGATATTACAAATGCAGTTCCTTTGTTACTGCCTGTAGCCTTAAAAACTTCTGTGACAACTGACCCCTACAGCTTTCAAAATTCAGGAGTGGCATTGCTCGCAGTGTGCAAGTATTGTGCTAAGTTTACAGAATACTGTGCCAGAAACCTCATTATCAAACAATTTCTTTTGTTAAAATTGTTGTTTGTCTCTTTGTTTTTGCAATGAAACCTCAACCCCACCTGTTGGTTTTGGTGTGGGATTTTTTTTTCAGAGAAGTTATCACTGAGTTATAAAGCCAGTAAAAAAGCAGTAAAATCTCCAGGATTTAAACTGCCAAGCACACAGAGAAGTTTTACAGAGAACTTAGCCAGTGAGACACAGTAAATGTAGGGCATCTATCATGCTTAAACCTTATAATGACCCAACATTGCTTTATCATCATCTGAACACAGCAGGAGAGCTAAAACCCTACTGAACTCCACTGGAGGAAGAACATTACAAAAAGGCTATGTTTGACACAAAAAAAACCCTCCACAAATCCTAGGATGAAAGTGACTTTGTTAAAGATTTACCTAACATTATTTTGCAATCAAGGTATGGTGTACTCTCACCTTCATCTTTCCTTTTGTTGTTTTCCCAGACAAGCCTGAAGAGTATCATTAACGCAATTTCTCAGAAGGCATCTGTCATCTGTCACACGTGTTTATATATCCATGCCTACTGTGTGCAGTCTTGGAAAATCCCCTAGTGTTCTTGAGGGAGAATAAAGACCACAGGGATGGGCAGTGGCATGACACCAGCTACCCATGGAGCAGCAGTGTCTTCAATGTTGCATTGCACTCAGTACTCTTAGGACAAGTTAATTATCAGGTTAGAGGAAGATAATTAACAGAGGAAACAACATCATTATTCAGCAAGACATCAAATGCTATCTTGGGTGCCTGTTACTCTTGCTCGACCAGTTCAGCTCTTAACAGTGTATTAGTCATCTGACCACACTGAACATCAATCTTTCACTCCTCATTACACACTCAAATACAAGCTACAATGTAGACTTGCTCCATCCTGTAATTACAATATATAGCCGTGCTATAAAATCTATTATGTCTAGAGCTTAGACTCAGAAACAAATTAATTAATTGCACTTTCTCCACTTCTAGGCTAAGATAAGATTTTGTTGCTTCTTTTCAGTAAAAGACTGCTTTTTCTGTAATTAACATGGTTTGCTGTAATAAGCAGCATGTCAGCAAGAAACTCCTCATACGGGGGCAAGCAACAGGCATTTTATCATCACAGGGCACCTGATTATCAGTATTATAAAGTTATATTTTGGCAGAGAAGTCTTGGCAGCAGCTAGCCTCTTGAGTATGAGATTAGCAGTTCTGCACCAGGCCAGAGCCCAAGTGACAGCTCAGCCTCTGGGTGCGTGCCATGGCAGTGCTGAGTGGGGGGACGCACCCCTCTGCACAAGTCCAGTGCTTTTCCATTCCACTTGGTGACAAGGGAATGCCTTTTCCTTTCAGAGGTGTACAAATTGAAATGCTGGATTTAAATCAGATTACGTGATTTGTCGCATGGCAAATGTCAGGGTGGCCTTTGGACTATTTGAGCACAAGAGTCTGGAGAAAGCTAATATTTTGGGGGCTCTATAAATAAGGTTTTCCTTGGGTCTTTGCTCTGTGGAGAACAGGACTCCAAACTGATTCCCCAAATTCTACTGCTTGTGGATCAGTAATGTGATCCTCCTAGGGACCAGGACTGCAGTGTGGCAGAGAATGCACAGGTCTTGTGCTTACGGGTGCTGGTTAGACAGTGTGGGTTCAGAGAGGCACCAGAGGGACAACCTCATCCTGGCTGAGGAAGACACTCATTTTCCCAAAAATGATTTTACCTTTTCTTTTTCTCCTTTCCCACCAAAAAAAAAAAAAAAAAAAAAAAAGGTGTTGTGGGGGTTGTTTGGTTGTTTCAGTTCCTTTTTTCCTTCAGTTTTCCCCTCTTGTTTCTCTCCATCTCAGCTCTTTCCTCCCTATCAGTCACTTCTCTGTCACCACTTGCCATTCTTTGCTACCCCGGCCATGTACCTGGCTGTCACCCAGGATGGCTTTCACTAAGCAGGGCAGTGACCTCACTGACACAGGGACTTCCCTGCCCCTGCCTCTGAGGCACTGGTGTCAGAGATGGAGTAGCCATAGTGCAGTCGAGCTCGGAAGGGGAATCTTTTTGCTATTCAAGACAGGGCAGTTCTCACATCCCAGCACAGCCGTGTCCAAAGGGAGAGTGTTGTGCTGCTTGTGGTGTGCTGGGGCGTTCTGGTGCAGCAGTTCAGGCTGCTGTAGGACTTAGGCACGCCTGTATAAAACCATGGCTCCCTACCCAATGCACTCACAGTTAAGTGACTTTCATAAACTTAGCATGCTCAGAATCTCTAGTGAAAGCTGCAGTGCATTCGGAGAGCAAGTCGGGAAAGTCCCGCTCTCTGCAGAATGAAAGTCTCTGGGTGTGGAAGAAGACAGGTATCACTTTCTCTCCTTTTCTCCACTGTTTTGCTCCTGGTCCTAAGCTACAAAACAAACCCAGGATTTCAGGGAACATTCAATCTGCAGCTTGTTCTCAGCTGATCCTGTTGCAGGGAGCAAGTTCCTGGCTGATTCACGAGCAGTAAAAATAAACAGTCTGGGGAAGGCAGGGAGGAGGGAGGGAGACTGGTGGTTACAGAGGAAAAAGTAGGAGCTACAGCAGCTGGTGTTTTCTTTGCTGGTTCTTTTCAGGGGATTTAGGCAGGTTGGAGATGTAAGTGATTAATGGAGAATGATAACACCTCACCCCCCTCCTCCTTCTCCTGGAAGGAACATGAGTCTTTATGCATATCACTGGTCTCTCAGCTTTAACCTTTCCAAGATTTACACACTCCATCCACTGCACTGCAGTGCTGTGGAGCTGACAGCACATCTGGGTGTATTAACTGTACACTCTGCGGTTTTTACAGATGCTTAGGGTTTGTTCTCAGTGTTTGGAAATGCTGCACGCAAAGCCCTGATACTTCCCCCATGGAACTGACCAGGCTGAAGATGAGCTGCCACACAAACTCCAGATTGTTTTTGTTTTTCTCTCGACTCTTTTGTGTGTGGAGTAAAGGCCACAGCTATGTATTGCAGAACCCCAGTAAAATGTGCTTCCACAGTGGCTCCCAAAGCGTATTTGGGAATACTGTACAAGTAGCAGAAATCCTTTTCTGTCCCCCTCCATAGGTATGTCAACTGCTTTGCCAAGTACTTCTAGGGATCCTACTCCCAGCTCTGCTCAGGGCTGATCATATCACAGCACACTTCTGTTCTCTGCTGCGTGGTTAAGAGGTCTGCTTTCCTCCTGCCTTTCTTGCCCTGAGAAAAGCAGAAATAGATGGGCAAAGGAGCATGCATGGCTTCTGCCATTGATGAAAAGGAGTTGCAACAAAGGTTTTGTGTTATAACTTTAAGGACAAGATTCCCACCAGGAGCAGCATAAGACAAAAGTTAAGGAGATGTTATTTATTACTAAAGCAGGGCTGATGGAGGCATAAAATTAATAATGATAGTGTGCTACTGAAATTTACTGAAGGTGAGATGGCACATCAACAAGAGAGGACAAGTAGAATACCAGGAAAAAATGTGATGACTTCAGAAATTTACAGCATAGAAGGTCATACACCTAGGCAGCAGGAGCTCCTGCTGCAAAGACAGGGACACAGTATTTGTAAGAAACAGTAGTGAAGAGAGACCGAAACTTATTAATCCATTACAGGATAACTGAGCCACCAGTGTGACACAGCCATGGAAGAGTTAACACAATCAGAGAATATATTAGACAAGATACTTTGATTGATTAGAAGAGCATTTACCACCATTGTGTAAGGCAGTATCAGAACTTCATCCAGAAGAGTGCACATAGCCCTTGTCACCCATATTTATGAAAAAAAAAAAAAAAAAAGACTACAACCCTTGACGATCAGGAAAATGAAAACTGTCCTAGAAGACTTAAAAGTAACTGATTTGTAAGCAACCAAACAAGAAGGGATGAGCAGGGGCAGGATGATTTAAATATTCCAGGAAAGAAAATAACAGGGAGAGAGAACTAGTCATTTAAACTAAATCATGACCTTAACACAAGAACAAGATGGTATATGAAATAATGACATGAGGAACAAGCTTGTATGAAAAATTTCTATTAAATTCAACAAGAGAGAAATAGAGAGAGCAAGCTTAGGATGGAGCTTCACAAATTACTAACATACTTTGATGGTTCCACCAGACCTTTTCCATCCCAAGTCCTGTCATGGACTTTGCAGATGCACATGCATTAAGAACACAATGTGTGTTTACTCACAGGGTGATTCAATCTTTAATGATTTAGGACAGGACACTGTGAGGTACTGGTGAGAATGGGGAGAATGTCATACCTTGGTTCCTGGAGGAAATTCAGCCCGGACTGAGTGTGGCTGAAGGAGAAACACCCAGCTGTTGGTTGGTGGCTTCTTTGGAAAATGAGCTGCTTTGCAACTCCAAACAGGCAGTTATCTGTGTCAGGAAGTCACCACTGCCAAGTGGTGATGGTGGTAAGATTTGCAGGCAATCTTTCTAGCAATGCCAGAGACTGCCTGGACAGGGAGAACAAAACAGCCATCACTGTGTGTGGTGTAGTGGAGGGCAGTGGGTGGAAATCACGCAGCCATCAGCTGATGTTACCTGCCCTGAGTCCAGAGAAGGACCCAGGTCCCTATCACTGCCCACAAAGCACTTGTTCATTTGACTTCACCACTGAAAGTACGGACCAAGACCAAACTGAATGGTAGTACCCTCTTAACTTCCCATGGCCTGTGGAGCTGCCATGCTCTGCCAGCAGGACACATGTATTTACACACCTCCCATTCCCTGATTTATGAAAACATTAACTTTGTGCTTGCAAGGGACTTATGTGCTCCTCTCTTGCATCTCCCAAGAGCACACCCAGCACCGTACTCTGCTTGTGGGGCAGGCTGGGGTGGGAGGACAAGAGGCCTGGTAAAGGCTGAGCTAGTCACAAACACACTGGAATTGTCTTCAGTTTTGAGATCCAAGACTGGCTTTTGCCAAGACAAGTGCTGGCACATCCTGCAGTAAAAGGGAGGGGGAAAGCAAGGATGTGAGGGAGTGGGGTGGAGAGAGAGACCAAGAGAGACAACCTATTATCTTTTTTTCTACCATGCTGGTCCTGTGAGATAGGGGAAATTTATAATGCACGTACATACTCCAGGTTTTTCAAGGGCTGTCTCTAGCTGTATATCATATTTCCAGGGGTCAAATGTTTATACATTTTGTCTACAAGAGTAAAAATGTGTATTTTTATTGGGTAGTGACTGATCACAGGAGTGAGCCAGAGTGCAGAACATAAAAGGCAAGTTGCTCCACTTCTGTGAGGTTAGCTAAGTGGTGTAGGCTCTGTGCCTCATCTTGACCAGAACTGGTTTATCAGTCAGACCACAACACCTTGACTGCATTGCATCCTTCCTTTTGAACGAAACCAAACCATCTTGAACAACACCTGAGGATGCTTGTTTATTAAGCTTACACCAGTTTTGAGAATTCTTACATCTTTTGATATGTAAATGCTTTCTGGGAACCAGTCTGCCCACATAACTTGTTTAACCCACAAGACACAGTAGTTGCAAGCAGCACATCACAACTTACACATAAATGATGCTGTGGGCATATTGATGAACTTTGTCCAGATGGGCACTCAGTAGATCTTGAACACAACCAAATTAACTGGCTATCTATGAAAAGCAATACAGCTTTTCTAAAAAGGTTTTCTAATTAAGTTCAACAAAGACAGGTGCCAGATTCTGCACCTGGGACAGGATAAACCTGGGTGTACACACAGACCAGGGAACAAGATACTTGAGAGCAATGCTGTGGAGAGGGAGTTGGGGCTCCTGGTCAGTGGCAAGTGAACATGAGTCAGCAGAGCCCTGGCAGCCAGGAAGGCCAAGTGTGTGCTGGGGTTGATCAGGCACAGCATCACAGCTGGGCAAGGGAGGGGATTGTCCTGCTCTGCTCTGAGCTGGGGCAGCCTCACCTCCAGTGCTGGGGGCAGCTTTGGGTGCCACAGTGTAAGAAGTATACAAAGCTATAAGACAGTGTCCAAAGGAGGGCTACAAAGATGAATCTAGAGGGGAAACCAGAAAAGCAGTGAGTGTGGTCACTTGGTTTGCATACAGGAAGAGATGAGGGGAGACCTCATAGCTGCCTGCAGCTCCCTCATCAGGAGAATGGGAGGGGCAGGCACTGATCTCTTCTCTCTGGTGACCAATGACAAGACCTGAGGAAATGGCCCAAAGTTGTGTCAGGGGACATGTAGGTTAGGTGTTAGGAAAAGGTTCCTTACCTAGAGGGTGTTTGGACACTGGAACAAGCTCCTTGGGGAAGTGGTCACAGCACCAGCCTGCCAGAGTTCAAAAGGCATTTGGACAATGCCCTCAGACACATGGTGTGGCTCCTGGAGTGTCCTGCACAGGGCCAGGAGTTGAACTTTGATGATTCTAGTGGGTCCCTTCCAACTCAGCATAGTCTATGAGTCTAGGTTCATGAAGAGTAATGTAGTCATATCTTTAATGCAGAGAGAAAGAGGGGAAATTAGAAGATTGCTGCACAGAGAGGTCTTTGCTTACTTTTAGAAAATGGTAAATCCAAATACCATTTGGATGCACACCAACATGAGTCTGTCACTATAGGCCACTGAACACTGGGTATTACCCAAACAGATTTTTATCCAGTTCCTTCTCAGGAATCATGCCACCATTCCTTCATAGGGTAAAGGAAGGATCGCTGTTTTGAAAGAGAGGTATTGCTTATAACTCACCTTTATTGAGGAAGTTTTGGGGAACAAGGTAGGATTCTTCAGGCCTTGAGCAACCTGGTCTAGTAGGAGGTGTCCCAATCCATGGAAGGTGGGGGGTGGGACTAGATGATTTTTAAGTTTGCTTCCAACCCTTAACATTCTATGATACTTCTGCTAAAGCCAGAAGTCGTATGAACAGCCTACAGGCAAAACAAATACACATTTCTCACGGGTAAAATAACTGCTTCTCACTGGTCCTGCTTCTGTTGCTGCCTCCAAAGGCAGTTTTGTTGTTGTTTTTTAACAGATTGCCTCAGAGTTGATGGAGAGATACTTCCCATGGGATGACAAGCCCTGCAGCCCTTTAGTCATCCTGCATGCATCAAGCATGCAGCACTCCCAAGAGGTCTTGTAGTATTGCCTATGCCAGATCAGCTCTGCCTCCTCCTGAGTTGCCTAGTGCTAGGTGCTTGTTTTCCATGCTCAGCCAGTCCAAGCTCTTCCCACTCAGAACTGCAGTACTTGGGCTCTTTTTGTAGCTACCCTTAAAATAGGAGGTCTGTCCCATTTGGCCTCAAGTATCTTTCTGGGCACCCTCCTGCATCCTGCACAAACACAGGCACTGGCCAAGTTACCAGTCCAGCCAGGAGCTGTGTGGGCTGTGGGATATGGAGGGCCTGCAGCAACTGACAACATGCTTGGCACAGCACAAGCTGTGGAAGACAAAGCCCAACGTCAGCAGGAAACCATACCTGACTTCCATGTGTGTTTGTGTAAGGCAGGAGCTGTCGAGGACAGTGTCATGTTTTTATGTGTGTTTAAAAAGAGCCTAGCACAACAAAGTCCTTAATTCAAACCAGAGCTCTTAAGTATCACAATAATGCAAATTAAATAACACTAATAATACACTTTCCCTCTCTACTCACCAGGTTAGGCACAAGGGAAGGCCACTTGTTGTCACTGCTGGGAAGGAGTTGGGCTTTACTTCAGGCTGGGACACATCTTCAGGCTAAGCTCAGATAGTTACTGCTCAATAGCCAGGCTGCCCTGCTGGACCTGCAATCAGGCCCCCTCTTGAGAGGAGAAGTATGTTTAGTCTATACCCAAGAGAAGTGTTAATGTCATTTATCCTGTGTTTGCCCCAGCCTAAAAGCACATGTTTGTACAATTACCAGGGTTCAGCTAACACTGGTAATTTTGCATGCCACAGCAATTTGGCTGTGTCAGAGTCTATAGGACCTTTTTTTAGAAAACAGATAAAATGGAGTTGGTAGAGAAAAGTTTTCGGCAGACATTTGCTGAATGTGTATTTTTAAAAATAGTCCATGCCAATTGCTGTCACTAAATTTAATGAAAGTTCTAAGACTTCTAGCAAAATACTTCTGATCCCAAAAGAAAATACATTTCAGTCATTTCCATCTATTCTGTAATCCAACAATATTAGTTGGCCCCTTTCCCACAAACAGTGCGCTGAACAGCAGGTAATCCTGCAGACACAAAGCTTGTCACAGTTCATCTCCTTCCATGAAACTGCATTATAGTGAATGATAACTGAGGATCTGCTTGTGAATGAGAATATCACCTCTTCTAGTTACAGGAGGCAGGGAAGAACTATTAAAGTAATTAAACATACACATCTACATCATTAGTAAATTACTGCATTTTAGCAAAAAAATTACAAAATGTATTTGACCACTCACTGAACTTGGCTGACGGTAGAAAACCACCTTCACAAATAATGTAATTTAAAAAAAAAATTAGACACATTATTTCCAAGTAACATAGAAGATAATATGTAAAGAGCAAACATGCAGCATTCAAATTCAACAGATGTGTT
The DNA here is from genome assembly GCA_030060385.1 of Muscicapa striata striata. Taxonomy (NCBI): domain Eukaryota; kingdom Metazoa; phylum Chordata; class Aves; order Passeriformes; family Muscicapidae; genus Muscicapa; species Muscicapa striata. The sequence goes on along the minus strand of JAREIS010000051.1, from coordinate 265,179 downwards.
CAGTTAGCTGCTCTATACAGGCAATATCATTGGAGAAGAAGAGGCTCCAGGCGCTGCACAAGATCAGCATTGTGCCTTTCAGCACTGCAAAGTTTTAAAGGGGTTTAAGAAGGGGAGCAAGATTGTAAGTTTGCTTATCAGTAACAGCTTTTTTGGAAGGCAAATGTTGAGAAAGCAGAGCAATATGATGATAAGATTAAAAGTATGTCTTTTGGTAGGGCGTTTGATGAGTTCTGTAGGTAGATGCGCAGCGTTAATGGTCTCTTTCATATTGAAACAGTATCCTCAGCGGGATTTGCTTCCTGGCTGCTCTCGGTCCCCTCCCCCAGCTCTGTGACATGAGAAATGCTGTGTTCTTAATGACTGGAGCAGGAGGGATCTTGTTATTGTGGCTGCATCACCCCTCCAGGACACAGTTCAGTAAAAGTTTGTCATGTGGCTGAGCAGAAACGATGAATGCAGGTTTTATGAAGTTCATTCCCCAAATACAAAGGAACAGGGAGAAAAAAACCCACCACATTCATGGCTACAGGCTGCGAGAGTACACAGTTCCCAGCCGGAGCTCTACATTGATCACTGTCAGGCTGCCGGGCTGCAGTGCACCTGCGAGCTCTCCCCACTCCCTGAGCAGCAAGCCTTTACCTGCACTCCCACCTGCACTGGCACACTCCCCCCGTGCCCATCTCCTCCTTTCTCACTCCTTTCCAGCCTTTAGTGTCCCTCTCATACACAGGCTGGGTCTGGGGAGAGCTAAATCACCCCTCTGCTTAGAGACACGTGGATATTCAGCAGTTAACATCCCCACTTGCTTCTCTGCTGCCCTTGCCTGCCTTACCTTGGGTATTGCTTCATTTCCTGTTTGCTCCCAGCAGCCGCCTCCTTTGCTGTAACTCCGGGCCATTATGCAGGCTAATATCAAACAGGTGGAAGGGGTAAACATTTAAAAAAACCCCTCTGAACAACCCAACATGTCCTTCCTCTCCTCAGCTGGCATGATGATATTATCAGGAAATGGGTAATAGCTGCAGGTGCTAGAAAATGAACTACATGTATAAGAATGCTTGGAGTTTGAGTGTTGAAAATATACAGACAAATAACTTTTACTGTGAATAGGTTATTCTAAATAGGTAAGCACTAATGCAGGGTCTCCTTGGCAAAGCACCCCATGCCCACTTCTGCTGTAACAGCAGTTGTCTCGCTCTGAGCAAGTCCCCCAACATCATAGAATGATTTAGGTTGGAAGAGGCCTTAAAGATCATCTCATCCCAACCCTTCTGCCATGGGCAGGGACACCTTCCACTAGACCAGGTTGCTCAAAGTCCCATTAAACCTGGCCTTGAACACTTCCAGGGATGGGACATCTATAATTTTTCTGGGCAACCTTTTCCAATGTCGCAACACCTTCAGAGTGAAGAGTTTCTTTTTAATATATAACCTAAACCTACCCTCTTTCAGTTTAAAGCAAATCCCCCTTGTCCCTTCACTAGATGCTCTTGCTCAAAGTCCCTCTCCATGTCCCTTGCAGCACCCATTAGGTACTGGAAGGCCACAGTAAGCTCTCCCCAGATCCTTCTCCAGGCTGAACAACCCCAGCTCTCTCAGCCTTTACTCATCTGAGAGGTGCTCCAGCCCTCTGATCATCTTCATGGCTGTCCTCTGGATCCATTTCAACAGGTCTGTGTCCTTTTTGTGCTGAAGACCCAGAGCTGGATGCAGTATTCCAGGTGGGAGGAATGAGAGTTTGGGGCAGCCAGGCTGGCTCCCAGTAACAACACAGTGCAGCCCCAAAACACACATCAGCACAGACTCTAAACATGACTGGGAACTGCCACGCCCTCACCTCACCTTATTCTGATCTGTCCCCAGTGTGTTTCTCTCTGCAGGATTTGGGGCCTTGGTTGCAGGAAGCAGGTGACAGTACCAAGAAAAAGAAAATGCCCTCCTGCTGTAGTATGTCCATAGGGAACTCTGGACACACTGGTCTGATCAGATCATTTGAGGTTCATGAATGGATCAGATGCTGGGCTTTATAGGTTAGGCACTCCACTTAACAATTCTCTGACCTGTGCTGGATCATTATTTGTTGGCATCTATGTGACAATAACTTAAGGTGCTCTTTTCCCCAGGAGGAAGGCAAGTAAGGCATAACAATATCAGGAGTTGCTCCCTTGGCTTTACTTGTCCACTCAGGTCTGGGAAACCATATCTCTGAGCCTGTTTCACCAGCTTTACTTTGGAAATCAGTGTCATTGTTAGTTGTCAATAACTCACTCCATTTACTGTTCTCAGCTGCTCAGGAGGACACGGCAGACTCTGAGCCAGGTAAGGTTACTGCATGATAACAGCAATCCTTAAGTCAAATAGGATAGTGAGGCTCTCCCTAGACGGTGACAAGCTTTGGATTTCCCATAGAAACGTGTGATTGTGCCTGTGTCTTTGCCTGCTGTGTTGAGGACTCTCCCCCTCTTCTCCTTTGCAGGTCTGGCTCCCCAGCCCCAGCCCCAGCAGTGGTGGAGCTGAGTGGCTGTGGGCACTTGATGCTGATTAAATTCTGCTGACTGAGGAAGATGTCAAATTCTACCCAAAGCAGAGAGCCGCCAAGGAAAAGCTGCTTTTCTTTGCTTTTGACAGCTGGAGCCATGAATTTAAGCAGAGGTCTCACCTTCAGGCAAGTCAACAGCTGGGCAGGGAGCAGTCTCTCTTAAAGAGAGAGTGCACTGAATTTTGCTGGAGCTCAGTGTTGCCAGGAGGTGAACGAGTTGAAGTGCAAGAGAGCATTTATGTAAAACCCCAGGTGCAGCTGGGTTTTTTGTTGTCGGATTGTTTTTGGTTTTTTTTTTCTTTTACTAGAGAAAGACCAAGTAACAAACAAGAAAGAGGAAATGAAAACAGCCTTAATTCCCACCCTTGGTGTTTCTGGTCTTTCATTTCCCCTGCTGTATGAACAAGGAGAAGATGCAGCATGTACAGGAAGTTTCAGAACCCAAAGTCCTTTTGCTAAGAAGTCCATGCACTGCGTCACATCTATTTTGATACTTTTTTTATACTATATTTATTTTTATATGTATGCCATGCCATTCCTCAGGAAACAGTGGCTCTATTGATCAGTAATAGGGTCCATAAGACTCTTCTCTGTTTCTAAATCTGTCTGTGCACAATAGCCATCCAAAGCTCTTTCTGCTGAGGAATGGCTTCTTGCCCTTGCAGTGTGGAACATGCATGCTCAGTTCAGGGGTCAGTTCTCATAACAAAATATCACTGCCCTAACTAAATCACTGCAAGTCACTGCAAATATTACTGGCAGTATCACCTAAAAGACTGAGGGCTGAATGGCACTAAAATATAAATAGGCATCATTCATACACTATACTTTCTGAGACCAAAAGAGAAACTTTGTCACTGCAGGGCTGTGTGATACCTAACTTTCAGTCCCACTGAGCAGAAACCAGGAGCCAGAGGAGGTTCAGACCTTCTAGGAGGCAGGGACAGACACAACTCGGATCTAAGTGCAGCAGGAAATATGTAGCACACAGTCAGTCACATGGCACTGTCACATCATGTCATTCATGTGATATCTGAGCAGGTGTGACTGGCCAGAGGTGTGAAATGCAGTGGAGCCTTGTTATTGCCCTGTCCTACCCTCCACAAAGCCACAGCTGCTTACAGCACTCTGGCCACCAGACAAGAAATCTGGGGGTGCTCCTGAACTCTCTTGTGGGAAAGCCAGCTTTAGGAAAGGATTAGATATTAGTTGGACTGAAAGGAAAGTACAGCAGTTTGGTTTGCAGTCAGATGGTAAGGGACATCCTGGGCTCCACATGCCCAGGGATCTCAGGGATGTTTAGGTACTTCATGCAATAGCTGCCTAGAGCAAAATGCACAAGCAATCCTGAGCAGAGCAGGGAAGCCAAGGCTCTGGCTGGTGTGTGTCCTAGCCAGTAGGCATCATAACCATAACCAGTCTTTTTCTTTCTGACATATCCAATTTTCTTTCCCTTCCCAGCTGAAGACCTCCAAGAGAAGAAATGTCCCATCCCAGTCACTCCCCTGATCACTGTCACACTTTCTAAGGGAAATGTGAATTTTAAACCTTTCAAAGGGAATTATGTCCATCTCAAAAATATGGAATGAGAGCTCTCTCCTTGGTTAGGATGGAAGAAGTCCTAATGGACACAACCATGTTTAAGACTGTCAATTACTTTGTGGCTTCTAATATATATCCTGGGATCACTTGCAACTGCCAAGCTCTGGTGTGAAAACAGAGGTTCATCATTATCATCATCATCATCATCATCATCAGTGTTGCTTTGGTGGGGAAATGAATCCCTAGCAAAAACCAGCAAGCATCATCATCCAGCCCAACAGGGAAAAGAAGGGAAAGGCAGAGAGAGGAAATATTTTGTGTCTGGATCTCCAGTACTGTCAATATGGAGTAGAAGTCAAAGTTCTCTGGCCTGCAAACACTGAAGTGCCAGTGAGCACAGTAAGAGTGCTTAAATAGGATTTTTCTATATATGTTAAGAGTTGAAACACTTGTGTAAAGCAAATATTTGCAGAGTTAAGCAGAGGTTATCAACGTCATTAATTAGGGTAGAGAAATCAAAACTCTATACAGATCCCAACCTTAATACAGGCAGGCTCTCTTTGGATTTAGCCTGATCCATTTCAGCATGTTTTTTTCCTAAAATCTTTCCTCTTTAGCTCTATCAGAGGTAGAATGTTGAAGGTGGTTGTGAAAAATATGTTGTCTTATTTATAAGATAAGGAGGCAAACATACAAGGAGGCAAACAAACAAAAAAAAAGTTTTCTTAATGATTCTGTTATGACAGCATAAATGGAAGATAAAGTCCCATTTCTGCCATAATATCAATCACCCTAAATCCTTTTCTGAAATACATGCCAAATCTCAGCTTTCAAACATTTTTAAGTGCAAAGGCATTTGGAACCCTGAAGCAGTTGCATTTCAAGAATTGAAAGACAGAGACCACTTCTTGCTTGAGAGCGAGACGGCAGGGAAATCTGGTGCCAGACTTCTTTCTTGCTAGATTTTCTGCCTTATTTTATAGCCTCCTACTGTTCAGGTGGGGCTCTGTAAGAGCAGAAACTTGGATGGCTAAGTATTTTTCTGAATCCCATTTTTAAATGCTATGAGGCATCCACCATCACCATCTCAAGAAAGATCCTGGGTACAGTTGAAACCAGCAAGACATGAAATGAAAAGGACAGTTTGTTGTGAGCATTGCAGCTAGAACTGCCAGCTTTGTGATTTTAGAACAGAAACTTTACCATCAGCATATTGTGACATTTTTGGTGTGATGCATGATGATGTGTGGGTGGATTGCAATGCCACATGTTGTTATTTCAATGTATTGTCATCATCAGGGTTCACTGAAGCATTGCTGTGTTTCAGCAGAACTTCATTATCTCCTCTAGCAGCTTCATCTCAGCCAATCCTAATAGGGTCACAGATATTTAGTGTATTAAAAAAATCTACTTTGCCTAGATTTGCATCTTAATATTCTAGCAAAGCAGATAACTGGAAGTAATTTCATAGAAGATTATTTTAAAATGTAGCTGCATACATTCATAGGGGAGGTCTCATTCTCACTTCAGCCTTTTCAGAGAAGGGAAACTTGCCCAGTTACTTTTGCAAATAAGCATTTAGTTTCTATTTCATACAATAATTACAATTAAAGAACATATTAGAAGAATATAATTAAACAATTTTCTCCCAAAGAGATAAAACTATTCTTAGAAAAGTATCAATTATAAATTTTTCTTCTAATTCCCAGGTACCTAGTGTGAGCAAAAAATTATCCTGCTGCAACTTTTTGTCAAGGAGAGATGCAAATAATATGATTGGCTTGCTACTCAAAATGGATCTGATCTTGAAATACTGGGGTAAATATCAACTATGCCTTATAGAAACTAAGCTTTAAACTAATACTAATGGAAGTTACAGGATGAGAGCTCTTTCCCTGCCACATTGAAGGGCACAATTCACAAACCTAGATGAATGTGAAAGAGAATCCAGCATGGAGTCTTCAGTTAAGTAAGCCAGGATCTGTTAAGCACAGTTGTGTATTCATTTGAATAGCAGCTTCCCACACGGGCCATGTCCTGGAACTGTGCTGAGATTATTTGAGCTGTGTGAAGGACCTCTGTGTCCCTATTACCAGGAAATAGTTAATATTCTTCCCCACTGGGGCCCACATGCACCTGCACAAGTGTGGTGTGTGGTTTCTTCTTGCAGCTGCATCTGTGACTGCTGCTGCCTGCACAGAGGTTTTAAAGTGTAAGTGGAGAGCTGGTAAGGCTGCCCTTCAGTGGCACTGCAGCCTCAAGGGCTGCTGCAGAAGCACTGAAACCACCCTCTGAGGAAAGAAGTGGGTTCAGCAAAGTGTGTTTCTCAGCTGTTACTATCATATCTCTGGAAAATTCAACACTTATTATAAATATACCAATTAATGATGTATCCTCATAGTGCCATTCTGGAGTTGCTGTCTATTATTATCTTGATTTTTCCAGAGGAAGAAAATGAGGCTGTGAGACTAACTAATTTGCCTTAGGTCACTGAGATCAAACCTGTGACAGATCCAGATACATGATGAAGATCTTTCCCAGCCCTGTAGTGTGGCTGTTCAGCCTCTTTGCTTCTCCCTTAGTTTGCTATCTGAATTCCTTGAGCAAAAGGAGGACTATTTTTGTCCCAATTGCTAAAACCCATCATTCACAATATCTGCTCCCTCTCAGGAATGAGATGATTATGGGGGTCAGTAGTCAAAAGAGAGAGTTATCAGCTAGCCCTGGGCTCCAGGAGCAGTGATTAGGATCATCTGTTATTAACCACAGACACATGCTTTGGAGCAGAAGTGCTCAATTCTCCTCTGCATTTGAGATCTGTCTGGTGTGAGAGTGATATATGGGAGGGAAGAGATTGTGTTCACTGATTCCACGAGGTGATGTGATTTAGAGGAGCTAGATGGTTGTTTTGCTCTATTCCCATCATGTGATCCCCTCAAGGCTCGTATACCACTGAAGGATCGCCAGAGTCAAAGGACTGCTTGCCCTTCACACTCCTTTTCTGCTCCATTCCTTCCCCCAGCATGCTCCCTGTGGTGTGGTGGGAGAGTGACAATTGGCACTTGAGCCAAATCTGCTGCCTTTGGACTGATGGAGACTTTTTTTCCCTCAGGCAACATTTTTAAGCCAAGGATTTCAATGTCAACCTTGCTTTTAAGAGAGTGTGTGCTGTTATCTTTAGGTTTACAACTTTCTGAAAAGAAAAGGAGATTTATAGGAAGAAATATGATAGTGCATATGTGCACCTTATCATGCAAGACAGGCAGACAAACGTAGCTACATGAAGAATTACTGCATGTGGTTGTTGGTGCATGGTTGTACAGGGAGTTTTACTTATGTTGACACACAAAACTACTCATTTCAAGCAAAAATCTACCCGGGTGAGAGACCATGTAAATGGAAGAGATGCTGTCTTTGTTTTTTGTGTGTACCTTTTGGTGTAAAAATTCTCCCTGTCTGCTCTAACAGTAGCTGTATGTAGGTTAAAAACACAAAATGTCTCAGCATAAATCACGGAAGTTTTTTGTTCTTTTGGAGACTTGATTTCACCCCCTTCCTCCCTGCCTCTTGGCTTTGTTTTATTTAACCTAAAATAAAAGCCTGCTGAATTTTTTTGAACTTTTTTGATAGGAAAAGCCTATCCCTCTGTTGCACAGCAAGTGACCCTCACTTTATCTGGTTTAGAAGAACAAAAATTATAGGAAAGATTTCTGGGAAATGTCTTATTACTGCCATAGCCCTAAGCCTTGATAAGAACTCCATCAAGCTGATACACCCACACATACATATGTAACAGGTGGCCACTGCTCCCAAACAACCTGCTATCAAAAGAGAATGAGGCATTTTCTCACAATATTTAGATTCCATAAACATTTTGAAACTCCTTCTCCATCTTCATGCATGCTGTGAAACCCCTGCCTAAAAGGCCAGGCCACACTGCAGCAAGTTTGACTTGCAGGTGAGAAAAGTGGGGCAACAGGACTTCATTGTCACAACCCCTTTTTCACATTCAAGCATTAGAGTTTCCCTTAAGGAACTGAAGGATCAACCTCTGAATTTCTCTTCTGGTGTTCAGCAATTCTGAGGAGAGCAGCTTTGTCATGAGGCTCCAGCTGTCCTGGGCAAATCACTCACCTGTGAGCTTCCAAGCTTCTCCACTTGATATAACTCATGCATAGGGACTTTTTCTCCCATTCATTCCATATCTGGCCCATTTTAGGCAATGGCAAGAGCTTCAACAGGAAAGCAAATACTAGAGAACCTTTTGTGTGAATTCTGGAGCACCTGGACACAACATCTGGTGCTAGCCAGGCCAAATAGGAAGTAAAAACAAGAGCAAGATGGCACTACAAAAGACTCAAATCATGGTGGGAGGCTCCCAGGGTGCACACCTAGTCCAGGACAGCCTCACAGGTTGAGCAATAAGGAAAAACAATCCCTTCATCTGCTCTGGAGCTGAGGCACTTGAATGCTTTTTGACACTTGAGGCTGAAATTTGCTTGTTGGCTGGCTTGGCAGCTCCTCAGCCCCTGGCTGGACTCTGAGGTTCCTCCTCTCCAGCAGGTCTCCCATTGCCTGGTAGAGAAATTCTCTGTTGCCTGGAGGTTTTTCCTCAGCCAGGGCCTCCACTGAGCTCTGCTGGGCATCAGGTGCTGCAGCAGAGCAGCCTTCACCTCTTGCATCTGCAGGCCAGCGAGCACAGGCTCAGTCCCCAGCACCTTAGCAAGTGTCACTTTTTATCTGTGCCCCATGCATTTCAAAACTGGCACTAAATGCAGTGAAGCCATCTGCCTCTGGCCATACCAAAGAAATTAATGTTATTACTAGTAACACCAAATAAGGCAATAAAAGACATTGCTTAGTTTGCACAACCTTTTATTTTCCTTCCTAGAACTATTTTTAGTTAAACAATTTTCTGCCAAAAAAGCTATGTCTGAGTCCAGAACTGCCCTGGTCATCGGTGCTGTTACCAGGGACTCGAGCTTTATGGCCCTCATAACTGCGGAGGGCGAAAGGTCGAGCTGTGGAGCCTTTGTGTCAGCTCCACATTTCTCTTTAAACACATGTGAGAGACAAAGCTCCCATGAGACCCCCATGGAAACTGCCTCCGGGGGAGGGGAGAGGGTGAGAGAGCACTGGCCTGGCAGATAAAAGCAACATCAAAAGGAGCAGGGAGCAGCTGTCCATCTGGAGAAGCAAGAAACTTTTTTTTTCTCCTTCTTCTTTCAGGAGAAAGAGATCGTCTCAAAGGATAGTCTCAAAAAAATTTTGCATGGAAGAAGAAGAAAAAAAAACAACCAAGAACCAACCCACCAGCAAGGGGGAGGGCAGAAAAACCCCCGCAGCAAACAGAAGGAGGTGCTGCTTGGCAGAAGTCCCAGGCTGGATCATTTAAATCACTTTTAGTGCCTCCAAATGCCCATTGCTGCCTCTGTTTATAGAGTCACAGCGAGAGGCCTGAAGAGAATATATTTCCCAAAGCAACATCTGAGCTTGGGAATGAATCAAAACTCACTTCATACACAGCAAACACTCTTTCCTCTGACCAAGCTTTTGTTCTGTTGTTGGGCTTGGTGTCAGCCTCCAACCCGACAAGAAAAACCCCACAGCTTGATGATCAGATAGCTGAGTGTGTTTATGACAGGGAGGGTTTCACAGGCTTTCCAGTATGTGTAATTGCCAACAATAAACAGGCATATAGGTATTTGTATATATCAGCACAGCAGTGTAGGTGTAATTCTTCAATGTTTCAAACTGACAAATTGCCCATCTATACCAATTATTTACAGACACAGAAAGCTCTTGTCCTAGGCTGTAAGTATTAAAATAGTTATTCAAACAAAACATGTACCCACCCCAAAATGGCAAGAAAACTGCAGTCAAACTCAACAAATGAAGCCAATCCCAGTCAACATCATAAATGGAACTGACAAAACTACCTCCCACTCCTGCCCTTCTTCAAGGGCTTCCCATCATGTTTGCTTGCACCTGAAGACACTTAAGAAGATGCTGACAACATATTTCACATTTCAATATTGGTTGAAAATATATTTTAAAAATCAGACACAGAGTGACATAAGATAAAGAGAGTCTAACTCATTTTTTGCCAATCCAGCTCTCCCAGTACTGTGAAGCTGAAGGTTTGAAATTTAGTACCCAAGAGGAGACCAGGCTGCAGCTGTTGGAGACTCTTAAACTCTGCACTGGTGAAGATGCTGCAAATGGCCTGTAACACGTTTATCTATCATGTGATATTCCTCACATGGAAATACCTGAAAGATTCCCACATGTCCAGCCATGTACCTCATACCAAAGGGAGAAGGGATGAAGGATAGAAGCAATAGCCCTGTTCCCTCACAAGGTGGACAGCAGGTGCTCCTTGCCTGCAAAGTCCAGCACAGCATCACTGCCCTGATGCAGGAACAAGATATTCTTCCTCTCAGCAGTGTGGGTACAAGCCACAGCCAGGGGCAGGTGCCCAGCCAGCTGCACCAGACAATTGGTCAGCCCTGCCCTGGTGATCCCTGACACCCTGTGAGGTGTTCCACAAGTGTGCCTCAAAACAGCTCAGCTCATGCAATACCCATCTGTGCAGGGCTCCTGCATCCGCAGAACAGCGAGGGAGAGAACAACCCCATTCACTGTTCACCCAGGCAAACTGATGGCCTTGCTCCATGTCTGCACAGCCTCCCACAGGGGCAGCCTAGGGTGCTTCCAAAAACCTGTGGTGGCATCCAGAGGGCAGCCAAATGTGCCTGAGCATGTCCTGCACACTGCATGCAGCATGTTGCAGGCAGTGCTGCAGATCTTGGGAGACAAGGGCGGGAGCTGGGGGCGATCTCCTGGGAACTAAGCTGAGGTGTCATCCTAAGCACTGAAGGGAGAGGCAATGCTGTGTGTACTCTGTACTGCCATGGATTATTTCAGCCAACTCACAGCAGGCACCTGTGTACATTGGAGTACCTTGAGAAGACAGACACTCCCTCCACAGTGCTATCCATGGCTCCTGCAGCACCCTCCTGTCCCCAGTTCAGGCATCCCCTGTGCCAAGGGCAGAGCCAATCCCTGCCTCCCTCAGCTCCAAGCCCAGGTTCTCGCTGCTGGGATAATAAATCCTGGCTGTGCCGGCACAGCGTGGGGCCGGGCTGCTCCGCGCTCCGGCAGCACGTCCAGGGGCGGCAGATTGGCAGGTTGTGCAGCAGGAGAGGCTCGCGGGCTGGCGGGCAGCCAGGACACCATGGCCTCCTGCCACAGACCCTGCATCTCGCAGGGCCAGCCTGCCAGACACGTCCCCTCGTCGCGTGACAGGCCACTGCCTTGTTTCACAGGCTAGAAAAGATTGGAGAAGGTCTGCTTCATCACTGAGAGGCCCATGCAGGGTCCCCTTCCCTGTCCTCGCTCTGCCTGGTGTTTACAGGGGTTGGTGGGTGAGCCTCCTCCTGGTCCCAGTTAAGAATTGGTGCCCAGGGTGCTGCAGATGACTTCCATCTCCCCATGTTTCCTATAGGGATACTCTGCATTTCCCCTTGTTTGTGTTTTGCAATCCACTGCCAACATCCCTTCCTGTTCTCCACCGGTGCAGAAAAGCAGCCACCCCAGGAGAGCCCAGCACCCACACTGACCCACCCATTGGGACAGCAGTGCAGGTGAGCTCCTGTCAAATCTGGATGCAGATAGCCAGTGGCTCTTTATACATCAGCTGTGTCTGTAGACACTGGTGGTCTTTTGCCCGAAAGCTGGGTTCTGTGAGTCCCCACATATCAAACTGCTACTTCCAACCCCACTGTCCTGGCATAGCTCCAGTCCCAGCTTCCACAGTGGGAATAAGCAGAAAGCCTCCCCTTCCAAGCAGCTCTGGTGCCCAGTCCCACTTGCAGCCCCAGAAACCCAAAAGCTGGCTCTGATGGTGTTGGTGAAGAAGAGAGTGCTGTTTTTCCCTCAAGAATGGGCTATCTGCCATGAACCACAGATTCAAATTGTGGTGAAGTCTAGAGATGCCCATACATACATATTTTCAAATGTGTCCTCTTTTTCTATAGATAAATATCTCCAGTTGGATATTTTTGGATATTTTTCTTTTCTTTAAGCTTTATAGATTTCTCATGGTTTTCTGAATATTTGGTTTTGCCAGGAGGTCAAAAGCCCCTTGCTGTGCTGCAGCACATCTCAGAGTCTCAGGCAGGTATCCAGGAGTCACCTCAGTAAGTCCAATGCACAGAACTAATGCATGCATATTGCCCCAAATATCTAAGCATCAGTCTAAAACACAAAGAATAACAGGACACACACATGCTGTGCATCTGTCTGCAAAATCTTAAACAGAAATATGGGAGCCCTAGAGCAGAATTTGTTGAAAATGTGTTACTCAAGCCTACTTGGTCTATTCTTAGTGTCTTCCCCTCCATAGTAACTGGCCATGTTAGCAGACTGGTACTTGCATGATATCTTTGATTCCTCATCATTATCTCCCGGCTGTGTCTGGAGCAGAAGTTTCTGATGTTGCTCACAGCTGTGGTGGCCACTTCTTGTTGTTGTGGTGCACACTGTATGAAGGCTACTCCTCTGATTTCCCCATGACCTCATGGCACAGGATTTGCACCCCACAGCTCCGATGGCTTAGATGGAATTATTCCAGACATAGCTGAATATAATTTCTATCAGAATCTGGACTGTATTTTAACCACATTTATCCCCTGACTATGTTTCAATTATGTTTCACCTTCCACAGACATTTAAAATGCTCTTGCACACGGTTGCAGTGAGTGCAGCCCAGGAGCTGCTCTGATCAGCCAGGCAGAACCTGTCAGTGCAGAATTGGGTTGGCTGGACCAAAGCTGAGACCTGTGCATCTGCTGGATGTCCATCTGAGCCTGAATCTTGCCCTTTTTAGCATGCTTTGTTTGAGCAAGTTGCTTGCAAAAACAACATCTGAAAAAAATCCTTCCAGTTTTAAGGGTAAATGTCCAGAATGTTAATTTATTAAAGCGAGTCCCACCAGACCATGCTCTGAAGAAATGGCCCAGAGGCGCATAGCGGACTGAGCAAATCCTGAGAGTTTGTCAGAGTAAACTCTTGTACAAACTGCTTTCTTCTTGTTTCCTCACTGAGCACCCCTCGTGCTCCAAAGGATTTGAAAGACCCCGAGGAAGATAGCACAATGAAAGTGCTCCTGTTAATGCAGCACCCTCATCAAGCATGTGAAACTTTCCCCAGGGCCTCAAGAAGCCCCGTTCCTGACTCTTTGTTTTGCTTCACCAGAGCTCTGCCTGTACTGAAGGGGTTACTGTCTCGTACAATATAACAGTGGGGCTGACTTGGCTGGAACAGACATTAACTTCCACAGTAAATCTGGCAGGAGCTGGTAATTACAGAAAAAGCAGCCAGGGGTCATGGCCAGCCAATGCTCTGGAGTAACAGAGCAGAAAATCAAAACAGAGGGGGAAGGGAAATCATATTCATCATAGTCTTAGGGCTGAGGTCGGTCTTCTCCGAACTATCAGGAGCCTGTCGTCAATTGTTATGTTTAGAAGGAGCCTCTGGAAGATGAGGTAATAATAATGTTAAACATTAACTTGTTAGTGCTCCCGCTGCACTGCAAATTCACCTCCACCCCAGCACAGCTGGGAAGGGGGAACCAACGCTCCCTGGAAACAGCCAGGAATACGGGTCACTAATTGCACTCCTGCATTTGTCCCATTTCTGGCAGGTTTCTAGTGCTAACACACGACCCAAATGTTCCTGTTTCATGAGCCCTATGCTCTGCCCCCATCCTGCATTGTTCCCAATCCTCCAGCACACGGTTGTCCCCTCGCCACCCCTCCAGAGACCGGGTGGCAGGGCAAGGGAGGTCTGCCTGCCTGCAGCACTGCCTCCGAGCTGGCAGGGACAGCACCCATGTGACTCCAGCACAGGCTGGCAAAGCCTCACGTATGAAGCAGGAGCAAGCATCAAGTGCCTTCATGGCATCCTCATAAAGCCTGGGAGAAAGGAAAAAGAAGAAAAAAAAAAAAAAAAAAAAAAAAGGGATGATGTTCCTGCTGCCCTACAACTCCCTGCAGCTCTGCACTCCAACACCTCTCCTTGCAGCATGAGCTAAAATAGTGGCTGCCCTATGCTGTGCCTGTAAGCAGGCTAGCACTTCCTGAGAGTCCATCCATGAAGTTGTGAGGTCACACAGGATGTGAAGGGTTGTAAAATGCAGGGCAACTAACAGGTAAAATCATTATTTTGACACTGGAAAAGCCAAAAGCACTTCAGCTTTGGGCTTTGGCTTGGGCTCTCACATGCACAGAAATCATCACACCATTCTGATGGGAAACCCCATCCTTTGACAGAGTTGCCTAGATTAAACAGACAGCATCCCATTTCAGAAACAGAGGAAAATGGGGCTTTATCCCTGGCCATGGTGCAGTTTGGCACGTACCCTCTGACTGCTGCCTGGCCTCACCCAGCCCTTCTGTAAATGGAGGGTATTAAACCTGCCTTAAAGATGTGCTGAGGCTTAAATAATCCACAGTTACAGAGCACTGCTGACATCTACAGAAGATGAGAGCCATTAAAATGGAGAATTCAATTATCAGTGGGAATATAAAAGAACTTGAGGTCTAATGCACAGAAAACATGGATTAACTGATGCAGATTGAGCTGGCCTCTGGAAAAAGTCACTGGCACGGGTGGTCCCGTGTGCTGTGTACACAGTGGGCTTGCTTGTGTGGCAGCCCTGCTGCACTTCGAGGGAGAAGCCCCTCATCAGCTGCTGCAGAGGGGGGCCAGAACAAGAGACCCTTTTCTGCCAGGCTGGCTTTCTGGCTCGGGCTGAATGATCCTGGAGAACGCTGGAGAAATGGTTTGTTTACTCATTAAATTACTAACGAGGTGGCCCCTGTCTGGCTCTCTGCGTGCCGGCCGTGCTCAGTGGAGTGGAGGTGGGTGATCAACTGGAGAAAGAAGAGGAGAAGAGAGGAGAGAGGAGAGAGGAAAGAGGACTGTGCATGCCCGGCCCAGGCCACTGACCCCTCCCCAGTGGTTGTATCCCATCAGAGTTTACTCTCAAAGTAATGCTGATGTTGCAGTAACCCTAAAGAAAATGCACAGAGTGGTGAAACAGACACCTGTAACTATATGAAACACAGAAACGTGTGAATTATGTTTAAAGAAAACTGAAAATTGAAAATTATGCACATTGTCTTCTACCCACTCTTCTGCATCTATTCCTTGCATTCATAAAAACCTATTAAAATGGGGAAAAAATGGGATACTGGGTCAGACTAGTTCTTAGCTGCTGGTAGCCACTCGCTGCAGTGCAGCCGGCAGCACACACCACACAGCAGCCTGTCCCAGCGTTCACATCCACTGCAGCCCTCTGACACACAAACAAGCTCTCAGTGCAGTTTGTGACTGCTGTGTTAACAAGCTTCAGGTGTTCACACAAACTCTGGAGCACATCTCTGAACTGCAGTCTGTCTTTGTTCAGGTGCCACACCATCCACAGAAACCAGGACCCACCAATGCTCTGCCACCCAGATTTCCAGGAGGGCTGAAGGGAGTCAGTGCTGTCACTGGGCATGCAGGTCTCCTGCTGATACACAGGCATAGCTCCTCCCACCTAGCGTTGGGGAGGCATCATTTGCTAGAATTAAATATCTCCAGGGTAAAAGGTTCAGGTTTGGACCTCTCTGAGGGAGGCCAAGCCGAGTGCCACTTGAACTTTTTTGAACCATAAAATGTAAGGACACACAAAAATAATAGTCCAGAAATGTTCAGAAGATGTGGGAACTATTCTTACTTGAAATACAAGTGCAATTTTCTCTAACCTCAGTGTCATGATTCAGCATTTCTAAAGTAAATGATTTACAATAACAAAGGCAAGAAACTAAGATGTTTGTGTGGGATCAAGGTAAAAATGAATTTTGCAACTTGAGGGAGATGAAAGGTAGATTATCATGGAAACAGAACATCTTGATCTTACTACTAAGGAAAAGCTGAAACCTCCACCACAAAACCTAGTCTGAGTCATTGTATAATGAACCAAGCATTGCTCACAAAAACTCAGTTCTGAGCTCTTTTTTTTCAGATAATAAAAACAGTGCTGATATTTTTATATTGAGTTAATGGTCTTGAAGAAGAGCCACAAAATTGTACTTTGCTGTACAAACCCCTACTGATGAGGAGAAGTAAATCTGGAGGGTAACAAAGAGATTCTGGGTGCACTGTTTACTTATCATGTCATGACACACACACACACACACACCCCAACCCCCATCTTACCACAACCCCCCCGGACCTCTTCTTTCCTCCCACACCAGCACCTAAACCCATTGGTGTGCTTGTTGGGAATTACAAGGTCTGTTCTCAGGGCAGTGGAGATTTACAGTATGATTCAAAGAAAAGCAGAAACCCTCCTGCTCTCTCCTAGTGTTCGCCAGTTCTGCTAACACTGAGGAGGAGAATGCCAACATAGCTTAAATCTCAGCAGACCTTTACAGAGCTCGCTCAGTGTTTCTATCCACATTTTACAGCTGGAGAAACAAGTTCAAAGGCAGGGCCTTGACACTACCAGTGTGCTTTTACAGAATGGATTCAGCTGCCTCAGAATTAGCAAGATGAGCCCTGGCATAGGCAGGTCTCCTTTCCAAAGGCAGCTGAAAGCCCCCCTGTTTACAGCCATCTCCCAGCAGTGCTAATGCTTCTGCTCCAATACTAGCAAAAAGGGATTTCTATGGACACTTTGCCAGGGTGGGGTAAAGATTAAATGGTTTGCCCCAGACCAGTGTGCAGGTTAGTGTCAGAACCAGGAAAGGTAGCTAAATCTCTGGCTCATGCAGTTAAGGATGTGTGCAGACAATTGGGCTGGGAGCTTGTCATCACCTCTTATGAGGAAAGTGAAAGGGGGAGGCCTCTTGGAGAGCATTAGTGCTTTTATTGCAGAGAGATATTACAAAAGATTGCACAGTGGAACATGTTCCAGAATCAGGAGGGAACTCAACCCTAAATCTTTTGATTCCTTTTGCAGCTGGAAACATGTCACAGCAGGATCCACTGCAGGTCCTAGTGCTGGAAAACAATGGAGATAAATGGTACAAGAAAGCTTTTCTCATATAAAAACCGCACTTTTTTTTTTTTTTCTAACATGAGATAATTTTCACACAGGCCTCTCCCTAACACTAGAAGGACACTGACAGGCTGAGAAATTAGTAGATGTGGCACGTGACACGAAGGTGGAATTCAACAGCCGATGGAAGTGATGTTGGCCTAAATTATACTTCATTTTACAGCTGTATGACCCTTTTTCTTACCCTTTGACTGGACTTTCTGAATGTTTCCGACATGCATTTCCATACTTGATCCGCAATATTTCAGACCCTGCAACTGTAAAACTCAGTAAGGAGCAGCTGGGAGCTTGACTCCCTCACCTTGAACCTCCTTGGATGTGGTCAGGGCGTAGCCAGCCACTGATGTGTGAAAGCCAGCATTTGCTTGCTCACTCATTTGCTTTCAACCTCCACCCCCCATAGCCATTGAAATGTTGCTTTTGGCAAGAACTGGGGCACAGGGGAGGGACAATTACCACGAGCACTCATTGTTTGCAGAATGTTTTTCTTAATGCCTTAGAAAAAAAAAAAGAAAAGGGTCAGGTTGAAAGGTCAGCCGACCTTTTTGTTTTCTTTGGAATGAGAGATTCAAACTCTTCAGAAAATGTTTTATTAGCTCTTCTGAATTTCACTTTCTGCAGAGGTTTTTTTTTTTTTTTTTTTCCAGGCGATGTTTAGAGGCAGCAGCAAGGAGTGCCCACGGTCATCAAGCTGAAGGTGATTTAAGGAGAAGGACAAGATCTGCACTTTGGGTAGTGAAAAGCAATTCTTCGCTTCAAGTTTTGTTATGAAAGAAAAAACCGGCTTGCTTGCTGAGGAAGGAGGAGCTTGGAGACTGAGCGAAAGGCCGTGTTGTCAGTTTTACATTAGCCCTGGTCAGCATTCCCTGGAAACTCCTCCGTCTGATTCAACCAGCAGGTAGTCACTCACAGCGGGAGCATTGACAGGCCCCCGCATAGATAGGGAATGTTTATCGGACAAACTCTGCAAGTGGCATCTCAGCATCTCAGCATTTGAGCCTCTGGAGAAGGTGGCATGGCCGTGTCCTGGGAAGGAGGCACAGCAGCGGGCTGGCATTGAGTGGAGAGGTGCTCCGGCTCTGCCTGCGTGACCTCTCTTCTCCCTGTGGAAAAACACAGAAAATGAGATTCCTCTCCTTTGTGAAGGGCTTTCAAACCTGATGACAAAAGGCAGTATTCAGAGCTGGAAACTATTATTGTTCTTCTCTGGGGGCATTCAGTCCAGGACAGGTTGGAGATTCAGCAGTAAATGAGGATGAGAAAATGCCATTTACTATAGCATATGTGTGAAATAAAAAGACTTCTTACCACCTTATATTAGGCAAAGTGTATTTCCGAGGTAATTCAGGTAGTTCTCTTTGTGCTAATGGTTCTCAGAAAGGCTGAGTTTTACTTTTCCATTTTCAGAGCTGCCATTGAGATGCAAAAGACATGGGCACCAAAAAGAGATGTTCCTGAAATTAGGGTCATCAGAATAGTGTGGGGGCCCTCAGGGATGGAGTTCAGACCAACAGGTTCTCACCATGTATATATGAATGAGAAGAGAGTGGATTTGCATACAGCCTCTCTCTTCATCATCAGACACTGAAAAAGCTTGAGTTTTGCATTCATACTTCTCAAAATGCTCCACAGCAGGAGCAGGCATCACTTCCCCCTCCACCTATACTCTAGAACACCAGTGCCAAGCCTTCTTGATATATTGCTATCACATTTATAGCTGATTGCAGGGATGTGAGCTGCAAACACAGGCATGTCTGCACATGGCAATGAGCAGCCCCATGTCAGACATCCAAGAAGCAGGTCTGAATAAACCAGGATAACAGTGGGTGCAGAAAGTAGCTCAGCTCTTGGAAGCAGAAGAGCTGTGTCAGCAGGGCATCCACGCTGGAGGTAGCCCAGATGATAAACCTGCTACCTGAGGTTGGGGCAGTGCTCATCCAGCATGGCTGCTGGGCTTCCAAGCTCCAAGGCAATGGTTCTTTCCATTTGGGAGAGAGCTCAGGGGCTGCAACACCACAGTTCATGAAGCAACACAGACACCTTTTCTCTGGAGGTGGGAACAGAGGGCATGGTCCCTCTCTATTTACACTTCCTTCATCTCTGAGTCTGGATGACAATTCTGTCTAGCTCAGGAAGAGCAGTGGTTCCCCATGGGTTTCAGCCAACCCCCAGAGCAATCCGTTAGGAGGACTTCACGTCCTCAGCAAACATCCTGGCTCTGGATTCAACCCCCAGCTCAGAAGAAAAGCCCAGAAACAGCTTCTCTTCACAAAAGCAATTCTTGCTTCCTCACCTAGAACAGTGCTGCCCTGCAGCATTGCCTGTGCAGTACCACCAAGCCCTGTTTCCCCACAGGTACCAGGCTCTCTGAGTGCTGCACAGGACAGGGATGGTGCGGGCTCATCCTCTGTAGTTTCACCAGACAGGCATTTTGGTCAGCTGCCAGGGTTTGGGATGGCAGTTTGATCCCGCAGAACAAGCCTATGGATTACAGCTGGGAGCAGCGTGAGTTTCAGAGATAGGCACCCTACATGGATGGGAGGTACAAAAGCAGAGCCCTGACCCTCTCCCCAGGCCGGGTAACCAACGCCCTGGCAGCTCGGCGAGCGGGCGGGCTCGGTTACCTAATCTCCAGCTGTGGGCTCCGCGCCGTGCCAAGTCTCCTTTGGCTCTGTCTAGTAATAATCGTTTCTGGAGCGCCGCCAGGGCCTCCTGCCAGTTCCAGTCACACTCTGCTAATGCGAGAGGCAGAGTTTATTAATTCATCGCCAAGGCCCATTGTCTGGGACACTGCCTGGCTGTTTATTTACTCCAATATGGTCTGTATTTACTCAGACAGAGCAAGCGAGGGGACTTTGTTTAACTTTGCAAGACCTTCTGCTGGAGGAGACATGTGACCTTATGCAGAACTTCAGATAAATGTGCAGAGCTCGGGAAGGACCTTTTTTTTTTTTTTTTTTTCCAAGTGTGGCCTCAAATAACACCGGTAGCCATTATTGACAAACTGTAGCAAAGTGTAATAAAGGAAAGGAAAACATAATAGAGTTCTCATTTGAAATACATTTGTGAGTGTTTTGAAGATAAAAGCAGAAAAACAAGCATGTACCCTAGGACTGAGGCCACGAGATAGGGATTTGCAGCAAAGGGAAAGGGCTTTGCCTACAGAAAGGGACAAGTCAAGACATGTTAACCTGAGGCCACCCTCCCCTTTCCGCCGGCCTCCAGCAGCATGTGGCTGCAGCTGGAGGTGAGAAGAGCCTTCTGCTGGGGACATGTAATGGCACCTGATGGCAGCATGCTGGCTCTGATACCAAGGGGCACACAAGAGGACCAATTGTAAAGCCCATTTTTCAGTCAGAAGAGTATTTTTTCCAGGTAGTCCTGCTGTACTGGCATAACCCTTGGTGTGAATTTGTCTTGGAATAAACGTGTCTTCTGCTAATGCAGTTGAAACTGATGATTAAAAATGATGTTTTCCTCAGCAATAAAACCTCTTTAAGGAGCTCCTGTCTTCTTGTCCTTGTTCTCACCTCTACACTGTTCTCAGTTGCACCTTCATTTGTTGTGAAATTGTGTTGTGAACTGAATCTTTGCAAGAGTGTCTATTTGGGTATGAAGATAAAGAAGCCAAACAAACTTTCTCCCCATAATATACAATATTTGCAGTCCTGGCTAAAACACCTTCATGTACTTGTATACTGGGCCAACTCAGTCCAGGGAAAGGCTACTGTATTTCTTTAATTCCCTGTTTTATTCAATGTGGTAGGAAATGTGCATGCATGTATGTGTATATACAAACATACAGCTACTTACATGCATGTGTGTATTTATAGAGACAATCCCCCTGGGAGTGGGGGTAGGGAAAAATACGGCCATCTGAACAGGGCATGCTCTAGTCTGGCTTGTTTTAAGTCAGATCCTCAATGCTATTGTAACATGGTTTTGTATTTAATTTCCTGTGTTTGTAACTCAAGCCAACTTCCAGTGTTGCTTGTGTGAGTGTTTGTTTGGGTTTCTCTGAGGGCCTTTCTTTTGTTGGAAAGTGTGAGGATTTTAGCATAGCTGTTAACACCGCACTAAAAAGCCTGATCTTGTTTTCATTGGGGCAGCAGCTAAATCACTTGTGCTGGCAGTGGGAGCGGTGCTGGTTTGGGTGTCCAGCACCAGCACCTCCACACACGGCCCTGCCCTGTCTGGGCACATGGCATAGGATCCCCAGGGAAGGTTCACTCCTGCTCTGCACTTCTGTGCAAAACCTGCATGCCTTCAGCAGCAGCCCAGGCTGTGACTGACAGAGCAGCTGGATCGAGATCCCGCATCTCCAGTTTTTCTGCCTGTGGCGGATGTGCCACAGACTCGTGCCACACTCTGCAGGGGATGAGCAGGACACACTGCGCTGCATGGCTCCCCCATGCCACTGCACCTGTGTGCAAAGCAACTAAACGTGCCCAGTTGCCAAGTCAGCATGGGAAAGGCCACAGCCCATGTGCTTCTCCCCTTGGCCTTGCCAGCGAGGCTCTGGGCACGAACCAGGGCACAAACCTGGGCGCTGCTTCCTCCTTCCACCTCAGGCCTCCCGTCAGCACGCTGCTCTCTCCATGCAGGGACAGGGGACCTCAGAGCACTGATGGCACCACCCATGTCACCCCATGTTTGCTGGGGGTGATGGTGTTTTCCGTGGCCAGCTGACCAGCAGAGCTCTCCCCTCTGGGCTGTGAGGGCCTGGCCCTCTCCCTGCCATGCACAGGCCGCGGGCCAGGCCGCAGCATGGCCGCCCCTGTGCCTGCTGCCCGCGGGGCTGTTGGGGCGCGCTCCCATCGAGGGGCTGCCCTCCTCCTCCACAGGAGCACTGCCTCTCCAAACACACACTGGCTGCTACTGTTTGTCTGCCCACTGGAGGAGTTTTGCAATGGAGTGTGAAGAGAGGGACACAACTGTCAGGTGAGGTAGTCCCAAAGCTGGGGGGAGGTGATGGATGGCTTCGTGTCTCTGTGCAGAAGAGCACACATTGCCTTCCCTGGGTTTTCCTTTCCACTGGGAACTGGCAGCCTCCATGGTGGAAGGAGGAAGGTGCAGTACAAGTTCAGGATGCTCTGATCTTCTGATATGTCTTGTGAGGGTCATGTTATTCTCCTTTGAACTACATTCTCCCAAAATGCCTGGAAGTGAGAGGATCAGCTCTTGGAAGTGGGTACCTGGGCTGGGCAGAGCCCAGCATTTCTCTGCCATAGCACACCATCACTGTCACTCCTCAAAGGGCTCATACCAACACCTACTGGTTCAACTGTAACAAGAGTGGCCTGGTGTTTTCCATACATATGTTTTATACCAGTCCACTTCATTCCAGGTTAGTGAATTTTCCATGCTCTTGGGGCCTGGGGCTGGTATTCCCCAGTGGTTTATTTGGAGTAGCATGTGAATCCTAGAGGATGTGTAATCTTATGTTGACCATTGGGCCTCATTTGTGTATTTTATTAGTTAATTTTTAAACACTGACCTAGAGCTCTGTATCCATTTTAAAATAATCCAAATTATAAATAAACAGACTGCCTAGCATGGGATTGGAATAATAAATCAGGAGAAAAACAATTAAACACAACAGAAAAAAATTGGTCTTGAGAGAAAACAGACATTGAAAGAAGAAAAGGCACACCAATATGTATTCTAGAGGGAGAAGGAGAAGTAATACAAGACTGAAAGAAAAAAAAGGTAAAAAATTTCACATGCTTAAAAACTTTTTTAAAAAAAGGATTTAATTCAGGCAATTAATAATGCAGCATTAGCACAAACATCTCTGTTAGGCTTAATTACAATAGATTCATCTTAATGAAAAATCAATCCTCTAAGCAGCTCTTAATATTCACCTTCACTGCTTGTACCTGCTAACTGAGCCTGTACCCATATCACATCAAAGATTATACACAGCTGAGCTTTCCTCTCCCCATGGGGACAGAAGGCAACCTGGGGGCAAGGGGACCCCAGCAGCCGTGATGAGGAACAGGGGGCCCATTGCCCTCCTGTGCAAATAGCTCAGGCTGTTTGCTGCAGATAGGGGAAGGAAAAAGCAAGAGTGACTTTTCACTTGTCCAGCTGATCTTTATTACCTCTGAGTTGGGTGACACAGGCAATGGTATTTGGTTCTCACTTCAGGAAGCATGTTTGGCAGTGCAGTGGGTGGGAGCCACTCGCTGGCACTGTGGCCCATTCACTCATAGGCCTGAACTGCCATACCTACTCACAGTCTTTTTATTCTGAATCATCTCTCTGGCTGCAGCCAACATTTCTTTTTCCAGAAGATGCAAGAAATCCTCTATAGTAATCTGTCCTGAAGAAAACAGCTTCTCTGTTGCCAATAGCAGGAATTTGATTTATGTTCTTCATATCACATTTCTAATTTAATGTTGAAAGTCAATGTTCTTGCATCTTGTATCTAACTTCTCACTCTTGGACACAGTGATGTGGCAGTAAGTCTGCTGATTAATTACATACTGTATCTGAAAAATGAAGGCAGTGCTTAGATGGCCCAGCACACCTAAGACCAGCAGTGGAGGGGTGAAAATGGACTGCCACCACAGCTCTAAAGGGAGTGAAGTCACCCCCATCCCTCCTGAGACACAGACACTGCAGATGTGCAGGCACAACGCCCAACTCTGGGCATTTTGCTAGACCAGCTGTGTTGGAAAGCAGAGGGCATCCCTCGTGTGCCCACCAGGACTGGCATTCACAAAGCACCCATCAAGTTCCATGTAAAAGAGCACAGAGGACTCACTTCTCTTGAGCAAGGCATGCTTGGTGAGCACTGCTGCTGCAGTAAGACCAGAAGGGGGCCTGGTGGCTGTATTAGTCTGTAATCCACCAATCTGTGAATCCTCTGATTTTTAAATGGCAACAGCAATGCTTCTGCCTTCACTTTTCTATCTCTTCCCCTCTCCCAGAAAGAAAGACTGTTACATCCAGTTGCCCTAAGCTTCAAGGATCAGTCCAACTCTCGGGAGACCCATGGTATCTCCAGCACACCCTGCCCCAAAGTTCCAGGTTTGTGTCACAGGATGGTTTAAATGTTCACAGAGCAATCACTGTATACAGCACGCAGCATGCAGACCTTCCCCAGCACCTTGAAACAAGTGACAGCACAATATGTAGACCTTGGTGGGAGTAGTGAATGTCACCAGCATTTCCCCACCTTGGCTCCACTGCATCACAGAAGAAGCTCTGAGCTGGGCTCAAGCAGAAGGAGGAGGTTCAGAACCCCTTCAAAGAAGTTCATAGTTTGCTCTGTGAATCACAGAGCCTTTCTGTACACTGGTGCCACAGCTTACATGAGCATGTTCTTAACTTCCTGACTCATTTTTCTAACCTTCCTGCATGGGACCTGACCCAGGCTCATCTCTGTACCTTCCACCAGCAGCATCTCTGACCCTTCTCCTGCAGTCAGGGGTTTCCTTGTCTTTCAGTGAAGGCACAGCTTGCTCTTCCAGCCTTGGCTAAGCAAGCCAACATCCTAGGGTGTTTCCAGCTGTAAGAACTGCCAGGAAGGAATATGCACTGTTTCAAGGAAAATACACTGTTGTGTCCTAGATCACACCTGACAGGGATTTGAAGCAGTAAAGGCCACAGGGGTTTGCCCATATCCTGGGTATTCCATGAGATACTACTTTCTCCCCTCCACCCACGCTGCTGCAAGCAAGGGAATTCCTGGTAGGATGAAGATGGGTGCCTCCTGGTCCTCATCCTCTTCACATAGGATGTAGGTGGTGTTTGAGGCTGGGTTTTCAGCATCCCATCAGTGAGTTATGGATTGCTAGGAGCTAGAGGACTTGCTCTGGATGGTAGAAATTAAACCAAAGTGACAAAGCTTCAATGAAAGTATTCCAGACAAAACCCTTAAATTAGATGGGATGAATCATGAGTTAAATACCATTTGTCAAGTGGTTTGGGATTCTTGCTGCATTTCAGTGAGCTGCACAGTATAGCCACCTTTCCCAAATATTTAAACAGGCCTGACAGGAGCAAACATCCAAAGATTTGCTCATGTGATGCCTGCAGTTGTGAGGCTACCAAAGCACTTGGCAGGCTGAAAGGCAAACAAAAGGGACAAACGGCGAGTGCAGTGCATTTGTGGTTGCTTCCTTCTGGAAAGCAGTGACCTGCCTGTCCCAGCACAGTGCAGCATCTTGGAGCACAGTATCTCAAAGCATGAATGGCAGTGATTTGCATCAAGGAATGGTCTCCATGATATCCACAGGCATATTTATGTCTGACTAAATAAACACCACCATACGTGGTGCATTTAGCACATTAAATAATTCCAAAGGAGGCTGGAAGCAAAGATCGTCAGGCACCTGAGAACATGCCAGCACTGCAACATAAAGGCATGGCCAGAGACTTTGTAGCTCTGCAAGAGCTAGCTTTAATTACCTAGCTCAGGTACTGATAATGCAGCACAGATTAGCTGCTCAAATATTTAGTTTTCTTGGGCCAGTTTTCCATCCAAGGCTAAGTCACACTACTATGGGTAGACTGAAAGTTCTGACAGACTCTGCTTAAACAAGCTGTATTCCACCACTCTCCTGGAACAGAAAAGCTGTTTGGTCTTCCACTTCTCAATCAATGATTGGAAGCTGGTATACCATGCAAACAAGTACAAAGCAATCCAAAATTCTCACCATGCCACCAAGCTCTTCCCCTTTTTTCCTGACTATGCTCCACAGGAACTTTTGGTGAAAGTTTCATGATAAGCAATCACAGACAGGTTGCTCTTTCCATCCATGACCTTGTGGAACATTTGATGTCCACACCTTTGGCATGATGTATGTGATGCTTGCCACGGTTGCACCTGTCTGGCCAGCATGCTGTTTGCAGATGGATGTGCAGGCTGGGGGATGTGGGGCCAGGACCAGCTGGCTGAATGGATTGCTGAAGCAACTCTTGCACAAGGAGCAGGGGGTTTTGGGAGGCAAAGCTCTGCAGTGGGGCAGCTGGGGTGGAAAAAAACTGTGGTTTCAGCATTCACAGACCAAACCAGAGTAATAAATAACTACTGTAAAGGGTTGAACTGGGGACTCCACGTACCTGTAACATGGTAATGTTTTGAAATGAACAGCCTCTGGAAGCACTGAGTAAACAGGTCAGAAGGTTTGGTGACTTCATATATTGGAGAGATAAAAATTACACATTGCAGAATGAGAAGGAGCCAAATTCCATTCTTTGCTGACATCCAACCAAAGGCAAACATGGCAGTACAAGCTCCATGCTCACAGGGATTCAAAACCAGGCCTTTCGCCACAGATTCCAAGCACCTGCTACCTCTGTTATCTTCTTAGAGAAAAGGATCAGGGCTCATTTTTTTGTATTTCCAGCTACCTTTGCTAGGGATCCAACTGACTTAGTTTTCTAGCACAGACAGCAAGAAGCAGTTATTTGCTGGGTCAGCTTTAGATCCCTGGCTTCTCTATGAATCTCTCACTGGGCTACTTCTATTCTCAAAGAGCCTTCTAAATAACATATACAGTTTCAAGCCAAAAGGGAATTATGCTGTCCAGGCAGCTGTGGTTTATTTGTGTCAAGGTGGGGGCACTAATGTGTATTTGGCCATTCAGAATCACAATTCTTTCAACGTCTTCTAAATCTCAGCTTCATCATTCCTACAGAAACAGTGTCTGGTAACTATTCCAACACCTTAACTATTAAGTTGCTGGAATTGCTTTCTTCTTTCCTTGCCTTTGTGTATGCACTTTTTTCTCCCAGCAGGTTAAAAAAAGGTATGCTCATATGTTCATAATTTCCCATTCAAGCGTCAATATGATAAAACTTACCATATGCATGTTAAATGATGTTAAAAAGTTGGGTGAAAAATGATATCTTTCAAAGGGTGATGTTTTTATGCTGCTATCATTTCTCCCATTAATATTTCCTTCTGTTCTCTAAATGTTCTTTCCTTAAAGCCTTCATTTTGTAGCCCTGCCAAACTGTCTATATTTTCTTAAATTCTCATTTCCTCTGGCACACATTTCTTGCTTATAGTTACAGTAACTAAAAAAAAAAAAAAAAAAAAAAAAGAAAAGAAAAAAGATTTTGCACTGAGCCCAATTTCCAGTATGTAATCTTCTTTCTTAATATTGCTTCACCACTCTTTTTAGTCTCATGTTTCTGATTGCTGCAAACTTACCTGTTAGATTTAGAAACTATTAATTCACTTCATTTTCAGAGCTGTTGAAAAAGAACTAACCATGAAGCATCCTAATCTGATGCCTTTCATAAATTTCTGCTTGCAGTGCAAAGGCTGAATTTATGCTTTGTTCCTGCTGGTTATTTGGGTGCTGCATCTCCTCCCTCTTACACCTCACTCCATTTTTCACAGCACCAAGGGTTTTCTGTTACTGGATCCCCCCCTTCCTTCCCCCCTCCCCACTATGAACTGGGAAGAAGCCGTGTGTCTTAACAACATCTAAGGCTAATTCCTGCAGTGGATACTTAGCTTTCTGGGATTCAGTGCACCAAGTTAGATAGAAAGATGTTTTGTGATTCAAATTGCTTTGGGCTGTAGGACCATTCCCTGCTTACACAGGAAGTGGCAGAAAAATGGTATTAGGAAAAAAGCAATGAAAGTACTACTCCTTTCCTACAGAGCATTAGCATAATGAATGAGGTGAATGACCAAATATTTAATTTACAATGGTACTAGGAGCAGCAATTTCCCCCAAGATGCTTTCAAGAGTATTCTGATTTATCACAATACTATGGAGAAATAAGTATTTTTTCAGTCATTCTTTAGAGAGCTAAAGTGAGTCATGAAGACGTTATTGCACAGACTTTCAAAACAAGTTCATTTTTCGTGCATTGAGTTCTCTGTGTGCTTACCATAATTGCAGACTTAATCACAGTAGGGATACACACATGTACAGGGGGTAACATAGTCAGGGACACTCCTTTTTCCCTGAAAACACTGCATCTGTGCTGGTGGTGAAGCAAGGAAGGACCTCAGCATCCAGCTCCTTCAGAATTCATGGAAGACCTATGTGGCTTTCACTAATATACAGCCAGGATTTGTAGAAGACTTTGCTTGTATCAATCTCTTTCAACGTGCAGGAAAAAATAGGTATGAGTTGACGTTATTTTCCTAGGAAGAGTAAGAGGAGGAACATACCACAACCAGCTGCAGCAAACCAAAACTACCTGTGACAAAGAGAGCAGAGAGCCTCCAAGGGGAGCAGGGAGATGAGCAATAGGAGAAATAGGAGATCATAATTTTTCACTTCATCTAAAATTGTAAGTCTCCCCCTTCTTTAAAACATCAGGAAGTCTGGCATCCACTACACACTTCTTTCAGCCAAGGCAGCTTTCCGTCCATGATGCTGTTTTCCAAGGTAAAAGAGCAGGTGACAAGAGGCTTTGCATGTCTTAGTCAAAACGAGACCTTGCTGCCCCTTGGCAACCAAAGTGAGCCAGGACAACCCTTTGCTCCTGGTATCTTTTAGACACACACCACAGCTTTTAGTAGTGACGAAAACATCAGAGCTGCTGGCTTTGAGCTGGTGTGTTTTTGCTCCTGGTGGGAGGAGTGCTGTTCACAAAGTCTGCTCTGGGATTGTTTACGTTCTGTCAGAAAGAGTTGCTTCTGTCAGGAATGTCTCTCCCCACCAGCCGTCTCAAGCTTTTTCAGTAAGCTTTTCTAATCAAGAAATATTAGGAAACAAGTCCAAAAGCCAGAGTTAAATCACACTGCTCTACCTAAAAGCAAAGAATATTTGGTTTTGTCTCTATTTCAATACCTTTTGCCCTGGTGATGAAGGAGCTGATCCTGTTTTCAATTTTACACGTACTTATCTCGCTGACTTGTTGCAGAGAGAAGGAGATGCTA
This sequence comes from Muscicapa striata striata, assembly GCA_030060385.1. Taxonomy (NCBI): domain Eukaryota; kingdom Metazoa; phylum Chordata; class Aves; order Passeriformes; family Muscicapidae; genus Muscicapa; species Muscicapa striata. Next base: position 236,124 of record JAREIS010000051.1, on the reverse strand, counting down.
AGCTCTGAGCTGGCAATTACTTAACAATAGCATCTCCTGTTGGAGACAGAGCAGGAAATCCCTTTAGGGTTGGGTTAGATAAAGGTGGTAAAGCATAAAGAGAAAGCAAATGCAGCCAGCAAAGCCCCCCAAGGTGAATCCTCCTTGGCTGCAAGCCTACAGCACAAAGTTGTGCTCTGGTGAAATCAATCACTTTATGAGTGGGGTACCTTTAAATGCTTTTGAGTCACACATTCTTTAGCCATTTTCCTATAACTTTGTGATATTTCTGTGTAGATTCAATACATTGCAAAGAAAGGCCAACATCCCAGCATGTGAGAGACCTGTGAGGGCACTGCAAGTAGATCTCAGGAGACACCACTGGGAGCTGGAGCTTTGGTGGCTGTTGCAGGATCACCTGTAGTGACTGTTTGAAATTCTTCTTGAGAAGACCAGGCTTCTGGTGTATTCTTGATGGGGAGTGAAAGCTTTTGATAACTCTATAGGAACTTGGCGTCCGTGCATTTTTCTCCCTCTCTGGATAAAGTCTTGGCAGCCACTCGAAGTCTATTTTAAACAAAGCAGTGATTTCTGGAAAGATGGAAAACACATGAAGGGCACAGTGAAAACAAGCAAAAAATCTGACTGCAGGACAGCAGGAGACAAAAGTGATAAAGAACACTGCTTCCTCCTCCTCCAGCAGGACAAAGCCCTTAGCACTACACACCACCACACCAGGGCTTCTCACTACTCTGCTCAAAACTCCAGAGCTTTTCTCTGCTGAGCTCCCTTCCCCTTGATGGTGACCCATGCTGCCCTGCCTTTGTGCTCAGCACCCAGGTGGTGTTGGTGACAGGAGATGCCTGTCACAGCAGAAAAATGGGAGCATGGGACACAAACAGTAATGCAGAGGCCTGATCCATTGCAAAAGCTCTGGTAACCAAAACAAAAATAAGTTATCTACAAAGAATGTAATTATGGTCAAAGCCATACCTCTGACCTAGGGCCAAAAAAGTGTTGTTTATAACTGTCAGTATGTAGAGAAATGAACCTGTAATTTATGTATGGTGAAACATTATAATTTTTGATCTAGAAGCCTTCTTTCCTGTTGAAAAGCTTGGTAATTTAGTCTTGGTCACTTGGATCGTGTGGGATATCCATGCAAACCCTTTTACTCAGCTCCATGTAAAGCATTAGGCATGTGCACAGTGTACCCAGTGGGACCTGCCTGAGCTGCATCTCTCCTGCCCTTGGGAGGAAGGGCTGCCCAGGGCTGTGCACTGGGAACTTCAGCAGGCAATAGCACACACAGGCAGCACACATGGCCTCACATCTATCTTTAAGTCCTGCCTACACAATCCACATGAGCAACTGCCTCCAGTGCTTCCCGTATGCACACAAGGTTGCTGTTACACGCTGGGTAGTCTGTTTGCACGGTAACCTCTCTGGGACAGGCAGGCTATCTTTGCTTTGTTTTGGAAGGCACCCAACTTGCTCTCAAGCATTCAACAGGCAGTCAAGAAATGATTCAGATGGAGAAGCAGAAACATGACTTGCCTGGGCTTGACAGCATTTCTTTATCAGTTCTCTGTTCAAATCAAATTAGGCTGGCAAGGACAGAAAGAAGTGACTGTCTGGAGACTGTTTGGTAGCCCCCAAAAGCTGTTGCTGTTTTGTTATTTTGGTACAATACTTTCAGGAGATGTTCACAATAAAAAAATACTATCACATCTGCTACTGGTTGGTGTCCTTAGAAGCCATCCCAAAAGACAGATCAAGGACTGAATAAGCATGAAAACTTTGGAGAAAAGTTTAGATGAAGATAAGATCTATTAGGTTTGGCAACACTATAACCTACCACAAATTTAAAAATTGTGAGTCACTCAAAAAAAAAAAAAAAAAAAAAAAAAAAAAACTCACAATAAAATAAAATAAAACCACAAAAAAACCCTCAAAACACTAAAAACAAGACTAGAGAATGTTTTTTAAATTACTATTTTCGTTTCATTCTGTCTTTTCATTTCCAATTCAACCTGCCCACTCCTGGGTCCTTGTCAGTTTACCAACATTGCCTACAGTCCAAAATGTCTTGCAAGCAAGACAGCTTTGTTGAAAATCGAACATCAGAAATCTTGCTGCTATTCTTGGCTCTGGGAGCAGATTGTGGTCTGGCGGTTACAAGCATCATGGCCAGCTGAAACACACCCATGTTTGGGTCATCTGTAAAACATGAACCATGGATGTCTGGTTGCAAGAGCATGAATTTCCAACTTAAGGGCGAATGAATCAGATGGTAACACAGAAGTAGGAACAAGGTCAAATTGCTTCATGAAGTTTTCTTGTAGAAGGGTGACAACACGAATTGTAGAAGGCCCTAATTTGGGATTTCCTTTCAAAAGGATATGTAGCAAGTAGCTGAGATGCAGTTCTGTGAAACAGAGAGCTGAGTCCCATTCCAAGCTTCGCTCAAAGAGTTCTCAAGTCTCTCTGTTAAGTGGACTATTAACCCAAAGCCTTACTGTAGGGCTGGAAATGCTGAAAGACACTAGGTGCTGGAACTGAAACTACAGCTGACAAGGCCCTGCCTAGGCCAATGTTTCTTAGTAACTTTTTTCCCCTGGACTGTCAGGAGGTAAAATTGTATAATCAGCATGGAAATTCCAGCAGCAAGGGACAAAACCACATTCTATATGGCAGCTGACAACACTGGCATAGCACAAAGAAGTCTGTGCTTGAGCTGCCTGTACGGTGTTTGACCGAAGATAAACAGAAGTCTTGGAACTTCCCACTGACATTCCCACTCACCATGAAGTTTTTTTTTAAAAATGGTATCAAAAAGGTAGGGTACCTTTCCTTATGTGCTTTAAGGGCACAGATTCTAAAGTGAGCGAGTGATGACCCATTTTTAAATCCACTTAGGGCATGCTTTTACTCTAGATAGAGCACACATTCCTCTACCTCCTCTGGTAAACGTACAGAAAAGTGTTGAACCTTTCAGTACAGCCAATTAATCACTAGCTGGCAAGATGAAGAAGTGCTCTGGACAAGTACCAACTCGAAGAAAGGAAAAAAAAGAGAGACATTAGAGACCATATCTTATCTCAGACAAAGAAGTGCAATGCACAGAAGTAATGTCCCATTATAGAATTGTGTCTATTAACAAAATGCACTACCCTGTTTTCCACAGTAATAAGAAAGCAGAGGCATAAAAGGCAGTTAATATCCTGACTTTGAATTCTGCAGCACCAACTCTTAGGTTCCTCCATCAGCTCCACTGCCCTGAGCCAGGCGCCAGACCTGCCCCTGAGGCAATGTAGGAAGCAGCAGATGTCTAAGAGCAGAGAACATCCATTGGTGCCCTCAGCAAGGAGACACCTGGCCATTGAGGCACAGAGATCATGAGAAGAGCATCAATAGAACACTTTGAAAACCTCACAAGGAAGTCTCTTTCAACCTGGTTCAAAGACTGAACCCTCAAATTCAACTGATTGTAAACAGAAACACATTTTACAGTCACACCATGCTTTTGCTAGCCCTAAGATGGTTGTATTCACTCTCTTTTCCTGCTCTCTGGACTGCAAAATATCTGTATTATAGATGTGACAGAAGGAGCTTAGAGCAACTCATCCTGACCCGTCACATGTGTAGGGCCATCCTCTGGGAACAGAGAGGACCAGGCTCAGATCCTGTCTGGCAGCAGACAAGGACTCTGGGTGAGAGCTCAAATGGCAGTTGTTGGCTCACAGCAGAGAAAGGATCAGCCTCCTCTGCATCTTTTGTGAACTCTGCTTTGGTGGCACACTCAGGCTGCCCCAAAAGGGATCTCAAATGAGAGAGCCAAAAAAGCACCAGCTTGGTAGAACACACAGCACCGTGGCATGAGATTGGTGGACCTGAGACATTCAGTACCTCCAGAAGAATTTTCGGATGGTGGGGAATGTGAAAACACCTTCACCAGGTTAGGTAGCAGTTGGATGAGATTGTGGGGTTGGACTTCGGTTTCAAAAGAGATAGGTAAGCACCAATGCACCTTGTTGGATCTGATCTTGTGCCTTATGTTACAAGAGAACTTAAAAACTAGGAGCAATAATCCCTTTGCCCATCTTCCATCATTCTCTGTTATATCCACTCTGAAAAAGTGTCAAATTGGTTGACTGATTCCACGCACCTTTAACTAAAGATCACAACAGAGTGGGATGTTAGCAACTACAGGCCACATCTACCATGTTAAGGAGAGTTCAGCTGTGGATGTTGCCTGTGGTAACTCCTTCTACAGCAAGGGAAACTCTCCCTGGCCAACCTCACGGGCAGCTGGTACAAAGCTGGATATTCTGCTTTGGATTTCCTTTTCCAAAGAGCAAGCAAACTACTTCAGCAGGAGAGAGGAGGGAATTGGTTCTGTTTCTGTGGATGAGGAGGGAAAGTTTACCTGAAGGGGAAGTGCCTGGTTCAGATGGAGGCATAAAGACCACATAATGTGACATGAGCACATCAGCTCCAAATAACAGCTGACATCAACAAACATTTATTTTTCTGATAAATCCCTGATTAAGTATTTGTTCATGCTTGGGCACAACTCAAAGCACCATTTGGATTCCTGTTATCAGCTCCCAAAAACTATGACTCAATCACACAGGGAAGGAAGTGAAGGGGAAATGCTTTACTACATCCAACATTGCAGGAATGAATGTCATGTTGTTGTTACTAGTGTAACCCCAGGCAGGGATATTGCCATGCAGGGACACAGCCAGGCTGCCAGACCGGCAGTACTTGGGTGCTGGAGCCAGGTTTCTGTTCCCAGGTGAGCTGCTCCCAAGATACACAGACCAAACCATCCTACTGCAGCCTCAGCCCTGGATCCCACAGGCTGCCAGCCCCACTGGGGGAGCCAGTGTCAGCAAGCAGGGGGCTTGGGCACCTCAGAAAGCCTGAAGAATACCCTGTGTTATACTTCTTGTCCACTTTCCTACCCTCACTGAAGTCTGGTGGTCTCAGGCAGAAAGACTGAGGGCAGCAGTGAAAAGGCTGGGTAGCAACATTAGCTGAGCCTTGCTATGCCACACCATGCTGGCTCTAGGAATACAGGTTGCACTGAGGGAAAACACAGAGCTTTGCCTAAAAGCTGGCTGCAAGTACACTGAGGTCAGCAGGAGCTTTTGCCAAAGGAGTTCAGTGAGCTCAGGAGTGCATTAGTTATAGGAATGACTTTGGTAAGGTTTCCTTGCAAAGTGACACAAGGACATACAACTAGGGTATTGGAATATAATTAAGAGAGAAAGAAGTTAGGATGGATATTGGGAAAAACCTTTTGTCAGTAAGATTTATTAGTAGGTACAGCAGTGTCTCAAGGGAAATAGTAGAAAGCCATTCACATGGGATATTTAAAATTAGACTAATGAAAGTGCCAGCAAAGATTCCATGGGGAGCATGCTTGCACTGAGGCAAAATGAGCTCTGTGACCCTGTCCTGTCGAAGGAGGTCTTTGTGCCTAAGAGACTGGGCAAGCTGTCTGCAAGCTGTAAAGCCTTGAGCCTCCCTGTGTGAAGGGGAGTAGTGGAGAGAGCTCTGGGAAGCTGCTGCCCCAGTAGTGGAAATGTTGGGCAGGGTCACAGGGAGGACTCATTGGAAAACATTGAAATATGTTTTATATTGAGAGCCTCTCAACACCTTCTTGCTAAATGATGACAGCAAGTTCACTGATGGCACAAAGCTGGGAGGAGTGGCTGACACCCCAAAGGTCTGTGCAGCTCTGCAGAAGGACCTCGACAGGCTGGAGAGATGGGCAGAGAACTGTCTGAGATTCAACAAAGGCAAGTGCAGAGTCCTGCACTGGGCAGGAATAACCCCATGGACCAGCACAGCCTGGGGCTGACCTGCTGGGAAGCAGCTCTGTGGAGAAGGACCTGGGGGTGCTGGTGGACAGTGAACTGTCCATGAGCCAGCAGTGTGTCCTTGTGGGCAAGAATGACAATGGGATCCTAGGCTGCATCAGGAAGAGCATGGCCAGCAGGTCAAGGGAGGGGATCCTCCACTGTCAGTTAGCAGTGTTCCTGATGTTTTCCTTCATATTCTCAAACCAGTCACTCTTCACCCTGTTTACTAAGGGGCTGCTGGTCTCCTTAGGAAGAGCCATCCTCCCAAACAGCTCCCTGTTCAATAGTCATGGCAGTAAGTCTGGTAGCAAAGGTGTCCAAAACCAGGAATTCCTCAGTGGTGTGGGTGACCCTGCTGTTCTACACTCACTGCTGGATTTCAGAGAGTCATGGTTCAGGCTGGGCATCATAACCAGCCCTGAAATATAAACATTAGTCCCATTCCCCTGCTTGTGCCCTTGCTGTCTCAGATTGAGTTGGTGTGTACCAATACTATAGTGGACTGCTACAACAGATCATATACAGTAATTTAAAAAGGGATTATGTAAAATGATTGAAAAAAACGAATTTCTTTACATATTCCATTAATCTTTCTTGACTATTTATTTCTGTTGAAATTTTTTCAAAACCTTGCAGTCTTGAAAGAAGTCAAGCCTTATTGTCCTCTTACTAAGAGCTAACTGTCTCCATGAAAACAAAGTTTCATGACTGCTGCTGTCGTGATTTGAGCAGCAGACGTAAACAGGGTCATCTCCAGCCATAGTGGGTGGATGTTTAGTTTATAGCGCTGAGGTTAAGAGTGAAAGCGTGTGACTAAGAGCAGAAAACAGAGGAGTCTTTGTATACATCAAGAGCCCTGAGGCAAAACACAGAGAAGGAGAATGCTGACACAGACTTTAATGGAGAAAGAAAAGAGTCCATTATGAATGTTACAGAGAACATAATTCATTTAAGAGAAATCAAGATTTAAAGGACTTATAGAGGGCAATATGAATACTGATGTCAGTGTGTCACGCCTGGTGGTTTGTTGTCAGACTCTCTAGCTGTGTTAGGGTACCATGCATCATGTCAGGTGGAAGACAACTCACTAGCAGAAATTATTGTCACCTCCTTTTTACATTCTTGTTGGAAGCAGGTTTCTTTCAGTTTAAGCCTCTTGACAGAAACCAGTAATATGAACAGGGAAACAACTGCAGCTCTTGCATTTTAACACCAACCTCCCAAAGCTGTCAAAAGCTTTCACAATGCTTTTTGCTCCCCAAACCCCATCTCTTCATAACTAGAAACAGGAGGCAGGGGGGTGCAAGCAAAAGAAGGAAACGGGGCTGTGTCATGTCGGAATTATTAAAGTATGAGAGCACAAGGAGAAAGCTGGTTAGTAGAGCTGCTTCCAAGCTTGCATATACATTGCGGAGACTGAGGACAAGCACATTTACTGCACCATAAAACAATGTTATGAGTGTTTGAAAAATATTCCCCAATCCATACACTATAGTGGCTTCTAAACTTCAGCAGCCAGAGTCATGAAAATAGAGTGCTTTGTGCAGTAGCTTGCGCAACCAAAGAACTTTTTTGTCCTCAGAGTGCTTTATTATTTTTAACGAGACAGGCTGAGCACTTCTTGATAAACATTTTTTCCTTGAAGCAGTAATCCTACTTAAACTTTTTACCTTGTCCCTACAGCATGCAGCTAGGAAGTTAATAACAGAACTCATTTTCCTTTGAAGTGCTAGTCATGTTAGTACAGAAAGTGAGGGACATGTGATTGTCATGAAAAGGGCCATGGCTGAAAATAAATTGAAAGTGCTTTGTGAGTATACAGGCTTAGTACTTTAAGAAGAAAGTTTTCCAAAGCACATTTTCTAGGATATCCAATTTCTTTCAAACTAACAATTTTTTTTTTTTTTTTTTTGTATTAATATTGCAATAGGAATGTTCCAGCCTGTACTATTTGGTCCTGATGCCTAACCCTGAAAATGTTTCCATGCACCCTGAGTCTACTTTGCCACAGACAAGTAACAGCCAGCAAGTCATGATAGAGTCAAACCAAAGAGCCAAGAGGAATTTAGCAGGTCTCAGAGGAAGGGAGGCTGATCATACATCTGCATGCTTGCCTTTGCTTTGAGCAAGGTGCAATGCATGCCGCTGCTTTGGCAAATGCTTCTGGGGTAGCATTACAAACCATTCATTTTTAAAAGCCATTTTTCTCTTTGGTACAGGAATTATTAAAGCTTCTAAGACTGAGAGTTTAGTTAACGGTGCAAATTTAACCACATGAAAATGAAGAAACTCTGGGCAAACCCAGCCATCGAAGTCAATCTCAGTTCTGTCCCCTCGTATCAGTGCATTACAACAGGCTCTTTCACAGTCACATGAGGCTGACCAGGGGACACACTTCTCACTAGATCCAATACAATGAAAAGAAAAACTGTCTTTTTCCCCCTGTGGTCTTAGATGCACATGTGGCTTTTCGTGCCACACACATCATGTGTTCTTGGAATGAAAGGCTCTTTTGTAACATGCAGACACCAGTCAAGGCAACTTAACATCGGGTAGGATTGTTAACTTGGTTCTCTGAGCCTCCCATGCACACTGCAGCAGCATTGCACTGGAGGAACAATGTGGTTGAAGGAATTTAGACCAGCTATATTTTAAATAATTCACAATACACATATCACCCTTGTTGCTCCACACAGGTTGACTACCTTTACTTAGTGGAGGTAGTTTTTCCCAATAGGAACAGAGGAAAGCTTGAAGACAGGCCTAATGATTGCTGTGCTAGGGATGGCTGAGATGTTTGCAAGTCTGTGTTTGAAGGAGCCATTACCACCCTACAAGCACTCTCAAACATGGCCACCTTCCTCTGCTGCCTCAGAAGAGCAGTGAGAACCATATTTCCTTAACAGGATTACCTAACAATGAGTCTTTATTCTTAAGGCCTCAGTGCTTTCGAATGTACCTGTGTAGGCAGTAGGCACACAGTCATCAATCAAAGATTACATTTTGCAAATTTGGAGGATGTACCTGGTGTATCTTAACAAGATCTTCCTGGTTTGAAGCGGGCTCACTGTGCAGTTCCAAGCAGCAGCAGTTCTCTGTCCAAGAATGGAAATATATCTTCTTGAAAGACTATTTTATAAATCAAATTATGCCCAAGGAAAGCAGTCCAATCTCAAAAGGAGATCTTGTCCTTGCTGCAGGGCCTGGTATTAGGGTTCACAGAAAAAGACCTACCAAGTATTTTCCAAAGTTGAATAAATTGTATCACTGATTTAGGTAACTCTAGAATAGGTCAGCTGTGTAAATGCCCTTTATCCCTTAAAAAATAAAACACGGAACACAGACAAATTTAACAATTTTATTAAAAATTGTACCAGTTATTAGGAAAAAAAATCCAAGTATTAAAGTATTAAAAAGCACCAAAGAAGAAAGCACAAAGCAAATATACTGCACAGATACAAAAAAGGAGCTCTGCCCAGTCACCATTGGTACAGGCAGGAGTCCTGGAGGCACACAACCAGGATAAACAAAATGCTACATTCTCACTGGGTCTCAGTCCATGGCAAAGGAGGTGTGTGCACTTCAGGACTAATCCAGACAGAAATCTCACAGGAGAGCATCGGGTTTACTTCTGCAGCAGGACAATATCATATTCGGGTAAAAAAATCAGAAGTCATGGGGAAACCCTCCAAAGAGAGGAAGTTTATTATGTACATTGCAAATTCTAGCTCATCTTACCTTCTTTTTTTTTTTTTTTCCCAGATGAAGGACTCTGAGCAACTCTGAACCACTTTGTCATTATTTTTTTTTTAATATCCCACTGAAAGTCATGCAGGAAGCAGGGGGGGAAGGAGGAAAAGAAAATGTGAATCCATAATTCACAGTATTCTCATCAGTGAATTTCACCTAGAAACATGGGAGAATGTACTATATACCATGGAAGAGAACAGAAGAGAGACATGATTATTTTAATCAAAAAATCCCAACATCTACATACCCAAACCCAAATTTAGTGGCAGGATTTTCAAATGTACCCAGAGGAAACAGACATACATATCCTGTGAGTTGTTCTAAAATTTCCCTTTTACAAGCCTAACTTCTGACATGTATTTAAGGACATACCGACAATGTTGTCCTTCCATCACACCAGTCCCTCCCCCTTTTTTAATCAAATACTCCTTTCAAGATAGTCTCATCTAAAACTGAGTTGAGGAATCTGTGATGATGCTCTCCTGGAGCCATGTCCACAAACTGGGGAGACTCCTTTAGATTTAAGAATAACTTTATACATGCAAAATTTCCATAATAGATTTTAAAAACAGTTTAACAATCTACCCTTCCCACCCCTCTGTTCCCCAAAGGCAGCAAAAAGTCTGAAGACAGAACTGAAACATGGCTTTAAAAAACAGCCCACAGACATTAGGTTTCGCTTCCCAGAAACCAACTTCCAGCATGGGATTCGCAGGAAGAGACCCTCCTTTCTGTGGCTAAGGGGGAAGGTGAGGCACATGGAAGAAAGAAGGGGTAGGGGATGTCAGACTGCGTTCAGTTCAAGAACACACACACACACACACACACACACACACACACACACAATTACATTCCAGTGCATTTGATGTGTTTGGTCTTTTCTGCTTTTCCTGGTGGAGAAGAGCTGAGCTGTGTAACACCTGTGTGAACACATGCAAACCAAAGAAACAGAGACCACTGAAGTCTTTAGGAACTGTAAAAGATTGTCCTAGGATCTTTTATCAATTCCTTGAGGTATTTTTTCTTGCTAAAACAATCAAAGGCAACAGGTAGGCATTTTTGAAAATGATCACAAATGCCAGTTTGAAAGACAGACTCTTTTGAAGGACATTATTAAAAACTTTGTTGTTAAATTATGCTAATACTCAACAGTGCTTGGTTCATGGACAGACCTCCCATTAATATGAACCAGCATTCCATGGTTCTTTTATTTAGTATCCCACAGTAAGTACTGCTGGCAAAACAAGGTAAGACCTCCACAAATCTGCATTCTTGTTTGATTCTAGCACATACGCTGAGTGCTTTCCCCATTTTTCCCTTTAAAAATACCCTCAATATCACACCATTCAGCATGTCACAGTCTCGCCATTACCACAGCTTCAGCAGAGATACGGGTCAGGACCAGCAGTGGAAGGGTGGAATTCATTGATAGGGTCACATTGTAATAACTGCCTCAAGCAATTTTGCTTTTTCTTAAAAAAAACAAACAAAAAAAACCAACAAAAAAACCCCAACCTTTCTTCCTACTCTACTAATGGTCAGGATCTGCTGTTTCCCAGAAGAGTGCCAAGTGCCACACCGAATGAAGTTCCACTGGGTACTGCTCCAGTAACTGTAGTAACTTCACACATTGCCTATACCTTTAATCCAGGCTTGAGGGGACAAAATAAACAGCCAGTAGAAAGAAAGATGTCTTTGCAATCACACTTTCTATGCCAAGAAAGACTGGGCTCCTCGCCTCTATTTCCTTGCTATACACAGCTCCAAAACAAAGGCTGACAAGGAAGTTTCTTTCAGGACTCCTCAAACAAGAGTTCAGCCAACAAATATTTATTAACAAGCTATTTAAACTGAAATATGTGATCAATTATGCAGGAATTCAATACTACCAGGGATCATCAGCACCTTGAGAGAAGGCTGCAGCCCTACACAGATCCAGCAGCAGCCCTTTCCATGCAATTTCATCCTCTCCCCTGCCTCTTTTGTATCCTATTTGCAGCAGTTTGCAACTATCCCTGGGCAGTCACTTTGTGATTACTGGCTCAGCTTTCAAGAATTGCAGGAAACAAAAGTAAAGCTAACTATTCCCTACTAGCACCAGGCCTCCTGGATCCTAGGATGGGCAGTTTACAAGATATTCAAAAGAGTAGGAAGCTGAGAAGTGATAGGAAGAACTCCATTCCTCAAGGAAGGAGGGAAGCCTTCAGAAACATTCTGAAGCCATTTTGGAGATCTGGGGAAGGCAAGTAAGATATTTAAAGGCTGCTGGCACCATCAGCAGCAGCTCAAATTGTTCTTAAGAACTGCTCATTAAAACAGGGTTTTAGGAGAAAGATCCAACTCTTCTTTCTAAATTGTTAGACTCTAGTTTTACAGCACAGAAAAACAGTGTCCCATTCTTTACACCAGAACAAAATCATAGCTAAAAACCTGAGCGTAATCCTTCAGCAACAGGATTTAAACCATGTTCTTTGGAACCATTTCTCCAAATAATCAACATATGTCTTTGGCCACACACTGCAGTAGCTACTCTGTGGGCAAGATCTCCCCAGCAGGGGTTCAAGGGGCCTTACAAATGCAGAATGGGCAACACACACAGATGAATGCTGTGCATCCATGTGTTTGTTGATAAACGTGTGAAACCTTCCCACTATTTCCCCAAGCAGGTGAGACTTTAAGTATGAAGTATTTGATTTTCCCTACGCCTGCCCCTCCAAATCTACGTGAAGCAGAGTAAGACTTTTGGGTTGACAGAGTGTATTTCATTTCTCTGAGATACGCAGATATGGAATATAATTAAAATATATTATCAGTGGTTGTAAATCTCTGGCACCAGTAACCAACATGCATATTGCAGGAAGTCGGCCTTTGTCTAGCATTAGCTCTATGTCTCCAATGAAGTATTGTTGTTCAAGGAGGTTTTGAGACCCTGGCATGACCAATTTTGATAAGTCTGTTGTTGCAGTGGGAAATATGGACTGGCAAAGATGTGTCTTTCTCTGAGCCAAATGACTTTATTGAGGCCAGCAGCCTGACTGAGGAACCATTTCATGTTTCTCCATGTTAAGAAGAGTCTTGTCCTAGATAAATTGGTTGGGTCTTAACACTAGAAAGTGGCAGTACCAGACTTTCCAGCTTATGCATCCAGAGGACAGACCTTACTGGCCTGTTTGGCCGTCAAGTCAAGGCAGAGGGAAAGGGGAAAGCTCACAATGGTTTTTAAATGTCAGAAGCAGTTGCTGAATTTTAGTTTGCAGAGCTGTTGTGATGTAGCATTGACTGTTCCTGATCAAAGGGTCCTGGCAAGCAGAGGGAAATGCCAGCATCATATCCAAGGGCATGCCACACAGGGAGGCATCATTGCTGCATTGATTCCTGAGCCTCTGCACTTCCACTTCTGCCTCTTAAAGAGCTTCTTATTTAAGAGTAATCTCCTTAACATTCAGCTTCTCGGGGTCCCCAGTTCTGGCTGTGCTTGCACTACATCTCAGGCTTTCCCCACCATATAAGTCCTCTTTGACCAGCGTTTTACATCAAGCAGACTGTGCAAAGCAAAGTATGGAAAGCCTGGTCTCTGGCAGCATGGGCAGAGAGTAGCTTCCATCCTGCTGCAGCAGAGTCAGCAACAGATATCACTTAGATCACTCTGGGTAACTCTGTAGTGCACATGCTTAAAGAAACAACACAAAACCAAAAACAATCCCCCCTCCTGAAAAAAACTTCCCACCCTCCCCTCTCCATAAAACCCACCCCCAAAAATATTACTTGAGATTCATTTATATGAATTATTAACCATCATGGACAAACACATTACTCTAGCTCTAGCTAGAAAAATAACAGAAAGGAGGAAAAAAAAGCTTTTCTCACATAAACCCTCTTCTTATGTTTCAAGAGAGTGCCTGTGAATATATGAGGGTTTAAAAGCCTTGGGAACCTCTTTCAGGGAGCTAAAGTACATTTTGCCACAACAGAGCAGGATGAAAATCAAAGAGAATGGGACTGGGAGAAAGCAAGAAGGTCCAAATTTAACTCTGTTCAGCAAACTGTTACCAGACATCACAGTGCAATGATGAGATAACACAAATACCAGAGAAAGCAGGAATTAGAGACAAATATGCAAAGAGGGGTGGAGAAGGAAAGCATATGTGCAAGTAAACTACTCTTCCGTACAGTAATGCGTATTTTTCAGAGTGGATCAAGAGCAGAAGAATTTCTCAACACCTGCAGCTGACATTTCTAACACAACTGAAGAGCTATTCTCTGGACAGCTCTTCCTCATGCTGGTTGTATCATTTGAGACCTACAACAAGGTGCAGTGGCAATATGGAAATTTTCAGAAAAAAAAAAATAAAGTCTGTATTGCTTCTCCGTTCATGTTTTACCCTAGTTGTCACTGGGTGAACTAAGTATATTTAAGGCTACAGAGAAGCAGCCATCAATATTTAAGGCTACTTCCTCTTGGTAGGGTATTTTCCCTGTGCTGGTCCAATAGTGTCAGCCATAAGGACAAACCTCTGAGTGCATACAAACTGGGAACTGATAGAAGATCTCCCTCGAAATAACATCACTGCTGCTAGTCAGTATATGCTCACAGCAGCCTCCAAACACTACACACTAGAGTAATGGACAGACTGCTTGTACAGTGTACATATCAGACTAGATGCTAATTAATTTCCCTGTCAAATCCTGAAGCAAAATTATTGGATGCCTGGGATCTAAGCCTTTCTGACCAACCACATTATAGTAAGAGAAAAGAAAACCAAAATAAAATAAACATCAATCATAAAACTACTAAAAACATATACATTAGCATTGTAGAAGAATGACACTTGTGCCATATTCCATGGGTTTTGGCTTCCTGCTGGCTCTGGACACTGAGAACACTGAACTGAAATAGGCAGTGGCAGAAGCTAACAGCCACTAGCAACCCCAAGAAAGTTTCTTTTTCAGATTGTTCTATTGAAAATTTTTTTTTTTAATTGATGGCAATGACAAAGAACAACTTCTTGTGAGAGTGGTGCAAGTGGTGCCCAATGGAATGGCTGAAGAGGTCAGATTTTTTTTTGTGATTTTCTCTCACACAAGGTGCAATGAAATAAACAGTAACCAATGAATAAAACAAGTATGGATCCAAGCTACTTAAATGTTTTTCATTACTAAAAATGTGGAGGAATTGAGCATCTCTGCTCTGGAAAATACCCAAAGTATGTTTAATCATCAATCCCAGGCATCATTTTTAACTAGCAGCCAAAATGACACTCCTGCACTCTACCATCCACTACTACACAGGGCAGAGGAAGCCGTCAGTCTAATACCTGCCTCCCTTGCACAGAGGTCACCGGTGCGGGGAACCAGCAGCAAGCTTTACCGAACACACCCACATTCTGGCTTTCCTTCAACAGTGTTGGACAAGAGCTCCCTGCCTCTCGAGGCAGGCAGCAGCAAAGAAGAGTCCGTAAGAACACCCAGACTTGAAGACGAGTATCAGAAAGTCAGAGTCCCCACATCCGGCCGGCGGTGTGCAACGTCTCGCCCCCGAACCAGTGTTTGTTCAGTGCTCCCTGCAGACTGGATGTGGCCTGAAACAGGCGGGCAAAGCTCACCTCTGCCCAGTGTGGTTCCTGTTCACCTCCGTGTTTAAGGCCAAGTTGTGTAGGAAGAGAAAAAGCTGCCACCACACTTGATTTCTGTTCTGCTGATGCTGTAGAGAAGAACAGTTAAAGCAAGGTTATTTATATTTCCAAAATTGCAACATACCACTTCTCTTTTCCAATAACAACTCAGTTACACTTTTCAAGAGCAGACACTTTAATCCCATCAGCATAACAAGGGGGTGCAGCAAGGGATGAGGGGAGAGAGGGAAATGATAAGTTCTCCAGAAATAATTGTAGCTCTAACATTACAAAAAGAAAAGAGCAGACCCTTTATGCATTGTGCACAAGAGGATTAAACTTTTTTTTTTGCTTGTAGGATTTCGCAGAGTTTAGCCAAGTGCTGTTTTTAATCAGATTGGCTTCTGAGCCTTTCAAAAGCCCCAGCTGCATGAACAAACAACCTTTTTTTTTTTTTAAAAAAAAAGCCCCCCTTCACCCCGAAAGTAAAAAAAAAGAAAAAAATATAACTGGTGATCCATCTGTAAGTGATTTGACACCGTGAAGGTCAAAGGGTTAATCTTCAATTTAAACCACACTGCTGAGACAGCAAAACTCTGATTTCATCTAGTACAAGAAAACACATTCGTGCACACACACACTCCCCCACCCTCCCCCCACCACATTTTCCTTCCCAGCATCTCCAAGATAATACTGCCCTTTTTATAGCCACTTTTGACAGTAAGCCATAAATAATCAGCCTTGGAGCCCTTTCCTACTGACTGGAGCCAATTAAACCTTAAGCAAGAACATACTTGAAAACACACAAAAAACCAAAACCAAGAGGTTATTTCAGGTCCCATTGTCAAGGAAGAAACATGGGAGTTGAGTTTCAGGGGGACACCAGACTACATAATACAGCTTTGGGACAGGGACGCTGTTCCTCCTTTTGTTATATGTAATCACCCCTGCAAAACTGGCTCCGATTATACCCCCACCTTCCTGCACTTTAATGGCATCTCATACAAACAGGTGGGTTTCTCTTTACATTGCCCAGTCTGGGATACTATTTCACCTCAATAACCGACTCTCTATTAGAAGTCAGTCTTCATTTTCTCATCCAGAATTCCATATTTGCTAAGCAGGCATGATCATTTCTGGAAAACAAAACAAACCAGCCCAAATCTCCGCCCCCTACCCCCTCCCCAATCCCCAACAGACAAGGAAACAGAAAACTGGCTTCCCACAACTTTGCCTCAGTACACAGGAGTTCATAAAAGAGCACTGAAGCACGTTATATGAACAAGATGTTTCAACTCAGATTAGCCCAACAGGGCAGAACAACACAGTTGCAAGGCATTTTTTACATAATCACAAACAAGAGAGTTGCAACTGGAGTTGGTGTACTGGAGAGGTGTCAATAGACAGCTCTTCAAAGCCCTTCCAGATAGCCATTAAATTATGTTTGTATTCCAGTGTGAGTAGATCTGTGCCATTTGAATCACAAGCACACACAAAACAAGCTTCCAGAAAACCTGTGTTCATCTTGCATCTTCACTGTGGGTTGTTATTCAAGACTTAGCAAGAAGAAGAAATGGCTTTGGAAGAGTTCACACAGATCCCACCACACATTTCAAGAGCACTGTGTTTGTAGCATAACCTGAACGCAGTGGCTCTAGAGCCTGCTATTATTTATTTCAAAGTAACTAGTCCTGGGTTCAGTCCTTACTGATTGCACAGGCTAGGTTTAAAGGTGAAAACAATCTTTTATAAACTGTCATGTAGGGCTGGACTAAAAAACACTAATTTGGTCTCAAAAAGCAAGATCGTTTTTGTTTTGTTACTCGCATCTCAGTTTGACCAGGTTTGCCCTTCCTCATCAAACTCCAGAGATTCTTCTCACCCTCCTCCACACAGCCACACTCCTAAAACTGCTCAAACATGCACAGGGAACCACAGCAGTCCCATGACATCTAGATACCATGTTTTTATCAAGCTATTACAGGTTGCAGATTCCTTGAACAGAGATCTTTGGGTAAGACATCGAAGAAGTGGCATACAAGAACAAAGTTGTCTTCTGCAGTTTCCACAAGCAAAGAACTATGCTAGGACAGTATAGTGGACAAACATATTGCAGATGCTCTGAAGACAATCTGCTTTGTTAGATTATTTTATTCTATTGGCAGCCAAGAGGGTAAAAAATTGTTTTAAAATTGATACAGAAATCCTAAGCTTGAAATACATCTAAGTTTCATTGGTGGACCCTCTCTAATGGAAACTCTCATGGAATTTTATAAAGTGGGTTTAATTTGGGGGCACACAAGAGGAGTGCTGATCTGGCATGCACAGTTTTATTGTTTCACACAGTTGGGAAGATAAACACATGTAAGAACCCCCATATTAATGTCCTCCTTCATGTAGGAGGCTGCTTTGTGCTTCTCATACGATAACAGTTTCTAATTATTCTGGCTCCTCAAGTTTTATACCTCACCTCAGGAGGAAAGGATTACCTGCTCTTTCCAATGATAGGTAAAGGAGGCCATGTTCTGAAAAAAAACAGAGCTCATATGCCTCTTTTTTTTTTTTTTTTTTTTTTTTTTAAGTGGGGAAATTTTTGAGGGAGGTGCTGAGTTTTGGTTTTATTTGGTAAATAAGAGTTTTAGAACTGTACTTTATTATGGTTTACAGTCCTGCAAGAGAACCAGTGGGATGTGATAAGGCAAATACTGACAAAAACTCTAATATGTATTTTAGTTTATATTCTATTATGTTTATTTCACTTCCTCTTGAAGTCACTTTTTGGTACAGCATTTTTGTCCTTTTCCAATTAAAATTGTTTCCCATATTTGCCTAATACACTCAAGGAGATTTCCATGCAAAAGCAGAATAGGAAATATTTTACCCTTGGTTCCCCCTGCTTATAAGAAGCATAACAACTCAAATAACTTTTTAAAGAATGTTGACACCCTTTTGTTTTGAAGTAAAAAAATAGAGCACTATGTCAAAGGCAGCTTTCCAGGTTTTATTCTTAGACCTAGGGCTTGCTTGCATTTCCCTAGGTCTGTATTCAGCCGGCATTTTCTTCCATGGTGGTTTGGTCCCACACACACTTTCACTGGCCCACATACTGGAGCAGCCCACTCACACTGTCCTCTCACCACAGCAGTGCTGGAAAGAGAACTAGAGCAGCACAATAATCAAGGCCAGAACTAATCTGATAATGAAGTTGCCCTTACTGTTTAACAGGTCATCCTAAACTATCTGATCCATGGCATCATGTAATCAGACTGATGCTTGTGCCAGGACAACAGAAAGATGATGACCTGTGAAGAGGAGCAAGCTGGGAGTACCTGCTTCAGCAGCAAGCCTAGCTAATGGGGTTTAGAGTTATAGCTTCACTTCTGGGCAGATCTGCTTTCTGTGATACTAATTCAGCATGGGATAAGAACCACAGAACGGAATGGCAGGTATTATTTGCAGTAAACAATTTATGGAAAGAACTAAAAAATGTCCTTTTCAGAAGTTTATGTGTCTTTTTCTCTAGATATGCTTCAGCCAAGACCAAAATTCTTAAATATTTCAAGATTGAGAGGTTTTTGGTGTGGTATAATTTAGCTGTCAGGATGGACAGAAAACCCAAAAGAGTGATTCCAAGAATTTGGCATGTATTTTTTTTTTAATGTGATATGTTTTGAGACATTTTGCTAAAATTCATAACTATTGCGACACCAGTGTATAATTTCCCTGAGCTTCACCAGGCTGATTTGTCCTTTATCAAAATAACTCAATCCTCAGAGTCACTACTGCACAAAAATACCAGGGATGAACGCTTTGCCACCTCCACGTGGGAACAACAAAATAACCCTTTTGAGGCTTCTTTCCCAAGAAGGAAAGAAGCCCCTTTTGCCCTCTATACTAACTGTAATTAAAGAAGAGTAGACTTGTGAATACAGTAAGTCAACACAAAGCTGGAAACACATAAAACCATTTCCTATTGCAGCTGCTGCTTTTTAAAGGGGATATCCTTAAGAGACTGTCTGTCTGAAACGTTAGCATGAATGCTTCAATGAGTCACAAGGAAAGGCCATTTTACAGGAAAAGTGTCCTCTGCAGCAACAGTACATTAGTGAAGCCTCTTCCATGAACTGTGCTGAACCAAAAGCCAGACTACTTGTAAACAAACACAAAAAAACCATGCAAGACTTTTACTGGAAGCAAATGAAAGAAGAACATGACTGACCCGACACTTACTCCTTCCCCATAATTAATTCCTAATACATGTTTCCCACTGTAAGCATACAGATACATATCTGGCAAATAGCACCCCAGACGTCAAAACCTTTTGTACTCCTACCAAGCTCTTGCACAGGGTGATCAAAGAGAAGATCAGGACAGGTGATGCACTTCAAAGAAAATGTTGTCCCTTTGACACAGTTCCTTGAATCCATGAGCATAAATGTTTAACAGATTAATAAGACTCATTTTTACACTTGATATACACGTGCCATTAACATCCCTGTTTAAAAAAGTAAATATACTTGTCATATACACATGTTGAATGTGGGTCTGTCTGGGACACTCTGTCTACCCTCTTGATCTCATGGGCAGCTTCTGACTTTGCTTCATAGCTTCCAGAAAATTAAAGGTCATATTCTGATCCCATCTTAACCAGGATTAATATGGCCCTAAATGGTGCTGTGAGAGCAAAAGGAGAATAATGGCATATGTGTACATAAAAACATTATTCTTCCTTTAATGACTAATACAAGTATTAGCAACAAGTTGTTGGGATTGTATTTATTCACTGAATACAAAAATACTTGCACACCGGGAGCAGTTGCTGACTCATCGCTGAAGGCTGTTTTGGCTGCCAGGTGGCTGGAAGCATATTGTGCTACCACAAATATGCTTTAGCTTAGAAAGACTAGAAAGTCACAGTCCCCAAGGCAACAGAGGTTACAGAAGGTGTCCCCTACTGGAGGGAGAAATACAGGCCATTGGAAGTCAAATACAAATCTTTCCAGCTGTGATTCCTAATGACCAAAGTATAATGCATGTGTACAGCCAGCAGAGAAAAAAAGGAGGCAGTAACAGAAGAAATGAAAGAGAAGCTCTGCCACATGGTTTCTCATGGTGACACAACAAAGAAGATGAGAGACCTTCCCCGGGAAACTCCATCCTTCTGTCTTGCAATGACTCTTCCACGGGACTAAACTTGCAGTAAAAGGAGGCATCATCTCAAATACTGCTGCCTTTCTCATGAGCCTCCATCAGGCCTCGCAAGAAGATAAGCAGCAAGTGTGTTTATGGAGAGAGGACAGACAGTACTGGGCAGAGCCGGAGGGATGCAGGGCGCATGGCACCCCAAAGCCCGTGTATGGCTGCCCAGCCCCAGCACGGCAGAGGGCAGGGGCGGAGGCGCTGGGTGCGAGCAGCGAACAGGCGCGGCTGCCGCCCCAAAGCCGCTGCCGGCGCAGCTGCGCAGGTGAGCCCTCTCAGCTTTCTCGCAGCTTAAAAACAAACACGCAGCCACTCGCGCCTTCCTCTCCGGCGCGGGCAGGAAGGGGAAGCAGACAGCCGCCATGGCAACAGCCAGCTGACGGCAACCTGGGAAGGGCAACCACCGGCCACCGCGTTCCCAGGGCCCCGGCCTTCCCCTCCTTCCCCATCCCGAGGGGCACGCTGCATTACTTGCCGCAAACACGGTAAATAAAGATCCCGCATTTCCACAGAGCCGCACCTGATACCGCTCTGTACCTGCGGCACGGGGTGCGGCACGGTTCCCCCCCATGCTCTGGGTGGGTGTGTGTGAGGGTGCTGGGAGAGATGCCCAGGAGAGGACACCCCACGCCGCCCAGCCACGGTCGGCATCTGCAAGGGTTTTTGACCCTTTTAGGGGTTTATTGACTGGACCTGCGTGTGATGGGGCAGAGCTGTTCCACAGCCCTCGGTGTTCACGGCCTGCCCTGCGCGGGCCGCGGGACCCTCTGACCTCTGTTTGGCATCCATTCCTTCACCAGCAGAAGGGAGGCGCCCCCAAAACTGCTCAGTGCTGCGGAGACCCCCCTTAGTGATTAAAGTCTGCCTCGGGGTTTGCTTAAAATAACAATTTAAAAGTTTTTACAGGAAAAATATCCTGGCGCGGAGGGGAAGGGGTGGGCGCGGGGCCGGCCGGCTGCGCGGGGAGGCGGCGGGAGGGCAGGTGCAGGGCTGGAGCCTGCGGGCAGCGCAAACTCTCGTCAGCAGCGCCGATGAGTCACAGGCTAAATTTAGCCGGCGATATAAACACAGCCGCCGAGCAAACACGGCCCGGCCGGGCCCTCGCACGCACCGCCCGCTGCTCCTCGCCCGCCGGGGCCGGCGGGGCGCTCCAGGCGCATCGCCGCTGGCTCCCAGCACGGAAAACCTATCTGGGGTTAACACGAGTTGCCTCACTGCTTGTTTATGGATCGCTATTTTTTCTGCCGTGGTCCGGTCCTTGGAAAGATTCCTTTGCAATTGGCGAGGCAGCTACTGAGGAGAAACAAACAAACAAACAAGCAAAAAAACACCACCAAACGGAGACTATAAAAGGCTGGCAGGACATTCCTCCTCAGTGGCTTGAAACAAAGGATAACTGCATTTGGGCACTTGCTTTCCTGCCTTTCCACCATGAAATTTAATTGAGTCAAGTACAAACATGGACACTCCTCATCGTAAATAATCAGTCCAAACATCTCATCATCCCCCTCAGAGATGGCACTATCTTAATAAGATCAACCAACCTAGGTGGAGGACTGGAGGCAGAACAAGTAGGTTGCTATCAGCAATTCTTGCATGATCTCAGTCAAGTTATAACCTGCATTTTCTACTCTCCCACAATAAAAAATAAGTGGGGTATAACCACAATTATTTCTTAATTGAAAAATAATTTCTCAGCTGTCACACTGCTACAAGCAGAAAGCATGTTACCACTGTCACTGTGCTGCCAGAGCTGAGGAAATCCAGAAGAACCTGTGGAGACTGAAGGGGTTGTGCAGGAAAGACAGCAGCACTGAACACTGATGTTAGAAATACTGCAGAACAATTCACCTGTACTGTCTCAAAGAACCGTTTTGTGCTTCTTATTGTGGGCAATCTTGGCCTTCTGAGGTTGTGGCCCCACTGCCTCAAGACAGTCCTGTGTCCGGTGGGATTCATGGCACACAGTTGCATAGAGCTTGCATGGCTCTCCTACCACCCAGTCCCTTATCCTCTGCCCACTTCCTCTCCCAGAGCTAGGCAGGAAGTTTTGCTTTTTAACATTATCCCCTATTTTAAGTAGGAACATACATGTAATATATTCAAATCTTTTGTTAGCTGAAAGCATAGAGGAGGCTAGATTAGGATGATGTAGAATTTTGTGGTTTTTAGTAAACTGATATAAAATGATTGTATGTGACTTGCAGCAAGAGGCTGTATAGCCCAGCCTCCAGCAGCAGCCTTACATGGCTGCCTGAGGAAAAGCTAAGGGCAAGTACATGCAATAGCTTCCACTAGTACTCTCTTTCAGCATCTAACTAGTTTGAGCTTAGGACTTTCTGAGTCAGATCTGGTTTCTGTTTATTTAATGTCTGCTTCAATGGCCGTAAACTTGTCTCAATTCCCCTTGAACCCAGATAAAGCACTGGGATGCACAATATGCCTTGACAAGGAGCTCCACAGCTTTCACCTGTTGCATGAAAAATGACCTCATTTACTTTGAGCTGGCTTCCACTAGTTTGACTTGATTTTGTCTAGTTCTTGTACTGGGAGAAATTAGTCTATTAATCTCCTTCATGTCACTTTTGATTTCTGTTTAATATTGCTTCCCTCTTGGTTTGTATCTTTTTTTAGGCTTAGCAGCCCTAGCCTATTTTTTCATATGGAAGTTCTGTTGTCCGTCTTGCCTTCTCTGAACCTTTTCCAGTTCTGCTGCATCATTTTTGGATTAAGAAAACCAGAACTTCACGTAACATTGAAGATATGGTAGAAACATTAATTTATACAGTGGCATAATTATGTTCTTGTTCTCAGTTTCTTTTCTTAACATACCAAAGAATACCATTTCAAATTAGATGTGAAATGGTCCAGCAAGTTTCTGTTACTCTACATGTCAAGTAATCAGCTCCACAGGCAGTAGGATTTTAAAGCAGGTGCTAGGCAGAGGGCAGCAGGTTGTTGTGTCATTTGTATGTATGGGGAAGGTACACTTCCAAACCCACCTCTTCCTTCATTGTCATTTGTCAAAATGAAAAAAAAAAGAAAAAAAAAATAGAAAATCTAATAAGATTAAGCAAAAAATCTGTCTCCACCTCCTCATACCAAATTTCTGACTCCCCTCCTTTCCTCAAGCCTAGGATTCCAGTTCCATAGCCCTGAAAGAACTTTATTTACATCTCAGTCTTCCCAAACTTACACCCAACCTAGCCCCTGCCCTTTAAACTGGGCTCACTCACTTCAGGAGTTCTCTCCCTCACCATGCTTGTGCATCCTCAGCTGGAGATTTGAGTCCTGCACCAGTGGGCAATGCACAGAAAGCAGAGCTGAAGCGGTGACCCACTGCTGTGCACAGCAGCAGCAAGGACCAGCCAGCAGGGAAGATCCTGAAATGCATTGACCTACTCAGGAAACAAATGAACAAAAACACAGGTCTCAAAGAGACTGTAGGTATAAGTGTATGGAGCTGCTGGTGCTACAGGATTAGCTGCAGGACAGTCTGAGTCTCTGCATTACATTATTAGGAAGCTTTTCTGAACACTTTTCCTAAAATAAACCATTATCATAAAGAACAGATTCCTGCAAACAATTACAGTGTATAAAAAGCAACTGTTAAAAATGCCCTTAACGTCCTTAATAATGAAAAAATCCTGATGGAGTTTGGGATAAATGATGCATATGTAGTACTGTGCACCCATTCTTTCACTCCGATAAGTTTCCGACAAGCGATGCAGGCTCCCTGTTGCTTAAGTAGAAGTGTCTCAGAGGAGGCCTTGATAACTCTCATGAGAGACAGAGAGGAAAAAGTATGCAAAACATAACACGTTTCACTTTCAAAGGAAAATAACATTTCCTCCTGGACATTTTCAGTGTCATTAGCTTGAGGCAAACAGGTACATGCCTAGCTGTCTGCCCACGGCCAGTGTGGATGCCGGCATTTGTGTTCCATGGGCTGCTGAACCCTGTTGCAGTGATGGCAACACTCGTTGAACCAAATGGGGAATTTAGAGAAACAAGGTTTTCTATAGCTAGATCCACAGAGGCTTTTTGAGCATGGTCAGCATATCTAAATCAACTGCAGGATTCCTGATGTGTTGGAAAGGGACTTTGTTGTTGTTTGTAATGCACTTATTTACTCAAGAAAGCTCAGCTCTGATTCAGCATCTGGTTCTCATTGAGGCTCAGCTTTTTTTAAACTGAGCTTTCCAGATGGGTTGACTGAAGCACAAGGAGGTCAAGAGACTTGTCTGAGGTCATACAGCAAGTCAGTGGCTCTGCTTGGACTTGAGCCCAGAACTGTTCAAGGCTACCACTCCTTGGCTCTTAAAGAGACAATTTTATCCCCTGTGAACTGATCTTATCTCCATGAAGAAGAAATGCGATAAAAGCAGTCCCCTCAAAGCTGCAGCCTGCTCAAAAAGAGTTATTTTATTTGGAAAAAGCGATGGCGTTCCAGTATCTCATTGGAGCCCATCAAACTAAAGGGGTGTGACACTGATATACAGTGTCATCCACCCCACCCCTGTATAACCCCATGCTCCTCTGGGGCGGCTTTGTTGCCGCCACCATCCCTGGTTGTGTGCTCACATCCCATCTATCAGCCCCTCATGTCATGAAATACACTCTCCATTCAGACAGGTTGAAGCCCCTCCACAAGGCAAAGAAACCCAAGTGCACTCAGGACCTGAAGCAGAGCCCAAGCACTTGTTGCCACAGCCTGGACATGTGGGGTGTGGGAAGCACATCCCAGCCAGCCAGCACATCCCCTAAGCTCAGCTCTGTTCTTCATAACCTCAGAGCACGCTCTTGAAGCTCAGCCACAGGCTGGGCTACAGCAGCTGTTCACAGATTCCATAGCAAAGGCACACTTGCCTCAAACCAAGGAGGAGGTGGCAGGTACTGGCTTCTCTTGCAGAAAGCATGGCTTGGCTCTATCTTTGTTTTCCAGGGGCAAGGCGAAAAAAATAAAATGGGGAAGTTTGCCAGAAGCTACAAAGCCTCAGTCGAGTAAGAGACAGAAAAGAACTCAAGAAAACATAGATGGGTCTCACATGTCATTCTGCAGAGCCCATGCAATCTAGATCAACCTGTAGCAGGCTCTGCTACTTAGGAACTCAGAGCATTGCTCAAGTCTTCTTACAAGAAATTCAGCATCTTAAGGAGATGAAAGACATGGAGTTCTAGAGAATGTTGTGTTATTGCTCTAGCACTGTTCTAAGGATGAAATAGTCAGGTTTTAAATTACCATTTTCTGTTTAACATTATTAATAGGAAATGAAACTCTGAAAGTGGTGTTCATGCCAAAAGCAAGCATAGGTGCAGCCAATTTTCTTATTCCTACTAGATGCATACCCAAAAATCTTTTGTATAGCCAAGAACCACAGAATAAATACCATTTAGTTCCAGAAGCCCAGAGAAGAGATAACAGTGACTCTCCAGGGTTCCGAGTGTAGGATGGGGTTAGACCATGCATGCAGCAGAGTCCAATGACAACTCAGTGATGTCAGCCTCAGCAGCAGTTGCCTATTCAGTTTCTCTTTCAGCCAGGGATGTACATTAACCAGCAGTCTTTGTGTCAACACAGCCTTGCTGCTGCAGCAGCAGCAGCAGAATCGGGGCCATACCTGAACTGCTGCAGAGTCCCACAGAACTCAAGAGCTGTGAAAAGGCAGCTCTTGAACTAGCTGGATGCATCATTCCAATGCTAAAAGCCTTTCCTAACTTCCACTGAAAGGGCACACACATTTTCTTTTCCCAGGTTCACAGATAAACATTTTGTAGGCTCTGAAAACAGGCACAGCTTGTTGAAAACCAAGCTTGCTCTCTCTCAGGACTTCACAAGACCACACTGGTGTGACTAACTTTGTGGTATTCTAAATCTGATTCAAGACACCACTCTGTAAAGTTGGTTTTGACCAAATGTTAGAGACAAGCTAGGATGGGGTTTCCAAATCAGGGATTAGTTTCACAGCAAGATAAACGACATCCCAGTTTTCCATGCCTCGGAGACTGCCCCTTCCAAACCACAGCACACTGAGAACTGCTCACGAGTCACCAGGGGCAGAGCGCCTGCGTCTTCAGCAAGGGGCTGGGCAGAGCCACGGCACACTGCACACAGGGGGCTCTCCACGGGGGACTCATGCCAAAAGCCAAAGGAAATCCTCCTGCAGGACTGGGAGGGAAGGGATTGGGCATGACAACGAAACACTCCACAGGGAACAGTGCTTTGGACACCAATATGTGGCTCAATACTCAGTTTCTCTGACAAACAAGTAAGAAGCCTTTAGCACATCCGAATGCCAAGGCCTATCCCAGGGTCAGGCTGTGGATAACCACTGGCTGAACTACTCTGTCCTGGGGTTACGTTTTCGTTGGTTTGGTTTTTGGTATTTTTTCCCCGTTTTGTTTTCAAATGTAAATGGCTGCAGGCCGCCGCTGCCGTCCCCTTTACAACTTGTTGCTGTTCCAGTTCAAACAAAGAGCGCGGAGCCCCTCCTCTGGCGGGCCCCGGGGGCCGGCCCGGGCCGCGCCGCCCAGCATAGCACAGCCCCGCGCAGCGGAGCACGGCCCAGCACAGCCCAGCCCAGCCCAGCAGAGCTCAGCCCAGCCCAGCCGGACGCCTTTGTTTACTACGGCTCCACACGCCGGGCTGGCCGCCGGCCGGGGCTGCGGGGCTGGCCGGGCAGCGGGAGGCCGGCCCCGCCTGCCCTAGGGGGGCCGGGGCGGGTGGGCACTCCTGGACGCGTTTCCAAGGCACGGGCATCAGATAGGGACACTCCCCCGAGATGAAAGAGGTCAAGTTACAACCAGTTCCACCAGTTCAGTGCAGGGCTCCTCTGCCAAGTTGGTTAAACCTTCCCTTTCCAGTGAGACAGCCTGGCGAGAGAGCGGGGCCTGCAGCTAACTCTGGCGAAAAGGCGCCACCGGGGAAAACCCCATTCAACCACAAACAACACATGTTAAAAATCTCGTTGTAGCTCTTTATTCCTGCAGTTTGCTAAATGACATTCATAGCCCCATCTACATTTCTACAGGCTAATCTTCCTTCTCCTTCTTTAATCCTCCACCTACTAGGAGATGAGGAGTCCAAAATTTCCTCATCTCCCAGGTGACACAGAGAGGACCAAGCCCTTTCCCAGCCACAAGCCACACACACTGACTAGGACAGAGATCCTCACTTACCTTTGAGAAGAGCTGCAAACGATCCCAGAGTTAACAGAGGACAAACACATTTGGAGTAAGATAAACTTTCTACCCCTTTCTGAAGTCAGCAAAATTTCTTCACATACAAGCAGATACACAACCCTCTTTGTTGGGCTTGCATAGAAGAGGCAAACTGCTGCCAACTGCCAAGCCTCTGCTACCTTTGTCCATCTCTCAATGGGCTGAGATTTCCATTTAATCTCTACTCAGACGGCAAGGAGAGCAAGGAAAAAAGAATCAAGGGTTCTTGGGGTAATGGTTATTTTGGTTTTTTTTGGAACAGCAGTGTTTGGTTTTTGGGTTTGGTTTTTTGTTGCTTTTTTTTTTAAAGAAAACAAAATCAAGAATCTGGAGTGTGGTTTTCAGATCTGATGGCATCTTACAGCTGTCTTTTGTTGTGAGGAAGTTAGTCACAAGCCTGAGACACTAGCTAGGACTGTCTGACTAGTAGCTGCTAGCAAGTCTAGTATGATCTAAATATTCTTTACATTACATAGAAATACCGTTAGACAACAAGGAGTGTCTCCAGGCTTGTTATCTACAAGATGAGGAGCTGACATAAGCCACTGATGGCTGCATGTACCACAGAAGAGAAGTTGCTGGTGATGACGAGCATGGAGAAGGGTAAAAGCTGTAGTAAAAAGCAAGAGGAAGATCCCTGGGAAAAGCCTCAAAGCCCACTGCAGATGAACTGGAAGAGCTGGAATAGCAGCAGCTAACACAGATCTCCCTTCCCAGGAAGTAAAGGCAATCCCTCACATTCTCCTCCCTCCACCTGCCAATCTTTAGGAAGACTGAGCAATCTAGCATAAGCAAAATCCATCAGGATATTCCTGCCATTTATCGCTGCTGGCAGTCTGCTGTATTAAACAACAGCTCACTTAGCTGATGCCTGGAGCCAGCCTTCAGAGTAGCACTCTTGGACAGGTGAACCCCCCTTCCCCTCCAGAGACACCCTACCCTCTGTATGTGGAGCCGGTGGAACTGGTCGGCAATGCACTGCAACTTCCGTGCAATCTGCACCTCAGCACGTGCTTCCCGCTGACCTTCCTGAGGTTCCTCTTGGAGGTGCGGATCCAACACAAAGCCAGCTGGAGGGACATGTAAACGGTAACCAGCACTCCCTACAAAACAGATCAGAAGAGTCACTCTTCCAGTGCACAGACTATCTTTTCTACTCAATACACTTCATAGAGGAAAGAGCTGCACATAATCCTAAATTTTTTACTTTTAAAGTCTAGTTCCTGAAGGCCAAACAATGACTGTGTACTGTAACACAGTGCAGTAAAAGATTTGCCCAGCTTTCAAATAAACTTGTATTGATTAAGCAGAGCATCGTGGTGATTCCCATAGTCAAATGAGTGGCAGGATCTGAAGATTTATTTCCTTTGCTTGTTTACAGTTCAGCCAAGTGCTGTGGTTTGGGGTTTTTTTTAATGAGAGTTTTGCAGTTTTACATGATATCTCCCTCAAGTTGTCTCCTCTTAAAGGTAGCAGTATCTTTTCTGTAAGTCTTTTCTCAGTTTACTGTCATTTAGTGATTTTAGTGGTTTGAATTACAGCTGAATTGGATACGCAAAGCTGAGTGGTGACCCATCAGTTACCAGTAAAATACTGGATGGACATGCTACTTATTCAGCAAGTTTTACTCCAGTGAAGAGCCTAAAAGCTGTAACTTTTTGCATCTTCTCCTCTCCACTGAAAACTTTGAGGAGTTTCCACTTCCTATGTGGATGAGACAGACCACTGGTAGTTAAAAAATGTAGGCAAAGTGTAGGATATGAAGTATGGTGAACAATTAAACATCTAGCAGTAAAATCAAATGTGACAGAATAAAGCCAAAAAGAGAGAGAGACAATGTCAAAGACAGCAGAAGCAACGAGCAAGTGTCTGGTTCCTGCAGTGGACAAGCAAGGGTAAGAAAATACAAGTTGTCTTTCTCGAGGGAGTAGGACTAAAGCAAAGTAATTTCAGTCCTTTAATAAAATGCTCTAATGAAAGAGACCTTGCTTGGTTGGGGAAGTGCTAAAGGGACAGTTTCTTTGCTGCAAAGCTAGTGACACTGGAGTGCTCTTACCATAGAAGAGTCTCCGTGGCTCTTCAGTGACTCCACAAGGCAACATAACATCCTGACTGGAAGAGGATGGGCTGAGTGTTTGAGTTGCCTTGTCCTGCTGCTCAGGATGCCTGATACCGGGACCACAGCAGTGTGTGAGGGGGAATAGTTGAGACCTCCCCAGAAGGCAGCTGTAGGACTGGTTCTGTGTGAAAAAGCCAGTTGCAGTCATCTCACCAGGCTGACCTGCAAGTCCAAAGTCATCAGAGTGAAACACGTCATCGTCCAGCCCATCCAGGCTAGAATAGTCCTCTTCCAGGTAGCTGGGGCGATCCATTGCTCCTGCAATAAAGGGACATTTGAGGAAACAGCTAAGACACAACAAGAATGTTGCACAGGACAGAATGCCTTCTGTTCCAACAATAAAACACAACTGATTTTACCACACTTTCCCTCTTCCCCACTTCCCAGTGCTGCCCATCTGCATGGACAGGAGAGGTGAGTGACCTTGGTGAAGGTGAAGGTCAAGGCTTCGCAGAAAGTCCTCAAGTGCTGGGCTAGAGAGACACAAGCTTCACACATGTATAAGTCCACTCACAACTCCAATTTCACACCTGCTCACCAGTAGAGAGCCAAGCCCCAACCTCAGCACATACAAACAGAAAAGACGTTTTAAAAAGCAACCCAAATTCTTCTAATAGCTCCATGACCAGTTAGCTTATTTGGGGTCTGCTTTGCTTTGCCCTGCCATATTTGAACTTTATGGTATGTCCCATTCACTTTTTCCCACCTATTGCTTATGGATGAAGAAAACCTCTTGTAATCACAATGCTACAAGGACAGATTTTAAGAAGCCCCAGTGGTTGCAAAACTTAGAGCTGTCAAAGCTACTTCTGTGAAGATCTCCATTACTTCTCCCTATGAGAGCCAACTTTCCTTTCAACTTCTCATTTCTTTCCTCAGCTCAACGTAACCTGGCAACGTAGTCACTTCCTTATCCCTCTCACCCTCAAGCACTGTTAGTGCAATGGTTCATCCTACCACTGAAGAAAAACATGGCTGGTGTCAGTGTTTAAAGCAGGATTTCTGTAGTTGCCACAGTAAACATTCCTGAGCTCTGTTGCAGCACAAAGCTGAACAAAGATGGTAGAGGGGGAAAACCCTCATAAACCTTAAATCACTATTTCAGAGCTCTTTGCAAACAAAAGCAATTAGAAGCAGTATTACCAAAAATGCCACAAGTCCCTTTACTGTTACCTGTGCATCTAACCCAATTGGAAGACAGACTCCTAAGAGATCCATCTCCAGGATTTCCACCCAGTTCCAAACAAGGCAGTGAAATTCAACTCTTCATGTCTCTTCCTTTGCTCTGGTTTGCGAAGCATTTAACAGAATGGAAGACTAGCAAGAGGAATTTCAGGCCTGAAGGAGACATTAATAATAATTTTATAAGGATGTGTTCAGCGCTGCCCTTGGTGCTCCCATCTCCCCCCAGGTGAGCAGCACTCAGGACACCAGCACGGTAGAGACAACAGGACCAAGCAGGGCAAGAACTGTTTCTGCAGGGCTCTGGTTTGGGGGCACTATGGCTATTTAAGTTGCTGCATCTCAGCAGTTCACTCAACTGAGCCACAACTCCCAAAGAAGTTTCTGCAGAGCAGAACAGGTACCAGCCCCAGAGCTGGATGCAGCTCTGCTAGATGGCAACAGTGGCAGAGCACTCATAACATTCTCATCCATGGCTTAAAGTAGCACACTGAAAGGAGTTATGGGCCCCAAGTGGCAGGCATGGATGATCTCCTTGCCAGCTCTTCTGCTGGATCACAGTCACCTGACAGAGAGGCAGGGGGGAATGTATTTTGTCTTTGCAGGAAAGTTTGCCAGATCTCATCTGTCAGCCTCACTGGGACACAGGCATTCCTCAAGGAAAGTGCAGCAAAGGCACAGAGCAAACCCCGAACAAAAGAGGGTTTAAAGAGCAAGAAGTTTAACTCGACCTCCTGCAATACGGTCCGACCCTTTTGCAGAGCTCTTCAGAGAATGCCGAGGAAGCGCGAAGGATAACTCGTCCTGCAACTCACTGGAACTCCTTCAGCCTCCAAAGGCAGCTCACGCTGGGAGCCACAGACAGCGGACAGCTCGGGGTACGGGTCTCTGCCCGGGCAGCCCCCGCGTCTCCGGTGCCGTGTCCTGCCCACGGCGCTTCCTTTCACAAGCCAGCGGCGACAGCCGCGGGCCGGGGCAGCCGCACGCCCGCGCTGACAGGCGGCGGGCCGGGAGCGGAGGGAGGGCTCAGCGCACACGTGCGTGCCAGCGTCCCAAAACAAAGCTGGCCGGCCCCGCTCCGCCACTGCCGGCCGCCTTTAACTCCTCCCCGCCCGGGCTCTAGCCCCGCAGATGTGCCCCCGGCCAAGACGTTTAACGCAGCTCCTCCGGGCAGCACCGTGGGTCGAGACTCCCGAGCTCGGCGGGGCGGCCCGGGAGGGGCAGAGCTGGCTGTGGAATCAGCCATCGCCTGCATCAGCGAATCAGCTGCTTTCTCAGTGCCCACCGAGCTCATTTCTCGCCCGCACCCTCCCTCTCTCTTCCCTCTCCCCAGCAGGCGCGGGACTCCGGCAGGACCGGCCGAGCCGGGGCTGCCCCGAGGAGAACTCTGTTCCCTGTCACGATCGCGCCCGGACTCGGCACCGCCCTCACCGGCGACCTGGCTCAGAGCGGCCGGCCCCCAGTGGCGAAGGCGCTTCCCGGGCACTCACCGAGAACCGGGACGGGCGTCCCTCGGGGACGGGGCGTCCCGGGAGGAGCAGCCACCGCCGCCGCCTCCGCACCGCCAAACTGCGGCCGGCGCCGGCGGGCGCGCCGCGAACAGCTGACGCCAATGATTTATCAGCTCCCTCTATAATCAGTGGCACAATCTCACCCTGTTAAGAGAGGCAGGACCCAGCTCTCTGGCGCAGAGCAGCACCCTGTCAGGCTGTTTTTAAAACCTACGTAACAAGATCGCTTGGAAGGGAGGTTTTAAAACCCAGCTGGCAGCTGAGTAATGTTAATTGCTGTCAAGTCTGCCACACAGTTACTGAGGTTTGTAACTTAAACTCAGGGGAGGGGTTAGATTGCAAACCGATGGCTAGCAAGGTGAGGCGAATTACTACGGTTTCCTCGTATCACATTGTCCTGGGCAGGCTCACAGAGCCTCTCCAGTTAAATGTTTCAGAGTCACTGTGATTTTGAGTGAGGTATTTACAGTTGCCATTAATAGATTAACAGGCTAATAATGTTCATTGTCTCCAAGAACCCATTTCTTTGTGGTTCTCGTCCAAGTGCTCATTTCAACTCTTTTATTTGCCAGAAGGGTTGAGTCTCTGCTTATTTACGAGAAGATCAGATCATGTTTGACTTGTACCTCACCACCAAGTAAGAAAGAAAAAATACTCTTTTCTTTAATTTTCAGTTAGGGACAAGATTCCTAAATTAGTTAAACCTCATTGTCCATTTTTGATAGTCAAGACAATTGTGAGTAGGAGGAGGTTGACATTAAAAAAAAAAAAAAAGGCAACAAAAGGCATTCTATATTTTTGCGATAGTCAAATTTTATCACATTGATGGTCAGGCCCTGGCAAAATGCCAGCTGCTGGAGGGCTACTTTTAATTCGAATGTGCATCACTATAAATAAAAAATGAATGTGCTATGATTCCAACCACTTATGTCTTCCAGACTGACTAATAACTGCCTGCTGGTTAGGCTCATTAACAGTAAGAACTGTACCTGATCGTCTTTGTTTTCATCTCACTGAGCTGCAGTTGGGGCCACACTTTATATCCCCAGAGGCTGCATTTTGGGAACTCCTACTGTGTAGAAAATGTATGGAAACTGAAATCTATGTATATAATCAGGCTGGATGGTAAGAGGGCTCAGGAAGGATATTTGTGCCTTTCAGTGATTAAAAAAAAAGATATGGCAGCATTTCTAAGAGAGGGGACTCAGAGGGATTCCTTGAGGAAATTAGACATTGTTGAGAAATGGCTCCGAGTAAATAGACCGAAACCAAGACAGAGACAGCGAGTCTGAAATGGAAAATTGTGAACCAGGGGCAAGTTATACCACCAACCTCACTGCACTCAGCTGAGAGAGTTTCTACAATAGTATGGAGACAAGCTTCTTACCTGGGAACAGGAGCCCAAGGGACGGATTCTCTGCCAGAGAGTTTTTGCTCATTAGTGTACATGGTGACATTTTCATTCAAGAGATTAATCTTAAATCACGTGCAGCAGTGTCCCTGTGACATCTGTGGATGGAAATACTGTGCCATCCTATAACCTTTCTGTCAGCCTGCTCTACTGCTCAAAAGAATAGTGAACAAAATTGCTTCTTTTATTTAGTTATCCCCCCCCTACATATTCCTCACATGTCTTCACAACTATTTCTTATTTTACTGACAAAATGCTATTGTCAGCATTGTGCTGTAATTGCAGAGTACATTGTGATCTTAGGCACGGGCCTTGCAAGCTGCTCTGCCTGGGTGGGCTCCAAACCCACACAGGGCCAACTTGACTTTGGTGGGGGTAGTCTTGTCTGATGAGCTCAGTTTTCATTTCTATTTTTCTATTTTTGTAGCTCTCATGGCTGGAATAGGGAAATTAAGGGCAGTCTCATGGATCATAAAGCAAGGGATGAACAAGAAAAACATTTGGGGCTGATTCTATTTATTTTGTTACCTTAAAAACATTTGGTCAATGGGATGAATTTTCAGAGGGCTCAATCTGAGTGCAAAGGAGTGGATAATAATGTCTTCTGCCCTGACACGTATCAGTGGCTTTACTAGATGTGTTCTGCCACACTTTATTGTTGTGTGAGGCAGAAAAAAATGTCTTGAATTTCATGTTTGACCATCCCTATGTATTTCTCACATAAGCCAGACTCTTGGAGAAAGCTGGCCTGTGTCCTGGAAGGGCTTACTGTGTTCAGCACCCAGTGCTGGTAGGAGAAAGTGCTGCACATTTCAATCAGTGTGTTTGAGAACAGTATCACTTGCTGACTATAAATAAAAGTGAGAGGATATTGCTGTTGGGGTTTTAGTCTGAAGGGAGCAAATTCTAAGGCAGCCTGCCAGGGTTACTCCTTCTTGCTTTTCTGAAATCAAAACTGAGGCACACTTTTTCTCTCCAGATAATATCATTGGATTGAGAAAATGCTTCACCCTCTCTTGGGGTGCTCTGCTTAACTCCTACTGCAAACCCTGAAGACAGGAGTTTGCATTTTCCATAAAGCTTTTCTACGGCCAGCCCTGCAAATTCAGCCATGCCTTAGAGACAGGGTACTGAGGGAAACACTGACAACTAGGCTTGAGGTGACTGCATTTCTTTGTGTTACTGAACATACTCTTGTATGCTGGGGTCAGCCTGAATTAATCTTCCTTCCTTCCTTCCTTCCTTCCTTCCTTCCTTCCTTCCTTCCTTCCTTCCTTCCTTCCTTCCTTCCTTCCTTCCTTCCTTCCTTCCTTCCTTCCTTCCTTCCTTCCTTCCTTCCTTCCTTCCTTCCTTCCTTCCTTCCTTCCTTCCTTCCTTCCTTCCTTCCTTCCTTCCCTTCCTTCCTTCCCTTCCTTCCCTTCCTTCCTTCCCTTCCCTCCCTTTTCCTCTAAAAAACACTTGCTGTACAATTTCATCTTCTCTAATCAGTTGTCCAATTTTACAGAGATTTTGCATTAATAGAATTTCTACTGCCTGCTAATGATGTAGGGGGAAGTTGCCAAGAAGATTTCTCTTTTTTTTAAAAAAAAGAGAAACCAAACAATAGCATTTGCTCAGATATCTGGGTTTCTTCCATTGCCCATGTTTTTACTCCTTATTCTGTAGTCCTGTGCACTCTCTCTTGCTTTTTCCCATCTCATTCTTATGTGTTTTCTTCTTCTTCATAGTCTTTCCTTCTTGGATTCCGGACTAACTCCTGCAGCCTAAACTTCCTCAGATGTTTGACTACATTACATTGGGATTTTATAAGGGCTATATTAAAGGAAGATCTGTATCTGATCTTTACAGAGTTGCAGTTTTATTCTGCAAAGACCTGATCCACTCATTGCAAAGGCAAACTGACTTCAGAAGGGTAGGATCAAGAACATTTTTGAGTGTGATTGGTAATGAACACTGAATATATTCAGGGTAGAGCAGAATCAGGTCTTTATCTCACTGCATGAAAAGTTATAGTGCTGCTAAAATGTCACAGCTGGGTAATGTGTAAGCTTGGGGCTTGATACCACACTTCACTGCCTGCAAGGGTTCCCTGCCTGGTCGAGGCTATTTGAGTTTGGACCTCAGTTACCACAGAACTGCAAAACAGCTGAGGTGGAAGGGGACCCTGGATATAATCTGGTCCAACCCCCCTGCTCAGGCAAGGCCACCTACACCTACCTCCACCATGTCCAGATGCCTTTAGAGTATTTCCAGGGATGGAGACTCCATTATCTCCCTTACCAACCTGTGCAAGTGCAAATCAGCTTGGGTGGAAAATTCTTTTGGAATCCCAAGTTCAAAATATGTAAGGGGTACATTTTTATTACATTTTTTTAAATTCCCAAATCTATTTCTTCTATATATTTTGAAACTAACGACAGTGATGGTTCCTATCTTGGGGCACATACACAGGTTCTAGATTCTCAGCTTTTTCTTTATTCTCAGTGTTACTCACAGGGCATCAGAAAGAGAAGTCCTTGCAGTATCAGGTCCTAACAAAGTACATTGTGCATGATCCCCATACAGATATTGTCATCCTGTAGATGGATGTTGCTGTATTTTTGTCATTGTGCAGAAGAGGAATATCACATTTACGTGTGTCACGCATTTTGGCAAACAGTTGCCAGAGACTGAGTGTTGTGTTGTGCTGTGTGGACCTTTGGCTGGAACCAGCAGAACTCATTTGTTTTGGTAAATGCTCAGTGTTATTTCTTGAGGTTTGACCTGAAAATCATTCATATTTGGATAGAAAATGGTGGAAAGTAGAACTCAGCTATTCTGAATGTGAAGATAAAGCAGAGAAATTTGACCCCTAGTGCTGACAGTTTATGTTGCAATACAGGACCATTTACGGTGTTCAGCACACTGGAGCATTAAGTCTTAGGTGCAATAAAATTAAAACTGAAGCTAGAAAGTAAAAGTGAGAATAAAACCAGAATTGCCTAATTCTGTCAATAGTTCAAAATGAAGATCTAGTGCTAGAAGCTGCTGAGTACTTCACATTGTTACCTATTTAAAATATGAGAAGAAAGATAAACATTAAAAATATGGAATAAAAACCTTTTTTTTTTCTCCAATTGCAAGTTTTCCTATCATAAAGGGCTTACAGGACATTCAGTACTACAAGTAAATTTTGAATATTCAGTCAGCTCAGAATATCTTTGAGAAGAGTCTCTGTCTAGGGACACTGTATTTTGCAAATTCAGAGCCTCCATTTTTATATGTAAATCTATGGTGTTCCCTGTTTTACCACCCAGGGAATATTCTTCAAGTAATTTTTGATCTTTATTGTCTTCAGTTAATGACATTAATATGCTCTCCTTGTATTAGAATATGTAGGCATAAAAATTGCCCCTTTCTGTAGAAAAATTTTCTTGCTTCGAGTTTTTGTTTTCACTGCATTCATTGTAAATGCAGTATATTTTAATGCATACTTATGAGGACTAACATAAAACTGAGGACCTTCTTCTTCCAGTGAATCCAGTGGCAAATCATCTCCAAATGTCAGCACAGCTAGAATAGACTTTACAGTTTGGGTGGGATAAAACAAACAAGTTCCTGACAAATCTCAAAGCCTGGAAAACGAGTCTGAAAATAATTTGGCAGAGCAGGATGCTTTACAATTTTCCTGAAGGAATGTTTGCAACTAACGATTCTCCAGTTCGTCACAGTATCTCCAATGCTCGTGAAAACCCATTTCCCACACCAGCCTGGGGAGTTACATCAGGCACTTCTGGGAAGAGGGTTTTCTTAGGGTTTTAATTGTGAATGTGCAGCTCAGCACTTCAGGTGGGCAGCAATTCTGAAGAGGAAACACAGCATTTTCTGTGATATGTAAAAAGCAACAGAGCTCACCTTTTCTCCTCTCTGCAGCCGAGTGCAGCCGTCCCGATACCAAGATCACAGGAAAGCTTTATCTGGTAAAGGTCCCTCTGTTTGGCTCCTTTTTAACTGCCCCCTTTTAATGGCTGGTGTTTCCAAGAACAGAGTTGAAAGGCTGAGACAGATTTTCATTTTTAATAACTGAGCTTCAGGTTCCCCGGGAAAAAAAAGTTCTCCACTGGAGACAAGAAGGTCCTGTGTCACCCAAATTCTTTACTTATTAAAGAGATAGATGAGATCCTCTTACAAAACTACAGTAAAGTATCTCCTTAAATCTGGAGAGGTGTTTGAAATTTCTTTTTTGCCATCTTTGTTTCATTTTGTGGCTACCTCATGAAAGTCCAGCAGGTCATCCACTGCTGGGACTGACAGGGCAGGAAGAGCTGCAGAGGGCAGGGAAATGGTGAGATGATGCCTGCATCCCAGCTCTGCAAAAGACAATATGGCAGTGGGATCCTCTCACATGGCTGGTGCTTCGGGTTCTACAGGTGTACAGTAGTAGATGGACAATTCTGTTTCAGAAAACATGCTGAGTTCCTTCAAAAGGTGCCAGCAGGTGGCAAGTAGTACTTTTGTCCTTTCTGTTACAGGGAGGTTGTCTTCCTTCAGACTCCCATCCTCCCTCCCTAACTGGTGCTGAGGGTGTGCAGAGGCAGAGCTGATTGACACCTGTGGAAAACTCATAACAGAACATGAAACTTTCTGGACCAATTTTCATTACTTGCTTCCAATCATTTGAATGTTCTATTTTTGAGGAGGGGAGGGAAGGGGAGGGGAGGGGGGAGGGGAGGGGAGGGGAGGGGAGGGAGGGGAGGGAGGGGAGGAGAGGGAGGGAGGGAGAGGGAGAGGAGAGGAGGGAGGAGGAGAGGAGAGGAGAGGAGAGGGAGAGAGGAGAGGAGAGGAGAGGAGAGAGGAGAGGAGAGGAGGGAGGAGGAGGGAGAGGAGAGGAAAGGAGAGGAAAGGAAAGGAAAGGAAGGAGGGAAAGGAGGAGGAAAGGAAAGGAAAGGAAAGGAAAGGGAAAGGAAAGGAAAGGAAAGGAAAGGGAAAGGAAAGGAAAGGAAAGGAAAGGAAAGGAAAGGAAAGGAAAGGAAAGGGAAAGATTTTGGGGTGTGCTCAGTGAAAATGGAGCAGTCTGTAACAAACAACAATAAAAACAAAACAAACAAAAACAAAACAAAACAAAACAAAAACCCACCGAAAAACAAAAAACAAAAAAACAAGCAAAAAAAGAAACAAAAAAAAAATCCACCAAAAAACTGTGAAGCACAAAGTTGTCTGCTCTTTAGAGGGAGACTTAAACATAATGGCTTTTAAAAATTCCAAGGAAAAAACAATCTGCAACTGAACAAATAGCACAGTGGTTCATAGGACTGCTTTACTGCAAAGTCCCAAACTCCGAATGGTCGGCTTTTTAAATGTCCATCTGTACCTTGGATACAGAAGTCCCACCTGAGCATTGCCTCAGATTTTAAAATCTTGTCCAGAACTTCTGATTAGAAGCAAACTTAGGGGGGAAACAAGCAGGGAACAAAAGTGGGGAGGCTGAAAGGCGATC
This sequence comes from Muscicapa striata striata, assembly GCA_030060385.1. Lineage (NCBI taxonomy): Eukaryota > Metazoa > Chordata > Aves > Passeriformes > Muscicapidae > Muscicapa > Muscicapa striata. Next base: position 196,791 of record JAREIS010000051.1, on the reverse strand, counting down.
GGGCAACCGTGCACAAGCTCGGGGCAATTAAAGCTCTCCTGAGCCTTTCGCATAGGGAGCAGGCTCGCTGCTGGCTGCAGAGGGAGGGCAGGAGGAGAGGGAGCACAAGTGAGGAGAAGCCAGGGTGAGCAGAGGCAGGCAGTCGCCGAGAGATGTGGATCCCACCTTTCAGGGGTGCAGGGGCAGGGGGAAGCTGTGAGCAGGTGGGCCGGCAGCGCCGTGCCTCTGTGTCTGTGCTCAGGGCTCGTTTGTTCTCTCCCTGGGGAAGCACCCTGCCTTCCCCTCCGGCGCTGCACAGCCCCGCTCTTCTGACCTAAGTCATCGCTCCCTTTCTAGGGGGACTAGCCAGAAGGACTATTTCTGATTAAATCCACTTTCATATTCTTTTCCCCTTTTCTTTTGTTAAAGGTTTTTTTTTTTTTTGTTTGTTTGTTTTTTTCTGCTACAGCTTCTCTCTGCTTAGTATTGCCTCCCCTCTTGTCTTTTCTTCCTCTCATCTGCTTTGCTGCTCTGCCAGTCTCTTTGCTTTCTACCACCACCTGGTCTCATTTTTCATTTGTCTTTCTCTTGCTCTCTCCTGCCAAGGAAGGGGACCAGCGACTGGCCCCCAGCACCACCACAGTGTTACTAGCTGTAGTTTCTAGCTTTGGTGCTCTTTGTTGTCAAAGTGTGTTACAAATAGAATTGTTATGGTAACTGAGAGCCAGGCGAGCCAGTGTCTGACCTACTTTATTGACAGCAAAGCTGCGATAGCTGCCTCATCTGCCTGCCTAATGATTTGTGGTGTCAGCCCGAGATGCCAGCTGGCTTTCCAAAATCACGGGGCAGGTTGGACAATTATCTCTATGCGTGTTTTCCTGGCAGGCCTGTTCTTTCAGCATCCCCCACGGCTGATGTGGTCCCCTGGTAGTCGCTGATGGGATCCCACTCCTTCACCCGAGGCTGAAGCCAAGCGAGGGCCGAAGGCAGGCAGCGCTGGAATCTTCCCTCGTTCCGCCACAGGCAGCAGCGCCTTTACAGAGCCGGCCCGGCCGCCTGCAGGTCCGAACTGCTGAGTCACGCTATTGTGTTTTGGGCTGTTTGTAAAGCACGGGGCTGTTTGGGAAGGGAAATCACAATGGAGGGATATGGCAGCTCCCGCGCAGGGCCCCCTGGGCCCGCCGGGTCCCCTCAGGGCCGCGCTCGCCTTTGTGTGGCGCAGGCCCGAGGAAGCCCACACGGCCCCGCGCCCGAAGAATGCGGGCCGGCCTCGATATTTCCTTTCAATTCACTGCGGCCACTCTGGGAAGGGTGAGTTACAATATAGGAGAAAGGTTACATCTCCTGCCTCTTTGTGCATCGCTGTGCTGCGATAGCAGTTTTGTGCAGGCTATAGCTGTATGTGCTAGGTGATTCTCTCCGAGCTCCCTTTCCCCATCCCCAAGTTGTACTGAAATCTGCACATTTCTGTATGCAAGCTTCAATCCTTAGTAATTTATTGTGGTTTAGAGAAGATAACACTTTGGAAGTCTTTCTGAAGAGCTAACTACAAGTAAATTCAATTCTTAAGTGAAAGCAAAATTAGATCTGGCATGAGCAGAGGGCAGAACAAAAGAATGAAAGAGGGCTCAAAATGAGTCTATAGGCAATCTTAGGCAAATCACCTTGCCTGGCTCAGGACTCAAACTTTCTATTGCTAAAATAAAGATTCAGTTTTAAGCATTACCTGTATAACTCTTCAGGACCTGAACAGAAAGCATATTAAAGATATGAAGATGGTTATTGTGTGTTATAACAAAGGTAATTTTCTTAATTTAAAGTCAAGCTCCAGATTATATCCGTGTATCCCAATTTTATGCTCACATAACACTACTAAGTTTGGGGAATCTAATATTAAGCTATGCTAACTGAAGAACAGAGGTGAGAGATTTAGGTTTTATCAGTAAATCCCATGACATAATAATGTCTTTGGTGTCATTTTATCAGTTTCACAAGACACTGACTCTCCTCAAGCTGTAAAGTCTTAATACAACCAGAAGTGTTATCTGGCAGCATGAGAGTTAAAATAATCTAACTATTTAAATCCAGTCTAAAGTTAAGTAATCTAACAGCACCTTGTTGCCCACAACCTCTATAATCTAATTTTCTCTTCAAGTCTAGTGTTTTTCCAAGGTGTTCCACATTTAAGAATATCCTACAAATGGATATTTCTGCATATATTTAATGTATTGAAATGAAAAAAAAAAAAAAGCATGATCCAGGCATTTTTGATCCACTTGCATAGTGAATTTGTTCTAGTATGAAAGCTTACAAGAGAAATGTAAAGCCCTGTATTTGACTATTCATGAAAAGCACATAACTGGAAGTTAGATAACTACTGGATAAGACAGATTACTGTTCTATTTTGAGCACTTACTGAAGAAGTCTAAGTGACCTACTAGAATTAAAATATGATTTTTGACATCAAGCACACCTACCTATGCCTCATGGAAAAGAGGAGATTTGAGTAAAAAGATTCCACCAAGAAATTGTAACTAAAACTCACTTGTAACTATTGTCAGATAACACTGTATACAAGTGCAAAGGCTAATTTCTTTGCATCCGTTTGTTCTGAATGTGTCTCTACTGTTCAGCACTAAGAGGGCTGAGGGAAGGCTGTCACCAGCCAGCCCGTCTGATGGGCAAGTGCCCATCAGCACTTGAATCAGGGCGCTTGAAAGACCCCTGTGGGAAGCTAAAGAAGCAGACACCCCAGTTTGTGGGTTGAAGGTAGATTGGCATGTGTCTGGTAGAAGTCTCCTAACTATGAGGAAATGCTTACATGAGGGATAAACAAGATTTGTTAAAACAAACATAACTACAGGCAGTCATGTTCAGCCAAATTCATTCCTGGTAAGCCTTGCTGGCTTACACTGCAGGCGTGAGTTTGGCTCAGTGTGTGACCTTATCTAAGGCTGGAGCTGTGACATCTAATATGTACAGATATTAACACTGTATGTACTTGGAGCCTTTCATTTCTAAATGGACTGACAGATAAATTCAGTGTGGCATAGAGAAGTCAGGGTACCCTGGATTTGTGCACACGTGTACGTGCCGTGTGACACAACCTATGCTCTCCGTGAGTGCCTAAATATAGAAAGTCAATCTATGCGGCGGGGCCGTGGGGGCAGGGGAGGCTTTGGCCCTGATCCATTACACCTGGCCTTTCTCGCACACCATGAAAATTTCATGTTGTTTTCCTCCAGTGTCTCCCGCGGTCTTTGTTCCTCTCAGGCCAGTGCTGACCAGCGTCCTCACAGCCAGGCAGGCGGTGAGCTCCGGCTGCTGCAGGCTCCCTTTTGTTGCTCTTGCAACTTCTAATGAGCCGTCAATCAACAACCTTGTTTCTTCGAAGCTTATCTCGTGACTGCTGAGAGGGGCCAGGACTAGGGATAATGTGCAAGCTGGAGGAAAATACACCAAGAACATATTTAAAGTGCTTTTTTAGTTTTACAACCAAGATTTTTCTCCAAATTATGGTCACATTCAAGCTCTCACTGTAAAAAAAAAAGTCGCTTGGGGTTACAGCATATAAACAACTTGGTACTTTAGGATGAAGGAAGAGCAGTAATCTCTATGCCTTATCGAAGTCATCAGATAAACAGGACAAATTACCTTGCGTCAGACTGGCTGGCAGGTCACCCTTTTTTTGGCAGAAAGAAAGGAGGCTCATTTCTAGAGATGAGTCAAAAGTGGAACCGTGTCGTTAACCCACAAAAGTTTTGGAGGGTTGATTACAAAACATGGTCTTGTTCTCCTTTAGGTCCATCTTTATTGTGTTTGTAACTCAGCTTCGTTACAGATCCAAGGGGAGATGTGAAAGACGCTGACAGGAGGTAAGATGAGCTCCAAGGCAGCCAGACCTGGAGTGGTGGATTGAGGCACAGGGTCCCTGGCTCTGTTCAGACAGAGCTACTTCCTGAGCTGGGCTTGTGAGCAGTTTCACTGGTAGAGCCTGGCCTCTCTTTCCTGCAACAAGACCAGACAGACTGTTTGAAGGCATCACTAACACATCACCTGAATTAAGGCAGTGCTGCAGACCTGTGAAGCTACTCCCTTGAAGTGCAAAGACCTGAAGGGAAGGCTGATGAAAAGACAAATGAGATTTTATAAGGTGTTTTAATAGTATCAAGTTGTAGCTTTTCTGGGGGAAGGTGGGGGGCGGGGCGGGAGTGTGTTGGAGTGGGGAGAGAGGGAGGAAGGGAACTATTTTACCTAATATCTTGGTTTCTTGGAACAGTTTTAACATGATAAAAAATTTCCATTCCAAATGGAGGCCAACCAATACTTTGGAGGCTCTCTATGACTTTGACGCTCTAGAATAAATCTTAGGATCCCAACTGCCTTGTCACATCTCCCTTATAACATGTATCTCCCCCACACCTCTGTGCAGTGAGCAGATGCTCTACCTTTTACAATGATAAGGAGCTGAAGCCCAAGGAAGCCATGTGACTTGCCCAAGGCCACACAGGAAGTTCATGGCAGGCACGGGACCATGCAGGCAGCTGGCATCACTCATCCTTCACTGTCCTTTACACCTTTGCAAAGTCAGCTACCATTCCGGTCTGACAACATTTTCTACCCACCTCAGATTTTTTCATGCACAGGGTTTAAATGCCAGGTAGTTTTATAAACAGCTGAACAACATTGTCAATTCAAACAATCCATTGTGAGCCTCTAGATAGCTGGTGGTTTCTGGCACACCCAGAGCATGGACCAAAATATTATTTCAAACCATGGTGATGGAGGAGAAAAGCTTGGAAGGAAGTCTCAATACTGAAATGCAAGGAGCCAGGTAGAATGAATCCTACTAAACAGTTTTTGCTTCTTACAAACAGAGTTTTAAAGCAAACTCTTGCTTTTTTTGTGACTTGGTTCTTGGCTGCCAGGTATTTGTCATTGCTAGTACTGATACTCCCTCACAAAACCACTGTGAAAACATACTGTTAGTGTTAGCAAAGCTGCTGCTGTGATTCGGCTAGAACAGCCAGAGGTGGCCAGAGCTGAGGTGCAAGGAGGTTGTGTGGTTGTGTGGTCAGGCAGGTGTGCAGTTCAAAGATTACAGAGAGTACAGAGCGTTACAAATGAGTCTGTGCTATTCACCAACAACCTAAACAAGACTGACAGTACACACAGGTTTTGAGGAGATGGAAATTTAGGAAAACTTCTTCCAAAAGTTTAATTTTTCTTATGTGTGCGTTTGTTCACAGTGTGATTGACTTACAGGTGTCCTGGAAGGGACATGAATAAGAACTTCACGCAGGTTACTAGGCATGATGGCTTTCACACTCTGAGCCACTGCCAGGCTCTTGCTACACCATGCTTAACATTACAGAATTTGCAGGACCAGGATTCAAGGATGCCTCTCTGTTTCTTGCCACTTCCCTGGCTGGTGTGGTAGCTATCCACCAGCAATGACACACAAGGCGTGTGGCTCTCTCATCTTCCAGCCTTGCTTTTGAATGAAAGTGGTTACAGCTGCTCTATTTTGTGCTTTGCTCTAATGATTAAGTTGGTTACAATGTCAAGTACGTGCCTGATGAGCCAGTTGTCCAAAGGGATGACTAGTCTTAGAAAATAACTCAGTGGCCATAAATACCCATTGTAAGCAGCAGGTACCTAACTCAAGGCCATTCAAATACTTAAGTTCTAGGGAACAATAAGGCTCTACACTCAGGCCAGCCTTCCTGCTTTCCTCTGGTATTCCCCTGCTCAGCACCCTGGCTGCTGTAAGTCTCATTCCAGCTATCAGCTGCTCTGAGGCGTTGGCTGTCTAATTGGGGCTCAGGAACTCAAAAGCGAGTGCCTATAAAGCAGCTGTGAAGATGTTTGGCAAAACCAGGACTTACTGTGTCTGGGCTTGGTGTATTAAAATGCACCCTTTTTTTCCAGCTTATGTATAGTAGTTGCTCTCAGACAGTGCAAACAATCCCTTACTACACAGAAAAAAGTCAGCCAGTGCTATCAGAGCTGATACAGCTGATGCCAGTCTGACCCTCTATCTCCTATGAAGCTCTGTAGCATTTGAACGCAGTTAAAAGCTGTATGATCTACTGTCTTGCTGACCCTGTCTGACCCAGCAGTCTAGTGTAAAACAAACTGTGTGCTCCCCCACACACGCTAACTATGGGTGGGACAATAGAGCCTTTCCAGGTGATCCTGGCTAAATCTCTCTTCAGCCCTCTCCCCACAACCTGTCTTGCTGGTCATGTGGCTACGAGAGTGGCAGGCCCTGACTCTTAATAATTGATTAAGTACAGGCACCATAGGGGTCATTCAGCTGCTGGACCATACATGCAGTACTAGCAGATGTTCCCCATTTCCAGCAAAGCAAAGGAATTTTCTGTGGGCAAAGTGTGGCCCTTGAGCTGCCAGTCAGAGCACCCCTTTTATAGGTGAAATCTGAGACTTTCTGGGACTACAATGGAAGATCCTTTCTAAATGTCATCTCTAATTAGTCTATCACATAATTTTTAGTAGTCAGGAGGACTCTCTGTCTGACCAGTTGGACACTTAGTAACCCCAGCTGTGCTGCACAGACCTGGCTGCTGCTTGCAAGGTTCCTGTGCAGTGATGCCAATCATTGATCTTCTCTGAGGTGTATGAGCACAAGAACAAAGTGCTTCTGACAGGTCACAAGGAACCAGCAGCACTCCTAAGACCAGACTTGGAGCAGTTTGATTTGAATTCTCAGGGTCAAATCCTTCAGCACAAAAAGCAGCTTTATAAGCACAGGGCCTTCGTGTTCTTAAAACAGAAAACACTGTATAGTAAACATACAGAACATAAATGCCTCAAAGCTCAAGTGCAAGCCCCAAGGTCCCCAAAGTCTGAGGGGCATAGACCTCTAGATTTGCTCTTGTTTAATTGACAAATCAATTGCAGTGGTGAAATTCTCTCCTGGTGTGCTCCACTAAAGCTGTCATTGGGGTTGCAGTTGATACAGGAGATTTCCTTTTCAAAAAGGTAGGATCAAGAACCCTACTTAGAGTAAATAAATATATTTCAGCTCCTGAGACTTTTCCCTGTGGTTAGAGGAGAGCATGTCTTATTTAAAAGAAAAGTGAGAGAGAGAAGCTGTCTGAGTAGCAAGTAGCACAGAGCAGTCCCATGTGAATAATTGAAGTGGAATCTGGAATGCACACCACCACATCGGGAACTTCTGGAGACAGGTCTCATCGGAAGAACTGACTCTTACTGGAGAGGTAATGGAGAAGTTTCTGGCCAAAACCTCTGCAGTCTCGTCCTGAGGTGGAACAGGGTTTGAAAGAGACATCCCTCATAGCACAAAGTATATGGGATTTGAAAACCAGGCACTGGTCCAGGGCCTGGGCACAAGTTCACAAAGGGATCATTCAGTGATGCTAAAGATAGCCAGAAGCTTCCTCCAGAGGAAAGGATTCTAGGATTTCTGAAGCAGTGATACCACAGGAGATAAGAGGCTCTAGAAATCTCCCCTTGCTCAAATCAGTGTTGAGCATCCCTGAAAAGAGCTGGATGACATGATATTAGAGATATTTTTATTCCTTGCCACAGCACCTTTGAATGGTACAGACAGCAGTACAGCCTCAGAAGTGTCACAGTCTAGAGACGTACAGCTACCCTGACTGGCAATTTCTTCAAATAACTAATGACACTGGTACTGCACTTGCTCAATGCAGGGTAATGTTTCTTTGCTCTGCTGCTGGCATGGCCTCTATTGAGTGCTACACTGCAAAATCAAAGAGACTTCAGTTAAGAAGGAACTCCAAGAAAAGTTTGTGGCTCACAAAATGTCCTTCTTCAAGAAAGTAGCAGAAGCCTTGGTAATCAACCTCTTCTGCAAAGAGGGTCATCCAGCACACCTGGCTGCTTTTCTGCTGGGCAGCTTTCCAGGCACTCTTCCCCCAGCCTGTAGCACTGCCTGGGGTTGCTGTCACCCAAGTGCAGGACATGGCACTTGGCCTTGTTGAACTTCATACCATTGGTCTCAGCCCACGGATCCAGCCTGTCCAGGTCCCTCTGCAGAGTTTCCTACACCCAACTTGGTGCCACCTGCAAAATGAGAGGACACTCAATCTTCTCCTTCAGGTGTTTGATAAAGATATTAAACAGGACTGGACCCAATACTGAGCCCTGGGTATCACCAGTGTTTACCAGACACCAGCTGGATGCAGCACCATTAACCATCACTCTGGGCCCCGCCATCCAGCCAGCTCTTAACCCCAAAGCAGTGCACATCTCCAAGCCATGGGCTGCCTGTGTATCCAGGAGGATGCCATGGGAGACGGTGTCAAAGGCTTACTGGGGAACAAGGGGAATACAAGGGGGACAGGAAAGAGAAGGAGGATGACCTGGGATGCCTCTGAATGAAATTGTTTGAAATGCTTCTCAAATATTTTGCATTCATGCAGGAAGATTAGATTCTCCATTTTTTCCTCATATCTTTCCCAAAAATGCTTCCAAGCATTTCAGAAAAAAAAATCCAATGACAGCTTTTGTGAAGGTTTTCCTGGAAGTAAGTAATGGTTTTCTAACCATTGATCAAAATTAGATGGCAAGCATCACTGCGGAGATAAAGATTTAAATCCCAATAGAGCAGTACTCTTCTGAACTTTCTTATTGTTAACAGGGTACAGACAACTTGTGTTCTGTGGATCCATTCATTTGAACAAAATATATATCCAAGTCTTTCCAAGACATAGGATTAGTTCACAAAACATTGTCAAGTTCAATCCACTAGCAGAAGTATAGTTTGTAAATTTTCTAGCTCTCCAATCAAATATCTTGGAATTAGACTAATTGTCCTTGCTAATTTTAAAAAAGAATAGCATTTTTTCTAGTGGATTTTTGAAGTTTCATAACTACAAATTTGCTTTTTTGCTACATACTTATTAAGCCCAGTTTTCCAGCAGTCACTGCAAGAAGGAAAAAAGAGACAGAAATATTATACTTAGAGACCCAGATTGCTGTGTCTCAGGAATAGGGAAGAGTTAAACGGGATGGAGGACAGTGTCTGCATAGTTGCAGTTCTAGGAGGAGAAAGTGGTTTATTTAGTTGATTCCCAATGACCTATCTTTCTTAGGTGTTCCCAGAATGCCCATCATATTAGCTCCATCTCAACTGTCTGGAAGGTAGTAACAGAAAACTGCTATTTGATCTCATTCCTTTATCTAATCTCATCTATCAAGAGTGTGTGCAGTAACTCAGAATCTGAGCACCTCAGAGAAATTACATGAAGTCAACAACCTTCTTTGGCGTCTCCTTTTTGTACTAGAAAAAAGCAGTGTTTATGAACAAGGAAATTCAGATCAGCGCTCAGTGATTCAGCTACACATACCCACAGGGAAAGTGCAGAGGGTGAATAAGGGGAGCAGAGTTGTGGATAAAAGAAGTTCCTCTTTCTGTGGAAGCCTTCCAACAGCCACATCATAGCCACTCATTAATTATAACCCAGCTGATACAGAACCCAACATGTTTGACATTCAGCACAATTGTCTTAAGATGTTTAACAGATGGTGAAAAGTGAACTACAGGTAAATTGTTGGTCCCAGACTACTCAAATAGCAGCAGAGCCAGAGCTGCACTCCTTGGGCCTGGATCCAGGACAATAAATTCTCTGCATTGGACTTGAGGTAGCCTGGCAAGGAAAGTTTTATGCCTCAATGGACTCCCTCAACACACGGATGTACTATGGGGGACAGCTGCTTGTCACCTTCCCTCATCCCATCCTCCAAATATACACTAGTGAAACATCTATTGACTATGTTTTGCACAGGTGCAGCATATCCTACAATATCCCACTGCACACACTCCCTGCTCACATGCCAGCTATTGGGAAGGTGGATGAAGTGTGCCTGGAAACACCCAGTTTGACACTCAAGTAACCTTCAAAACTGTCTCTAGGTAGAAAAGAAGCAAAGATTCCAGGGCTTCAGAGTGCTGAAACCTAGTCTGACAAGGATGGCTTTTAGCAGCACTGCTGGCTCAAGTCACCCCAAGACAAGCCCTCACACCCTCTCTCCTTCCCACCGTGTGCCATCCCCTCCTCCTTTTTCATTGCAGCTGTTTGTGGGGTTGGATGGTGACACAGACTGCCCAAGGCACATCTGAAAGAGCAGCCCAGGAATAAGAACCATTGGTTTGGGCTACTTAAGCCAGCACTCCTACCAGAAGGAACATCTGTCAACTTCTGCCATAGTTCAGTGCTTAAATATAAGCCCGTATACTGACGAGGCTGCTTTTCTCAGCTGCTGTTGCTGAAGCTTCTCCTACATTGCCTGTTGCCAATAAGTAATTTGCTATGTAAATTCTCATCGTTTCTATGCTTCAAATTAATTTTAAAGTCTGCTGTGATAAATGTTGGCCTCTTGAGGAATAACAGAACCCTTGATTTATGCTCTTACAATTACCACTGTTAAGTAGTCACAGCACTTAAAAAAAAGATCTTAGAGTGGCCAAAGGCTATTTTGTGCACCTCCAGGTCCACAGTTCAAATGCCACATAAAGTTTAATTGCTTTCCTGATCTGGGCTGATCAGTCCTGCTCTCTGCAGCATGGTCCTTGCTGCCTTCCTTGCTTGCCATCAGTGCCAGCTGAGAGGGCTTGGAGCCTGTGGCACTGTATCTACAGTCAGGCTGAGCAAGCTGTGCCTGCAATTTATAAGGGATCATGTGCTCCACTTCCATAAATAAATGAAAGGGACAGAGTCATCCCTAGGAGCCTCGTCACCTTTTAGGCACTCATGCATACCGTAAGTGCACTGGGCCAGCACAACAGCCCAGGAACAAAATGAGCAATTAATTAAACAAATGTACAGTAACAGAGGTAATGGAGTAGCTATCTCACAGTGGGAAAGCTTCCCAGAGCCATCTCACCTGACCAAAGCCTGGATTAAGCCAGCAAGGTGGAAAGGAAATGAGCAAAGAAGAGCTAAGCAAGTTTTTAAAAGATCAGAGGTTGTGACTGAAAACCAGGAATACCTAGTCCTGTCCTCAGGGTACAGACACATTAAATCATCAAAGCCTGTGAAATTTCCAGTGCAGAGACATTCTCCTGCCCACAGCCTGCATGGAGTAACCTGAGACTGTTTGGTCCTGGGAGGAGGAGGAAAGGCAGGCACCTCACATTTGTGTTGGACTGTGCTGGGTGATTGCTGGACCGGTAAGCACTGTGCAGCTGGTGCTGGCACCCTTCTGTTCATAGCCCAGCAGTTTGTGCTGTAAATGGATGTGTCCCCTTTACACCAGCAAGCTGGTAGGATTATTGGTGTGGGTTTTACACCGCAGCTGTGGTTAGTTTTCTGCTGAAAGGGGGTATTTATGTTGATAGGTTTTATGTTTATGTACCTCAGGTACAGCATCTTCCATCAAACAAGGCCTACAGCAAACTGCAGCTCTGAGCAAAGTTATGGTAGGTGATGGAAGTGCCCTAGAGAAGTATTTAGAGTTCTCACTGTATGTAAGAATTTCTTCTGTCTTCAAAGCGAGCACATCCGGGTATCAATTGCTGAGATTCAATGCTAGAATTGAATCAGGAAAGCACTGCACTTCTCAAAGCCCAAAATGAAGTGGGAGAAAACATTGCTTGAGATTAGTATAAAAGCATTGATTTGGGCAAAATTGTTCCTGTAACAGTATCAACAATGCCTAAGTCCCTCCAGCATTCCTAATGTGGCAGAAGAGTCATCTTTGAAGCCACATGGCTACAGGTGGAACAATTGACTAGTCCAGGACTGCTGAGTGTACATTAAATGTTATTGATAACTAGTTCTTGAAACACTTTGAAAAACACTGATTTCAAGCAAACGTGTTACAAACAAACACTGGCAGGAAGCTCTAGTGCAAGAGCATTACCTGGAATAGTAAAATGATTTGTGGATTTAATTTATTTCCAGCATAGATATGAGCACAGGACACACACTTTTTTGCACATATATAACTCCAACATAGATGCAAAACTAAGGAAGTGTGGCATGAAATAAATAGTTTCTAAAAATATCTGGTGGGAAGCATGAAATTCCTGTTCAAATTGTCAGCTTTGCACTCTTCAGCTGGAGATAGGTGGATTGATCAGTCCTCAGGGAAGTGCTAATTAGAGTAACTGGGAATAGATAAAACAGCCAGAATATGACTAAGTTTTAGTCTGCAGTCATGTAAGTGTAATTCCACAGGGATGCTCTTGCATTGGAATAGATCATGGTTCATTGTGCTGTGGCCTGGTGGACTCTCAGACCCTAGATGTGATATTAATAAAGGAGGTTTTTCTTTGATCCAGTAATAATGGCCATCTTTGTTCTAGAGCTGCAGAAACTGACTGGATTGTATCTCCCTTGGTGGGATGTAACCAGTGATGCAAGTGATACACAACTCCCTTTCCACTTCAGGAGATAAAACGGATTAGAACACACACACACACTGCAATGGTGACATTTCAAAATAAAAATGTCATGTTTTCAGATTTACAGGACTATTACAGTTTACTTGGAAAAAAAATCACTATGTGATCTCCTATTTTTTTTCATTAACAAACTAAACTTTGATTTTGACTAGCTCTTTTTGTTATGGGATTAACCAAGAATTTTTAAATATTTGTATATTCTCCACACCTTCAGCTAGTGCCTTCACTAGGTACATCTTGTTTGGTTGGCTAAGTATGGCATATCTAATTGTGCCAGCTTGTTGGAGGGTGATGGGCCCACTGCCTGGGAAATCCAGGACATGATGCACCACCCTCAGCTGCCTCTTGCATCTTTAGAAAAAACTGAGCTTGCCCCAACAAATAACATGCAAAACAGAGGCAGCATGCTGATACTGTGATCTTCTCCATAGTTAACAGCATTTTGCCTAATCCCAGTGAATTCACAGCAAACAATATTGCTGCTGTCCTTTATCTTGGGCTTATGAAGGGAACATGTGGCTCTGATTTACCTTTTCCTCACACAAATTACTGTGGGGGAGAGTGGCAAGGGAAATAGGAGGCTAGACATAAAAATTACCAAGCAGTCTTTGCTATGTCTAAAGAAGCCCTCTAAGGGAAAAATTATAAGAATGGCAGAAAAATTGAGGGAGAATGTTGCAATGGTATGTTAGGTACATGCAAAAGCATGGAAATGTTAGGGCAGGTCCTTGGCTGCTTTAAGCAGTTGTAGCTTCATTAAATAAATGGGACCAGGTTGATTTACACTATAGGGGATCTGTTATGGTGTTCAGTGCCATTATAATTTCTAATGAGAAGTTTTCACTGCTGTTAATTCATCTGGTATTAATAATTTAGCTTTTGGACTGGCCAAAATAAGCTATTTTAACCACCAAGAATAAGATTCCAAATTGCCATTTGAAGTTGTCTGTTGAGCCTCTGAAAGGTGCTTTTGAGGATTGCCCTGACAAAATGCCTGAAGGCAGATCTGCACGTCTGCTTGAAAGGCCTGTCTAGACTAGGAAAATGAGCAGCCCTTACAACGTGCTAATGGGAACATATCGGTTGGCACATTTTAAAACACCTGAGAAAGGGAAGAAGATGCTCACTCAGGTTATAGTGCTGTGTATGCTCAGCTAGGTTCAAGTCTTGTCTCTGATGGGGAAAAATAATGCTCCATCTTCCCTTCATCTTCATTATCCTGTGCCCAAGCAGCTGTGGTTTGTGCTTTAAAAATTATACTCTCTGAACCCTTGCTATGCACCAATTCACTAAGCCAGAAGAAAACTGATGACAAAAGAAAGAAAGGAAAATGTTTGTGATAGTTTAGTGAGTGAGATCTGCTAATGAAAGGTATTAACAAGTGCCAGAGCCCAGTAAGTGTGCAGAAGGTGCAGCTGGGAGGGTAGGAAGGAACAGAAAATCTCCACCTTTCTTCAGCAGTTCAGTTGGCTCACTCTACACAATAAAACTGCATTCTCTATCCCTGGCATGTGTGTTGAGCCTAGTAAGGAGGAGTCTCAGTGGTTGTGTGGGTAGATGACCACTTCTGTTTCACACTAGCCATGGAGACTGTTTTACAGGCATCAGCTGGCCACCTTAGAAACCCTGAATTTCTAAGTGGAGCTTTAGGATCAGTCTTAATCTCCTCTTTGACTGAGCACTTTTCTGATACATTGTTAAAAGACAGTCTTCACCCTTAGAACACAAGTCTCTTCGCAGTTGTGTTCATTCTACAATTTGTTGTCTGCGCTGTGTGTGTGGGATGCGTTCACCTTTAGCCCCACTCAACCTTTGTCATCCCACTGCAGGTCACCTAATGTACCTCAGCCCACATCCAGCTGCTTGAGCCCCCCTCCTACCCCTCTCCCTTCCATATGGTCTGTTTTATTTCTTCCTTTTTTTTTTTTTTTCTTTTTACTAATTAAACTCAGTGTCTTCTGCTTTTGCACTCAGTGTTTTTCTCCTCTTTTCTCCTCTGACTCCTGGGTTCAGACCTCTCTCTCCACATCCAAACATACACTGTTTGGGCCTTATTCACCTATTTTAGATCCCTGTTCCCCTTCAGGAGCTCAGATTCACTCAGGCTCTGGCTCACAGGCTGTTGACACAGCTGTCCGTACGAGTATCTTTCCTTCAGATGAATAAAAACTGATCAAGATTTGGCCCTTGGTGAATTTTTCTAAGGCATGTGGCCTATTTTTCATTATGGTAAGAGTGTTTGTTCTGCACCTTCTGGGTACAACAGGAGCTTGCTTACTTGGATAGACAGTGCTGCATGTTAGGAGGGTCTCCCTGTTCTTTTTGGCCACACTGTCTGTATCCAGCCCTTCTTTGCAACAGGCAGAACAGGAGGGGTAAAACACCTAGCCTGGGGCATGAGCTGTTAGTTCAATATAAAGAGATTTAAGTAGGAGCAATGGGAGAAGGAAACAGGCTGAATATCAGGAAAAGCTCCTGCCAGTGAGACGTGTTTGGCTGTGAAATCTTCTCCCAGGGGAAAGAGGTCAAAGCCTCATTGTTTGGAAGTAGAGCTGGTCAAAACTGTTTTTGGAGCAGCAGCAGCAGCGGGAGTGGTGGAGGTGGGGAGAAGAGCAGCAGCTGTGCATGGCAGAGCAGCAGATATACGAGGGGAAGTGGTTGGATGCACAGCGAGAAGAAGCAGGAAGAGCAGAGGAGGCTGACGGAGGAGCGGTGCTCGCACCGACATCAGGGACACAACAAAAGGATTAACAGAGGCACAGTGGGGAGCAGCAGACAAAAGCAGGAGAGAAAGCAGGGAAAGCAGAGGGGAGCAGCAGAGATGCAGGACACGAAAGAATGGTGGGAAATGCCGAGAGAAGCACTGCAAGGAGCAAGTGTGAGGCTGAATGACAATAGCAAGGTCTCGTTTTGTTTTGTGAACACAGTGGCCTTGGCTAAGCAAAGCTGGAAGATGTGAAAGGACAAAAACATCAGGTTTCTTGATGACATGATCTGAACTAATCTCACAACCTGGATGCTTTATGCAGTTTTCCCATTCTGCATCAGTATTCTAATGCATTCTTGGAAAAGTGAGAAAAGGCAGATTTGAGGAGCCACCAGCCCGTGGTTTTGGGGCAGTATCTTAGATCATGAAGGATGGGTGCAGGCCACAACATGACATTTCCTGTCTCCTTGATGATACTTGCTTGATGATATGAGCTGAAGGAAACGATGTTAATATTGCACCGTAGTGCATTGGTTATTATTTTTTGTTTAGAAATCCCACTTGTGCAGCGACATTTCATTCCTCTCACTGAAGCCAGCTCCCCACCAAGCAAATCCTATTATGACATAAATTAGCTGAGGTTCTTCAGCCATCCCTATCACAACTCACCATTACATGGTGAAGCTCTGCACTATTGCAAAGAAGGAAATTCCCAGCTCAATTTCTTTCACCTTAATATTATTATTAATGTTTCCTTCACTCTAAACCAGGCCACTCATTTAATTTTGCAGAGGTTTGCTATGTTGTTTCTACATAGATCTGCAAAGCAGAAACCAAAGTTTTGGCTGGTCTGCAAAAAACTTTGTGTGCTTAACTTTTCCCTAAGGGATCAGGAGAATAGTGAAAAGATACAGGATCTCCCCAGGACCAAGTGATATATTACATGGCTAGAGCTGCACTGAAGTCCTGATGGAATTTACCCAAGGTCACAATCCAAGACCATATTGCTGCTGCTTTGCTCTAAAGACTTACTTATAATTCTTACAAATCTTTTCAAATGCCAATCCACAATGAATATTGCACACTGAATACAAGACTTGCCAACTTAATTTGAAGAAATTGCTGATAATGACAACAGCAATTGCCTTCTCATTCTGCTCTTTGTCTTCATTGTTAATCCTTTCTCAGAAATGAAACCCTTCTTGGATTACTAATGACAGTCTCTTTATTCTCCTTATTTTTTTGTTTTCCTTAATTGCCTTCAGAGACCTATTTTAAAAGAATATTCATGCCAGAAGTACAAACTGGCAGAAGTGCCATTAAATGGAAAGGCCTTCTGTAATCTTCTTTCTGCTGCAATGACTGGGACCTTCACAGTCATGTAACTAAGCTGCCAGTTCCAAGGCTAAAACAGTTTTGTGGTAGTTCAGCACAAATGGAACTAATTTAATAAAAATCTGTTGAAGCTACTGGTGTTTTTTGCACTCTACAATCGCAGCAACCAAGATCAGGATCTGATTCCTGAAGTTGTCTGCAGCATTCATGGGAGGAGTGTAAAATTATATGGATAAATCAGGTTTTTTTTTTTTAAATTCAAGGTTTGGTGTCACTTTGAGAAATGAATGTATGAGAGCCTGGAAATGAGATGTTGCCTGTTGCCTCTGCCTTTATTCAGATCAGTTTAATCATACTGTGTGCTCACTGAATGCAAAATAACTTGGTCTCTGTTAGCCCCCAGTGGATAACTCTCAGAGGCGATTTCACAGCTGTTAGTAAGAGGTAATCTCAGTAAAAGTCCAGGCACTAGGCTTTACTTCTTTAATTCTCTCATATTCCTAGATATCAGGGTAGTGGAGTCTTGATGGAGTAGGGCAGCTTAAGTAGGGCCCGGCCTGGGGACGGAGATCCTTTACGCACCGAGCCGTCGTTTACCCGGGCTAGTGCTTGAACCAAAGGCAACAGTGCCCCTCGGTGATGTGATCGCGGTGTAGCATGGGGCTGACACCGCACTCGGTTTCCTGCGTCCGGTAAGACACTGGTTCCGAGCGAGACCTCTGAATTGGGCAACGAGAGCAACCTTTGTGTCAGGAATATGTATATAATATATAATGTATAATATATAATATATAATATTATATAATATATGATATATAATATATATATATATACAATATATGATATATAATATACAATATATTATGTATAATGTATAATATATAATATACAATATATTATTCAGAGGTCAAGAAAAGCTACCTGAGACTACAGAGGGCTTCATTGGAGAAAGAGATTCCACTCTATCTGCTCAGCATCACAGAGGGACAAACACTCCTTTTCCTTCTAGCTCCATATCCATTGGATATGAGATTAAATAGTTGCACTGAGAAATGCTGGGTTTACCCTCTATGGCTCAGCTTCTTATCCAGAAGATCAGAATAAGATCATCACTTGCACTTCTAGGTGCTGTCCAGAAAAGTGGAAAGTTTATTAACCACGGGTAGAAAATGAGGATACTGTGAACACAGAAGATGGTATGAAGAAGTACACAAAATTCGATATTGAAAGCAGAGCATGTATGGTTTATACAAAAAATAATGCAGAATATATGCCCTGAAGTGAAGAAAAATAAACAACTAACGTTCTATATTCAGCAAATGTGGTCTCCATTCTTTAGAAAAAGTCTGATTATCAATTCAATGAGTGTCATCATATGTGCACACATGGACCAAATCAAGATAACCTACACAACTTGATTCTGGTAAATTCTGTGGGTTTTTGTGACTTGTTTTAGTTTTTTCTTTGTTTGTTTTTGGGGAGTTTCTGTTTTTGTTTTTTTTTTTTTAACGTTTCCCCTGGTATTCTTCTAGCTTAAGGCCTTTTCATTTGTTTTTAATGTAAAAAAGCCTGCTCCTGCCTGGCGGCCGGGAGCATCCAGAGCTGTGGTGCTGTGCGAGCCTCTAGTGGCCAGAGGGAAAACTTCACCCCCATGTCAGCCCCGGCTGGAGCTTCCCTCAAAGAGAAAGTAAAGTTCCTAACTACAGGAGCAAACGAGCAAACTTAAGTCAGGCAATCGCTCTGAGAGCAATGGAATTACTATTTTATACGAATGATGAATATGAAATGTTAAAATCAGATTGTATGTGTGCCTGTTTTCTTCCCACCCCATATACCTTCCCATGCACGTGTTGAAACTATCACTTTGGTTTTCTGCATTAGACAGAAAAGCTTAGAAGTTGCCAAGGGAATATTGCCTTATTGAAATGTTTCCCATATTTCACCTCTCACATGATAAAACTTCACTTTCCTCTTTTCTGATTAATTCATTAATGTTTTCTCAGAAGTTGCAGTGGCCAGTAGAAATCAGAAAAAACAGCTACAATATGTTTTATCATACTGAGGCTATGCAATATCTTCTTAAAGGAGATATTATATGTGGATGGTGAAGTGTTAATTTAATTTCAAAACATCACTTCCAGTCCAGATTCGTAGGAACTTGACAATGTAACTGGAGCTGCATTTCCAGAGAAGAAAGTAATGCAGAAGCAGGGATACAGTATACATATAAATCATTTCTCACTCTGAACAGTCACACTGTCAGTGGGATGTTCAGGCATGCTCAGCACAACCTTCCCGTGTTTCCCTGAAAGACAAAGTTCTCATTCAGATTAATAGAACCAACACTAACTGCCACTGGTAATTATGAAAATAATTTAATAATATCTCTTGCTCATAAAAATAGCTACTCCCTTCTCCTTATTTTCCTTACAAGGGCTGTGGGACTAAACAGGGAGTTTCATTAATTCACCTAGACACATTAAGAACATGAACATCAGCATATTAGCCTCAGAATTCAGTAGAGACTAAAATTAGTGCTCCCATTAGAAATGGTCTTAGTTCTTCACTTTACATATCAGCTATCTGTGAACTTTCTTTCATTTTCACAAGTCACCCAGTCAGAGCATTCAGAGAGTTTTATTCATCACCTTTTGGTGCATTAGTTCCTTCACTTAACATCACTAACCTAAGTAGTTATGGCTTCATGAGGCAGCACCAAGGAGACAGGCAGCACATTGGTACAGGATGCCAGGAACCCCTAAGCACAGGAAACTTCTAACATCAGCTGATTCTACCAGTGGCAGCATCTCCCTACCCTTTGTTTTGCGTGCTCCTAAAATAAATATCAAATGGTATTTGCCCTATGGTGATAACAGACTGCAGCCACTTAAACCCCAATCCAAGGTATTTTTTCATGATTTTCTTATATTTCCTAACCTTGAGATCCTGCAAATTCTGTATTTTTCCCAGAAATTTCATAACTAGGTGTGTTAATTTATTTTTTTTTAAAAAGCATTGAACTTTTTATGGATTAGCCATCCATTTCAATGCAGTACGTGGTACAGCATGGCAATATCTTAGGCAGGGCCACTGTTCCCATTGAAGTTACACATGGACAACTTAGATAAATATCAAATATTAATCTCTAGTAAGAGAATTTTAAAATCAAGTCAAAAACATGTATTATGATGTGAAATTAAATATAAATCTTAATTATGTCTTTGTCATAGCTGAACCATGTCCCACAAATTCCACATGCAATTTATAAGTATGATGATATTTTGTGAAATACGTAATATACAATTTCATGTTTAAATTGCATTTTTTTGGGAAGAAGTTTTAAGCTTTAGGCATACTTTGTGTGTGTTTCTGTTGCAAAATGCCTACACAATCTACTTCTGCCAAGCTCAAGCTAACTTGATAAACATCCTGAGAAGATCCTATTAAATAAGATCCTATAACTAGGAAAGCAGTAGAAGATGTCATTGAACACACACCAGCTGTGTTTATATCAAGGCCCTGATCCACAACTTGATAAAGAACCAAAATATTCATTAACTTCAATGAGCTCTTCCCATCTTTAGAAGAGCATAATCAAAGATATATGAATTATAGCCTGGATTTTCTGGAACAGTTTTATGAACTTATCTTCCAGTCTTATTTTAAATCCATCTATTTAAATCTTTTTGGTTGATTTGTAAGTCTAAACTGTTTTACTGTATTGGAAAAAGTATCCATAGTGATAAAACTATAGAAGAACATTTTTCTTTAGAAGTATTCAGTAATTGCAGTCATCCAGCCACTGACAGCAAGCTGCTCTACTGATATATTTATGAAAAATGGAAGTTTGGTTTAGTAGACAATTTGTATTATGATAATTTTGCTTACTTTTGACTTGAAGTAAGGAATTTTTGCTATGCTATTTTGTACTGTAAAGACATAAGAAGCTTCAAAGCTGCTAAAAATAGCCAAAGGATTGCTTTGGGAGCATTTTCCAGAGGCAATTGATGTGGAAAAAGAGATGCATTAGACCCTTCTCTGCTGCCCTTCAGGCTGCTGGCAGGGAGGGCAATTTGCAGCAGCAATACAGACAGGATTCCCTGAGCTCCAGTGTCAAGCTAGGTAGCACTGGTCAGGATTTGGTGAGGTATCCACGGCGCTAAGCTGGAAGGAGCACAGCAACCTGAAGAAAACACTTTTTAAAGACAACAAAAAAGGCTGTGCTGAGACACTGACACAAGGAGTTACCTACTTCACTGAGGCAGCAAGGTCATGATCTCCAGCAGCTGTGGCTAGGAGTTCTCCAGACTGCAATAATTTGGAATAATTTGATATACATTTATGTGGAGATGGTACATGGGTTGATGTAGTGACCCAGCTGAAACTCTGATGACAAAAACACATGCTGGGTGGCAGAATCAGAAATCAAATTTTGAAGATTGGAGATAAGCTCTGGGAGAAAAAATGAGAGAAATCTGACAAACATTGGCTAAAAAACTGAAGCAAGAACAATATCATATAACTGAGTTAATAATAGGCAGGAAATGGCTGTTGTGGATTTTACAGAGTGGAAATCTTCCTGCTATATTGCCCTAATACTAAGAGGGAGACTGCAGTAGGGCTACTGTTCTTGTGGCCAGACTGAGACATTGTTTAGGAGAAATATATGGTTCTCCTGGAAGAAATTCATGTGGGATGGACAAAAATGAAGTTACAGAGTTTCTGACTTTGTGTTTTGTGAATATCTATGTATTTGTCGTTTAATAACCTTTAGCACACTTTCTAGTGTAAAGGCCATTACGTTTCAACTGCTGCAACTTCCTTTATGTTACTGCACTGGCCACAAAGGCCAAGTTCCTGAATAAAGGGCACAAAAAGTGCTCTCTGAAGTTATGTATATCACAGTGATCACTTTCAGAGATATTACATTGCACATAAAACTGTCTTCTCTTGTGTGTGTATCCATTGGTGTGTGTAAGCACAGAGAATGAAAATGCTATCGTGATATTTTTAGGGGATTATAATACATTTTAATTGGTAGTGTAATAGCAGATGTAATGCTGCTTTCTGCATCATTCAGCACACTTGTGGCAAGAGCAACCAGGAACTATGATTCTGGCAGAAATTGCAGTGACTGAGGGCTATGTTGCCTAGCTCAAAATGAATGGAGGTAGCTATTTCATCTTGTATGGACAATTTCAGATTTAGTCTCCAAAATTAATGCACGAATCTATTCAAATGCAAAGAGTAACATAACTGCATATTCCTAATTAAATCAGAGTACCTTATCTTAGAAAACAAGAATGCCTTGTTAATATCAATTAGAATCAATTGTGGAACTAATAAACAGTATTTACCTGCATACTAAATCCGTATTTCTGATCTATATTCAGCTGTAGATCAGAAATGACATCTGACATTTGGAAAGAAATTAAATCTTGTCATTATGTCTTAGGTCTTCCAAGTCTGCTTGTAGTGCTTTATGATTCAGTGCATAACATTGGGCGTCCAACAATCTGATAAAGGTTTTTATATTTCTCAGAAGGAAAAGTTGACCTGTATTTCCAGAATACTGCCACAAAAACTATACTCCATAACTGTGTGGACTGTTCAACACATAGCTTTACTTTTTCCTAACTATTCTCTGCTTGTAGCATTGTACTGTCCAGCCAGCTCAAACTTTAGAGCTCTGACATGTTTTTAAACCAGTCTTACCAAGCTAAAATGCTGAAATCCTAGCTGAACAGTAGCCTGCTCTTAATTAAAACAAGGCATTGCTCTTGTAGCAGTATGACCACGAGAGGGCACGTTGCCAGCTGTAGTGAAAACGTCTCACAAGTGCTGTACGGCTCCAAACAAGACTTTTATTTTTGTTTTCTCTGCCTTTCCCTTTTTCAATCACACGAGGAATTTAGTAACCCTAGCTGCTAATTAAATGACATAATTCTCCAGGCAGGTTCTTATTCATCCCATAAGTGCTATCTCAAAGCAGAAAAAAATAAAAGCAGAGATGATCATCAAGCTAAGATGTAGTGCATCTGTTTCCACTTAGAAAAGGGAAGAAAGGCAGATAGATAATATTTGTGGAACAAATAAGATAAAAGCATGGTCAAAAAAGCAGGGAAAATTACAATAAGTAAAAGCCAAATCTGAAGAAGTTTAAAGTGAGTTACTACAAAAATCAAAATTTCTAAGGTTTTTAAAAATACTCAAAAAGCAGCCACAGTTTGAGAATGATAAATGGAAAAATTGAATTTATGCAATGTTGTTTTTTCCCTAAGTATCATACATTATTTTAGTTTACCAGTGGCCAAAACAACACAGTTTAAGAGATGTATTTAGATGTTAGTTTCATCTGGCAATTTTATAACTTCTCCTCTCTGGCCTCCCCTCCCAGTTCCTTAGAGCACAGATTAGAAACTCCGTTTTCCATGCAGACCTGACTGATTAAATTTTGGAACATTTTACTTACCTCTGAAGTGTTTATTCCCCAGAGTTATTAGTTTCCTATTGTTTTAAATATGATCATATTATCCTGCAGAATTCACTTGCAACAATGCTTCTCTTGCTTTAGAAATAAACTAAATATTGTTGTTGGTGACATGAATAGGAGTTAAAATTTTGTAAGCAAGGAAGAGCACACAGTATTATATGCAGAAGTAAAATTAGGTTAGCTAGTCAGCATGTTTGTGATCTCATTTAAAATGAGATTATGCTTGGCCAAAGGATTCTCCTCTGTCTTCTTTCCCATGGGATAGGAGGCCCTTATAATTCTTAGGATATTACTGAAACACATTAGAGGTACTTAGTCAATTGGTTCTTGTTAGGGATTTCTTCTGAATTTCTCAGAGAAAACCAAACCAAAGAGTAATGGTTGTTTTACCTGGTATTAGTTAGGGATTAAGCAATTTGCAGTAGCAAATTGCTATGTTCTCCCACTGCACTCAAAATCAAGGAGAAGCAAGATTAAACATACTTTATCTACTAGTAGCATTTTTAAACGGTATTACTATTAAGCATGATGTTACTACATGGATGCAGATGGATATAAGTGCTTACATCTATAATTCAAGTATCTAAATAAAGGATAAGAGATTCACAGCTTTTAGGCCCTATTTAATCTAGTTTGCAGATTTAGAAAGGGAACTCTGGGCCTCTTGGCAGTAAGTGTATATCTAAAATATTCTCTTTCCAGTATCTGAACTGTTTCCTTTCAAAGGAGATTCTGAGGGTGCTTGAGTACACAACAACCAATTTATGAGACAATCAGCTGACACCTTTAGTTCAGGCTGCTAGTTGAAGGAGTACACCTGCATGTCTAAAAGGAGAGTTTACTTCTCTTGACTGAGGTTTCTTTGAGCTAACACTATAAAAAAAAGTTAATAACAAACAGGAACTTACTGTCTGTGCAAGCCTGTCCTACATCTTTCCTTGTATCTTTCTTCTTTTTCTAGAAACAGCACTACCATGAATCCCCAGTGGCCTGATAAATTGGCAAAAGAGCATTTTGGGATTCTGCCACCTGTATATAACTCCCGTTCAAAGCTGGAGAAAAGAGGCTGCGATTCTGTCTGACACTTCCTTTGCTGACACAAAGACAGTGCAGGTTTGCCAAGCAACACTGTGAGAGGGCAATTAACAACCCGCCTTCAGCCCTGTGAAACTCAAGCCATCACCTGCTCAGATGAAGGGGAGCTGTCAAAAGCCAATTCACTTTTAGCAATCAATGCCTGAAATCAGGTCAGTGGCTTTTTAGCATAAGATGTTTCTTGCTGTGCCCAAGAAACTAAAGTTTGCCTTGCTCGCCAGTCTCTCTTGACAGTCTTAATAAGACTTAGTGCAACCCAATTTCTTGCAATCTAATTACCTCTTTTGCAAGCAAAATGCTGCGAAGAGAGGTTCATATGTTCCTGTTTCCTCCAAATATGGAGCCATAGCCATTTATACTCTCAAATTTCAAAAGGTTTCTGATAGGCCAGAGATGATGCATCAGTCCTCACAAGAAGCTTCCCAATATCCTTTATGATGTTTCATTGACCATCTCAGAGTTATTGTGTAGTTAATATTATGCCCCCAGCTAGATTATTAGACAGAATGCCTTGCAAACACAAGGTTCAAATCTAGCTTGAATCATTTGGCTTGGTAAAATAAACAAGCCAGCGAGAGCATAAAATTTCCTATAGTCTTTACAAGACTTTCTAGATAGTTTGAAAAAGCCATTATGATTGCCATTGCCCAAGGTAGAACTGCCAGAGTAGTGTAATATGTCACTCCTCTTCAGAAATTTAGTAATACAGCAGCTTTACCAGATTTAGTATAAGTAAAGTGAATCATCTGCTAGAATCAATAAAACCCCACCAACCAGCAGATTCCTGACTTTCTTACTCAACACACAGGTCTTATAAAAGGATGGTTTAGTCTGTAGTATAAATTTGTTTGGTTAGGATAAAATGAATAATTTCTATTTCTTTCTCTAGGGACAGACACGATAATTTATACAGGTAAAAAGAGGTAGAAATTCTTGTATACAGGATGTTTTCTGTAGAATACAGGATATTCTCAGTGCAAGCTGCTGACCACTACTCTGAAGAAGATTCTAAATACAATTTTTGTACATACAGATCTCTATATCTCTTGATTCAGAAATCTTTAGCTCTCTATCTAAATATAAAGTAGACCTTGATAGAGATTATCAGAATTATATCTATACATTGTTATATAGAATAGTGTTATTGGTCTATATAATTACTCTGCATATATATTGTCAGAGATATATGAATAAATATGCATTATGCATGATTATATAGCTATATGGTTTATCTTTATTTCATTATAATTTTTCTATTATCTGTTATTGTTAGCATAATTATTGGTTATACAGTTTAGGGGCTGTACCTTTTTGTTGCAGATATTATGTAATGCACTACAGTAAATTCTATGCAGCACTACTAACCAGCATCTGTCTCCAAGGCAGAAAATGAGGGTCAGCTCATCTTCACAATGCTATTCAAAGAAGTGAGCAAAGATTAGCTTCAAGCTACAGCAAATTCCCCTGAGGCTGCTGAGGCAGATGGGCTCCGTTTCAAGTCAACTTGTCAATGCGGCAGTATTTTAGCCCAGAAAAACACTCCCTCAGTAAAGACTTAACCAGAAAAGTCAACATAGTGCCTTACAGAGAACTCTAGTTCCTTTTCCAAGTTAAGGTTAAACTGATAAAACTGCTCATAGATAAATCTCTGATTTTTTTTCAACCCACATCACTCATTCCATCATCAAACTGTCATGCACTGGACACTGCACAAACACCAACACATGCTCCATAGAGCTGGATGGCTTCTTAAAAGTCTGGACAATCTTACCCAGGCAGCCTTTGACATCTCAAGGCAAGCTGCCTACCTCTGGATGACTTTTTTTCCTTATACTCAGTACTTTTTGAGCCTGTGGCGGGTTACAACCAGGGAGACAGGTACATGGAGACCACAGTCAGTAGAAGAAAAGTGATGTCTAAGTATTTTCAGCTTTCAAATGTGGCATTAATTTCTTATTTTTCTTCACTTCTGGGGTTCAGCACACCAAGAACCTCCAAAAGCATTTCTATATAGGGACACCTCAGAAATGCTTTTTATGCCTAAGCTGCACTGAAGTGTAAACTTTAGTTAAATGTGTTTAACTCCCTTCAGACCTAAATGGGCTTTTTTCTTCCCTCAGGAGCCACTGGGGACTGTGACTTGCAGAGGGCCCTGAGCAGGTCAGCAGGCACTGATTACCCTGGTTAGCCTCTCGTAGACTCCCACCCATGCACCAGTTCCCCTTTGGCCCTGCATTTAAACCTCAGGAGCTACATTTAAACCTCAGGGGATAAGGGTTAGACCTTGCTGGAGCTGGAGTGTCTCTGTGCTGTCCTGGGTTTAAGTGACCCTGATACTGCTGGCCATGGATCTTCTTGCTCAGACACAGGATGGCTGTACCCTTTTGGGAGATGGGGGAAGTGTTTATTACTGCCCTGTTGCCATCCTAGCCTGCTGTCCTTCCCTGACAAGAGATTTGAGTCCCCTATCAAAATAAACTTGGGCTGCTGCTATGGAAATGAAATACCAATTTGTTATTAAGTCTTCAATCCCTTGCTGAAAAAAAGACCTGACTTGTGCTAATTCCTGTGGTAATTGTAAATTGAGAGAAACACTGGATGCGGAGTGAAAATGAGTAAGCCTGGATGATAGGCCAGACAAGGGAAGGAAGCTGCTGCTAGAGAGAGCACAGTGACTCACTATTTACTACCTACTGCCTACAATAAGTAAAATCACTTTTTTTTCCTGTGTGGGTGCTAATAAAATGCTTTGCAACATCAAAATTATCTTGAGTGCATTGCCTCAGTGGCCTGTAGTTGGCACTAAACTGCAGTGAAGGCAGGTCCTGTCTTGTTTGTCTAATGTTGGGTAGTGTATATGGTAGTTCAGTTAATATACTTGCTTCTGGTTTAGAGACAAGTATTTGGTTTATCTGATATGTGTACATCACATAAAGCAAGTCCCCAGGGCTGTGACATTTGGAGATATTCTCTGGCTCTGCAATAAACTCCTCACCCTGCCTAAAAAGATTTCAAAAAATAAATCAAAAACCCACCCAATGAAACTCTTTAGATGGAAGACTTGTGATAATCTTGTCATACTTTATGTATGATATTCTGATGGTTCTTATTAAACTATTCTTCTGGATAGCGTACAGCTTCTATCAGAACTTGGTATACCCTCCACAAAGATCTTGACTTGATTTAAAGAATTCGTATGCAGAGGAACCTGATGTGCTTGATCTAATTTTTGTTTTTGTTGCAGCTTTATCTGGTAGATTGAAGATGTATCTTATTGTACTTAGTGTCATAATGTTTTTATTTTCTTCTGCCTGTTTTATGGTAGAAGGGATACCATAGTTGTGTTGGGTGTTACATGGTTACTTTTGGTCCCCTTTATGTCATGCCATACAATCCTGAGGTCATTCAGAGTCAGTCTTCCAAAAGAGCTCTTCTCAATCTAGTAGTATGTCCTGCCAGTTTGGGTAGAAGACCTCCTGTCTTCTCTATAACTGCACTGAATTCTGAGTACAAGGGGATGATACTTAGAGGGAAATCCAGAAAAGCTGTACAATTCCCCTGCCTCTAGAATATCCAATGTCACAGATTTGTATTTTGTAACATTTTATAACAGTGGTTTTTATTTTGTCCTGTAAGCTCATAGCTAAGATGCAAGTAATCTATCAATTGTAAAAATAAAAGTAGATTTTAGTCTCACTCTTTCTCTGTGCAACACAGCTTAGACCTTGAACACTCAATCAGCTTTCTTTTTGTTTTTCTTGCTGTTTCAGCAGCTCTTCTTCTAAATAACATATTAGGTCTTAGATAAACAAGTACTGCTCTTCTACATCTATTTTTCTTATCCTTACTTTCCTTTGGTATCTACCCATAATACTGCTTCCCCCACCAACTTCAGCCAAAATGATCTGTGCTAGCATAAATGTGTTTAACATTGGGTCAGTCCAGCTGGATCAGGCTAGGAAGAAAACTGTGTGGCTTTGGTGTATCAGAAGGGATATTGAGCTCTTGTGACTCAGGAAGCAAAGCTGCAAGTGGTTAAAGGCAGGCAGAGGCAGCTTCAGCTGCAAACAGTGAGCTGTGACTGCAGTCTCAGTTCACTGAAGATAAGCCTCTCCAAATCATCCTTCTCTCTTAGATTTGACTTGTTCCAGCCAATGTGCCAGATCAGGTGATGTAGTGCTCTAAGAATATCAAAAACATCAAGTATAGAGCTGGCACAAGCATAGCTTGACCTATTTGCATCAAATTTATATTGCCAGATAGGATCAGCAGCTCAGAACAGGCCAGGCATTAACAAAAAACTCCTGCCTTTATAGTGCAACAGGAATATAATTTCCACCCTTCTCTAATTAAAGGGCAAAAGAGATGCCAAAGACCTTCATCACAGGGCACTTTAAACTTGAGCAACCTGTAGTCTACTTGCATTTCTATGTATTCCCTGCCTGGCTCTAGAAAATCTCTCTGCTCAACCATGGAAACTAAGCTTTACCTGTCTAGGATAATTCTCTAGGATTCATCTGTGTTACTTACCGGAGACTTTACAGCACACTGCAAAGGAGAATAATTCAAGATATATGGCATTTCATATCCTAATTGAGGAATATTGATTTTTTTCTTTTTCACTTGTATGTAAGGTCTATACATATATAAGTATGTATATCTGGGCTTGAATCTGCTTAAGCTGTCTTCAGAAATGTGAAAAGTTCCAAGAAAGCTCTGTGTTTATTAGGAGGTCTTGTTCTGGAATTCGTCCAATATTTCTGAATAGTGAAAGATTCTAAAAATAACAGTGCAACTTGAGTTTCATCTGTAATTAAGTGTCTTACTTGGTGAAAATTGAATACTCCCTTGGGGAAAGATGATTTAAAATCACCCTTAGCTTGGATAACACTCATAGTAAGAAAGCAAGTTGCAGTTTCACAATCTCTGTCCAAATGCAGGGTGATACTGTCCATCATGGGACTTGGATTTTTGAGGCCTCCAAACTGCCTCATGGACTTCAAAGTTCTTTGTTTCCTGCTCCAAGCTTTCAGGTATAACCTTTCATTCCTTTCTTTCCTGTAGAAGTACAACTTTCTCTTTTGGCTCTGATTCTCTAACATGTGTTTTTTTATTGAAAGCTCAACTGAAAGAAGGTGGCTTTGCAATTTAATACCTTCAAACTCCACGTCTTCAAAAGTGTTTTGTTGCAATAAACCTTCAAAAGTATACATTCACTGCAGGTTTCACTATAGGCAGAGCAAGTAGTGGGATAATCATTCAGGGAGAGCAGAACTGCCATTCAGTGTGAGGGTCAAAACAAAGTCTGGCATCAAAAGGCAAAGAGGACTTAAATTGTAGGGCAAGCCCCTCTGTGCATGGGGAAGATGGAGATTCTCAGTGCCTGTATTTCAAGAAAATAAATTCTGAAATGTTACATATTACAGCCTGGCCCATTAGCAGCCACTGGCTGTTTGAGGGCTCCAGACAAGTGACTGCCCCTTGAATTCCGAGCTCTGGGAGATAAGAAGGCTCAATGGTAGGCCTTCAGGGACATTATTTTCTGCCTTCTGCTTAGTAGCCCTTCCCTGCTAAGGAGGCATCTGGACTTAGAGACATCGATCTAGAAAGTGGGAAAGGGACAAACTAGGAAGAAGCCATTAAAGATGCAATTTACATCAGGTAAACATTGTTTTGACAATGTATGTAGTTAAACTACACTTGGAAAATTATCCTTGCCCTTGAAATAAATAGTTGAGGTCACATAATTGAATGTAAGTAGTTACTGATCTTTACAAACATCACTGCCAAATAACAGTGTTTCTCTAAAGCTGCTACCGTAATTTCCTTTAATGGTTTTTCTTTAGCTTTGTCTAATAATATTTAATTTTTTTTTCAACTAGAATTTTCCACTGTTGCTAAGAGCTGTTCACCTCAGAGGAGGGAGCATTACTGTAAACAGTGCTCCAGGCAGCAAGTAACATTTAAAGCAGTCCAACTTCAAAGCAGAGCTCTGTGACCTCCTCTATAAAACACCAGCAGCTGTCTGCACCCTGTTTGCTCCAGCACACTCACTGCTGCTTCTGGCTGAGCTACTGCTACAATTCGTCTGTACTTAAAATAATCAGGACAGGCATTAGGGAATAACTGCTTTGGTATAAGCCTAGAGCTATTACAAGCCTAGATTCACACCAAGAGCCATTTCAGAATGTCCAAGTTTAGTAAATTTCCACTCATAGCCAAGCCCTTAGCATGGGAAAGAAACTTCAGCGAATGCTTCTTGATGTGGATGATGTCTGCAGCATTCTTGTTGCTGGAAGTAAACTTACTCTGAAAGAGTTTGAGGGATGAACACTGACAACCTACCACTGAGGACAACAGAAGCTGAAATAGCTACGAGCTGCTAAATATTTATTGCTTGTGTATTCCTCTAACCTAACTGCAGTGAAATGCAGAGCTCAGACTAATTTCCAAGTTGGCAAGCCTTTAGCATGTAGCTCAGATCTCAGAGGAATGAATGAAGAAATAAAGGGATGAATCAATAGACTCAATCAGGATCTCAGATGGGTGGGACCCAGGAAGCTCTCATAAATTAGATACCCCAGAAATTGGTAATTAGAGGAAAGAAACGTCTTAGCAGCACTAAAGTCCAGAGCCCTGTGCCTGGGGATAGGTGGCAAGGAATTGAGTTTCATCAGCAGTTTTGTACCTATGTTAACTTTATCTGTTAAAACCTGTGAAGGTTAATGCTCTAAGTAGAATAAAAACAGCCTGAAGAACATATATGAAGTCTATGGGACATGATAAGATGCCTCCCAGAGTCCTGAAGGAATAGACTAATGTAATTGCCAAACCACTGTCCATGGCATTGGAAAAGTCATGGCAGAAAGATGAAGTCCCAGGTGACTGGAAGTAGGGAACATTGCATCCAGCTTAAAAAAGGGTAGAAAGGAGGACTACTGACCTGTCAGCCTCATCTCTGTGCCCAGGGAGATCACAGAACAGATCCTCCTGGGAGCTGTGCTAAGGGCAACAGAGCCACTCAGTAGTTAAAAAAAAAAAAAAAAGAAAAGAAAAGTTGTTAAGCCTTTAAAATTCATCCTTATTGAAAGCTTTCACTGACTGATTAAAACTGTCCTGTGTGTACAAATGGAGAAAAATATGTGGATTTCCTAGGGCAGCTAATCCCTGATATGGGAAGAGTGGCATGTAAATAGGTGACCTGAGCTTCAAGAACATGCAAGCAAATTAAAAATATCAGTGCAAGGAATTGAAATTTTTTTTAGGATTTACCATAGCATCCACCAGAATGACTAACACTTAATTACCTGCTTCAAAATGCCAACACTTCTCAGCACTAGGAAGGAATATCTGTGCTTCCACAAAATCAAATTCCAAGTTCTGCTTTGTGTGAAATCCTCTACCTGAAGCTTCAGGACTAGTGTGTCAGCTGAAATTGGCACTCATTATTCCCATCACAATCCATAATCATCCTGCAGAGAAAACTGCAGTTCGCATCCTCGTCAGTCTCCAGATGGGCTTGTATCAGACCTGCCCATCTTCCCTGCCTTCTTGTAGCTAACTTGTGGACAAGGAAGGAGGTCAGGAGGATCCTCTGCTTCCTATACTGTATAATTAAGTAGGCCAAATCAATGTGAGGCTCTATAAAATGGTTCATCAAGCTTTAAAAAATACCAAACAAACTAACTGTCTATTTGCATGTATTGTACTTTCAGCTTGCATCAGATCCTTCCAGTTAAAATTTCTGTGAAAGAGCACAGGTTGAGAGTTAGGGGCCACATTTACAAGGGAAATTCTGATATTCTTTGCAATAAGCGTGATAAAATATTGTGCTGCTTCTTTGGCCACGTGGTCCAATCTCCCTTGTTAGAGATTAAGTCTTTGAACAACTTGACCATAAATAGCCCTGCTTTGAGCAAGAGGTTAAATCTCATCATCTCTGGAAATCCATTCCAGCTGAAATTATTTTATGATATTTTGTTATATGATTTTATTCCCGAAAAGTTTCGATCAATGGCTGGCAGGAAGAGATAAGAGCAAAGAAAATGCAGCCAAGGGGGAATCTCTAGATCCCCTTGATTTAGAAAACAAGAGAACATTACAGGAGAAACAGGGAAAGGCAAAGAGCAGAAGGAACCCACAGCTGTGATAAATATTCCTGGAACCCCCAAGGAGCCTTGGGACAGCAACATGCTGAGGCATAGCTGGGCAGCTATGAGCTGTGAGTAGCAGAGTTTGGACTCCTACAGTTTCTGTCCTCTATGCTGTTTGACCAGAGCTTTTTCAGCCTTACATTTCCTCCCAGTCTTTTCCAGTCTTTTCTTCCCTCTGTGACTGTCCCCTGGTACAAACACAGTGGGTCTCTAGCAGCACATTTGTGCCTGCACTGCACCAGGCCACCTTCTCAGTGATTCCTATTTATGGGCATGTTGATTGTAAGACACAAAATTGCAGTCTTTAAAATGCATTTGTATATCCTTGCATGAGTTTGATTATATTTTGTTCAAGGCAGAAGTTAATTTATTCCCGAAATTGTGTAGCAATCATTTCTCCCTGAGAAATCCCCATCAATTGCTTATTTCTGTCAGAGATATTGCAGCCATGACCACCACCAGATTTCTCTGAAATAACTTCCAGACTAGTTAAATATTAGCTGTCACTTGGGCATACTGATTACTTTTACTCAGAAATAATTTCTGCTCAGTCACTCAAATTGTTTTCCAACCTGTTCATTCTTTCCTATGTGCCCTCATTGCCTCTTTTCTAGAAATCCTAGGAGTGCTGATGCAAGGAAAGTATGGAAAATAAGAATACTTAGTAATGGATGAGGGTATCAATTTGACTATGTGGTTCCCTAGCCACACCCTGCTGTCTCAGATTTGAGAGATAACAGCTTCAAAAGCACGAATTAGGTCTTCATCAGATTTCCAGCTTTGACCTTTATCACACCTACAAAGCACAAGGATTCAAATTTTAAGCTGTTCCCATTTCAATGAACATGTGTTCATTCTGCAGCCTTTGGCCCATCAACTTTGAGAAAATTCAGGTGGGGATCAGGCCAACAGTCCAGCAATGGAATTTTTAACTTTGTATTTGGTGGGAAGCCATTTGCCCCTTCAAAAGGTTCAACTGTCCCCCAGGTGCACAGTTTTCTGTAATAATGTTTGCAGTTCTTGTAGCATGCCAGATGGCCTATATCAGGCTCATCTGTGTTTCTTGGCTTGGAAATGTACACTGTAAATAACTTAAGGGATTTTTCTTTCTTATTCCTGAAACAGGTTTATCCTTTGGCTGTAAATTCAATTTCTGGGCTAATTCATCAGCCAAAATTCAATTTTTGCATAAAGTCTCTGCACCAAGCAATATAAATTCTTAATAGTAATTTAAAAACAATCCCCAACCAGTCTACCAGTACACCAATTTCCCTTCCATCAACAGTTTTCAAAGTATCTGTGCCAAAACACAGTCATTCATACAGAGAGGCAACATTAATTTGAGCATAAGGAGGCACTTCTAAAAACTCTGAAAATGTCAGTTAGAAAGTTATTCCCTGAACAATTGCCCAGTTCTGCTTTATTTCTTGACTCTATCTGAGTGTACTGCATTTTAGGGCTGCATCCAAATATCCTATGCTGAATAGCATTCAGGGTGATATACATATATGACTGTAAACAACCACATTTACACCAGTCTGCAAAATTTGACTGCTAAGGTTTTTGGAAAACCTGTCTCAGATCTAACTGTGTTTAATCACTCTTGCCCATACTAACAGGTGTTTTCACAGGAATATTTTCAGATCTTCCAGTGCTGCTGGGCACACTTGACAGCTTTTTTCATTCTCTCAGAATTAAGAGAAACTCTTTGTTCAGAGGCAGTGGAGGCTATTTTGGTTTCTTCTTATGGCTCTTTTTTGGATGCATCTGGAATTTCTTATTACTCCTGATACTCAGGTCTTCTCACTTTCACAATATAATAACTACTGCAGAATAAACAGCCAATCTAAGTAAGCTCCCTGTCTGCATTATCCATTCTTGTTGGATGAAAAGGGTTTTACTGGGACAAATTTTCATCTCAGGCAGCTGTTGTTACATTTCTTTATCACACACAAGTTGACTTTGTAGGAGGTCCTGGTTTTTGAGGCTGTGGAAAGATGGCTGGGGGTAAAATCAGAGAAAATTTAGAATCTCTTTTCATGTCCTACCAGAAGTTTTAATGGTATGGAAATTATAGGATAAAATACAGTTGATGCTCCCTATATGGAATGTTGTTAGTATGCTCAAAACCTATTCCATAATGATTCCCCATACAGACAATCTGCAACCACTGCACCTGCTAAGGGGAATGGAACAGAGAGTGGAGCGGAGTGGAGACACCATGGCCAGGCTCCATGGAAAGCCTTGCAGGGAGGGGAACTGCATGGTACTTTTTAGCTCATGAGCTGCATAGCATCTGTCAGCCAGGGGAGACAGGACAAGAGGTCTTGCTGCTGAGCCTATAGATGTGAAAAAATTGCTCTCCTCAGATGAATTTGGTTCATTAGAACCTAATTGTTATATTAACACACACCTCAGTCCCATAGTTGCTCACCCCTCACCGAGCATGTGCTCTGCATTTTATTGACTCTTTAGCAGTGAAGCAATGGAATTGTACACCAATCAGTAACAAATGTGTGTATGACTAGAGTCACTCAAGCTCCACCTAAACATAAAGAAATAGTATAATACTAAGTTGAGAATGGGAAAAATTCAGGGAAGGCTCCATTGTAACTACTGGGATTGGCTGACAGACTGAACCTGTCTTCTCATCCATAGGGGTGCCTATTGGGTAAGAACCATGATCTATGCATGCTGAATACTTTTAGTGGGGATCAGAGCTTGTCTGTATTGCTTTGAGTATGTTTTTTGCAGCCAGATAATACACAAATCTTTACCTGTCAGAATTTTCTATTAATAATGAGTTATTACGTAAACTTTTCATGTGAATCTTTCATGGGTGCTGGCAGTTGGATCACCCTACAAAAACACTGAATGTCTACAAGGAATATTGTCATTAGTTTTGTCTGTCATACTATTTTTGCTGTGCATAATTATCCAGAAACCTAAATTTTGAGGATAGCAAATCAATAGATTGGATTTATTATATTATTCTATTCATAATATGACAATGCAATTCCTCTTGGTTCATAGCCAAGGTACAGAGTGGCCATGGTCCCAAGCTGATGTTAAATATACCACAGGAGTTGGGATTCTACACAAAAGTAAGGCTAATCTGAACCTTGCTGTTGTAGTTGTACATGAAGATAAATTATATCTCACAAGTGAGCGGGATGGAAAAGGAACTCATGACAACCATGATATTTCTGAAATATCAGCACTCCAAGCAATGTCTGGGGAAGAAATAAAAATAGGGTGCAGAGCAATCAATGGGTCTACTCACTAAAAACCGACTGAAATTCAAATATACCATGCTGATTTTACTAAACCAAGTAACAATAAGAAATCCTGGAACAATTTTACTTTTACGCAGCTTGTGCTTGCATTTTGTTTATGGGGAAAACAGGGTGTAAAACTGTAATTTCATTTCCAAACTGTAGAACACTGTGAAGTTTATATGCAACAGAGTGGCCATGGATAGAAGAATATGTCCTCATGGACATATCTATGCCTGGCCTAATTTATTTGCAATGGCACTGCAATATAACATCCTCTTTCATAAGCTAGAGTGGATCATCAGAGGTAGGAGTGAAAATCAACACATCCCATGTCTAAAGGGAATGAAAGATGACCTCACCTCAATAGGATGCCTAATTCATAGTAATGCTAAATGCCTGACAACAGTTGTTATCACATTGTTGTAAGCTATGTCCAGGAAATAAGTATTATAAACTGTGCCGAAGGGAAAACCAACATACATACCTGCTCTTGGGCCTTCAATTTGAAATTCTTGTTGAAGAGCCATATTTAACAACTCAGCCTCCTTTTGAACTGTCTTCTCTCATCTATAACATTTGTCCCTATTTAATCAAAAATGCAGGTCAGAAGCAGCTGTTATTCAACCCAACATGGTCCCTCAAGTAAGTAGAGCTGTTAATGCAGAATAATCTTTCCACAGCCCACCCAGCTCGCTCCTGAAAACTTCCAATGCAGGATGGACAGCATGGTTGCATAAACAAGCCCTCCTTTCTTCCAGACAAACCAGAAGGGATGTGACTGGCATTCTGGGAACAGGATTGGGAGCTCTAAATGACATAGACTCTGAGGTATTAATGAGCAAACTTGTCACAACAACTAGTGACTTAAATAAACTGAAACACCCTCTACAATCTTCCCTTTTGGTTTGAGCAGCTAATCAATGGTTTCTAATGGACATATTAACTCAGTGAGAGAGAATTAATGAAAAGGATCCTCAATTTATCACAGATGCACTTAGCACCAATGTTTCTTTAGCTCTTAGTTGTATCCAAGCTCAACTGTGGTTGCAGTCAATGACAGCTCCAGGCCCAAGGGAAGGTGAAGAAGGTACCTTACTGTTGAAATTCAAAAGGCAATTTGGGATAATATTATTCAATTTGAAATTAAATCCCAATCATGGTGGTATCTAGACGATTCTACCTGTGATCCCATCAGCAGCACAGACACAGTTTTTGTTTTACCAATTCATACTTCAGTACATAAACACTTCAGTATATAAAATACACCCAATCTTTGCATTAGGATTAAATCACAATGGAACTATACTCTGTCCTCTGTAGCATGGAGTGTGGGCCCAAAAAGATGGAACTAAATGGCAGACTATTGATGTCAATGCTTGCATTGTATGACAGCAAAAAGGATTCAATTGTGAAAGTAACACTATCAAAGCTCAAAACATTTGTCTTGATACTGAGCAAAATGTTTGTTATTTTTAGATTCATCCTAATAAAAACCCGGAAATTGTACTTGTGCATATTGGTAAATGATGTACTTGTAGGGGAGCCACCTGTGGTTTTGTGTTTTTAGGTAACATTACTGTAGATACAAGTAATCACTCTAATATTAGTGCTTACAGATTTGTCACTATTACAAGATGCAATATTCATTGGGCTGTAAAAATCGATAGTTTATCCAATCGAATTATACTCTGATTCAATGTTTACAGCCTACTCCCCTTGGTACGAACCTCACACTGGTAAAGATACTATAAATAACATGAGGACCTGAGATACTTGCTGAAACAAGCCCAAGAAAATGGACAAAAATCATTACTTAAAAATTATCACAACATGGAAGAAATACATCGTGTGATGGAGTAGGTGAAGAAAGATGGAGAACATTGACAGTGGGACACTCTTTGAATGGTCACCAACAGCTACTGGAATTCTCAACCAAGTGCTTCACCCTGTTGCTTTTTTCTTAATATTAACCCTTTTCCTTTTTGTTCTAATATTTGTAGTGTATGTTAAAGTTTGGATGATTATGAAACAATTAGCCTATCAGCTACCCCCACTAATACTAGACTATCCAAGTGTCTGTGTGTAGTAAATTTCCACTCATCAGTATAACCAGCAGTTCATCTGGTTCTGTGCTTGCAGGCTGACTACATAGGTAGTACATAGGTTTGCCTAGAGTCAACTGTTGCAGATGTATGTTGGTGAGGTCTTCAATTGGGTTGTACTACTAATCCCAGGTAGATTTTCAATGTTATTATTTCTTCTTGACTTTGTTTATTTTATTTTTTTTCTGTCTGTCTTTCCATCACTGTAGGTGGCTACAGTGCAGTTCTCATTCTCTCTTACTGACTTCCAGAAAGGCTATATTCTGGAAACAGAGTTCAGAATCCAGTTTGCAGAACACCTAGGCACCTAAACTTCAGTTTTCTTTATTAATATCCCCTTTGCTCAGTAGTTCAGCAGCAGAATGGCACATTGGTTTTGACAGTTTCTCCCTTCCCCTTTGTCCTGTGGTTTACTCAGTAGAATAAAGGGAAAAACAGAAGTGACAATGCTAAAGGGAGCCTGAGCAACAAAGTACCACCATGGGAGGGGAATAAGAGGGATTTTGCTGCAGGGGAAACAGACTTACGGCAGGAATGAGTCCATGTGCTTCAGTGATGATGGCTGGGGTTATTTTCAGCAGAGTTGTTTCTCAGGTTACTTCTCCTTAGCTATTTAGCCATCAGGGAGTAGCAGCCTGTCAGAGCCAGTGGTCTCCCGGGTTGTTATGAAAACAGCAAATGCCATCATTAGTTTTTCTCTTTGGGTGAAAGAAGAGTTCAATAAACAGTGTCTCCACCTAAGGAAAATTTTATATTGTGTTGAGAGGTAACCATCACTCTCTTGTTTTCTTTCATCAATTCACAGTATATTGAATAGGAAAACCAGTAGCTACTTACATAGCACCTTTCATTTGATGAATCCCAAGGCTTTACGGGGATACTTTCCCCTTCTCTTGAAGCACAGTCTTACAAAGCACCCAGAAATGTTATAAATAGTATAGGGCAGGAGATAGAATACCAAAGTGCTGAGTCTAAACTAGGCTATCAATTGCTTCTTTGTTTATGGAACAGATCTTAGCAGTGGGCAGAATTTACAGCCTCAGACACAAATCTTCTGAATAACCAAAGAAATCCATCCCATCAAATTTTGAAATAGTCCTACAGAAATCTACACAACAATCTAAAGTTCAAACTTCA
Organism: Muscicapa striata striata; assembly: GCA_030060385.1. NCBI lineage: Eukaryota > Metazoa > Chordata > Aves > Passeriformes > Muscicapidae > Muscicapa > Muscicapa striata. The sequence continues at coordinate 158,094 of JAREIS010000051.1, read as the reverse complement.
CAGTCCATGTTTTACTTAAACTGTTATTAAATTATTTCCTGTTTATTTCATTTGTATTGCCTCTGATTTAAGCTGGGAAATGGCATAAACCCTAGTAACAATGTTGAAATAGACAACTATCCACTAAGGATCAGCTATGCCATCGTGCTTACTGTGCAAAGACTTTGTGCTTAAAATGAAAAGACACAAGGTAACATAAAACAATGCATTTGTAAAAACAGTAGCTTGTTGCTAGTGATAGCAGAGGTAGGTGGAAAGCCAAAGCTTACAGCCAAAATCTTGAATAGATATAAAATAATAAATGCAATTAGCTCCTAATCCTTGCCTTAAAGTTAGAGGAACTCCTGTGAAATAAACTGTAAGTTTGCCTGAATAAGTTTACTTGTATGACATTGATTGCTCATTATATTTCTGGATTGTTTGTAACATAAAATTTAGTGTTAGGAACTGCATAAATGATGGAGAGTTCAACATGGGAAATAAAAACTAGAGATGAATTTTTATTCATCTCTAATGATGAGAGCTCTAGTGTCAAAATTACATAGAAATAATTTATTTTATTGAATAATTTCTAGTAAGATAGAAGGCCAAAAGGGAGAGACACATCAGAGGAAAGAAGAGCCCATGTAATCAGAAAAGCTGAAGATGTCAGCTTAGGTCAACAGAGCTAGAAAAAGGAAGCAAACTACTTCATATTCTAAATAAGTAGGGATATTTTGTCAGGGATGCAGAGTTGAAACACTGATTTCTTCTGTTTTGTGCTGCTTTGCAGGGCCTTCATTATCTGTAGCTGAATGAAAACTAATATTGTTGTAGTCCCTTCCAACTGAAACAGTCATTTCTTCTCTAATAGCAACAGACAGCCATGAAAGCTGCCCATGGCAATTTAGGAGGATGAAATGGTTGTTGCCAAGATGTGCCTCACAGGCTGCTGAGACTTGGAAAGCTTATATATATATGGATAACTACCAGTAACTTCAGGTCATTAGAACTGTTTTTCACATTATGCCTTATAGGTAATTCACACAGGAGTTCTTGGTTGCTCTCCAGAACCGCTGCAGAAATTTGTGTTATTTTTACTTGCTGGCATCTTTCTGTTTATTGGCTGCCAGCGTGGGCACATGGACAAGGATGCTGGGTCTCTGCCTAACAGACTCCTGTGGCTGACACTATGTTGTCCTGGTGAAGTCTCCACAAGTCACTGGGAAGTAGGAATGCTGGGAGTTAGACTTTTTCTCAGGCTTAAATGTCCAGCAGAACTTTCAGGCTTGGACTGGGAAGCTGCAGGTGTGGAGCTGAACTAGTAGTATTTTACACAGATTGAGGGCTTCTGGGCAGCTGCTTGTTAGATCTGTGGGGAGAATACAGTTCTTTACTTGTCCTTCTTTCTGAACAACTCAACAGACACGAGAGTAGGTACCTGGTTTGGACCTTGCTAAAAGGGACATCCCAGTACATACTGCTCATCCTCCCTTTGCTTGTGCTGGCAGCAGATCAGGATAGGGCTCTACACAAACCTCTGGCATGACTCAAAACCCAATTAGTTGGATGCTTCGACTGAAAATTTTTTATGTTATCATTTTATTTACATTAACAAAACTTTTAATATCAATTCTTTAATGTTAACAATTAATCTTGGGGGGGTGTGAGGGGAAGTTGTGTACATCTAAATTCAAACCCTTCAGGATCCACACAGAGCACAGGAAGTTCCAGGTAGCTGAATGACAGCACCTCAAACCCTTTTTGTATGCTATGAATAGAGAGGTATCGGGTTCTGTTTGACCATCCTACCTCATCCTGCAGTTGTTATGGCTAGCTATCTGCCACTTGAAAGCATTTCTTTTAGCAACATTTTGCTACAGCTGAATTTATTATTAAAGTATTGCTGTTATTACTGTGCTGTGCTCCTCCAAGCCAACTAAGTCAAATGCTGTTGCTAACTTGAAGAATATAATTTGGTTTTGAAATAAAACCTGCACTACTTGAAATAAAGCAGGGTAAGAGCTGATTATGCTTGGAACCAAGAGGGATTCCACAAGGCTCAGGAACATCTTTCTGCTACTTAGCAAATATTAAAATTTTCATCTTCCAACTGAAAAAATCATCAGAAACCTGCTGATGAGTAGAAACACATCACTTTAGGAGCCTGACAGTCAACAGTACATTCACTCTGGGAATCTGACTCAGCTTCTACCACATCCAGTGCTGTGGCACTGAAATTTGAAGTACTGCTGCCATCTGCAGGGGTACTACTTGATGTCATTTCTATGTTTTATTGTTGAGCTTGTCAGAAACAGAATATTCTCCAGAAACTTGCCCTTCAGACGTGTCAGACTCCATAATGATTGCTTTTTGATGTTTACACCTTTCATAGGCTCCAAAGGCAAAACGCCTCCAAAACAAAGCTTCAAAACATATTTCACAGGGATTCTTTCAGTCTGTACTTGTAGTTAAATTGCCATTGTGTTATTCTAGTTCCCCCTTTATAAGGTCCATCTCTCCTGTAAACTTATTTCTAGTACTACAAAATAGACTGCTACCAGTTCACTGTGAAACCTTGTAAATCTGATCAAACCTCAAATTTATCCTAATTCCTTTTTCACAATGGAAGTTGTGATTGCTTATTAACATGCAAACATACTGCTCTCCAGCTAATTCTAGTCTTGTATGTGCTTGTGGACTTGTACCACGTAAACATGTATTTTAAAGAAAGGACATAATCATGAAGAAGAATATGGGTTGAAGGAGGGAGAAAAGGTGACTGGAGTAGACCATGTAAGACAGTATTTGTTAGATACTTGGTGGCTAGGTGAGCTAATCTAAGTCCAGCTTAGATTGATACTGGTAGTGCATAAAACAAGATACTACCTATAACAAAAGCAGTTGGAAACACTGGCATGAGAATTGCAACTGTGACCATGTTAAGGCAGAGGGAACTTGATAATTGGAGGGGAAAAGGGCATATTGAGTATTTGATGTTGAAATTGCACATAAATCAGTTATAGAGTTAGGTGTGAACCTGTAGGATACTAGAATGTGATGAACAACTGTGCATAGTGAAAAGGCACAAAGATCACTGGGCCTGGGGTAGACTCAGCAGCACAGTTCAGGACTATAAGATGTAGCAGAGAGTTAAAGATGTTAGGCATTAAGTCCTTCAACTGCTGGGATTACAGAACTTGGCAAAACTTCCTTGTCAGAGATTTTCTAGGCATTCATAAAAGAAATGAAAAGTAATGAGGTCAAACACTTGGATGAGTTGCAAATATGACCCCATTGTGTCTGAGTTGTGAAGATGTAATAAATGATGGAGAGCCCCCACTTGTGTGGCAATTAAGAACACTTCTAGCTTTATATCTGATTTTATACTGTGCAAGTGATGGTTGAAGAGATCCCATGTTTCCTATCTTGAACAACAAGGCACAGAAGATGAATGAACTACTGACTCCATGTAGACTTTTTGGCATCTAACAGATTGTTTTGCTTCTTATTTGAGGAGTTCAGTTTCAGGTCACTTTGTGTCTCCTCCTGATACTTTGTGAAAGGATTCTCCATCTATTGTACATTCAGAACAAGCATAATTTCACATCAGAGATAATTGTTCAGGACAGGAGGAAAAAGATTTCTCCTTCTCTGAACTGAAGACAGAATTAGAAAGCAATTCTTACCTCCAAATTTTTCTTTCATAACTGTGTTTTTCTTCTTGAAATGGCCTTATTTAATATTTATTTAAATTTATTTTTTATAATTTTATAAACAACAGCAGCTTGTGTCTGTGACAAACTGGAGCTATAAGAATATTTGAAGTTAAAAAGGCTTTAGAAGCTTATGTTAAGGAGTAATTTTCAGCTCTAAATCTGTGTGATGTAATCATTAGGCACTGCAATCTTGAATTGCTGAACAAACTTTATAACAAACCTCACAATCCTTCCCTGTTTACTGGAAATGTTTAACTTACTCAATGACGAGTTGGATGAAGGGCAGATGTCTCCTCAGCAAGTTCACTGATGGCACAAAGCTGGGAGGAGTGGCTGACACCCCAAAGGTCTGTGCAGCCCTGCAGAAGGACCTCGACAGGCTGGAGAGATGGGCAGAGAACTGTCTGAGATTCAACAAAGGCAAGTGCAGGATCCTGCACTGGACAGAATAACCCCATGGACCAGCACAGCCTGGGGCTGACCTGCTGGGAAGCAGCTCTGTGGAGAAGGACCTGGGGTGCTGGTGGACAACAAACTGTCCATGAGCCAGCAGTGTGTCCTTGTGGGCAAGAATGACAATGGGATCCTGGGCTGCATTAGGAAGAGCATGGCCAGCAGGTCAAGGGAGGTGATCCTGCCCCTCTGCTCAGCCCTGGTGAGCCTCACCTGGAGTGCTGTGTCCAGTTCTGGGCTCCTCAGGGCAAGAGAGACAGGGAGCTCCTGGAGCTGGTCCAGTGAAGGGTGATGAAGATAATAAGGGTATGGATCATCTCTCTTACAAGGAAAGGCTGAGGGAGCTGGGCCTGGTCAGCCTCAAGAAGAGATGACAGAGAGGGGACCTCATCAATGTCTGTCAGTGTCTGAAGGGAGGGTGACAGAGAATGGATCCAGATTCTTCTGGGTGATGGATGAGAGGGCAGGAGGCAATGGGCAAAAACTGATGCACAGAAAGTTCCACCTGAACATGAGGAAGAGCTTCTTTCATGTATGGATGACTTAGCACTGGAACAAGTTGCCCAGAGAGGCTGTGGAGTCTCCTTCGCTGGAGATACTCAAGAACCATCTGGACACAATCCTGTGCCATGTGCTCTGGGATGACCCTGCTTGAGCAGGGAGGTTGGGTCAGATGACCCACTGTGATCCCTTCCAACCTGACCATTCTGTGATTCTGTGAAATATGGTCAATAGAGTCCTGAAATGATTGAAATAAGTGCAGCAATGTTGCTGAGCTTTCATCATAAAATGTTACCCGAGTCCAAAGCAAGGCTGGACCAGTTTGTTTCTAATAAAGGTGAGTAAAACATTCTTGAAAAAAGTATATGCTTGCCATTGTGTGTATTTTGATGCCGAGTTGGTGAATTTGCAACCAAAGATGGATGTGTTGCAATTGCACTCAGAAGTGTTTGAAAAGAGATTGGATGTACAGGGTATTTATCTTGATCCTGCAGTCTTCTTGTGCCCTCACAGAATTTCTGCATGAAGACAGATGGGGTTAATTCCTGGATAGGAATAAAAGCCACTACTGAAGTGCAGCTGAAATACAGCTTCAATTTGTCAGCTGGAGCGCTGTTGTGACTAACTATACAAATTCAGTGCTAGCCTGGGACAAGTGACCATGAGCCATTTTCAATCAAATGAAATCTATGGCAAATGGAAGAACAAATCACAAGCTGCCTTCTCTCTTATGTAAAATTAAAGGGAATTATTACTCTGTAAGCTGTATTAGTTTTGCCTGTCACCCAGAAGATGAGTTGTCTCTCTCTTCCAGAAGATAGTGCTCTCTAGACCAACACTATACATTGATATTTTTTAGTATCTAAGAAGATATATCATTCTTATGTGAGCAACCAAAGCAATAAATATTCTGGGGTTTCTTTAAAATCGAAGTACTTATCTATGCTAATGCTGCTACAGAGGCAGAGAAAATTCTTTCTTGCTCTTACAGGAGAAATATGTTCTTTTTTCTTATGTCTGTTTCATATAAGCAGAAAAATCCAACTAAAGCTCAAGACATCTGTATTGACCAGCTGAAAAAACAAAACAAGGGCTTTAGAGACTTCAGAAGAGAAAGAGCTGTGGAAGTTGGAAACTAGCTCCCCTTGCTTGTTCTCTAGCAACTACTTTAGCTTATACAATTCCACAACATCATTGGGCACATCTTTATATTGGGAATACAAGGCAAAGATGTAAGAAACAGGATAGAGAAGTTAGAGGAAAAATAGGTACCAGGAAGAAAAAATTGAGTTTGTAGTTGTGTTATGTACATATTTTTTTGAGTAGCTGCTTTCACTCTCTAGGTGGTAGTATAATCTCCAAAGACCTTGCTACCCTTTTCAGAGCAACCATGCAATTTGGCTTTATTTTCCAGCCTACAATTCTTCACAAGATTTCTTGCTCTGAGCTAAATTAATACCTTCTGCTGCAAAAAGCAAGAACAAGGACTTTTTTACAATGTTGGGACTTTGGGACTGAACATTTGAAATTTCTAAAAATAACTGAGAGTACATAAAAACAGTAACTGAAGGAGAAGGCTTGGGATTTCTATGAATGTTGGAAATTTATTAGAATTTGAGATGTTAATAGGGATTTATTAATTGAAGTGTTTCTCTTTGATATGAGTAGTTGCATAGCATTCACAGCTTTTCCAGGCTATTTCTCTGGAGCAGTACATCTCAATAAGAACACTAAAAAAGCTCCACTTTCCTGAGGATAATTGTAAGAAATGTCAGTAAGGCATATTGCTCATAAATTCAGCAAGGCTTTTCTGTGTAGTAGTAGCATAGTACTTCAGGGGGAAAAAACCCCAAAAAAACCAGATACAAAAGGAAAGCTCTTGCAAAATTTTTGCCATTGTGCTGAAGTCCATTTCAGTGCTCTCAGTCATCCTGGATGAGAGGTGATTACCATGCCTGCAGGACTGTTAGAATGGCCAGTGGATCCACACAGGTGAAGAGGTAGTGAAGCTTGGAATTCCTGGGGTTCAGAGAGCTTAGGGAAGCCACCTAGGGGGCTGATGATGTCCTGATGAGTCTGCTGGTGTCTGGAATGCCTTCTGACCTCCCACAGGTGGGAAATTCAGAGCTGCTCTGTGTTTCCATCAGGTCACAACAGCCACAGGAACTTGTGAAGTGCGAAAGAACAGCTCCCTGTGTTCACTTCTGAGACAGTAGCACAATAGCCCCTGTCACTTGGTGTTTGCCACTACAGGCACTGAAGTATCAGTGCAAGAGACTTGTTTGAGCTAGATCCACCTGGATGTGTACACACACATGAAAAATGTGTGTAAAAGATAATTGGTTTCTGTAACACTCTTTCTCCTGACAGGATTTCCAAATTGGACCTACCATGAGCATGGCTCAAGCACTCATATTCAAAGCAGGCATCGTTCCTGCCAATCTGCTGCTTAAATTGATGCTGCTACTGTGGGCTGTCACTGGCTTCCCCCGGGCTTGGCAGGCACTGTCACTTGGAAAGCAGCAGGCAAATGTCACCACTATCTCATGACAGGATTCCTTTAATCCTTGGCATCCCCTCACATGGTTGCTTGCTACTTAATGAGTTGCTCCTAAGCACACAGTTAAATGGAGTTGTAAGAAACTGAAAGCTCTCATTGCTTCAGCTGTTGCTTTGGCAGGATTTTTTCAGCAGTTTGCTGCCTTTGACAGTGTCTGGAACACATGCTGTTCTCCAGAAACGACTGAGGCCAGTCTTAAACTGCAAATGTCGTAAATGCAGATCCTGAATGCTTCAGCCAGTCACTTCAGCTTTTCCAAGAGCTGGGCCACGGGCAATTGAATTAAATCCCTTATAAAGTTCACTTCATCTATACATAAAACATGCAAATATGCATCTGCAAAATAAATGGCATAAAATAAATGTATGCCTAGCTTTTCCTCCACAGGCACTTTTGCTCTGGAGAGGATGCAGTATAGAGCAGAGTAAGCACTGTCTGGGGGACAGTGTAGCTGCCTTGTTAGAGAAAGAAAGTAAAGTGCAATGGAAATAAGCTGAAGAAATAAGAGCCCCATGGTTAGGCAGTTACATATTGTGCAGGAGAAATGGATTTAATCTGTGCCATGCAGTTACTAAGTGATACTCATCAAACACCAGAGCATGGGCCACAGCTCTGCTGTGCTTATGTGGGGCTGGTGGGAGCTAGCCCACCCTGGGGACCTGAGCCAGCTCTGCTTGCAAACAGCTATGACACCTCTGAATCTCCAGTTTAAACAGCAGTTCAGGTAGACTGTCCCTGGACTGCTGACAACTGGACTTCTAGCCCAAGGACAATGAACAGTTCAAGTATCTGTTGTCAGTATTCCCATATCTATGCCTGTTAGACCTCTCCTACCTCACAATCTCAGCTGCAATCCCCTGCCACCTCTAACTGCTCTTTTCTACTTCCTCATGCAAAATAACAATTTAAGAGCTGTTTGTTCAACTGTCATCCACTTCCCACACCTTTTCCAAGCTCAGGCTTAGGTATCTCTTAGTTTCTCTGCAGAATTTGTTCAAGGCTTTTGTTGTGTTCTTTAAAATCTCAAAGCCAAATAAAGCATCATGCCTTTTACAAATCAGCAGGCAGAAAAACCTCAAAATCTTAAGAATTTTGTTTAAATAATAATGCTGCCATTAAAGCATTTACCAGATTAAGAAAAATTGTATCATTCAGGTCAGAGAATTCAAATACTTGGAGACCTTGGTTCTATTTTTTCAAGCCTACAGTCTACTTAGTAATAATTTTCCTCTAAAAATAAAGAAGTAATTTTTTTGCCATCTATGTTGTTAGTACCAGCTGTTCAAGAGAAAATAAATCTCTTTCCAACCTTCAGAGCTTTAAAGAATAATCTATTTCAGACAGAAATGGTTTGCTGCTTCATGTTGGGCAGGCTTCCTAAATTTTCAGTTAAAATAATATCACACATTTGCTCATAAAGAACATTGGAAGAGTGTTATTTACAACATTGTTTTTGAATGCAAATGACACTGTCTGCAGCTGAAAGGTGGTTTCAGCTTTGAATTAATTTACCACTCTGCAGCCAGTTAAAGCTCTTGTGCTTCCAGTAAACCCAAATGTTTATGCAAGTCCTAGGTCTAGTTTAATGAGGTTGAGAAGGTTCTCCTACATGGCTGCTAACACTCAATACTTGCTAATGACACAACTCATAAGCAAGGCAATTCCATCTGTCTGCAACCAGTGCCACAGGAAGAGCAAAATTCTTAGCTTTTTGTTAACCTATGTTGACTCTGTTTATCCAGGAGTATCCAGAGCCATGGACCTCACGCATACTGGTCCCCTCTACCATATGCCTGAGTTGGCCATGTGGGGACCATGTTCACTGCTTTTGGCACATGTGCCCTTCATGTGTGTGTCCTTGACAAATCTCCCCTGCCCAGACCAAGGAAAAGAGGTGTGAGAGAAGGTCTTGTGGATCCCTGTCCTTGGTGGGCAATTACTTGCCACTCTCTGATCTGGGAGGCAGAGGACAAGCTGTGCCCATGTACTACTCTGCTCATGCACAGTGAGTCCAGTGTGCTGATCAAAGCAGCTGGGCATCCTGGCAAAATATTGGCTGAGAACAGGTGGCCATGACTGCCTGCTCTCTAGCTGCTTTCCTGGGAACAGCAAGGAGGAAAAAGGGGATCAAGAGCCAGGGGAATCACTGTGCTGTTTACAGCCATGGGATCCAGACTGAGCTCCCTCAGGTTGGCAGGACAGCTGTTGTGGTTCAAACATTTAAATACAACAGCACAGCTCTTATTTCTCTTATTTTTTTTGTGAATCACCATGAAAATTAATTATTTGATTTTTTTTTATTTCTGAGTTCCTGTTAGAATCAAAGCTGTGAGGACAAAATAGATGAGAGGTCTGCTAGGGCAGCAGATGTTTGCAGAAGGAATGGCTCTGCTTTTACAGCCATATGGCTGTCTTTGAGGATGAATGTTAGTTACCAATATCACTTCCACCTTGCAGCAGCTGAGTAGTGTAAGCTGGGAAATTATTTCAGTATTGCTAAATCAAAGATAACAAAGGTCCAAAGCCATGTTTCTCAGGAGCTGCATACATACCATCAAATCAGAAGACTAAGCAAGCACAGTTAAGAAGATGCACAGTGCTCTTCTGATTTTTCTTGGGTATGTTATTATTCCATTCAGAGATGTGCCTGGAATACTTCAGGAAGATGTTTGCATGAGAGAAAGTGAAACTGTTTCCTCCTCTCACAGACATATTTCAGAGCCCACTCATTCACATCAGTGTTTCTTGACCAGTTATGGCCATAATCCTTCTTCAGATCTGTAGGGTTGCTTGCTTGCCCTTCCCCTGGCTCCAGGAGACTGCTCCCAGTGAGATGCACATCCTGCTGCAGAAGCTGCCATGTCCACACACCTGGCCTTGCTTCCTCTTTACCTCACATGTGTCAAGGGAATCTCCTCCACTTCTGCACCTGCCAAACCCAGGCACAACTACATGGTGAGCACCACTGGCCTTCTGCAATGACCAGCTGACCATAAAAAAATCATGACCATCTGCCTTGGGAAAAAATGCTGCTTTCCCCAAAACCAACTCTCTCAACTAAATCTGTCCTTAGCTGTCAGTTTCTCTCATCTGCCCTGGATGTAGATACTTCTAGAACACTCTAGTCGATTCTCCTATGTCTTTCTGACAAATGTTTCCAAATTTCAAAAACCAAACACATCTAACCTTACATGTCTGGCACTATTCAAATGCCTTCAAACATTCCTAATAGCTCTGCAACATTTCTCAGTCATTTATTTTTTCTCATGTTTTTGAAGAACTTGCCAGGTTAAATGTTAAATCACTCTGTGAAACAGCAGACTGTGCACATTTCTTCACTTTCTGCAACCCAAAAGGCACAACAGAAAGCTATTACTTAGGAAACCCAGCTAGTGTCCCTTTTGCTGTGCCTGCTGCTCTCTGGCAAAGGCTTTGCTGACTCACCAGCTGATTCACACCGGCAGCAGCAGCTTTATTTGGCTTCTGAGCAGCACCGCTGTGCCTGTGTGTGGTCCCCTGCAGCCCCAGGCCACACCTATATATAGCTGTCTCTATCCCCAGCTGGGCACAGCCTCCAGACGCTCAAGAGTGGGTCTTTTTCACTAACAACCTGAGAAGGATTCTTTGTTTCTGTTTAGTTGCCAAGCTGCCTGTTGGTCTTGTTTCCTCTTCAGTGAACATGCACGGCTCCCAAGAAACCAGCTCAAGCTAAGCATCAACAACTGCACAGGCTCTTATTTAAATAGAATTACTGGCAATAAAACATTCTAAAATAATTAATACATATTCTGGCAAAAGCAACAAGAGTTGAAGCTATGGGGGCACACGCTGTCTTAGTTCAACTTTGTAAAATATTGATGTTTGCTTAGAATTATTTTTTCATACTACATCAGCCACAAAAAGAGAAGATACACCTCGCTGCCAGATGGACTACAATTCTTAAAAAAAAAAAAAAAAAAAAAAAAGGAATAAGGTGAAGATATTCAGTATAGAAGCAGAAAATTGGTATGTGTGCCTTGTTTCCATTTTATTTTCTTTTTCGTTTTTCTCTTCTGCTTTTCCCAGTTTCAAATGTTTCCACAACATGCAGCTCTAAAACTGTTTAAATAGACTGAGCTTAAATTGAGGAATGGTAGGTTTAGGAGGTCGGTTGTGCCCCTTACTTTTAACCTATTTTGTTTTAATAGGTTTAGTTTACCAAGGGTCTTCTATTTCTGTGCACAAGCTGACACTGATAGGCTCCAATAGGGTAACTTGACGAGACACACTAGCTTGGCTGCCAGCTTTTTTTCTTCTGATCTGAGCTTGTCTCTCATACAGAGGCAGATGGGAATGTCTCATGCCTCCTCATCCAAGCAAGGAATTTGAAGGTGGTCCTCTCAAATTACAACTCCAAACTGCCCAGAAATATCAATTGCTTGGATGAAATTGCCCCAGGATAAAATGTTCTAGGAGTCAGCTGCAGTTCTGATTTTCTGTGTGTGGAGAAGCAGAAAGGCTGGGAAAAACTGGTATTCATAATAAAGGAAATAAACTGCATGGAGAAAAACAGAATGGAAACAGAGGTGTGTATAAGGAAAAGCTATCAAACACTGACAACTACACATCTTTGCATTTGTTCTGAAAGGCAGTCTGGGACTGGCAATCAAAACTGGATTTGAGGCAGCACTAGAAGTGGTGGTGTGGGAGTGATATTGCATAAAGTATCCATAAGAAGACATATACAAATGCTATATAAGTGAGCTATAGATGTGTTGAACACAGTGTATTACTGTTTAATAACTGGAGAGTCAACTTCTGGATGTCAGTTCCTCATGGGGATGTTCTCTGAAAATCCCCCCAACACTGGATGCATTCAGACTCAAGGGCATGAAGAAATATCTGGGGAGAATCTAAGTGTAAAAGACTGCAGCTGTCAGAAAGACTCTCAGTGAAAGCTTTAATATGCAAAAACCTCAGTAAAAATGCAGAAAATTTGTTCTTCAGTATCCTGAGATACTTCAGACTTCAAAAGCCAAGATGTCTCTGTCCCTCTCAGGTGTTCTCTTCTGGAAGTCTTCCACTGACAATGCACATACCAGTCTTACCCTTCAGTACTCTGCTCCCTCTCCTTTGCCAAATTCCTTTCTTTGCCCTCCCTATTGGTTCCTCCAACATCTAGAAAGCAACGCCAGGGCATTGCTAATTTCACATTCCTGTCCCAAGGGAAAGGTTTCTTAACTGCACAGAGATAAACCAGGAGTGCTGGCCGGCAGAAAGCACTTTGGCCACCATGGAAACAAAGTAGATCATCACTACAGAGTCTGTTGTTCTACCACATCTTCAGGGGAAATCCTTCACAGCTATCCAGATACCACCACCAGATATTCCATCTGCAGTCCCTAAATGCAAACTTTTTTTTCGGATACTAACAATTAGATTAAAATTTAAAGTAGATTCAATTAAAGTTTATTCAAGATACAGTTGATTAAAAATTATTATTATAGTGTAGCCTCTGTCCATGACCAATATTTAGAGAAATCACATTAAAAATGCCTTGCACTCCTGTAATTCTCTTTCATTTGATGATCTCAAAGTATTTTCTAAACAATTACATAATCCTCACAACACGTTGGAATGAAAGAATTGCAGTGTTTACTGACAAGATAGAGCCAAAATTACCAAGCATGAATGATTAAATACAACAATTTGAAGCCCTATTTATTTTAGTAAGTGTTAAGTATATGTCTGTCGCTGACTTTACAGAAACCAGAAGGTGACACAAAGACAGACAAAGCTATTCTACTTAACTGTATAAATCCATATGTAAATGCCTGATTTCAAGTAATACCTTCTCAGGCTTAATAGTGGTAGACTGTTTTCTTCGGTTACAAAGCATGTGAAAGAAATCCTACATCTCGGGCCTTACATGGAGATAACCCAAAGGATTTAATTAATGCATTTTGCTGCAATGAAGCCATTTCTGGAGTGGACTGTGACAAGTCCTTCACAGCCCATAGGGACTTTACACAGCAGTGTAAAAGATCAAGTAAAGAAGGTTGTACTGACCTGAGTCTGCAGGGAGAATCTGGGTCAGAAGATTGCAATTATTGAGCTGCCTGAGCAATAAGAAAAGTGCGACTGATGTTTACCTGAGCTCTGAAATAATCAAGGTTTACTTTCATTTGCCATAGAGAATTTAAGCAAAAGCTTAAGTAGTAGCAAAATGCATGCTGAGTTTGATTTTTCACAATACTTTGAATGTGAAATGTCTTTGTAAGATGCAAAGTAACTCAGTAGAGAAACTGTCAAATGACTAACCAACACTGAATTAATGTACATGTTAGATAATAAATATTTCACACAGGAAACAGTTCACAAGATATTCATGTAGTGAAAATATTTTCCAAATAAATTCACAAATATCTACAGTAATTTTGAGAGCAGGAGAAAGAAAAGAATATGGTGATAAACTTATCTATCAGAAATTACTTTTTATGTTGGGATCCAATTTTTGCAGAAAATGTCATGGGATTAAGTACAAAAATCAGCATATCATGTAACTGAAACGCTAGGTGGTCTAAACTCCATTTTAAAAGATAAGCTTTATTTAGCTGAATAGCATGCATTAATACCCAAGGCTGTTAATGTCCTAAATACTATTCTAGTGAGAAAAGAGCTGCATAGCCAGTGAGGAAGGGGCTGTTTTCTTCTGTTCTGAAAGGAGCTAAATCACTATTGTTACAACTGAAATAGCATCCAAAAAATACCTGAAATAAGATCCTTTACTTGGTGAAATCTCATAGCTGTCCAGTCTAACAGAGACGAGCAGCAAGCAAGCCAGGCACAGGCTTCAAACACAAGCAAACTACAGAAGTCTTTTGGTTTCATAAAGTGACTTTGGACATTGTCATATTCAGAGCATAAAATAGAAGATTGTGAAGCAGTACTGGTGAGTTTAAACAAACTCTATTTCTCCACATCATTTATAACACCCATTACATATACATCCACAGGAAAAAAACACAGAGTGATAAATTTCCCAAGGATGTTCAGAGTATCTTTTATTCACAGAAAACTGATACCAACAAGAGAAAATAATGTTATGAGTACCTGTCCATCAGCTGACATCTATAAATTTCTCGGGGTGGAAAAAAATCCAGGTTTTTGATAAAAAATTGTGTTTTAAAAATAATGATAAAAAATCTTTTCCATATGTTTTCATCTGAAATTACACCTAAGAGAAGCCTTCATGGTACTGTTTCAAATGTAGTTAATGTCACATCTGTCAAATATCTTGCATCTTGTTTTATTGTTAAAACAGGTAAATTTAATGACATTTATTTTGTTCTTAAAACAAAAAATGTGGATGATTTTATCGTTTGTGGATACTGGAGAGATGTAAACTATGTATGAAGTATTTCCTCTGTAAGAGAAAGGAGCTATTCAAGCACTCTAACAGATAGCTATTTTAGTTCAGAGGATATTGCACAGTTCTGCCATAGGCCTTTGACCAAGCTTTCCAAACAGGGACAGTGAAAGCTAAAGTTAGGTTTTCTATTTCTATTTTAGGTAGCTTTATAGAAAAAACTAAAATAAGAAAAGAAAAGAAAAGAAAAGAAAAGAAAAGAAAAGAAAAGAAAAGAAAAGAAAAGAAAAGAAAAGAAAAGAAAAGAAAAGAAAAGAAAAGAAAAGAAAAGAAAAAGAAAAAAAGAAAAAAAGAAAAAAGTAAGATCATGCAAGGTTCTGTATTCCATTGTTGCTGCTTGACAAGAGCAACAACAACCAATTTAGCAATTTTAAGACTGAAATCACCTCCTCTTCCATCAAAATGATGGATTAAAAATCTTAAATCAGAAACTTTAAATGTAAGCTATAGCAGCCAGTACTTCTCACTTGTGGGTGTTACAAAACGGTACATTCTAATGATGTGTCTTAAACAAACTCACAGCAATCTCTGGTCTTCTGACCGGGGTCCAGAGGCTCTTCCTCTACCCACATCTGCTGCAGTGCTTCAGTTCTCATCTGTTGCCTCCTGCCTATCAAGTTCTGCTATCTCCAGACTTGCTTACCAATGCTCTTCAGTTTCATCTATCCTTACTCCCTGAGGCACAGCTACTCCAGTCATAGCCTATATTCTGATATTAAACCTCAATCCAAACTTGCAATATTTACTATTATCTAATACTTGGCATCTCATAAAGCTGCTAATTTAAGCCATCCCTCTCCTTTTTCAGCTGCTATGTGTTTGCAATCTTGAATCTGTGGTCAAAACAGTATTGAATTTGGCTTTCTACAAGTCCAACAGGTGCATTCAACATAATGATTTTACTTCATGAGCCATTTTCTCTTTTTCCCTTGAGCAGTAATTTTGCAACTAAATCTATGAGGGCATTTGGGTTGTAACACTCATATATTTTAGAGCTGGCTCTAAAAAGAGTGTAGGATTTATACAGGCCAATGAAGAACTAATTTTGTGAAATTAAGAAGTTGAGGTTGACCTGACAAGCCTTCAAACATTTTGGCATAATCTTCTACTCTAGAAAATTACTTATAAATTTCCATATTAATTTTTTAATGCATCTTCCCAAAATGTGTAACATTTAAAAGGCCTTTTGGTTATACTCAGTCCATAAGTTTCTTCAGCACTGCTGTATGCAAAAAAAACTCTAGTTAAGTAGATTGCAAATGGAAGCTTCAAAGTTAACAGAAAAATCAACATGAACTGCCCTGTGTGCATCTCCTGTCATGGATTCCAATTTAAGTAAATTATGCACAAGACAATATGATTCCATGAACTCATTAAAGCCCCTTAATCCAGCAGTATAATATTCATGTTGCAATGGAATGCAGGTCATTTGGAATGGTTATACATTAAAGATAGCAGAAGAGGCTAAGCTCTAGAAGACAGCTATGTAATAGAAGCAGACAAGCTACATGCAAAAAAATATGAAGAGAGGGACTAGAAAGAAAATAAAAGCTTTTGCCATCAACCACCTCTACACTGGAGGGTAAAAAGAAATATGGCTGATAGGACTATAAAAGGTTAACACGAGGAGAAGGCAATAAAAGCATGGCAGCAGATTCCCCATTAGCAGCTTGAAAATCACTGTACCTAAATGAGTGACCCAAAGAACCCAGCACAGCAAGGACTTTCAGGAAGGGCACAAAAAGGCAGGCTGACAGCTCAGCTTACATAAAGTGTATGATGCAAGTATAGGTTGCAATAAGAAAGACTTTGGAATAAAGGCCACAAAGTCAGGTGCACTTTCATCATCCTTGCAAATAATTTTTAGCATTAAGAACCCATTTGGCTTTATGACAAGTGAATTTTGCAGGAGTATAAGACCTGAGTTACTCTGTCTCACTAGGCTCCTTAGGGTTTCAGCAAAGTCTAAAGGTGCATGTGGTTATACTTAAGCCTTCCAAGAGTAAAAAAAGAATCTATTAATATCTTTGCAATACAGGAACATACCTGCCAGTAAGCTGCAAAAATTTTTAAGATACATCTTTCTGGTTAGTTACTGCAAAACTGAACAAAAATTGTAGTGCAATATTTTTCTCTTTCCTGTCAGGCACTTTTACATTGGCTAGCACTCAGATACCAATTTCTACCATGTAGATTGATAACTCAATATAGGCAAAATGCTGGATATTTAAGAGCACAAGCTGACTTTGTAGCTAGGAGGTATTCTAGTTCTGTTTTGTTTCAGAAAAGTAATTGGTGAGCCTGTCTCTTACCACATATAGAAATAAAAAATATGGGGAAAGGGAGGGGGAAATGCTATGCACTTGATCAGTAAACATCTCTGCTTCTATACAGAAGGCAAATTACCTACCATGTTCCTTATATCCACTTATATTACACTTGCATGCAGTACATTTGTTGAACAAGACATTTCAAAACAGTTGCACAGGTTTAGCTCGAGAAAAAAACCTTCATGCTAGTGTATGTTTAGGTATGATCTTTTTTTTCCAGGTTTCCTTGAAGAAAGGTTTCAAGAACAAAATTGAGACTTCTCTCCAAAACAGGAGTAGACCACATGGCATGCTATTATTCAAAAAATGCCAGTCTAACAGCCTTCATCCAATTAAGGAATGCCTTGCAGGAAATGTGTAACGATGGTAGCATGTTGTTATCATACTGGCACATTAGAAACTGTGCAGTTTTTCATCATGAAATGACAAAAGATCCCACAAAAAAAGTAGCACACTTGAAAACATTACTGTTTCAAGGTATGCATAAGTAGTGCATGATGCCATGCTGGAAAAACCAGCTGAAGTATTGAAAGGAACTATCCCTCCTCTATGTCCCCAAAATATTGTGCAGATGACTTGTGTTTTCAGCTATACCTTATTACACATTTACTCGTATTTTTATTGAATATATATATATATTTTAATTAAATAGACATTTCTGATTTTCTATAAGTTTAATCTAAACAGTTATTTTCCCTTCAAGTAACATTATAAATCTATTGAAGGGCAGAAGCAGAAATACAATGGAGTTTTTCTTTTGATGTACCTGGCAGAAGAGACATAAGCTTACCTGCAAACAAAACACACAGTAACAAAAGGAATGAGAAAAAACAAACTCAGAAACCAAAAAATATGCAAGCCTCATCCAAAAGTGTCAGCTATATGTAAACATTTCCTAAATATATAAGCAGATTCAGGGATTCTGCCTGTGCTGAAAGAGTCAGGTGTGAGGGTTGTTTTCAAACTGTCCTGTGCCTGTCAAGTACACGTTGTCTTATCTTCTTATTAAATCCTTTTCTAGCTCTTTCCTGCACGAGGGATTCCATTCTGTGTGCATGTGTGAGCTAGACAGCCTGTGCAGTCTTCAATATAGGTTTCTGTTCAAACTTTAGTAAAATATAAAGGGAAACCTTTCAGCTCTTGACCGATTTCTGAAATATCAAGAAATATAAACCAGATGATCTCTCTGTCTTCTTATTCAGTGCACATTCCTTCCTCCCTCCCTGCTCAAGAGTCACTGGCATTTCAGCTATCCACATGCTGCAGCATTTAATCAATGATTCAGTACACAGCCCGTGAGATACGCCACAACACTTCAACAAGCAACTTGTATCTGCCCATGGGGACAAAGGATCTGAGTTTGTGTCAGTCTGTTCTTGTCAGTTATAATTAACCATACACCTATTTACATACATAAATATTTATATACAAAGAGAAAACTTCCTAGTGCTTTATCAAATCTCACTTTATCACAGTGGATTCTGATGGCAGCAAAACACGATTTAGTTTTGTTATAAACTCAGAGAGATTTTTGAATCTCATAAATATAGAAATCATGGCCCAAATTTTGAGATGTTAAGTACCTGAGGTTTCTGGGGATACCTGGAAATTGTAGATGTCTGCTATCCTTTTAATTTTAAACATCTGGCCACAGCCTTCAATGGAGACAGAGGAAAATGAGTGACATTGTACAGAACTTTTATGAGACTTTCAAGTTTTTCTCAGGCTTTTAAAAACCCCAAGAGGGATGAGCCTGTCAGGTAATGAAAGCGGCATGGAAGAAAATGTATAATGAATCTTCAGAATGGCACAGAGTTATTGGCTTTGTTGTACTGGTGTGGGACCAGCTCAAGACAAAACATTGAAACTGTATATGTTTCATAATTCACTGACTAAGCCAGATGATACCTACTGTGCAAAGAATTCAAATATTGGAACAACCTTACACTAACCACTAGCTGGTGTATGAAGCTGGAAAAAAGAAATGCAGAACATATACCAAGTCTTGTTTAGCTGAGGGAAAATATTTTTTAAGAAAGTAACAAAAGAACTTCTACCTGGTGAGATCTGAAGTCTCAATGACTTGTTAACATCTATGTAGATACTGGAAAAATAGTGACAATGTAAAAAAGACCGAAACAATACCAAAGTAATAGCATTTATGGTCTGCTTTTTATGGCAGTCTCAGTGGAGGCATTTAAGAACCAAACAGACTAATTTGTGACTTAGGCTCACGTTGCACTGGACTCCATATGCATGACTGCACAGGCTTTATAGCATGACAAAAGCTGACTTTTGTTAAAAAGGAACAATTTTTTCTGACAGTTTTTCTTATTGCCTGGATGCAGTGTTCATGCAGCTTCATGCTCAGACAAATCAGAAAACAGATCTAGACAAAAACTAGCAATTTTTGACAGTAAGTTGCCCACCTCCCCCTTCTACCAGACCATTTACACAAGGGCAATCACTTTGCTCAAATATTTCTATTCACTACAAAAAAGCCACTGAGGTGTTGGAATGTGTCTGGAGAAAGGCAACAAAGCTGGTAGAGGTCTGGAGTACAAGTTCTGTGAGAGGTGGCTGAGGAAGCTGGGGGTGTTTAGCCTGGAGAAAAGAAGGCTCAGGGGAGCCCTTATCCCTCTCCACAACTGCCTGAAAGGGGGCTGCAGGCAGGTGAGCATCAGTCTCTTCTCTCAAGTAACAAGTGATAAGATGGGAGAAAATGCTCTCAAGACCATTTCTTCAAGAAAACAGTTATAAAACATTGGAAACTCTTTACTTAGGGAAGTCACTCTCTATGGAGGTATTTAAAAGGTGTGTGGATATGGTGCTTAGGGACTTGGTTTAGTTGTGGACTTGGTAGTGTTAGGTTTATGGTTACACTCAATGGCCTCAGATGTATTTTCCAAACTAAGTGATTTTATTTGTCTGCACAGACAGTTGTTTTGCTCATCTCCACTATTCTTGACAGTGATGAGAACCATCTTTGTCATTGGCATAGCTGACATATTCCTACCTTAGTACAAAAGATCTGGAGGGAGGAATTGGTCCAATGCCTGGCTCCAAGTAGAGCCATCTAAGTAATTTGTATTTTTTTCCCAAAGTCTGAATGCACAACCTGAAATGGAAGTTATTAAGAACTGAAATTGTAAACTTGAAAATGTGCTGTTGCTGTGAACAGCCCCTGATTTGGAGAAAATCTAAAGCACACATTAGGAATTCCTGGGGACATGCTAAGCAGGTGGAAAGGAACCTAGCTGCCAAACTGAAGCTGTCAATTTTCTAGCTTGTTTTACTGTTTTTATGTTCATCTCCCAAAGGTGTGCAATGGTTCCCTAATTCAGGTTTCTAATTACTAAATTATGTGGTCTAAAGTCCACCTGTTTTTTTCCAGCAATTTAACATGATCTAATAAAAGATATTCTCTCTTTTCAGAAATTAGATTATGATGATCACCACAACATTAAAACTTAAAAAATATTTTTCTTTTTTTTTCTTCTTTTTTGTTTTGTTTTGCTGTCCAAAAGCCATGTCTAATGACAAGTTAAGATTGCTCATCTCACCTTGTGTCCCTCATGGTAGTGAGCCCCAGTGAAGTGCTGTGCACAGGAACCTTTAAGAGTCATATGCCCACACCCTCCAGGGCACATTCTTAGAGGTGACACAGTAGGTGCCTCAGGTAATAAAATAAGGGAGAATGGGGAAAGGAGTCCCTTTTACTGACAGTAGCTGGGGAGAGAGCAGTCAAGCAAAGCATCTTGTAACAATTAGGTCATCTGTGTTCCCAATGCTTGATGTGTGATCTTGTTGGAGATCATTTATTTAGCAGAATATATGCTTAAAATGTCTTATATGATACTAAGCACTCAGAAATAGATCTCTAAGAAGGGATTAAATACATAAATTATAGAAACACTCTAAGAAGGGATAATTTTAAAATTGAAGGGAAAGCAAATGTAATCACCCTTAAGGTCACAGCTAATGGCAAAACAAGATCTGTCTGTCCCTGCTGTGTCCACAATAGACAGCCACCAGATGCCAGGGAGATGCCAGGAGTTTGGGAGTAGAAAAAAAAAAATTGATTGGAGAAGAATTATAATGAGGCACACAAGCAACAACCCAAGGAAGAATATAATAACATTGATTCAGTTCAAAATGTAAAATATTTCTGGCAGTTCAAGGGTATCAGCACTTTCTGTCATACCTCTGCCATACAAATTTTTGTTCATATAAAATATATGGCCAGAACATTAAGAAAAAGTAAATGGTTTTCCTAGAGATCTCTTGGCTTTTCTGCAGCCCACTCCATCATATCATCAATCCTGGGCCTTCTTTAGGATTGCAGGTGCTATGGAAAGGGGAGGTATTGATAGTAGCACTAGCAGAGAGCAGAGTCTTCAAAAGACTGAATGAAGTGGGAACCTAGAGCTACTACCAGGCCCTTGCATCACTTTTTAGAAGCTGTTTTAATTCACCACCCTGTTCTTTCATGGTTCAGAAATAACCAGGAGGGAAGATTTACTCCTCTTCATACAAACATGCTCCAGCTCCACTTACTCAAGTGATGCAAGTATGGGCACAGGGAAGTGAGAGATAGGAGCTAACTCTGGGCATATGTTTTCCTTTTCCTAAAAATCCAAATCCATATTTGCTACTTGCAGCCAGCTCCCCAGTCCAGCTGCTGCAGCTTTGGCCTCTCCTTTACTTTCTGTACAGGGAATTGAGATATCTGCATTCGACTTGCAATTCCCCAGTTATGGCACTTTAGAAACTTCTAACTTCCATCCCCTCATTACTATTCAGATTTGGTTTTAGCCAGGATACCTCCCCTTTTAAAGCCAATAAGCATCTTTAAAGACATCATTCAAATCAGTTGACAAAAATATTGTTCTTTTGACAGTATTCCTGAATTCTTTCTTTGTAAATCAACACACAAACTGATTCCATTTCTATCACAAAAACTGTTACTCTTCTTTCATACCCCTGAACCTTTTTTAGAAGCAGTAGAAGGCAGTGCCTGAGTGCACAGTTGCTGCACTAGAGGGAGTAGGAAGCTCATCTCTGCCATGGCCACTGGGTGTGATGCGAGCTGCTCGGGCAATGAATGTGCAGCTCAGGGGCCCTCGGGGCGAGCAGGTTCCTGACTACTGGACACTGACCTGCGAATCGGGCACATCACTGAAGAGCAAAGCTCATGCTCTGTGTGGGAACAACTTTAAACACTGCTAGTTGTTTCAGAATATTTCTTTCATTGAAAATAATTTGTGTTTATAATTACTTGTTTCTGACCCAGGAACTGGGTGCTTGCTCTATACATTCCTCACCTTATCATGATTTTCATTTGATTTCTTGGAACAAAATTAGTTTGCAGTTACAAACACCCTCTGACTTTGCTTCTTTGTATAGCAAACAGTCCTCCACACTGGAGAATTGTTACAAATTTCTCTTCTAAATTTGAAAAAAAAGCATTAAATGGGTAGTAGAATCTGTTTCTGTCCTTAAATTACAGGCAAAATGACCCATGCTACATCAGTTAAAAAAGCTTTTCCTAGCTGAAAGGCATGGTTTAATCACTACTAAAAAGCATCCATACACTTCCATCTAAAATGCTCTAACAAGGGTTTTCCTTAAGAAAGAAAAATCCATCTAAATTCTTGAAGGAATCAGTAAGGGATAAATCCTTGTGTATGTCTTTTTTCCTTTACTGTGTCAAATGGATGCCTGCATCTGGAAAATTGTAAATGTGAAAAGCAGCAGAGCATAACAAAGAGAAAGGATAACTTTAAAAACTGCATTTCATATATTGCTGCAGTAACTGTAGAAGCAGATCCTCTATGCCATCAATAGGAAGTAATGTACTTCCACTCAGAGAAGCTATATATATTATTTACAACTTGCAGAGCCAAAGTCAAAATTACTGCTATGGTAAGATTCCCCTGTCTTCAACCATTGTAGCCTCTCCTGCAGTTTAGGATATTTTTTTTAGATTTAAACTATCTTCTTTTAACTGCTTCCCTTTCACATTACTTTCTGACCAGAAGGCAACAGCAGAATTCTCCACTTTCACTTCTTTGCCATCCCTTCACCATTCCCTCCATGCCCAGTTTTAGTTGTGATGTCTTTTTCTCCTGCTCAGTCTTTTGACATTTTGACTGTAACATGTCCATGCTGTCCTCATGACTTTCTTCTCTCTCATTCTCAATCCTGTACTCCTCTCCTGGTTCTTTCCTTTCTACCTTCAAGCAGATCACAGGCTCCATTACCTTCAGGCAATTGTATTGTGAGTCCCTTTCCACAGCTCCTTTGAGATATGCAAATCATACAGCCTGTTTCCTCACTGCTAGTTCTCCATAATCTATAACCTTCTAGAAACAAATGAAAAATGCCATTAGCCTAATTAGTCTGGGGTTTGAAAACTTTGAAATGTTAACTAGTAGGCATAATTTTCCAGGAAGATTTGAAAGAAGAACTAGAATACTGAAAACCCAAAACCTCTCATAAATATGTGGTTGGAACTAGCTTTGCTTTCTTTTACAGCGCTGTGTGAATGGATGAGGGAGTTATATTGATATTCCACCATTTGCCCCTGCTCTAAAGATGAGCAAAAATAGACAGAAATAACTAAACTGTGTTATAACATCGGAGGAAAAGAGGACCCTACATCTTTGTGGACATATAATCAGTATCTTGATTTGCCTATATTACCCGAATCCATCTAATTCAAGCTCTGATTTGGGAAGCCTCTTCTTTTCTTAAGACTGTAGCACATATTTAAAACCCCTTTTTCTTTAATAAACATGGGATAGTTCTGCTGTCTGTAAAAACTGTCCATAGGAAAGAAAATGGAACGGAAGAGTTTTGAACTTATTCAGTCACTTCCAAAGTTATTTATCTCTATGAAAATTTGATAATTCACTTGAACTTTCCCTTCCCAGTTTCCTCAACTGTAAAATGAAATGTATACAACTTGCCCATTTTTCAGATGGAGGACATGTACATTCCAAAAATTCTATGAAAAATTCTGCCTTACTTTCATAAAGCTGTTTTACCAGCTGTACCTACCACTTAAATGTAGATTAAACCTCTGCAAGTAAAGTTCACACAGCTTGAGACCTTGCATTAAAAAGTAAGAATTAATTGCCAACATGGAATTTCTTTTATCCATCTGAAAGAAGCAAGATGGATTTAGTTCTCAGTTGGCCCACACTAGGTCCTTTGTTTGAGATCCATCAGAACTGTGAGTCTCATAACTGAAGAAAAAAACCTGCCATGCACTATCGTGTACAGATATGCAATGCTAAAGAAGGAAGAAAATGTAGGAATAAAAGATCTGCCAACAATCTTGTGAAAATGAAACATGCAGATTTAAGAAACAATGAGGTTCTTTTAAATTATACTAGCCACCTCCTCTGAGCACTAGTCTTACTGTATGTTTTAGATTTCCCTTCCTTAGAGCTGTTATCACAATCTCGACCATTAATGTACGCCAAGCCTGAGACCAGCTACTCTGCCATGTACTCAGGCCAGTTGGAATGGTGGGGAGAATTCCCCTCAAACAACTGTGTGACCCCAGTGAATCCCTTTCTCTGAAAATGGTGCGCCAATGCCTAACACAAAAGATACTCTATATCATACAGCACAACAGTTAAAGCACTCCTGTAGTGCTGCTCAGGATCAGACAAACTGGCCATAGAGTGCTGCTGCCACAAAACTGGGCAAAGGTAACCCTTCAATCTGAATTCAGTAGTACCTGTCTGAACATTTCAAAACTAAGAAATCAAAATTTGAAAAAGAGTTTGGTTTAGACACCTTGAAGGAAAAATTGAGCTATTTTTTCCTTTTGATTATATTTTCGAAATGTCACGTCAATTTCTCATTTTTTTCCAGCTGAGAATGCTGGAAGTCAAACTGAGATTCAGTTTTCAGGAGGAGGGATTCTAATAAAATATCA
Source organism: Muscicapa striata striata (assembly GCA_030060385.1). NCBI lineage: Eukaryota > Metazoa > Chordata > Aves > Passeriformes > Muscicapidae > Muscicapa > Muscicapa striata. Next base: position 133,193 of record JAREIS010000051.1, on the reverse strand, counting down.
CACGATTTGTGATTAAATAACCATGGCTGCCATCTCTGATGCTGTACTGTCTTCTCCAAAACTGAACAGCATTTATTTATATGAATAGTTGTGTTTGGATCAGTTGGCATATTCATGCAAGTGTTCCTGATCCTATACACTATATACATATCAGACGGGCTTTCCCTTTGAAAGCAAGCATATTTATATCTATTTGCCAGCTAAAGAAATACAAAGTACTATTGAATACTTTATTAGGCAGAAAACACTCTTGCCTAAAAAGCCTCTAGAACTTATGTATAATATATCCCTGAATACATTTAGAGAATAACTGTTGTCAGAAATGGCTGAATTCTGAAGCATAGAACAGCTAACTGCTGCTGTAAGTCTGCTTTTCTTACTTGTGAGTATTTATAGAAGTATGTTTGTCTCCAGAGTATCACCATCATGCTTGTAACTCTATTTTAATGACCCAAAGAACAAGGAGGAGAAGACTCTTAATTGTTAAGTATTTTCCTATATCTTTTAATTAAAGACTTGCATGGGGCCTTCAGCTAACTGTGGGTACCAGGACAGGGTGGAGCTGAGGGGCTGGAAAGCAGCTTGGCAGAAAAACACCTGGGGGAGCTGAGGCACAACTAGATGAATATCGTCAGCAATACTCTTGCAGCAAAGAGAGGCAACAGCATCCTGGGCTGCACTAGGCAGAGCACTGCCAGCAGGCTGAGGGGGTGATCCTTTCCCTCTGTTCAGCACTGGTGAGACACACCTGGAGTGCTCTGTCCACTTCCAGGCTCCCCTCTACATGACAAACATGGACATGCTGGAAAGAGTCCAGCACAGTGCCATGAAGATCATTAAGGGGCTGGAACACCTCTCATAGGGGGGAGATGGGGAAGATGGAGCCAGACTCTTCTCAGTGGTACCCAGTGAAAGAACAATTACACAAATTGAACTACAGGATGATTTAACATAAGAAAAAGATGTTCTATTGTGAGGCTGACTGAGGCACATGGAAGGGGCTGCCCAGGGAGGTTGTGGAGTCTCCATCCTCGGAGATGTTTGAAATCTGACTGGATACATCCCTGAGCAACCTTCCCTGGCTGATCTTGTTTTGAGCAGGAAAATTGGACCAGATGATGTCCAGAGATGCCTTTCAACATTCAATGGTTCTAAGAGTCATAAGAGTGGAGTACAGATTTCTAGTTCAATGAAGTGAGCCTTACTGATTTAGGAAGGCAGATGGTGACTGTTCTGCTCAAAGGTGTAAAGAATCTTATTTTAGAATTTGAATTAAGGGAGAGTAAAGAGGCCAAGCACTTGCAAAAATCCTCCATTTATAGGGTCTGTGGAGTGAAAAGGGAGTTACAGCTTGCAAGTCATCCTAGAAATAAATTAGAACTCCCACAACAAAATAAAAGTGGGCAATTAGAAGAGAAAGAGATTAAACCAAGAAGGGTCATAGGAGCTCTACATTAGAGGACATGGTCAAAGTGCAGTTTTAAATTACAGCAATAAATCTCTCACAGCTCTACGTTTAAAAATAACATCACTGTCATAAAGTTTCTTAGAGGTAAAGTTTCACATTTTGCTGTCAATGAAGAGGACAAGTCTGTTCTTCCCCTCCAACACATTTTCCTTCTATTTTTTTCTAATTACTGCCATCATTAGTTGTACCAAGTCACTGATACAACAGAATATTAAACTAATCCCCAAAAAAAAAAGAAAGAAGATTACTCCATTTGGTCACTTTGATACTCCCTGTGTACCTGTAGTTGCTAGAGCCACTGCAAAGGAGGGGATGAGGAAACACAGCTATGAGAGGTAAGAGCAGCAGTAACATCCAGTTTAACCCCATGCTCAACTGGATTCCAGCAGAGTTTATAAAACATGGAAAAGAAAACGTTATTTTACATAGTCCAGACTATTTGTGAGTCATTGCTGTCATCAGGCAGCCTGGCTGCAGTATCACCTCACACCCTAAGGCAGTATGTTCTACCCTGCATGGTGCAACAGGGTCACTGACAATATCTAACATGACTTAGAGAGTCCCTAAAGGACCTAGGCAATGAAGGGCACAAAAGTACTTTCAAACTGTTTCACATTTCAATCTGTCATTACAAAAATCCATTCCACAGTCAAGAACAGTTTTGTGAGTTGAACACAAATTGATGAATTTATGTGAATTGATATGAGTTGATGGCAAAAACCTATCTGTAATTCCAAAACTTAATGACATCCAAAATTCAGTACTGCATATAGCATTTGCCCTTACCAGAACCTGTTGTGTCAGATAAGACAACAGCTTATACAACTGTACTTGAATTCTAACATTAATTACACTTTGTATCAGTATACAGACCTTATTTTAGAAGATCTCTTACGTGGGCATCACTAAAGGCATCATATCTGTATAACTGATACAGTGAGGAAATACCAGGGTTTTTTTCCTACTTGAAAGGCTCTCTCTCTTATTCCTAGTAATGTAACAGTAAAATAATTTAAAAAAAAATCCAGTTTGTTTCTACAAAATAAAGATGAAAATCATTCAGAGGTCTCACCTACTGAACAGATATTTTTCTATACTTAGCAGTTTTCAACAGCCTGATCACTGAAAACAGAAAAGGAGTTATAGAGATGTGAAGATATTCTTCTGAAATGCACAGAAAATGAATAGTAAACAGTATTTTCCAAAACAAAAAGTTCAAGAAAGAATTGTACCCAAGTAGGTTAAGAAAAGTGTACTTTCAAATAGTGAGGTGGGCTCCTAAGTAAAACAAATATGAACTATTTGGCTATATTTAAATACTGAATTTGAAGTTCTAGGTTAACTGGCTTTACTTACTGGTGGAAAGGATAAAATCCCACTGTATCAGCAGGAAGTTTTCCTGTTGTTTTCCCAAAAAAACAATACTCAACTAATCTACAAAGTGAAGTTAATACATCTCATATAAAGAACTGGAAAATTCTGTACTAAATGTAGCTTGGGAATATCTTGTTCAATAAAATGGACTGTATAAATGGCTGAAAAAAAATTCATGCCCTAGGAGACTAATCTGCTAGATTGATGGGTGTTGGGATGCTAATACATTTATAAGAGAGAAAGCTACCTGGCAGAAACAAACTACACTGCTGCAGAGTGAGCGTTTGGAAATTGCAGGACCAACATCAAAAGACAGGCTGAGCTTTCTGCTGTGGAGAGCTAAAAAAAAAAAGCATTATTTTGGCAGTATGTAAAGCTGAAATGAAATTATTTTTAGCAAAAATAGAAATTGACAATGAAATTGCAGTTTCTTTGATTTCAGTGAGACAATGTATTAAAATTTTGTCCTGGTTTCAGCTGGAGATAATAAAAAAATAAAATAATAATAATGATGATGATGATGGTGATAATAATAATAATAATAATAATAATAATAATAATTTTCCTTTTTAGTAGCTGGTACAGTGCTGTATTTTGGATTTAGTTTGAGAACATGACAAACATTCAGAAAGGTCCTCTTGGTACCAATGTATTGCCAATGTTTTAAGATTCTGCTTGCATAAACAGCTACTGAACTAGGATGGAAGATTTCTAGACACACATAGTTTTGACTAAGTTTCTTAATCTTTAAAAGACAGATAATAAATCTCAATAATTTCCAAATATTTCAAAACATGCACGTGAAAATTGAATCAGAATTATACAATAAAGGTAAATATGCACATAATTAACTAACTTCTTGAAACTTCTGTTTCTAGATGAATAAGTTATATGTTTTAAAATATAATTTCAAATGATGCCTCTGCTTCAAATTTGATAAGCAGTTACAGTCACAGAAAAATAGACAAAAAAATTAAAATATTGCAATTAAATATGAGACAAGTTTAGTATGAAGTGGTAAAATACCAATGTTTCTAATAAAACTGGCTAAAAGGAACAAGAGTTTGACCATGCAAACTTTGAGTGTAGTCAGAGATACCACCTTTTTCCCATAATTGGTCTGTTTTGGGATGTCATTCCATGAAGTGTTGCAAACCAATAAAAGAAGCCACAGAGGAAGATTGTTTCCCCGTTGCAAGTTTCAACTGGTCCCTTTCTCCCATTCACACTGATTGCTGTGCTGTCTCTGGCACTCCTCAGACCCATCTGTGAGTGAGTTTTCTGCCAGACCATACTAAACAGATTTTTGCCATAGGAGTGAAAGGCACTGGCTGATAGAGGAATCTGATGCGTGCAGTTTTGGAGGGGTGTGAGGATCAGGCATGGAGAGAGGGTGTGGGGGGCAAGGAGAGTGGAATAGGATGAAGCAGTGCAGCTGTAAATCCCATCTCTTAGATACAGAAACACTAGAACCTGAGATGCTAACATTTTTAAAAGATATTTTCAAAACGAACAAGAAGGATTTCAGTTGACTGGGGAGAGAAAAAGTTTGTTTAGTTCATTAACATGGTTCTCTTAGAAGCAAGGATCTTAAAGCAGAAACTCTTTGCTTCTAGTCTCTGTTCCAGTTTTAAATTAAATGTTGATTAAAATTGTGATTAGAACCCAGGTCTCTCTTTTCCCAGGTGAGTTTTTTAATACCTTGAATAGTCAGTCATGCTTGGGTATTCACCTTCTGGCTTAAGAATAATTATTTACTTACACAAAGTACAAACTCTGCAAACAAGAAGGACCTGGAAGCCTTACACATCCGGGGCAGCTGACAGCTTGCTCCCTGGCACACTTAGAGCTGTATATTTAAATCCAGATTTCAGCCACTATTTGACTGGAGAGCTGAAACACTTTTGAACTTTCAGGTCCCAGCTGAATGGCTTGTCTTTCTATTGGTATGAAACCCAAGTGTGTGTCCATATGCTGCTTCAGCAGAAGCCAAGGAAACTGTGACAGTTCCTTAATCAGAAAACCATAATACCACTGCATCCATCAGCTGGTTGTGGTGCAGTCAGCATCTCTGTTGCCCTCCTCACTGTAAAACTAGAGTAATAGTGACTAATCTTCCCTCAGGATAAATACACTGATGGTGATATACCTGGATACTCAAGCAATGGCTATTACACCATCATTTGAAACATGCTGTGCAGAAGGACAGATAGAAGATAATTACATACAGGACTAAAGACTGTTATGGAAATGCAAAGATAAAAAAGAAAGTTGTTTTTTTTTACTGGAAAGCTTATTTTCTGTATGTGTTTTTCTGTTTGAACTTTGATTAACTGTGGAAGAAGTAGTCTATTGATACCAACAGTTTGACTATATTGGAAGTTTAAGAAGGATCTGAGATGAAGCTGAGGTAAGAAAGAGTTCTAGAGCAAGACTAAGTAATCTACTAAGAAGTGTACCCAGCTATTTTTAGCCCTGTCCAAACCAAAAACATATGAAACCCTAATAATACACACAGGATGCATATTAAAATCATTTTGCATTTAATATGACTACATGAAATGGCCTGCGAATGTACTGTGTCATTTGTGTCACTTGGTAATTTTGTAGTCACGCAGCTGACAATCCTCTCTTATTTTACAATGCAAAAATATATAAGCAGAAACAGCAAATAAGCTCCTGATTTTGTTCTTGAAGAGCAGAAAACCAACCAAACTCAAAGAAAAGGAACAGGCACCAAATATTCTCATACCATCACTGATTAGGCATCAAAGATAGTGCACATGACTAGTTTTATAGACATAGTCTATGAATAACAGGAAAAAAAAACATTTCTGGGTGTGATGGATGCACTCAGCCTCTTAAACAAATCGACAGTACCTTGATATAGGCTTGAAAAAAGGTAAAGTGTTGAGCCACAGCTGGGCCAAGAACTCTTCCAGAAAACAAACCCACAAAGGTCCAGAGCGACCCAGTGAGAATGATGCACACCAATCATGGGGTTAACACATGAATAATGGGTGCTCTTTCCAAGACTCATTTATCAAAGAACAAAGGCAGTTGTGGGTACAAGGAGTCTCATGTGTCCCATTGTATGCAATCTGACCACAAGGCAGCCACTTTATACTGTAAATATGACATAAATTACCTAAATCAGGATTGACAAGACTGGAGAGGGCATGGCCACTTGTTTTTTGTCTGAATTTTATTTGTTGATATAGTTGAATATATCTGAAGGTGGAAAAACTCTCTGAAAGCCACTGTCACATTGTTCAGAGCTGAAACCCAATATTCAATAAGGCACATGGGTGAATTTGCCTTCAGCCAAGCTGACAGGAGGCTGCAGCTGCCCTTTACCACACAGTATCCTTTTCTTCCTTAGAGGATCTATTCTAATAGTTTTAATGCTTCTATTAAGTCAAAGCAAACCACTTAGCAAAGTTTCCTGCAGAAGCAAGTGTCATTTTTTTCCTTTTGACCACAACATGTGATGATCATTTGTGGTTAGTTCATTTAAAAATATTATAATTTAATTTGGGTTCAAAATACTTATCTTCTTTTTCCACTTTCTCCCTTATTTCATACAGTTTGGAGTCATCTCGCTCATTAATCAAGATCAAGATATTTTAAGGTTTTATATCATCTCTTATATGGAAACAAGGAGAAATAGAGATAAAGGAAAATAATGTATGGAAAGAACTGATTCAGCTCATCAGAATTCTGAATTTAGTTTACATGAGATCCAAAAGCATTTTCCTGCTTTTCATATCCAAGTCCTTAATGAGGCAGTTTTGTCAAAGTGAAATCTCAAAAATAGAATGTTCCAGTAAGATGTCTTTTAAATCTGTCTACTCTTTGTGTATGCTAAACTCATCAAACGCTTTTCTAAAATAGCTACTGTTTTGCAGCAAACGAAGCACAGACAATTGAATGTGTCAACACCACTCGTGGAGTCACGCTAAGATTCATTTATTTTTGTCAGGCACCCATACTAGTAGTGAATGGCACTGCATTTGTAGTCAGATGTCACACATATTGCAAACCTATCTCAAAGGCTTTGGTTCTGCTCTCAGATGGGTTGTACACTGCAGTAAGGGCTGCAATGACCAGAAGTATTTGTACCTGGGAGCATCAAGATTGCCTTTGGCTGGCCCCATTTCCAAATTACTCTAAAAGAAAGGAAACGCTTTTTTAGTGTACTGCTATTCAAGAAAAGCCTACTTTGTCAGATTAGAGTAACTACAGCAAAATATTTTCAATGTGGGACCAAGAAAGTCATAGGACCAGCTCAATGGATGATGGACAAACAGATGATGATGATGAATCAAAAGATAATCCTTGTCACAGGATCTGCAGGACCTCCACTGCTCCTTAGAGATGGATCCAAACCTTGTTACTATGCTGAGAATATACTTCAATCTGGAACTTCCCTGCCTAGGACTTTTTAAATTCTGTCTGGGAACGTCTGGATGAAAATTTGTGTGTATGCATAATGCAAAATACCACAGTGGTGCAACATGCCCTGGACAAAGATCTACAGAGTGTTTGTTTCCAAAGACTCACGGAAACAGAAACATTTCTTCAACTGAGCAGCAAAACAGTAACATCTGAAATCTCAGATAAAGAAAAGACAAGCTGGATAGACCTACTTAGTGCATTAATTAATGAGAATACAGGGTTCTGCTATAACTTTTATCATGGGAAGCATGATGGGAAAGGAAGAGCTTTTTTGGTCTGATCAGGTATGAGAGTAAAAGAAAAAAAGGCTGCAATGGGTTTGAATTGGAGGTGACTCAAATGGTTGTCACTACTACAGCCATCAAAGTCATACCATAGAAGCTCAGTAAATTTCACTCTTCCAGGTGTTGTTGTTTCTAAGAATATACATGAGGTTGTATCCTAGAGCATATGGTGCCATTTCAAAAGTTGCACCACAGTAGGTAGCTGAGTGGGAGGAGGCAGGGAGGGAGAGTGTGCATGGATGTCTCTCAAGGCCACCTTTCCTCGGAGTTTTCCACATGCCTGTCCTTGCTGCAAATGCCCGTATTGCAAACAGGAATCACCTAACTCGTGATGTAGTTTGTTACCAAGTGGAAGAATTAACAGCCTCTCTTATCTTATAATCTCACAGACATAGGTTATTTGCTTAATAGACAGATTTGACCTTGCAAATATTGATGCAATGCAAGCAGTAATTAAGTTTTACTGTAAGCAAAACACATTTGCCTGCCCACTAATAGTTAGGGAAACCACTGAAGTTGGATTCCTGCTCATGACTGGTAGTCTAAACTCAGAAAGGATTCTCTGGAAGCCCCTGGCAATGTTCAGCTGGCAAGGATGGACTATGGTATAGCCCACTAAGACATTTAGATGGTTTTCTAATCTTACATAGCTAAAATATGGTGCATGTTCTGTATTTTTCCTAGATGCTTGCCCAAGGAAAAGGATTGTTTGGAGTAATCACCTCTTGCACCTTCTTTTAAAGTGATGAATATTGTGCGAGATCAGTGGCTTCACATAAAATGTTTATACTATTTTTTTTCAAAAATTATATATCAATACAGAGTATTTAAACATATCAGAAAGTAATAACTTGTTACAGACTGACTTTAAAACAATGGCTGAATTGGAAAATCTTTTTATTTTTAGGTCTCAGCCTTTCCTGACTCTTTATAGACTCACATGAATAAGCTGGAGGTACAACTTTGTTTCCTGTTACTTAACCATTGAGCCAGCTAGTCTCTTGATCTTACTCGGATTTGCACCAGTGGCACAAATTAAAATGTTTTAAATTTGATTAATGATTTATTAAACCAGCTATTTCATGTCTTCAGCCGGATCTGCACAAATGGCACACAGTTGAAAAGCCATGTCCCACACTGATCCAAACATCCAACCAGTTGTAAACAAAACAGAATAGAGAAATTATAGTTAAGGAGTCACTGCAAAAAGAATCAGACCTACATGACAACAAAACAACAGAAATTATACTGAATACTTATTCTAAATATGGAGTGTCTCTGATAACCTTCAATGAGAGTTTAAATCATCCTTTCCCACATGGTAATGAAGAGAACAAACTGCTATAGTCTTGTCGTCATACTGAAGACTCCTTTATTTTGACTTAAGATTTCTAGAGGTAACTACAGAAGTTAGTACAGGAGCTTCCTGTCCACTCAAACTGTTTTCCCCAAATGAGTAAAAGATGTAATGTAGTGCTCATGATAAACTGAGAAAGCCACTATGTTTCCCAGCAGACCACATGAAACAAACATGTCTGGCAGAGCCAGCCTGATGAGAAAGCAGTGCTTTAGTTAACAGAGAGATATTGATAATTACCTGCTGGCAGCCAAAATAATGTAAAAAATTTGCTGAGAGGTTACTGATTTGAGTTATACTTCAACTCTGACATGACCAGGACAAAATGTGACTATCAGCTTTATATTGACTTGATGAGGAAAACTTGTTTTTCTCTGGATAATCAATATGAAGTCCAGTGTGGATTGCTAGTGCATTACCTAGAATATATCCCTGCAGTAAAAGGCTTCTGCATCACACACATTTGTTTTCTTACTCTGTCACAAATTTGACTGCAGGACATTATCCCATTTGCAACCTTCTCTTGAACCATTATGGATCTACCATCTAGTTTACAAGGCTTTTCACATCACAGTAACAAAACACCTACTATCAATTCCAGCTTCTTCTTTACTCAGTCATTTAAAAACTGGTAAACTTATTTTGTTGCTTTAATACAATCATCTACTACATTTCTGCACAGAAGAAAAAAAAAAAAATCTCGTACAAATCCCTCTAGTATGCACTTCTAAGCCAGGAAGCAACAAATCTAATGCTGCTAGTGAAATCTGAATTTTGCCCCTCCTTCTTATCATTTACAAGAGCAACAAATCAACAGGCTACACAGGGAGACTGAGACGCTCTGAATAAACAATACTGTTTTTAGGGTGTGAGAATCCTCTGCAGGAAGCTACAAAATGTCAAGCTATTTGCTTGCACTTTAGATAATTTCAGATACGTTTGCAAAAAAAATAAAATTTAAAAAAAAAATCTTTTTGCCTTGTCTACAGCAGAATGTTCAACACATAGTGACTGAACCCGTGAAGGAACAGCAGTATGAGCACCAGTGATGCAGTATATCTTCAGTAACCATGCTGTTTTGGGTTCAGGCTTACACCCACCCACATATGTTGTATTATACCATTGCATAACCAGAAATCCCTGGAGCCTGGATTCTCAGTCTCTATGGCTGCACACACTGCAACTGCTGTGCCAATACAGAAATACTGATATCGTGTGCTGGTGCACCACCCCATCAAAGTGCTACTAGTGAGACTTTCCCATAGTCAGAGGATATTTCTTCAGCCTTTTCCTTTTTTTTTTTTTTTTTTTTCCCTTTTGGTACTAGTTGTTCATCTAAGAAAATGATATGCTTAGGAGAAAACTGAAGTGGTTCATTTATGTATATGCAAATTACAAATGCTTTCAATAATTGTTTGTTAGCAGGCAGTCAAAAGGAGACTAATATGGAGTCTGTGATTAGTAAGATAGCATTGAAAATGCAAGAGGAATACCCAAAAATATAAAGATCTGCTGAAGTCAGGAGACGAATTTTGGCAGTGGGCTATCATTTGTAGTTGATGATGGTGCTAATAAATGTGGAAGACGTTTGCTCACATATTCATTGAAAACGAGTTAAAATATTTGCTTCCTGAGAGTGTCCAGTGTCACATAAGTAAGGCAAAAAAAGATGACAGGAAGCTGCTTTATCAAAACAACTGTTGCTTTGTCTGTGTAACAACAGCTTTAGTCTCAGAGAAAATGGGAAGGGCTCGCAGATGAGAGAAGAGGCCCGGAAAGGTAGAAAAAACACCCTGCTGAGCCCCAGGAAATTGGTGGGAAAAAAATTGTATGTCTGTATTTCTAGCCTGGAGACGACAAAGGTGACCTTCTCACTCTCCACAAGCACCTGAAGGAGCCTGTAGCCAGGTGGGGGTCGGCTCTTCGCCCAGGGACAAGAGGACACAGGTCTAAGCTGCACCAGGGGAGGCTCGGGCTGGATGTCGGGAAGAAATGCTTCACAGAAATGGAGATTAGACATTGGAATGAGCTGCCCAGGAAGGTGGTGCAGTCACCCTCCATGGAGGTGTTTAAGGAAAGACTGGATGTGGCTCTCAGCGCCCTGGTGTTCTTGACAAGGTTGGTCAGAGTTGAACTCGAGGATCACAGCGGTCTTTTCCAACTTAATTGAATTTGTGTTTTCTGTGATTTCAGGCTAACCAAGAGCAGGGATCACTGTCCCCTGTTCTCCGCCTTTCCCACAGCTCCCGGGAGTTGAGCTGCCAGCCCCTGTGAGCGGGGATCCCGCGGTTGGGCGCTCGGCGCTCGATCGCTGTTGCCTGCGCCGCGCGCACCGCGCCAGTCTCGCACCCTCCGCGCCGTAACCCTGGCCCCGCCCCGCCCAAGGCTCCGCCCTCCAGACCCCGCCCGGGTCGGGGCGTGGGGCGGCGCTCCGGCCGGCGGCGGACGGCGTGAGCGGGGCCGGCCGGCGCTGGGCTGCGCTGCCGCAGGCGGGCGGGCGCCGCAGCCGCGGGGACTGACCCGCCAGGATAACCCGCGCGAAGGGGACGGAGCCCGCGGGTGGGCGAATGCCGGAGGGCATGGGGGCCGGGACGCGGCCGGGCTTCCTCCGGGCGCGCCGGGCCCGAGAGTGCCAAGGCGCCGGAGAAGGGAGCCCGCGGCCGGCGCGGGCTGCGGGCCGGCAGGTGCCGGGCCGGCCTTCCCCAGGCCGGAGGCGGCCTCAGCTGCCGGCCGCGGGGATGCCAGGCGCGGCACGCTCCGCACGGCAGCTCCTTTGGGATGGCTCCTTCCCTTCCCCCTCCCTGGCCTTTACTTTGGGAACTGGGAGGGGGTGGGTGGGATGCTTGTGCCTGTGTGCTCTCTGTCGGGAGGGGGAGGAGGGCATTTATGATGCTGCCGCTCATAGCGCACGGATGATCCTTTAACAAACCCGTGGCACATGACCTGCGGTGATTGCACAGAGGGGCTCCCGGAGCCGGTAGGGGTGTGACGGGCTGGGGGGTTCCTCTGCCGAGCTCTTGGCGGGTGTCCCGGTGCCCCGCGAAGCTCGGCGCAGGAACGGAGCCCCGGCCCCGAGGGCTTCCAGCGCGTACGGGCGCCAGCGCCGCTTCTGTGCGAGAGATTTTGGCGAAATTTTTAGGCGTCAAGCTCAGTCTGTTTCACCGGGAGCCTGGGAAGACATGTCTGTTCATGGAAAGCAGCGTTGTGAGCTCGCTTAGGAGTAGGAGGATGCTTGGAGTGAAAGAGGAGACCCTGATGGGAGAGGAGGCCTGGCGATAACCCTGAAGTTATTCACTGGCGCTGGCGGTGTTTAAGCCGTTCGGAAGCGGCCCGGGCCCGCGGGAGCCCCCGGCGCTGTTCTCTGCCGGGTGCTGATCCCGCTGCCGGAGCCAGGGGTGCGCCAAGGCTGGAGCCCTTCCCCTCCTTCCCTTCCTGGGAAGCGCTTGGCCGCAAGGTGATTGTGACGATAAACCGCTAGAAAAGCACGGAATATACAAGTGGAAATCCTAAGCGTTGCTTTCAAATTCCAGGCAGTCAGACCCTTAATACGGGTACAGCGTGTTGGACCAGATGCAAAAGTCACATGGGGGGTTTGTTCCCTTTGTTCCTGAAGGATAGGACGTGCGTGCCACTACCAATTATTGTAAAAGTTAAAGTGGGAAGGGAGTGCTAACAGCATGCTCTTTGCATATTTTGTACAACTTCATGGTGTGTAACTTGAGTTATTATTTTCTTTTGATCAGAGATTTTTCACATGTAAGTGTTCCCAGAATGCACTACCAGGCACATATGGTGTTATAATAATTTAAATAACCATTTAGTTTCCCAATAGGTTTATATAATCTTTCAGAATACACTTATTTTGTACTGTAAGTCCTGTTTTATCATTGTTAACCTCTTTTAATTTTATATCACAATTTGTAATTTCATTGAAAATAGCTTCTAGTCTAATTTTAGTGTTTTCTTTTTAGAGGAAAGCCAAGAGGCATAACCAAACAGATCAGTTTTCATTTTTTTCCACTTAGTGTAATTGTTTTGAATTCCAGGCTAAAAAAATTTGCAAATAGTTATTTTGCCATTTTGAAGGAGGACACCCTGGTTTCTTAAAGTTTTCCTAGACCCCTTTTTGTGTCTGTTTGTAAACATGAAATAAAATGTTATACAAATGCCATAGCATATATTTGGCCAGCCTTAATTATTTTCCTCTCCAGCATCTCCTTTAACCTGGGAAGAAGATATTATACTTTGGGGGATTTGGGAAACCCTAGCTGTTTCTGCTGTTTCAGCTATGAAAAGACAGCAAATTTAAAAATGTACTCTTCTGAATTTTTCTCATAGAAATGAACTAATAATTGGTTCTTGAACTAATAATTGCTGCTATATGGAAGAATAAGTGTAGAAATGAAAAGGTTAGGTATGTGAACTATTTTTTTTTAACATTTAGAATAGCTTAGCGATCAGAAATTAGATAATTACCCTAACATTACTTAGTATTTCTAACTAAGATCATAGGCATATGTTTGTTTTCTTAGCAGTATATACTTGTGGTCTTATCAGCACAGGCATACAGATTTATGCTCCTGTTAGACATGGTATACACAGTTTAGAAAATAATCAGTACTGCACCTTATGGTCATATTCAGATGGAATTTAAATTTATTTAGGAAGGAGTAACTCTGTTGAATTAATTTGGAGTGAAGTTGTGTGTTTATTTTTGAATGAGGACATATAAAAATTATTTGGGCACATTGTTATTCTTTTCTGTTGTAGAGACTGAATGCACATGGCTCCAGAGTATATTGAGAGTGAGTAATGTTTGTCATAAAGCTTAGTTTCATTGTTTTGTTTTGAGTAAGTTACTGTATTTAGTTTTGCTTGGTAGACCTCTGTGTTTGTTTATGTATTGCTAGTTTCCATCTAGAAACAAATGTATATTTTTTTCCCTTGTGGCAAAATAGGACAGGTACAGTGGATTAGAGAAATAGAGATCTTGGTTATTGTTTACTAAAGTAATTTAACCATGTTCAATTGCAAATTTATGCAGAATGTAGCATCTTGGGGTTTTTTTACAAAAATTACTTGTTAACTTCTCTTATACCCAAACTGTCGAGGTCTTTTAGTTGAGAGTCAATGATAAGAATGGAGTCCACAGTTAGGACATTTTCTCAACATGAAAGAACTGTCTTCCTGAAATTGGGAAAAATACTTTGTGTATACAGTATCTATGGACTTGAAGATGACACGCTTATTTTTGAGTGTAGAAAGTTGTAGAGTTAAGGCTCTTTACTGAAATAGGAGGAAATATACAACTGACTTATTACAAAACTGTGAAACTTGCGAGATAGAGGGTTTTGTCTTATGCATGTAGGAAACCTCACTAGTTTGTGAGAAAATTGATAGAAAATTGAATTCTAATCTTTGTGTTTTATCATTTCAAGAAGTTTTTTAATTTGTGAAGGGTGGAACTGCACAAGTGTCATATTCAGCACCAGGGTTTAATGAGGTGTTCACATGAAAGATACTGGTCACTTAGGTTCCACACCTAGGTTTTCCTTCTGCTACCTATGATATGTAGTACAGGCACATGAGCTACTAACATAGCTTTAGTATTGTGTTACCATGAGGAAACTTTTATGGTAAAATGCATTTTAAAAAGGGCTGTGATGCTAACTGTCAGATTGGCAGATTTTTGTGATGGAATAACAGAGTTGAACTAACAATTTCCAAAGCTTTGTGATTTAAGTGTTCTGGATATCTTCTTTTAAAAGGAAACAGTTATAGAGAAACAAGAAGTATGGGGTAGATAAATGAAAAAGAGGAGAGATCTCCACATTTACAGTAGAGATTGAATTCTATGTACGTTCTGTATGTGCTGTTGTGCATCACTGCTTCCTTGGTAAAAAGTAAGTAAAGAATTACTCTGGTTGCCCCTTGCAAGCCTTTCATGTTTGGGATATCTCTAACAGAACAGTTGTTAATCAGTTACCAGGGGTGTCAAGCTGCTGAACCTGATGTACTAAGTCCAGAATTTTGTAACATTGAAGTTGGCTAGAAAAGAGGAGAAATTGTGTGCTCTGGCCAGAGTTAAATCAATATTAGGTCATACTTCACTGGTGATGGCATTGGTAGAATTATATAACCTGTGACCTTTCTTGTTTTGTCAGGGACTAAAGCAGACCCTTGACTGGAACCATCCAGAGAGTTCTGAATGATGTTGCCATCTCCACTAGCCCAATGGAAAAAAACCAGACTCTGATTCTCTCTGGTTGCTCCCATTTTGTGGTTTTTTCCTCTCCATCCCCATTATCTTCTTATTTGCCTCTCTTGTTTTCTCTTTGGTCAGCATGTAATGTAGCTGGCCAAAACTCGAGGTTTTGTTATGTTTGATTTTTTCAGAATCTTCGTGATAAAAATTTGTCAGATTTTGGGTTAGTTAATAACTCTTCATTCAGTTTGTCTGCTTTTGAGGCAGGTCTGTGAGAAAATCATCACAAGACATAAACACCATCTTCTGTCTTTGCTCCTCATTTTGTGCTGTTTCTTCCTCGTTTGGGAAAAAGCTCTCAGACTAACTTTTTTTTCAGGATGGTTTTACTGTTTTCAGTATTGCCTTAAAAGTGGTACAGCCTTTCCCTTTCATAAAGGGAGTGAGGGGTTTAGGCATATTTTTCTTGGGATACATTCCTTTCTTCCTCCCTGTAAAGATGAAAACATTTTCAATGATAACTGTTGCCATAAGGCTATACAATAAAGCAGACAAATGTTTCTGAATGTGTAACTCAGACCTTGATGTCTCCTTAACCGGGTAGTGTGAAAGATTACAGCAGTGTCTTTGTGTCTGAGACTCCTTGGTTGGTTGAAACGACTGTGAGTGTGGACATTGTGTCTGAATGTATCACTTTGAAACAAGCTTTCTTCTGAGATGGTGAGGCCCTTATCTACTTGAGAACTGCAACCAAGGAGGTTGCCTGGGCAGAGCTGAAGTTCAGTGATAGGAATGTTTTGTAAAAATTATCTTTGAGAAATGTGGGAAACAAAATACTTGGGTTGTGACTATATGTTGGTCAGACTGTTTTAGAAATGTATAGGCTGTCTGTTTCCCAGCTAAAAAATCCTCTCCTATTTTATGAGGAGCCTTCTCACAACTTTCCTCTAACTCTTCATTAATTGCATTAATTGCAAGATCTCTTCCCAATGGGCTTCTGTTCATGCTTTAGAATTCATGGGAAACTTTCTTATAGATGAGGTATGTGTGGGAGGGGGAGGACTGACACTAGGTTTGCTAGGAGTCATTGTCAATTGCCCTAATTACCTAAGTTGAAGTTGCTTAGTTTTTTGTTTGTGATCTGACATCTGTCCAGAATTACACCTTATTGGGCACTTATCTTCAAAACATAGATTAAAGATGGTAGCTTCTCCTTGGAGCCTTAGTTAGAGAAATGCTGTGCTTCCATTAAAACCTTCTGGATTCTGAGTAACATTGATTTTCATTTTTCTCAACTGTAAGACTGTCATAATGTTGAGTTTTTCAATAGAAACTAGGAGATCTCCCTCTTTGCTGTTTGTAGCTGTATATCTTCACAAAAGCATTTTTATTTTTACTTTTTATATAGCTATGATGATGAGCTTTAGTCTTGTGAACGTGATCAGTAAAATTGCCTCATTTCCTTTCACAGTCTAACTGTGCTTTACCTTTTAAACTTAAAGAGGAAGAAACTCCTTGCTTTTCCCTCCCCCATTTTTAGTGTACAGTGTGAAACAAAAATGAGTGGCTGAAATCTTTCTGATACAGTAGACTCTTGTCATTGCATTTTAAGTTGCTTGCTACAGTAACTGTTTCTTTTGAATGGGAAGGCGTAGAAACACTGAAACTAAAAGCATCTAAAGAAAGAGATTAAAACATACATATATAGTTGGGAAATAATACCTACTTGCATAAGTAATGGCCATGGAGGCTTGTGTGTTTTTATGGATCAGGGGTAAGAAGCCTTGTGTACTCAGTGTTTCTTGATTTGGAGTTATCTGAATACAGTTGAAAGACTTCCATCTTCACCCACGCTCCATGTCTGTGGTTTGTATTTAGCAGCACAGAGCATACCCATTGCAGCATGTTTTCATTTACTTTTCTACATTTATATTTGCCTCCTTTTCCAGTACTGCAGGAAAACCTTTCATGTTATTTACCTTAAAAAAATAATGATTGTGAATTTCATGACGATCAGCTTAGTTCTGGGATAACCTTTAGTTGGTCTGTTGGCTTTGTTAATTGGACAGTAACAGAATATGTGATCATCAGGCCATGTTTTGGAGAGTCTAGCATAAAAAATTCTGGTACACAGACACAGAATTCCACCTT
This sequence comes from Muscicapa striata striata, assembly GCA_030060385.1. Taxonomy (NCBI): domain Eukaryota; kingdom Metazoa; phylum Chordata; class Aves; order Passeriformes; family Muscicapidae; genus Muscicapa; species Muscicapa striata. The sequence goes on along the minus strand of JAREIS010000051.1, from coordinate 115,896 downwards.
TAATGTTGATTTAGCCATAGCTGCCTGGATTTTTTTGTAGGTAAGCAAGCATAGATTACGTTCTCTGCAATTTGTCAGATTGTTATGCAACAAGAGGACACGATAACTAAAAATGAGAACAAATTTTAGTTCTTGTTAGGTGCTTATAATGTTTCGAAGTGTGGATTAAGAAAAAGAAATCATTTACGTTCTGTTCATATATGTTGATGCAGCATGCAACTCTCCACTTCTTACACTGAAATGGTGTTACATTTGTAGTATTGTGTATGACAGAATTCCTGAAAATTTAACAGAATGCTTGAAAAAAGTGTCCTTGGAGAACAGGAGGGTAATAACCATAGGGGATATGGGCAGGTAGCAGCCTTTTTGCTGTGGGATGTTTTTAATTAGTAAAAAAAAAACAACCAACCAAACAAAAAAACCACCATAGCCTTTTGGCTATTTTATTTTATTTTATCACAAAACAATTGATAAAATAAGTTAAAATTTAAAAAGAACTGTAATTGCATAAAAAAAGTGCTTGGGAGAAGTAGACTTAATTAGGCAGTTATCTTAGAGAATTTCATTTTGCAAATAAGAGATTTGTATATGATGTTTCAATTACTTGTTTTGTTTTCAAACTAATTTACTGAGGCCTATTTTATGCCTAACTTGGCAAGTGGAAAAAAATTAGCATAAAGCCTTAAGAATAATCTTGTGTGTATATTTTGCAAAATCCTGCAAAACAGGGCTCCATCCTACTGTTGGAATGTGGGTGAAGGATGTTTTATAAGGAATGAAATGCATTGTCTAGTCCTTATACTATGAGATAAACAACAAGACTTCCACTGTCTGACTTAAATGGTTAGGGAATAGCTATGTATAATAAAACCTATTTTTGAGTAGTAAAATGGTTTTTTTGATATATACCATGACCTTCAAGAACTGACTCAACATTAATTTAGCTTCATATATAAGTTACCTAGAACAGTAATTTTAATAATTCCAGATGTTTTATGACATTTCATTATGTATTCAACATACAGATTGTGTAAGTATTCCCATGAAATAAAAAGATGGAGAATTTCTTATGTACTTACAACTGTAGAAAAGCATATTTCTACTTTTTCCTTTTCTAATTAAATTATATCATTTATTATGTAGTAAAGTGAAAAAGTGAAGCAGCAGAATACACTCAGGCTTTGAACTATCAAATTTTTGTGTGTTTTTAGTACTTACTGTGTGGTTTTGAAATTGTTAGTTTTCTTCATGTCCTGTATATTGTAGGGAATTTATGTGGAATACTTTTCCTTTAAAAATATCTTTCATGCATGTATAATTTGTTGGTTTCCCTGACTATTGTATGTGACTTTTGAGATCTAAAAGTGGGAAGTAGAAATTAAAGTATATATTTAATTATTTGGTGTGATTTTGTTTGGGTTTGTGGTTTTTTTTGGTTTCTTTTCCCCAGGTGTTATAATTTGGATTTGTTGGGGGATGGGATTACTGGTGCTTTTTCTTTTTTTTTTTTTTTTTTTTTTTTTGAGATATATGCTGAAAGGGATTTAAAAAAAAATTTAAAAATCTAGGAAGTAAGTTGTTTATTCAGAATAATTCTGTGGGAAGTTACATGAATGAAAAATAATACATGTTCTTGGGGAATTAAAGTGAATTGCAGTAAAGTGTCTTGCAGAACTGACTCAGAAGGGAAAGGCTTCTAAGACCTCTACAAATGATGGTTGTCATTAAAAAAAAGGAAATTCCCTTTATTCTTATCAAGCTGCTTTTGATGCCATGAGATGGGCTGCATAGGAAAGAATTGATAGCAAGACCTGAGATGAAGTCTGTAAAGTCTTAATCCAATAATTCTTGAAGAAACAGGGAATATGGTACTAGTTGGGAATTCTGCAAACCAACACACTTCTACACTGCTACAGTTCTCATGGGGTTAGGAAGACAAATCAGACTGCCAAAGAGGTGGCAGTCTGATTGGGCAGGTATGCATCCTTCTACTTGATACTTGCAAATCCTGTCCTAGAAAAGTGTGTGTGGCAGTGCATTTCTGGAAGAAGATTTCCAGGTATTCAAAAAGATATTACGTAGTTTCCTACTGACACAGTTCTTTCATATGATCTATGAGTAGTGACAAAGCAGTGTAGATGGTGAGAAAGCAAAGGCTTACTATGAATTCCCTGTCAGAAACTTCACCGTGCCAAAAATTTGGGAGAAAGCAGCAAGATGCCTAAACTAAATACAAATCTTGTGAGACAAATGCTTGTTGTCTCCAGGAAGAAAAAGGAAAAAAAAAACAACATAAGATTGAAGAGAATACCTACTTCTCCTTTCCTCTTTTTTAGCCTAATTTCTCTTATTAGTTGTGTGAATACTCAAGGCAAGACATTAAATAAGGCTACAGCAACTCATGGCTCCTTAAAATCAACTTCCTTGAAGGAATGAGCTGTAAATTAGGCATAGTGAGGAAAAACGTTGTGAAACACCTTTAAAGGAGAGTGCAGGGACAAAGTATTTCTGTAGATAGTGCACACAATCTCCAGGGATGCTGAGATAAAGTTGCAACAAGTGTTCCTATGTGTGTAACTGCTGTGTGTAATCCTGCTGATTAAAACTTTGTCATTGCTGGTACACTCTGATTTAATACTTAAAAAAAGAGAGAGAGAGGGTATTATAAAATGAATAGTATATAAAGTGGAGGTTATGGAGAATATTTTTGTTGTCTTCACGTTTTTCTCTTGTTTTTATGATGTCCTGAGAGAATTCCTTCATAGATAGTTACTCTAATGGTGTTTCTTTCCCTTGATAGTAGTAAATCAGGATGGTATCACTCCATAGCTACTAGATTTGGCTGAATCTAATTCTAGTTTTTGCAAAATGTACTTGGTAGTAGGCTTTTTTAATGGTTGCTGTAATCAAGCAGACTGAAAAGTCTGCAGAGGGAATTTCTTTCCCTCTTAACCTTCTATTACAAGAGATTTCAAACCCTTCTGGTCATGCAGACATTTATTATGACATTAACAAAATAAAGAAAAAAAGAAACCAGTAAAAGATATGTAGAATACACCAGGGGACTGAGGAGGATTTTGAGAGTTTTGAGAGAAAACTCATAACTTTTTCAAGTAAATGTGACTATAGGGTAGTGCTGTATGACATAATTCTTTGGAAAGAAGGTAAGGCACAGAGCTTTAAAAATTTGGGAATAGTCATGTTAGTAAGATGTATGTGGTTCAAGTTTGGTATATTTGTTCCTAAATCTGATGTTTCAGGACCTAATGTTATTCTGATATCTATTTTTTAGGAATGTTCTCTGTTCCACAGTAGGAAGGTAAACTGTCAAGCCTTAAGGTCTGATCTTGCAGGTAAATTCCAGCATGGTAAGAATTACAGCTGTTACCAGTGTCTCCAGTGTGTAAGACCTTCTTATCTGAGTGAGACTCAGGCTTTTTTCCTAAGCATCAAAAATCAAAATGGAAACTCTAAAGTTCATGTTAAAAGCAACTGCTGAAATAAGCAACTGATGAAGCATTTCCTATGATTGTTAAGCTTCAAGGAAGCTCACCTGCCTGTTCATATTTCTTTATTCCAAAGGGTATAGCTCTAGTTTAGGCACAATGGTTTCAGTACATGACTCTTCTCTTTGGTTTGGCAGTTGATCAAAGAGAATTAGAGAAAATACTAGCTGTCATTTCACCATTGTTATGTCAGAAAAGGTTCAAGTAGACTTTCGGTGAGTGCTTTGATGAGCAGAACATCTTTCTGGAAAAGCCATCTGAGGCAAATTTCTGTATAGCATTAAACTGGGACATCATGGATTATCTTTAATATTAGAAAAATCTTTTAATTCCTTGATAGCATGTCTTGTATTCCATTATTGTTATGTGTAAGTTGCTGTGAGGACTCATCAAATCATAAGGGAGATTTTAGATGTGAAATAGTAATCATTTTCAGTATTTCCTGCCAGAATAGTAGCAGCTTTTAGTATACTCCAGAATAATTTTAGCAGGTCTTCACATTCAGATTATTCCTAGGAACCTTTTTCTGCACTGAACAAACACCTGCTAAAAATGTTCTACCTGTACTTTAGCCTCCAGAAAGTAAATTCAGCTGTGCATATGAAAAGTATGCTGAGGAAAACTACTTTAAAATGAATGGTTGAGATCTTATTAGCATCTAGAAAGTAGCTAATGATTAGGGCATATTCAGGAGCTTTTTCAATGTGTTAGATGTTGGGAAAACATCAGCCTGGAGCCATTTGAGGCAATAGTAAAATACATATTCTAATTCCTTCAAAGTATAAATTTAGACTTCGTACCCTCTAGATGCTGACATTCCAACTGCCAACCATTGAGGAAGAAAACTCAGACAGATGCAGAAATTCCCTATATTTGGATAATTAGATGCTCTCTCAATTCTTCAACGATAAATACACAATTAAAAAAAAAATGGTGCTGTACCTGTGTAAGTCTTTTGACTGTTATTCAGTAGGTTAATTTACCTTTTGTGATTTTGCTCAACATAAGTAAAGTCTATGATATCAAGGACTGCTGATTTAGAGAAACAGATCTTAGTACTGGGGGCTTCACCTGCAGACTGTTGAGTGTGTTTTGCCTCACACTAGCTCAAAACCCATGGGGTGACCTCAGGAATTGCTGGAGTGCATTAGGTGCACTTGTGGAGTGCATCTCATTGAGTTTTGTCCAAAGTGAATTCCACATTCATACTTTGATTCTTCTCTGCAGTGTGAACCAAAGTGTGGTGACGGGGGACTCTCAGGAGACAGCTTAAAAGCCATATTCTTGAACCAAGCACAAAAAGACTATTATAGACACACTGTTGTTTTTTTGCCTCTGTGGGGTTGTGTGCGCCTCTTAAAATTCTTGTGCATGCCAGAGGGATCTTCCAGTGGTAACAATAAGGAGACCTTCCTAGAAATGGAAGGTAACCAGGAGGATATTGGCTCTTGAGCTGCTGTTGTGCAGTTTGTGGTGATGTAGGTGAGGGCATAACCTTTGAATATTTGGATATGCTAGAGAAAGTGAGATGTCTTTTGTTAACTAGCCTTGAAATGACTCTTTACTAAAGATAGCCCAAAGTAAAGGTTAGTAGTGTGTAGAAGTATTTCATAAGTCCAAAACTAGCTGTAGAATTACAAAGTTTTATAAGCTATAGCTGAGGAAATGACAGAAAATGCATCTTTAAAGTAATCCTTAGTTTGAACAGCCTTCATTGTACCTATCTGACTTGTCTCTTAGGAAGATACATGCAGCACCTTTTCAGGGATTTTGTCTTCCTGCATTCACTACATCTCAGGGTGAGTTACTGAGAGAATTTTTTTCTGGTGTACCATGCAGTCTGGTTTAAGTGGCCACTGCTTTAGAACCCAACAGGACTCTGTCCAGGCTTAATCTTGGGCATGATTCTATCATCACTCTTCTTGTTCACTGCCATGCTGTGCTGGCATAACCTGTTGTGTGGCTGTGCAGGCAGGGAACTAAAACAGCTGAAAATTACCCTGCCAAAAAAGAATCCTTTTGAGCTGAATCAGTTATGTGATCTGGTTCAGCACTGAGCTCTGCAGATTTCTGCTCCTGTAGGTGAATGGTGAACAAGGCTGGCAATTTTTTATTTCTACTATCAGTTTTTTTCAATTCTGTTCTGTCTTACTTCTGCCATTTTTTTACTCTGTGCAAAGCAAACTTAACTGGCTAAGTGGAAAACTTAGCTATTCTTTTGAGAAATTAGTTTTCTGCAGTCAGAACAAACTGAATCAACTTGGCAAGGGACCTCAGGAGTGCCAGTTTGAGGGAGGAGTTGGATTGTACAGGTGGGATAGGTAAAGGTGGGAGGTAGGACTTCTATTTTCTCAACACAGCTCAAACAGATGTAATCATGTTCTAATTTTGTGTAGTTCACTTGCATCAATTGCAAAGGTAGTCTTGACGCTCCTTTGTCTGGCTGTGTTGCCTGCTTTCCTCCAACTATTGCTTTGTCAGGCTAGTGTCCTCTTGGCAGTATTTACTAGCTTGTCCTCATGGACAAGCAAAGACACTGCCTCTGCTAATTAGTAAGCAGTAAAAAGAACATAAGGAAGGGAAGGATTTGCCTATTTCAGGAATTTTTTTTTGAGGAGAGGGTAAGTCAAGATGTATTTTTTCCATTTTTTATGTAAAGATCTTTGATTTATGTAGTAGTAGGTGAATATGAAGGCTGCACTAGGCATTTGTGCTTAGCAAAGAGCTGAACATCTGAGAACTTGCATGGTAGGTATCTAGAAAAGCTGAACATTAGATTTCTGCAGTGTAAAATTTGGGAAACGGTGAACACTATGTTACACATTTACAGGCATGTAAGGTTACTTTATGAATGTATTAATTTTTTAGTAGTCAAAATGTCTAACATTTAGTTTTTCTAACTTATTATCTTGACTATGGTATGCCTGACAGAACTAATTTGAAGACTATATACATATAATTAATATACATACATACATAGACATTTATTATAGCGTGTGCCAGTAATTTTTAAAAAAAGTAAAGGGACACATTTTTGCCAGGTCTGATTTCCCTTTTGCTTGAGGGATTTCTTTGGCACCATTCAATTTGTCATCTTACTTGCATTCAGTATAGTTTTTTTAAGTGTATCTCTAGCTCAGTCTAGCTATTATGCTAACTTTGAGGCTGCTGGCCTGATATGTACTAAATGGCAGATGATGTGCCACTGACTTATTTTTCTTCTGTTGGACATCTGTGTGTATATCAACTACTTAACACATCTGCATGCAAATCATCATGTAATTTCCCTTCTACCCTGCATACCTACTTGCTGATGTGAACACAGCCATTACCTTTCTCTTGAGTGGACTGTTATCCATGTAGTTGATGGAGGTAACTGGAGCATCCAGGCAAAGGCATCAGCTACTTGGGTAAGTCAGGCTTTGACATTCTTGATATTTCATTAAAATAGGGGAGGGATTTGGGTGAGGATGAAGATAGATAGTTTAGTTGTATAATTGTGGTCAGTGGACCATTTGCACTTGTCTTTAACTGCATCTCAGAAGCCTGCTGGTCCATGCATTTGTCTAATACTCTGTGTTTTCATGGTCTCCATTGCTGCTAATTATGCACAGACCATGGTTTTGATATCAAAACACAGTGTTTGGAGATAAAGGTGGCTAGTTAAACTGAGTTTTATAAATTGCAAATGTAAGTAACATCTTCAGTAATAAGGTACATCTATAGTAGAAGTGTGTTTTTTGAAATAGCAGAAAATACTAAAATGCTGTAGTCACTGTAAAAGCAGTCACAACATAATTTTGCTAGAAAAAAGTTTAAGGATTAATAAAAAAATGGAATTTTACAGGAAGTGTGAGAAAAAGGAGCTATAGAAGAAATTGATAACCACATTATGTAAAATCAAAACAGTATCACAAAGGACAGCTTCTAGCAAATAATGTAGAGACTGAGGTTACACAATGAGGTATAAAGGCTGTTAATGGACAGCAGACAAGCTCTACAGGGGAAAGATTTGTGTGCTTAAGGATTATGCATCTGTAGGTGTGTGCAAACATCCTGCTCACTAGAAAAGCTTAACAAGAGCAAAACTGGGAAATTGTTTTTATGAGAATAATTGAATAATAAACTAAATGTGCTAGATATTTATAATCCCAATAGCCTCTCCTTAAAAAGTGCTCACTGAGCCTTATTCAAAGCTGACAAGTAGTGAATCTTTTAGCAATTCTTTATGACTTAGTTTTCTACTTCATTGTATTAATGGTGAGATTAATTCCACCTTGAGGTCTCATCTATCCATGAGCTCTCATTTGTCCCAGGAAAATTATTCCTATATATGATGAACAAAATGTGAACTGATCCAGATGATAGTATTTTGCCAAACCAGCTTTCAGTGAATTTCTTTTGGTTTACTATGAGTAAATGCTTGTGCCCACACAGTAGAGAAGAGAACAAATTGCTGCCAGTGTAAAGAAAGTGGGATTTTTTTTCTTTTGCTAATAATGCATGAGCAAAGCTGGTCTTTTGCCAAGACATTAGTGGCCCATGTATTTGGGGAGTATATTGTTGCCAAGCCTTCAAAACTTGTATTTTTACTGTAGTGTACTTTTATGAAAATCAGAAGTTACATTCTTTGGAAAGATTGCATGGATATGATGATGATGCTTGGTAGCCTTGTGCACCACCCATTGACCGCTGGTTTCAATTTCAGAGTCAGTGACCTGAGGCTACGTGTAGTGCTGCAAAACTCAATTACCAGTCATTCACTTCATCATGCTCACAGAAGCATATGCTGTTTGTGTGTCTGTAGGATATTTCTCCTTTTTTTGGATACTAAATGATCAGCTTCCTGGTTTTGAAGTAATTGTGCTACTTCAGGTTATGTCTGGTTGATCTGTGAATCTGCTCCTGCTTTACTGATGTCTCATCTTCCTTCAGGAGACCATTAGTTTCTGTTTATTTTAATTACTTTTCTTTATTAACCTGTATAGAATTACTGGATATTTATTGAGGTTTCATAATTTAATTATAGCTCCTATTGCAAGTGGTTAAAAAAAAAGTTTTGAAAAAAGTTGAGTGGGAAAGTACTCACAAGAATTTCAGCCATTCCTTTTCCCCCTTAATCTCTTCACCATGGAGAAGATGCTTGAACATACTACTTCCTAATGACTAAGAGAATAAACTTCCTAATGGCAAGAGAATAAAGCATTAAAAACCCTCACTTTTCTTTAAAAACAATGGAAGATAAGGATGTGAGGCCAACAGATTCCTTTGCTGTTATTTTCTTCCATGTCTGACTTTTCATCTTTGTGTAGGTGTAGATTGTGCTGGCTAAATACTGAAAATGAATTTTTAGTGCTTTTCCACTATTTTTTGCATAGAAAATACTCTTCAGTTTCTATTATTTCTGTTCTTGTGCAAGTTTTATTATTTTGTGAATTGACAGAGGCATACTTTCTTTGGGTTTGACTGTAATATCTTTTCTTGCCTGTAACATGACAAGTTGTACTGAAATCTCTCAGCAGTGTTGCTTTCCTGTTTTTTTTTTTTTCCCTTTGGATGTATGTGTCTTGATACAGAGTTTGTTGATCAAATACATCATATATCTCATTCAGATTATTTTTGGTGTTAGATGAAAAAGTTGACCTTTGAATGCAACTAGATAGATGGTTTTCTTACAGAATTTCTACTAAATGTGAAGTGCTTCTTTTCTTGGAACTTTTTTATTTGTACCTGCTTTGAATTGACATCTGGAACCTCAGGATTTCATTGTCAGGTTATCAGGTCAACAGTTGTAATTACCTTTGTTTTCTCATTTCTTTCTTACTTTTTTTTTTTTTTCCTTAAATCTGACAGATGACAAGGCATTTCTTCCACTTTGCATCACATTCCTGAATGACTTAATAGGCAACTCCATGAAAGGTTTTCCCATAGTCCATCTTTCCTGTATTAGCATAGTTATGAGAAGAATGTGTTTTCTGTCTATAATTGCTTGTAAATATTACCACTTTTGACCATGGTGGTTTCTTTTAAGACTTTTTTTTTTAATGTGTTTCTTTCATTTTGCAGCCAGTGCTCATTCTAATAATCTGTTGTCCAGGAGGATATATCTGGAGGATGTACTGCTTTTATGCAGTTCAAAGGAAGTAATTGAAAGAAATTACTAAAGGATATTTTGGGTGGGTTGACCCCATGCAGCAGCTGAGCCTCCACCCAGAGGCTTACTCACTGCCTCCAAGCAGGATAAGGGACAGAATTAGAAAAGAAAAAGTGTTGAAACTTACCTGTTGAGATAAAGGCAGTTTAATAAGGGAGGGAAAGGTATGTGCCTTACTGAGATCAAGCTAGACAATATCTACTGCTCTCCATTTACCAAACCATTCATCTCCTTGTAGAAAGTGGATTTTGTTACTGGTCTCTCTGTTCTTCATTTTTTTTCCTACCTGTTAGCCAGACAGGTAGAAAAGTCCAACTTTCCTTTGTATGTGGCTTTCTACCAGGCAAAAAGCACCAATAAGAAATTTTACAGCTTGTTCTGCAAATCTATCTGCTTCCTTTGTTCAGGAATACAGGCAATTAATTTATACATCAGTGCAAGGAAGCAAAGCCCCACCCTTTGGCTTTGCCATCTGGTACACATGCTGTAGGATGAAGAAGGAGTTTTATGAACATCTTTTGTCTGTTTACATTGTTGGCTAATGGCTTTTCCACAATTGGTGAGTAGCATTTTTATTTCTCTCATGTGTTAGCTTTTTGTAGTTGCTGAAAAAGCCTCAGTGATTCATCTCCTTTTCTTGTCCCTTCAATGGAATCAGAAATTGAAATAATTCAACTTCCATACTTTCAAGCAGTTTCCTTCATAAGGAAAATAAAAAGTTTACATTCTAACTGTGAGTTCCATTTAAGTCAATATGTTTGCAATGTTCCCCATGGCTGTTACACAGCTATCTAATGTCAATTACTGTGCACTGATAATATATCTTAAGATACAAATTGGTTTTTTAAAATTTTATATGTGAATGTAATTGAAGAAAATCCTTTCATTTGAGTGAGGATGCGGTTTAAAGCTATTTAAAGCTTGCAGTACTTCACAGCTTAACACAGTTCTGTGATTTATTCTATATTAGATGCAATTTCAAATACTAGGTTGTGACTGAAAACATTATTCACTTTGCATTAAGTTCTTTCTGCCAAAATGCATTACCTTTTATTTATACATTATGCAGATTTATTTTATCTACTTAAGTATTTTGCAAATGCTCAGGTAAAGAGGTAGTCTTGAAACTTATACGCTACATAGGCTACATGCTAAAAAAATAGTTTTTAAGTCTCTGAGGGTAAGAACCAGCACTAAACTGATATGCAAGGTCCTGAAATAAACTTGGATTCTTGTATTAGCTTGGATTCACTCATAATTAACTTTGGCTGCTCTAGCCTGACTTTTGAAATATTGCTTACTAGGTAAAAACCACTCATTGGTTTTTTAAGAATGTCAAGAGAACTAATATAATGTAATATATGAGTTAAGACATCCCTAGAGGACACAGTCAATTTAACTATTAAATGAGATGTCATTTATTAGATATGTATATAACAGTCTCTGCATCAAGGGCCTACATATAATTTATAAAAATAAAATTTAGCAGTTGAGAGATGCTCTTAGAACATACATAATACTTTTAGTTCAGTTTTTCTGTTTTGAAAGAAAGTGAATTTTTTTTTTTTTAGAATTTTTCTGTGCTTGAATATGATTTCTTACTAAGCCTTTCCATATCAGGTAGCCAGGATCAGATGTCTCAAAAGCATTACATGGGCACAGCTTTGTTCTTGGACTTACTTCTTTTAGTTCCTCGTTTTTTGAACAGAATACTTCTGTACAGCATTTGTTAGCCAAATAGCTAAAATTCTTCTCAAAGAGTTTGTCTACCCTGTTTTAAACAAACACCCATATGAACTCACTAGTCTGTTCAAATTAGCTAATTCAGAGAATTATAATCTGTGTATTAAAATTGCATAATGTATGTTTTTGTTGTGTACTTTGCTCTAAAAGAGTCAGTAGGCTTTGGATTTTTCCTGAATGTCTGTCATATTAATATTATCAAAGCTTTTCCTTTCTGGATGAGGCCTAAAGTGCAGTCATTAAACTAAAGGGAAGACATGATATTTAAAAATAGTATTGTAAAACTAATAATTATATATTTCTTTGATAATTAAAGTTTGAAAACTTCTTAATTTACTGAGGCACTACTAGGCTACTGGAAATGACATACATGGAATGATACATTTTGCCTTCCACTTACATCTGAGTGTTTACTTCTGACTGTATCTGTTCTTGCTCCAGGGATAAGAATTTGAGATGGGAAGTTGAAGAAGCTCCAGTAAGTTTAACTTAATGTGGTACTCAAAAGTATATAAAAGTTTCTAAAAAATGAACAAACATTTCACAGTTAATTCATCATATTGATCAACCTATGTGAACATTACATTTCTTGTGTCTTAAGGGTGGGCTGAAGATTTTTGAATGAAGACAAACAAAAAAAAAAAAAAAAAAAAAAGAGAAAAAGCAGGAAGGAAAGCTGCAGTTGACACAAGAAGGTGGTTAGTGTTAACATATAGTGTGATGATATATGGCAGGGGCAGAGGAGGGTGTTAAGTCATTGTTTTAGGCTTGTGAGGTGGATTTACTAGAGTTTGTGTGTTCCCTGAGCAGAGAATATTGTCGATCCAGTAATTTGGGGATATTTTGGTTGCTTCTGGGAATGGTATATTAAAAGTAGAAGCAGCTTTAAATATTCTTTAAAATTGAATGCATTGCCTTTATTTTCTCTGTGAAGCATGCTATTAGGAGCTATATCCCTAGCTACACACTTGTGAAATTAAAAAAAGCTTCATGGCTGGAAGGGTGCCCAAATTCTGAGAAATCTTGTCTTTCTGAAGAGAGAGATAAATAGTCAATCAAAATCAGGTATCTGTAACACTTTGTAGTTTAGATCAAAGAGAGACATAGATGTGGTGATTTTTCAGCATCTTAAACTTTAGTAGTTTGGACCATGCAGTGGGAGGGAAGAGAAAAGGGTTCAGATATTTGGATTTTGAACTAGCATTGAATTTTCTTTTCCTGTTAAAGGGCAAGTAACAAAACAGAAATAGTCCATGGAGCAGGGGCTAGAATCTAGGTCTTCTCTCCCAGTTGAGCACCCTGGTTATTAGGCTACAGTGTGATCCTTGTTAAGTGTCAAGATGCCATAGCATTTTAATTTTTAGCTGGGTAGTTACCTAGCTTTAGCAGACAAGAAGCTTGTTACTATCCAGCCTTTTAGTTTCCTAATTAAAGTGCTCTTCTGGGGCAAAGCCAAGCCTCTGCGGTACTCGCTGTAATCTGGTATCTCTCTGCAGGAAAAGTTCTGGATTGGTGGTCCCAAGCCATTTGTAGACCCTTGTGTACCTTGCAGTGCTACTACACTGCTGCTACACAGCTCCCAGCTTTCCCAGGGGGAGTGTTTGCTGCCTCAGGTGAGCCTCCTAGTGTGTCTTGGTGGAGCTTCAACCTTCTATAAAGTTTCCACCAGAAAAATTAAGTGCATTTATCATCTCTATTTCTAGGGAAATCCTGTGGTGTTTGTTGGATTACTTTTTATAGGACCTGAGGGCCTGAATTTTGCTTATATGCAAAGATACTGTTGTTACATGCTGCCAAGAATTCAGGCACCATGCAGATGATGAGAAAACATCATGTTTATCAAGTATTTGAATATGGTAATAGCAGGAGCACTGATTTTTGTTGCCGTTTAGATAAAAATATCTTAACAGTTAGAAAGTTCTGGGGTCACCCATCCTGGAGGCTTTGTTAATACACCTGAAGGAGTAAAGCTGCTGGACAACCAGATTTCCTTTCAGTTGTTTAAGTTAAATAAGAATAAATATTTTTTTCAAGAACATCAAAATAACTAACTGCTTGTTTTACTTAAGGTTTGTCTTTCAATGCTTCTCTGATGCAGACCTCTTCAGTGTCTTCTGATAAAAAAATTTGTTTGGGTATACTTTAAGGTTGTAGCAAGCAGGAAGAAATTTTTAGGGCACTCCCCCCAGCAGTCTTCCCCACAACCTTTTTGACATGCCGTATGATTAAAAAAAAAAAAAAGAAAGAAAAAACATTTTAAATAAGTTCTTCTCTCCTTAGTTTGTTGCCTTCCTAGATAGATAATTCCATGGTAGTTCACTGCATTTTTAAATTATATACACTTAGTGTTTTCACAATTATAATTTTCTATCCTAATTTTTTTGGTAGCGGTGGTTCTGTACAAAATCAAAATTGAAGTTACTCCAAGTGATTGGTGTCAATTTTTTTGATTTTGTGTTTTGGTTCTTGTTTGGTTGTTTTGTTTCATTTTGTTTTGTTGGGGTTTTTTGTTGGTGGTAGTTTTGTGTTTGTATCTTCTTGAAAAAGCATGTGTTTTTGCTAGTTTGCTGGACTTCTTTGATAAGAAAAACAGTCCTGAAAAACATAAAAAGTGCTGATGTGACCTTGTCCATATCTTAGCTAGCGGGTGCCTTTAGAATAAGATGGTACTGCATCATAATTTCCTGATGAGTTACAGCATCATGATGGCATGTGCTCCCACTCAGAATCTATTTTAAGAAAGGACAGAAGCACTTTCTTATAAGTAATCTTGTACTCAATAATACTGGATTGGAGTGAAGAAAGTCTACAAAGTAATGATGTTCTTTCTGGAGAATAATGGAAAAGTAATTATTTAATCTGTATAGTTAAAGAAAAAAACTTAGTAGAAAAAAGCTTCAGCAGCATCATCTCTCTTTTTTATATTAGTCTATACATCTGTCCATATAACAGATTCCTACAGCAGAAGAAATACTGAAGACTTCCTCAAGGAAACTCATGGCCCACTTAATTAGGCAGAACTTTCAGAGATTGTTTAATGTTTAGCACTTTAGTGGCCCTTAGAAATTGCAGCATGTGTTTTGGAAATTTGTTACCAAATTTTCTGTGTAACAGATCATCTGATCTTTTTGCTAAATGTGTATGTTTTGACACTGGTTTCAGTTTGTCAAGAAAACAGTGTTCATTTGAGCACGATGATTGTAAGGGGCAAGTCTTAAGAGGAAAACTCCTCAGTATGCTGTAAATACTGACCCAGTCTTGGACAACTCTGTATCTTCCCAGAATGTAAGGGTCCTGAAAGTGTTTGAGGATACTCTGTACAATTAATGTTCATTGAATTGACCTTAATAAAGTGAGCATAGATTTTTATAAACTTGTTAGTTCAGATTAGCTGTATTTTAACCCAAGATCTCTATCACTCAGCTACATACACTGTAAACTGAATGTAGAATAGCTTTTGTTAAAGCTTTATATTGCACTTAGGAAACAGGACAGCTGATGGCTGCATTGTACAGATTAGTAGTGATGCAAGAAAAAAAAACTAGTACAAATCTAAATATTTCAAATCATGAGGCATAACATTTGCTGGTGGTCTAGAGTATTTTTATCTTCTTTCTATGCTGTTTTCCTAGGAGCTTCCCATTATCTGAATATAGCTAATTCAAATGTGCTATTAACTATTCACTATTTCTTGAATGGCATGTGTGAATAATCAAAATTTGGAAAATGGAGCATGGAGGGTACTGACTTCACCTAGCTTGCTTATTTTTACATTAACAAAATGTGGGTAAGAAATCTTTAGGTCTACAGTCTTCACTTAAAAAATTAGGATTCTGTATTTGATGAATGAATGCAGTGAATATGTGTGTAGCCAGAATTGCATGATTAAATAATTTGCTATGATAAGTTTAAAAGGCTATCACCCCAGAATATCAAAGGCTTCTAGCCTTTGACATATGAAAATAACTGATTTTGAGAAACACAGAATCTTCCTGAATAAATTTGACCGATAAAGCAATGTTATGTTTTTAAGGTTTAATTAGTGGAGGTCTGCTGAAAGTAAAAAAGGACTCTTTCTTTGGAAGTAGATATACCAGTTTTGCAAAGCATTTTTTTCTAAAATAATCTCTCTGTAAGTATTGGGATTCTGCATTTTGTAGGGAATAAGAATTTTAGTGGCAAGCTCCATCCTAGGAGGCATGATGTGTTAAGAATAATTCAGGTTGAGGTAGTTACTGATTCAAATCCAATGAAGAAATTGAAAATTACTCAGAGCATGCAGTTTCTCCCAGGTCTCCAAACAGTATAGTGTTTTGGACACGCTTATTTTTGTGACCAGGTAGCCTGCAGGCTAATTGTTAAGTTTCTGTTTAAGGTGCATTGTACACAGAATACTCATTTCATAGCTTCAAAGGAAACAAACAAAGTCCCAAAACTACACCAAAAACATGAAGAAGAACATTTCCTTCATGGCTGACAGCATTCATGTGAGCAGAACACAAATGAAAGCACATTGGAGATAACATTTTTGAAGCATTGTAACACTGTAGGTGCAATAACTTGCTTTGTTTAGTATGCTTGATACTGGTTTTTGTTAAGCAGTTAATCTGTCGAGGTTTACTTGAGATGTGGATCATTATTTTGATCTTCAGTAAAGTTGTAGCTTGAAGGACTTTTCTTGCTTACTAACATTGTGTGTGGGGGGGTACATTTCTGAATCTCAGTATCAGATAATATGAGTATTGTGTGACAGACTGTAGTGGGAAATTGGATTTTCCAGAAACTAGGGAATCCTGGTGAAGTCAGCTTGTTAACCTGTGCCTCTTGAATTGGTTGCCTGAATGTGATTAAACAATAGTGCTTGCCTGGTTCCATTGCATCTCAGTCAAGCTGTCAACAAGTCAGTGTTCTTCTATGTAGAGTTTTTTAATGTGAAAGAGGATATTGCCTTCTGAGAAATCTACTTCTTCATCTGAAAAAAATTAGAGCATGCATTTCAACTTGTTATTTCTTTTTCCACTAATAGGATAAATTCCCGTTTTCCAGACTGCCTTTTTAAATGGAATAATATAAATAATCTTCTCATTGGATGGTCTTGTCATAGTTTAATGTGCATGTGACACATGTTCTATTTCTCTGTTTAGACTAGAAAAATAAAACTAATATCCAGGGTCAGAGAACACTTTTTTTTTCTGTCTTTGTTAGTGTTTGATAGGAAAATGTAATTGCAGTACTGTCTCAGACTAGAATCAATATTGTATACTACCATGACGTTATAGGCATTAGGGTTAGTTACTTAGCATTTTTACTTTTCCCTTTCTTGTGTTTCAGTTTCACTTCTTATTAAAACACAAACAAGACATATTTTTTCAGGATTTTTTAGTCAAATTCAGTAGTTCTTCAGATAATGTATTTATAGTTCTATAATTGTAACACTTCTGTAGCCATAATTTCATTTAATGATGTTTCAAAAGTGATATTTTGATCAGTTAGGAGGCCTCAAATATATTTATTTATGTATATATTTGTAAAAAGTCTTGCTATTTGTCTACTTAGCAGCATGTCTTTCTTTTTTTCAGCTTGTGTTTCCTATGGAAGTGGCTTTTGCAAGTGGGAACTGTTATCTTAGTTTTGAGCTCTTTGGTTATTGTCAATCAAATTTGATAGAGCAATAGCAGTATTGAAAATTTTAGGCACCTATAGGTGCCTAGAATATCCAGCAAGGAAAGGTACAAGGAATATCCAGCAAGGAAGAGACTTCTGTGAGAGTTCATCCCTTCTCAGACAAATGGCACTTCACTTATTCCATCACCTATGGACATTTGGTTTACTGAATGAACACAAAGGATTCAAATATGTATTTGCTTTCTTTTGTTGGGACATCATTTAAGCCATATGAATATTTTTTATTATTTACTAGTGGACAGTGACCAGTACAAAATGTTTCAAACTTACTGCCAGTTCACAACCAGAAAAAATCCAGAAATTCTTCTGAAGTACAATAAATTGATGGAGGATGTAAGTGTGTGCATTCAATATGTTATACAGTTTTTTGCTCTGCTTTTTCATAATAATGGCTTGCCTGTTTCAGTCCTGCTAAGCTCTTGATTGCTGTGACACATTTTGTTAATCATTATTTTAGAGTAGGATGTTGAGTTGCAGGACTATGCTGTCAAAAGATATGTGACCGAAACTGAATGCATCTCATCAGCTTGCAATATAAAATGAGAAAGAACAATGGGTTGTAAATGAGAAGACATTGCACCATGAAGGAAGAGGCAATGAGGTCTCTGCACAAGTGGTAAAAATTAAATCTAAAAAATAAAGGTTCCTATTAAAAATTTCATTGGGTACTCCAGCACAAGACAGCTGAAAGTAAGCAGATGAACTTTTTTTCCTCCAAAACTAAATGTCAGATTTGATCTACGATTGTGCAGTAAAGGATTGTAAACCACTACATACTGAGATTGCATACTCTTTTTTTTTTTTTTATTTTACAGAAACTTAATGAGCAAATCCAGGACTATAATTCATGTCATCTAGCACTTGTTTCTCCTTGCACAATTTTTATATATGTGTTTTTCTTGAAAAAATACAAAACTGCTGACACTTATTTGCTCCCAACATGTTGCACTTTAAATAAATTTGTGACTTTCTCAATATACTGTTCTTGTTTCTATAATTTTTTTTTCTATGGAAACCAATTTATTTTAGTAAATAACACTCAAGTTTTATTTTCCATGCAATGTCTATGGTCAAAGGTATAGACTGAGTGGCAGCTGGCAGATGTCAACAAGCTGCTTAATATGCTATTCATAATGTCATATTCTCTGTAGAAATTATTCCAAAAAACCCTTCTGTGTTCTAAAAACTGTTATAGAAGTTCATAACATTAAATGAGTGATGATATTTTTACTTTATTCAAGTTATACCACCAGCAGGCTTTTATCTTGCATTTCTTCTTTCTTTATCATAATATCTTCTTCCAGTCACTCCCATGCTCACATCCCTTATCCACTCCCTGACCCACCCTAAACAATAATGTCCCATTTCACACACATCCTCTCCCTCACCCACTACAATTACTCTTGGGGGAAACATGCAGAAAAAGTAGGTGTAAAAAGAAATTGGGTTATTCCCATGCAGTCTGAGTTAAGATTGCATTGGTGCAGAATGCAAAGACCAAAATTGTAGATGCTAAAGTGAGTGCTTCTAGGAAGAAGTAGTTTGATGGACTGTAGGAGGAGAAATAACATTTTACTTATGGTCTGCTAAATACAGGTGTACTCTGTAATTTTTAGTCAAGTTCAGCTTGCATAAAAGGGGAAAAAAAACCAGCCTGGGCATATATATATTGAGGCAGCTACTAAAGGGAAGTCAGAAAGAGCAGCTGAATGGTTTGTGATGCTGTGCAATCCCTTTAAAGTCATTGTATGAGACTCAGAACTGGAGTGCACGCTGCAAAAGGAAATTGTCTGACCTCTAGCTTCTTCAAATGGTGCAATGTATTAGTCTTGGTTTTATCTAGATCAGAAGGCCATTCTTGTGCCTTGCACCTCCCATGCAGCCTGTGTACCTGCATCTCCCTTCTGTGAAAACCAAGCTGTGAAGGTGTGCAGCGCTCCTGCTTCCCCCAGAATGGAACTGGCAAGTAGCCATCATAAGCGCTACTCTGCCAGAACTGCAGAGTACTCCTCTGTTTCCCCGGGCTTTGATACAGTATCAGAAGACCAAAAAAATTAAAGGTGACACATTGAAGCTTCAGGAGAAAGGAAGTTGTTAATAATAAAAGGATGTAATGCAGAGGGGGAAAATAGATCAGAGAGGCTGTCAAGATAAATGCAAAAGTAAGAAGGCAAGCCCAAAAAAGACTGTTGAGAATCAACTTGCTAAAGGCATAACTCCTAATAATAATTATTGTTCATGATTTCAGGGAGCTGAAAGTTTATCAGTGTTGATGGGGTCAGTAGCTGATCAAGACATAAAAGTAACAGTTGAAGAAAATAAAACCATGTAAAAGTTAAGTATGTTTGAGGGGGTTGTTTTTATTCTTTTTTCTTTAATATGATGTTATTTCACCTTGAAAGTTTTTAGCAAAAGTTACTAATACTGAAGTAACAGAACTCTGAAAGGAAGTGTTTGATTGCTTTTTAAAGGGAATATTTGTGGTAATTATAACTTTAGTCCAAGAAGTCTGGATTCTCCATTGATGAAACTTCAGAAGCTATAAATAAATTAATATGTTTTCAGCATATCTGCTATTGTATTGGGGAAGGATTGCTACAGCTTTTTCCTGAGGTTAATTCACTCAGCTTGCTGGAGGGTTTTCAAAATATCTCATGATGCCTTCAGTATGAGGCATATGATAGAAATCTGCATTTTCAAAATGCTTCAAATGGCTCTTAAAGAAATTAAGTTGTCCTGCAATAAGAAGCAAAGTCCTTCTATTTAACGGTCCATTAGTAATTTGAAAAGTGTAGGAATAAATTGTCAGACTTCCTAGTAGAGGCATGTACAAACAGAATCATGTAGGAGTCAGCTCTGCAGGCTGTGATGGTTAACAAGATAATACAAGGTAAAACAACTTCTGTACTATTTATTGCTTCTCATACGTCAAGTTGCAGGAGGTATAAATGAAATTATAGATCAGTAGTTTTAATTATACATATCATTACAATATCTTCAAAGTTAGCCTATACTTGGATAAAATTTGTACTTCTAGTCTTTATAGTTATAGTATGTAGCAGTGATCAATTAATTTTTTATAGTAGCTGTAAAAAGACTTTGCTTGCCATTTTTAGAATGAAGGTAGCATATGCCATTTATATTTTTACATAATTTTATATAAATTAGCACATGGATTTGCCCAAGTATGAAAAAAATAATTTGGCAAATGACAAATATTTAGAGATTCTACTGGTTTCTTTGAGATTTTGAAAACACTTTCTTACTCTGTAAAATACATTTGATATTGATTTCCACTAAAACTGAGATTTTCCCATTGTTCTTAATGATGCTAAAAGCTACGTGGCCTTACTAGTAATCTTAGTTTTAAGATCAGTGTTATTAATTTGGGGTAAGGAAGGATTTGTCTAAGAGATTAGGTTGAAAACAGTTGTACTTCTTTAGTATTTAGTTGTGAATGAGGTTCACTTTCCTAGGATTGCCTGAATCACTGGATGTATTTCTCTGTAAGAATAGGCTGGATACTTGGTGCCAAAGACAGAAATAGAATGCAAGGACTTGGGAGGAATTGAATGGTGAATGGTAATATGTTATTTTCTATGCTCCTTGCAGAAGAATCTTCTAATAAGCAACAACTGTCACATTGAAATTAATAGAAATAAAATATCACACTCGTTATTCATTCTTCATGTAATACAACCCTTTTTGCTTAATTATCTTTGTCTTGTCTATTTTTTAGGCTACACATCCTAATCTTACTTGGGACCACCAACTACTGCTGCAATACATATTTAGAATTATTAGGAAGCACTCTCAATTTATAATTTGTTTTACAGATGCTTAAATACTGTTGAAAGTATATTTACACTAGAAAAAATGCTGCTTAAATGTTTTAAATTTAGGGGTGGAAGAGCTTTGTGAAGACTTATTACTTACACATATTTAACATTTTGTTGTGAATTTTCCCATGAACTTCAATAAAACGTGTTGGTGCTTTCAGTGGAAATGAATATTGTAAGTCTTCACAGGATTGTGCTTTAAGTGGTGAGGGAAGAAGTGAATACAGTTGGCAGAGTGCAAAGTAACAGTACGTGTTTGCCTGTGTAATTATCAGTGGTCAGAGCCTGCAAGTGATCTGCATTGCAAGACTATAGAGCAAACAGCCAGCATATTTTGCACCCTAAATGGTAAATAAAGTTTAGTTTCACATGATCACAGACTTACATCTTCTGAATTCAGTGCAAATAACAAATGGGTAATATTAGTTGCAAATGACTTACACTAGGATTTTGTTGATGTTTTAAAAGCTACTGAGAATTAGATAAAAGTTTGAAAATACTTCGGTAGCAACTATTTGTAAACTCTTTTGTCTTATTTACTTAGTACCCTGATTTCTCATACAGTGTTACTCTGCTGTCAAGCTGTGCTACTTACTTATGATTGGCATCTACATTCATTAATATTTATGGGTTTAAAGTATACATGAGTTTCTAGAAACAATGTCATGTATCAAGGTCAAAAACCAGGGGTAAAAACCAGAAAGTATTCTGGGCTGCAGAACAGCTAGAGAAATTGAACCTGGGAACTGTGTTTCACAAACAAAAAATTTGAATATTAAATTATTTTCAATAAAAGTGGAGAAAAAGGTGCAGCCAGTGTGAGAATGTATTGTGACAATGATGGAGCCAGAAGTATCACCTGCATCTTCCATGCATTCTTTTGCCAGTGGAGATGAAGGTGGAATCTGTGCCACAACTCAGTAGGATGTGAAATGCTGATTTGACCCAGTTGGATCTGGTGGAGGGCCTGTGGTGTCAGCTGGTGTGTGCAGTGTGGCTTCAGCAATCCCAGCCCCTTACAGGTTGTGTGATTTGAAATACCTGTCAATAAATAATAACCTGAAATACTGCATTTGTTTTAGCTTTGCATTTCAGAACTCTAGGGTAGACCTTGGCTTATTTAGTCCATCTGTAGCATCATTCTTTGATAGGGTTGTGCAGGAAAATGCAGATCTTAACCAGAACAGGGTTGCCCAGCACATTGGCCATCTGTAAATATTGGCTTCTTGCCTTCTGCTAGACTTTGCCCTAATTTTGCAAGGAGGTAAAAGAGTTCAGCTTTATTTTAATCAAGTAGTAGAAATTCCTGCCAGTTTAGTAATAGATGGATAGAAAGCTTGGCAGTATTCTTGATGCCCATTCCTCTGCTTCCAATCTTGGCCTTGAGATTTTGGCAATATAAGCTTCCTGTGCTGTGTATAAGCATCATTCTACTACAGTTTTGATCTCTAGGAATGGGAAAGGAAAATTTATAGTAGATAATTACTCAATGGGGATCAGGTTTAAGTATGTTCAAAATAAACATTTTATCAAAAAAAAAACTCCAGCATTTTTGAACATGGTTTTCAAGAATTCCATTAATTCAGTCTGCTTGTCAAGGTATGCTTTTCTCTTCAGTAATAACAAAGTTGGTCTTGTTCTAACTTCATAAGAAATTTTGCTTTCCTAAAATTGGCAGATAGTTTTGTGAAAGGGAGCTGATGCTTTTCAAGAAGAATTGTTGCTTGCTCTTCTATGCAAATGACTGACTAAATAAATAAAGCTCATTTTGCATTATAGTAAGTTTTAAAGGTTTGGGTTTATTTTGCTGTTTTTTGGGGGCTTTTTTACCATTGTGGGGTAGGGCTGCCATGGACAACTTCAATGCATGGAGCAAGTCTAGAGTTTGCCTTCAGATGAAGGGCTTTGGTTTAGAAAATACAGGCTGTTGTTCCGCTCAGGATTTTAGATTTCTGTGTAGAATTTCAGAGTTAGTCTGAGAGATTATATCAAAAGAGTTTTGAGGGATGTGCATGTGTTAAATGTAAAAATTTTCTTATAATGCTAAGCATGCCTTCGGCATGTTTTAGATTTTTGAAGTGGTACTTTTTTGAATAAAAATTATAAAGACATATATCAAAATGGCTTAAAGATGGTAAGATGCAATGGTACAACACTGTCCATAAGAAAGAACAGATGACAATTGTGCATTTTTGTTACTTTATTCCTTCAGCTTTATTAGAGTCCTGAAGACAGAACTGCATGCTGTTTTCAGTAGCTTTTCAGGGTAAAGGAGCATGTCTTGTTGCTTCACGAATGCAATAGTGCTTTCCTTTTGTTCAAACCTCTTGACTGCTGTCCCTCTGAGCAATTGATACAATACTCACCAATGATTTGAGCAAGTTCTTCTAAAATACAACAGTTGACTGCTCTGAATTATGGAAAAGCCCATCTAAATGTGCTGAGTAACTTTTCTGTTGTTAATGAAGTTATATTTTTTGGCTGCAATGTGTTTTGCATGTTTTGAAAGTCATTTTAAGGTCAATGATTATGAAAAGGTCTCAGTGGAATTTGGTCATGCTGTAGCAGAACATATTAATGCTTCTTGCAGATCTCAGGTTTGTCTATGGGTGAAGTAAGGTATTGTTGGTGTTTAACCCTACTCAGCAACTAAGTAGCCATGCAGCTGCTTGCTTTCTCCGTGCTGTGCAGAGGAGAACCTGAAAAAAAACCAGCCTCCCTCATGGGTTAAGGTAAGCACAGGTTAATAACTGAAACAACATAAAATAGAATACTACTAATTATGACAATGATAATAATGGGGAGGGGCGTATGTGAAGAGCTAGGATAGTTCAGGAGGGAATCTTCCCCAATGACTTGAAGCTGTACAGATTACCAAGGAGAGGAAACATCTGTGTTTGGCTAATCAGTTTGGGGGATATAAAGGAGTGGGTTAGCTGGTTACCAGTTACAGGTATTTGCAGTTGGAGCTTGAGACTGGGAGTCTGCTGGAGTAAGAGATGGAAGCTGCTGACTGTGCTGTGAGGAGGAAAGGGACAGATAAGGTAAGGAAATGTGAGGAACGGCCAGGTAAGGGACAGCTTGGGGTTAGCCAGCCATGCAGAATGAAAAAAGGAGTCAGAGCTATGTGGAACTGCCTATAAGAAAAGTAAACAGTACAATGTAAAGCTGCCAGTAAGAGGAGGAGTCAGAGTTATCAGAGAGAGGTCTGTGAGAGAAGTCAGAGTGTGTGAGAAAAAGGTCTGTAAAAGAAGGCACGTAGAGTTTCTGAATAAAGGACTGGTGGGAATGCCAGGTAAAGGGCTGGTGGTGATACCAGCCCTGTCTGTCTTGACTTAACTGTGATAGGAGTAGAGGTGGGAGAAGAGAGAGAAGAACCTGTTAATCCTCTAAAGTCTCAGGAAGGAGTTCTACTGCTGAAGAGATAAGTATTAACAAACCCCACCAATATTTCATCCAAAACCCCCATAAGTAACACTAGCAATACAAAAGAGAAGCCTAAACTCAAAAACTATCCTGGAGCAGAGGCCAACACCAAACCTATTACCCCATAATAAGGTTAAAGATTGGATCCAACTGCCAATTCTCCCAAAACAAAACACGAAGATAAGAAAACCATGATCTATGTGCTTTTCATAGCACATATTTCCTACTTGGTTTCTCTCCAAGGCCTACCCTGATAAGCTATTGTTATTAAATCTTAACTACAGAAGCCTTCTATAACCATTAACCCTCCTATAGTATTTGTCCCAATTGGAATAAGTTCCTGTTTATTCCACGTGGAATAAAACTGAAGAGAAGCAAGTGTTGCACAATACAGTGGTTCACCACTCTGATGCCCAGCCTGTCCTCCAGCAGTGATCAGCCTATCCCAAGTGATTCTCCCTAATTCATATACTGGGCAGGAGCTTCAATGGTATGGTATTCCTTTAGCCAGTTTGGGTCAGCTGTCCTGGTATGCTCCCTCTCAGCTTTTGTGCATCTCCTCACTGGCAGAACATTGGAAACTGAAAAATTCTTAATTTAGGGTAACACTACTTAGCAACAACTAAAACATCAGTGAGTTATTGGCATTATATTTTTGTTCTAAATCCAAAGCACAGCACTATACCAGCTACTAAGAAGAAAATGAACTCTATCCCAGGTGAAAACAGGACATGTATAAGGACTCTCAACAAACATGCTTCTTTGCTTTTAAAAAAATCTCTTTGCAGCCTCCTGAGCTCAAGTGTTGTTAAGATGTTTACCTAGGATGACTGCATTCTTTAATAATAGGAGTGCTTTTACAGTAACTTATACACAAGTATGCATTTGTAGAAATGAAAATTTTACCTGTCTTAAAAAATGAGTCATTGTTGTCTCTAGAATTTGTAGAACAATGAGTTGTCATATGGAATCATGGAAATTGTTTGGATAGAACCTCTGGAGGTCTTATGCTCAATCTGAATACCCAAGCCACATTTTATTGCCATTGCCCCATCAAATTTGTAATTACATTTTGGATAGTTTTGAGTTGCTACTAGATAACACTTTACCTTCCTCTTTGCCAGATTGGCTAAGTTTAACTCCCTCAATCTGTATTTGAATGTTTGTTCTGGGGCTCCTCACTGTCTTGGTGCTTTCCAGTAGAACCTCTCTAATTCTTCAGTGTTACTCTTCAGCTAGAGATCCAAAACTGAGCACACTGTTCCAGGTGCAGAGTAGGAACAGTAACTTGCCTTGATCTCTTGGGTACCCTTCTTATTTTGCTCAGGTTTCTTGGGTTCTCTGGGTTGAAGCTCTGATATTCATTGGATTGGCTACTCCGTGTAATGTAATGCTCTCTACAAATTTCTTTGAGTGTATGCTGTCTAATCATTCAGGGTGATGATTTAAGAAAAAAAAAAAAACAATAAAAAACAACAAACCCCAAATGGAAAAAACACAAAACAATTTAAAATCAGTGATTTGGGCCCCAGTATTAACCTCTGGTATTCTGGTCTTTACAAGTTGCTAAGTGAATGTTAACTCATTTATTGTTACTTTTTGATCTAAGCAGAATACTTGAATTTTTCACCTGACAGTTTACTCTTCCAGTCTGTGCTTCTCAGCTTCCAGACAATGCTGTGTGAGATGTACTGAAATACCTCATTGAGATTTGGTTCCATGAAATCCATAGCTTTTCCCTTGCCTACCCAAAGTAGTCATATCAGTAAAGTAGGCAGTCAAGTTTGGTAAAACAATGTTGGCTGTTTCTGGTTACTTTATTGTCCATCTGGTGTTTGAAAAGTGACTCTAGAAGGGTATGCTCCATGTTGGCTTCTTTGGTACTTTCTAGTTCAAGTTATCTGGCCTGTTCTATAGGTCTTCTTTCTTCACCTTTTTTAGGGATTAGCCTTTTTTGAAATCTTAGGATCCCTCAAATACCTCCACTGTTAGAATTTTTGCTTGCTGTTAGCTATCTCATAATCACATTGGCCAACTTTTTCAGCTACCAAGGGTCTGAATACAGCTACACTAAGTATTCCAAAACTGTTGGTCATGTAGTGTTAGTTTCCCTGCCCTTTCCCAAATCCTGTCAGTGCCTGCAGTTGTTTGGGAGTAAGCTTTGTCTGTATGGAACAGGAAAAAAAGACATTTCAGTCTTTTCTGCATCACTATCACTGGGCTGTTTTTACCCATCCACCAGAAGAATCTTGTTTTCCTGAACTTCCTTTCTCACTAACAATACCCATAGGATATTTTTTTGTTGTCATTTATGTTCAGCAAAACAAGTCTTCCTGAGTCTTGTCAGTGAGTGATGCTTTCATTCTCTTCCTTTAATGCCTGTTTCTTCTTGTATGTTCTACTCTTGTAATCTTGTAGAAAGAGAGTATCCTATCCCTAAGTATATGGATAAGCATGTATTACTGTGTTGAGCAGAGGGGAGAATGTTTTTAGGATTTGCTTTGTTAATGGAACTCTAAGTGGCAGTGTTTTTATATGGCTTGTCTATAATTAAACAAATTGTGACAAAAGGGATTCAGAAAAATATCCACAATTAATCTTCCTACTCCTATCAATGTGCAGGGCTTGGAAAGGATGTTTTAAACAGCTTCTTACACTTGTGTTTTTAATCAGTCATGAACATCATTTTACCTCTGCAGCTAGGAGAAATCTGACCTTACTGTTTGAGCTGGATAGTACCAATTCTCATTAGACTTTAAAACCTGGTAGTGGAGAAAAATGAATTATGGAGGAGCTGTCAGCATTAAGTGGCAATATATTAATACCCCTTAATAAATTCTAAATATTCTTTCTTCAACTATTGAATTCTGTTTCAGGATCAATGACTTCAGTATTCAGTCTTTCTGAGGATAGAAATGCGTGGTCTTAAAAGCCCAAGTCCTCCCCTTACATGACTGTTATTTATCCATTAAAATAAGTGGAATACTTGCTATTGATTTGTCTTTGTAGAACATATCAGTAGGCAACTAGAACTAGTTTTCTGAGAGGACTTTGTGGTCCTGTTCTGACTATTGCCTACTCCCTGTCCATGCCTGAAGCACCCGAAGAACAAGCATACTTTGGATGTGAGAGCACCAGAGACTTTCATTAGACCAAACTGAAGCTCTTGTATTTGTTTGGTGCTATTTGCCAGCAATGCACAGGGAAGTCTTGGATCAATTGATATTTTCTAGATAGACAAAAATATTTGCCCAGCCAGAAATTGAACAGAGCTCCTAAAAGCCATTATATTCACATGGCCAGAAAATATATTATATTATGTGGAAGAAAATTAAGACTGCTAAAATGTGCTGTTTTTCAAAAATGACTCTAACAACACAACTCCTTTGAACTTCTTTCCAGGTTATTTAAACATAACTTTAAAGTCATCAGCAACAGTAGTATTTTTTTGTTTTAACATATAGTTTTTGTTGAATTTTGCCTTCATCAGTATCCTCCACTGCTTAAATCCCACTAGTGATACCTGTTTACCTTTTTGTGTGAGGGGAAAAAAAAGATCTACTTGTTGAGTCGAAAATTTATTTTATGCAGTATGAAAGATGGTCATATATGTAGCCCTCAAGGGACAAGCTGTGAGAGAGTTCTAGTTTCAATTTTGCTAAGCAAAAGAATTATTTTTAGGGAGATAATTTGTTGTAATGAAGTTCTTAAATCTCCTGTAAATTGAGTTTGTTATGCTGAGTAGCTATTTATTGACACTTGTGGTCGGGCAACTAAATTTTCTACTGATAAAACTCTTATTTTTAGTAGTATGTCATTGGATGATTTGCAGTTACATATGCATTTGTCTTTGTGATATAAATAATTTTGAATAAGGACCTCCCCCACCCCCATCAAATAACTCTATTTTATTTCTGACATGCTTCTACCATCTTTATTGTTGCTATGCTTTGCCTGTGTCTTGTACTGTTCTCAGTATACTTAAAGCATTGCAATTCCCAGATTTGTCTTCTGCTGCAGACAGACTCTCTTAGGTCCATTTCTCAACTTCTGATATTAAAAAAAACACATAACAAGTGCAGATATTTTACTTTTTCATTCACTGAAATTGCTGTTAGGGACAGAAAAGGACTTGTGATTTGTAGAACATTACCTTGGCAAGAGCAGAGACAGGAGTGGCTGTTGGATGTTAGACTTTCAAGGGAGCTGTGAAGAGTCTGGAGCAGCCTTTGCTCTGTTCTCCTACTTGTTTAGATTGACTTTTTTTCTGAAATAACTATAGTTTTTTCAGATGCTGTTTTCTTTTATGTAATATTCTAAGTAGATCTTTTTATTCCAGAGATCTTTACAAGCAAAGCTTCCTATTCCAGGATCATTTTCCTGTGCCTGGTGTTACATCTTGATAACATGGGCAAAGCTCTAATTACAGATAGTAAATTAGTCTTTGCAACCTGCAAACTGTTCCAGAGACATGACTAATTTTTTTTTAATGGCAATGCTTCTAGAAATCGTACAACAGGGATATGAACCAGGCACAGTTAATGTTAGTATAGAGATTAGTGTTTCTGCTCTGAATTGCCAAGCATACATGACATACCTTATACAGAATATCCCCTGGGTCACTGAGTCATATTTTAATATCACACCCTGCTTCTTACGTCCCGCAGTGGGTAAAGTCAGCTTTATAACTCTTTTTTTTTTTATAATTACAAGGATTATGGACTATTGTCTGTATCCTGCATTATTTATTATATTAAAATTTATTTGTTCTTGCTTGAAATTTGATAAGGAGTTAGCTAGAATTTAAAGCAGCATTGAAATCATGAAGACCGAACACAAAAGTATGATGTTTCCTTTTGTAGCAATTGTTGTTCTCCGTCTCCTTTACTGGGTGTTTGTTCCCATACAAAGTCTGACTCCCTGTTTGTGCCAGCACAGCAATTTATGGAGCTGAAGTGTAAGTTAGAATTAGTGTGTCCTTCATGACTTTTTTTGATGGTTTCATGATTGTGTTTGGCTTATCTGTTGTTTATGAAATTGCTGCAGAAATTGTTCTGTTGGCACAGCAGAAGGGACAGTCAAGGTGAGGGCAAGAGACAAGAATTTGACACTCTAAGCTAACATTTCTGCTAAAGTTAAGTTACAAAGTGTGCTCATGACTTTATTCTTTGGCTTTGAGAGCCATTTCTTCAAACTAACAGACAAAAAACACGTCCTGGAAACCCTTAAACTCCAAATCACTTCCTTCACCTGATCAGATTTTAAAAGACCTGTATTTCTACACCTATCCTGAGAGAAAATGGTTAAGTTCTGTGGTACAGAACTTTCACATCAATCTGGTGTGTGCCTGACCATCCTGAATCCCTTAGTCAGTGACTGGAATCTTCCTTGCTAATGCAGACATGAAAAGCACAGCAAGAAGAGTGTCTGTGTAGTTGGAATGCTGGTGTCTCATCCACCCTGCCAGATGAATACCTCGATAAAAATGTCACAATCAGCATTACCTAATAGGAAGAGATAACCTCCCAGGATGGAATTCTGTTCTCTAGTCTTTTGTTTCCTGCTTACCTCTATGTATTTGAGAAATATTTCTGGGATTATTGTGACCTAGCAATGCCTAGCTGTCAAAGTCAAATTACTTTTTGACTTGTTCTAAGAACTGATGCTTCATTATGTGATTTGTGTACATGGTCTGTAGTGGCTGTTGCCTGTCTTGGTGCATAATGGGTGTTTTTGCCCCTCTGGTCTTCTCCCTTTTGGTGGAACAGGTACAGTTAGGACACCTCTAGGCTTTGTTAATCAGGACTGCTTACAACAGGTAGAACTACAGTACTAAAAATATGTTTAAAACAAACTGCTTATGCAGAACCTAAAATAGCTCTTGAAGGCTTATTGTTTTCCCTTTGGGGAAACACTAGTTTTTAAAAAATAGTTAATAAAAGTAAATAGAAAAGTCATTTAAAAATGATATGGC
Source organism: Muscicapa striata striata (assembly GCA_030060385.1). Lineage (NCBI taxonomy): Eukaryota > Metazoa > Chordata > Aves > Passeriformes > Muscicapidae > Muscicapa > Muscicapa striata. The sequence goes on along the minus strand of JAREIS010000051.1, from coordinate 85,569 downwards.
TATATAATTAGCAGTAGGTCAGTAGTAAGTCAAACTTGGAAGCTGGACTGAGATTATTAAATGTACTCAATTACCATTGAGAAGTTTATTTTATAAATTTACCTTGAAACACCTACTCTAAATATATGGTGTTTGTCTCCCTCTTAGATCTGAAGTACAGACAAGTGGTCTCTCAGAGATAATTCTTTTAATTTGAAAACCTCCACTGTGGAATAATGCTCACTAATTCATTAGTGATGGTGAATCCTAGGAATATGTGTGGTGTGTAAGAATCTCACCAAGTGTGACGAACTTTGTTCATCTTTATGAAAGGCAGATTGTCTGCCCACCAAAAGTAAATCATCTTTGAGCAGTAAATGGGAAAAAAATGTATAAGTTATTCTGTTCTGTTGGATAAAAGTGTAAGCAGTTGATGAACATGCTTGTGTGTAAGCTCTGGGTACTTGATTCTTTCAAAGATATGTCTTCCACATGAATAAGCATGCTGGATCTGAGAGCTTTTTATCAGAAACAAGCAATTTTAAAGCAGAGCAGAAGCTATAATAAAAAATTGCAAATGAATTGAGTTTTGCCTCATGGTTGATGCCAGAAATTTGTCTTCAACAGGTTTTGCACAAAACACTAAATACTTCATCTTGATGTTTGAGAACATCTGCCAAAGAAAAAGATAGCTGCCCATGTGTGTTTCTCTCTGCAGCCCATGGAAACTTTTTGATGTTAAGACATTTCCTTTCTACTTGCCTAAATTCACTTTTGAGATGTGCCTTTTTACTGTGATATTCTAGAAATTGTTCTAGCTATTTGTTCAGCTAGTCATTCCTTTCCCCTTCCCTTCTTGCCACTCATGATGTGGCCTAATGTTTCAAGTAGAAATATGTATTCTTCATGACTTCTCTGATCATGGGGATTTTTTCAATCTGTTGCCTTGTTCAAAGACTCCTTTGAGAAACAAGTATTTTATTATATTATGTTGCTTCCTTCCAATGTGTGTCTAGTTTTCATCATTGCTTTGTTTCCCTGGACCTCTGATCCCTAGGACTTTCAGTTTGGTATACTTGTTCTGTACGAATGAAGGAAATGAAACATTTGCTCCTGAGTACTACCTAAAACACTCATTTGGGTACTATTTTCTCTCTATTCCTTGGCCATGATAGTGCTTTGTTGACTGACAGGTTTTTTGTGGTGAATGGTCTCAAGAGGATGTTGATATTATTTCTTCCCCCTTAAACCAGTTCAGAAGTGGGATTGAGCAATATGACAGGTCAGTCTTATCTCCTATGTAGTTTATTTACTGGCATATTTTTTATTTCCTTGCTAAGTTTCTTAATGATTAATCTCTACTTCCCTGTAACCTGTAGAATTCTTTTTGAGCAAGCAATGGATATGTTGGCATCAGCTAAAGTATGCATTTTTACTTTTTTGAGGTATTTGGTATGGTATGTGTTCTCCTCACTGAGATATGTAACATGGAACAGGTTTGGGATGAGGAGGATATAGAATATTTTGTTTCAAGCAGTTTTGAAAGAGGTTAATGGGCCAAAACCTACAAGACTACCACAAAATTTTGGGTGTGGGTTTTGGGGTTTTTTGATACTTATGAATCATCTTACCAAAGTGTGACAGCAGATACAAAACAAACTTGCTTTCATATTATCTTTAGGTAGCTAGATAATGCAATATAAGAATTTGCAAGGTAGATGTGATCTGCTGTATTTCTCCAGAAGCTTTGTGGTTGCCACTGTAAGAATGTTACTTGGCTGGAAATGGGAAGTCTCCCTAGCTGGCAACTTATAAATTGAATCATTCATGATTATGAAAACAGAGACGGCAATAAATATATGTACAGCTTACTATATGGATTAATTGTGAACGATGAAGTTACCTATTATTGTGTCTGTATTTCTACATGATTTTGGGAAATGAGTGAAAAAGCTTTAGTTGCAGTTTGAAATAAACAAAATCCTTTATTTGGCTGTGGATCATTAAATTTGTCCCAGATTCTCTTCTGTAAGGTACTGTTGTTATGGTTCTGTGTATATATTTATGTGTATACATATATTTGTATTTAGGTTTTACTTTTTTGTTTTAAGTAAGCTGTAGGTATATCAGGTGTCAGAATTTTGGTACAGAGAGAATTCTTGAAAATTGGTGCTGGTGCTAACTTTCATACTGTAAAATTTGAGATACCATTTAATCATGAGAATTATCTCAATGTGTGTAGGCTTTGTGCATGAATAAAAGGCTGTTCAAGAAATCATGATGGTTCTTGTAGCTGTTAGGGATCAAGAAAGATACAGCATAGAACTCCCTTTTTGCATGTGTAAAATGAAGTAATAAAGATAGATGCTGACCTAAAGGACTTGCATGATCTCCATAAACTATAAGATGAAGATATGGTTTTGTTTTGGGACTGTTTGGCCTACTGCATCTCTTAGGGAGTATGTGGGCAAACTGCACAAGATTTTCAAGATGAGAGAAGGAAACAATTCACTGACGAGCTTAATTTCTTTTCCTTGAGAATCACTGTTGTGTGTTCTAAATTAAGTCCATGAGTTTGGGGTTATAGTAGTATATCACAAACTTCTGGATGTGCAGGAAATTTAAAAAAAAAAATCTGTTCAGATGCATTTAACTAGAATTTGCCACTTCCTTAAGCTTCTGGTTTTCAATCTGTTGATTTATGCAAGTGTTTACCAAAAATGGAACTTCCTACAAATACTGCAGAACAGCTAAAAATGTTACAAGTGCAACTGTTGGTGAGACTTGTTTTAGAGATACAGTGATGCATTATTACACTGTGTTGTGCATTGCTTCTAATAATGTAGGTTTGGTGGGGTTTTTTTGTATTCAGCATTTCAGTTATGTCAAAAATTTTGGAATTTTTTTGGAAGGAGAATTTCTTATTAAAATGCTTAAGGTATGTGGAAAAATTAATATTAGGATTGTAAAGAAGAGGATCTCTAATTTTTATGTAATACATACTTCTGTCAAGCAAAAGGTAGCTCTTTAAAATATTTTCTTAGAAATATTATGCATTTGCATAAGCATCCAAAATAGATGACTTCTGCTAGGATAGCAAAGTCATAAACAGCTTTCTGCTTACTATTATTCATTAGTTGGGGTTTTGTTTATTTTTTATATTTTTTTATTACTTGTTTGTTTTCTTTTGTGCTCATATTTCACTGTGAAATGAAATATCCCTTAAGGACTACATGTCTATAACTCTTTTGAGCCATGTATTCATGTTAAACTGTAGTACATGGTAAATATGCATAATATTTTATGTTAGAAAAGTCAGAAAATGCAGAAAGAAGAATTAAATAAACTAATTTTGCGGCTCATGCAAAACTACTGTTGGTCATAATTTGAAATAAGAACATAAAATTGTCGTGTTTTATCAAATCTTACATCTTTCTACTTGTCCCAGTCCTGCTAGTGACTGGGACAAGTCATTTAGGCACAATGACAAGTGCTTAAGAAGACAGCAGAAGAGTTCTAGAGTTGGAAGGTTCTTCACTTCTTCACGAACTTGATGGTTTTTTAGGACATTAGCATATATGTCCCATATGAAGGGGGCATAAATGATATGCCAAAATGACATGTGTTAGTTTTGAGACTGTTACAAAGAAAAACAAATTATGTTTGGATTAACTGTCTCTTTGGTTAGTGGTTCCTGGCTGTGAAAGTTTGTATGCTTTTACCATACTGCATTCCAATATATTTCCTTTGTGTGCTTATGAGTTTTCTGTCTTCCTGAACATCTTATGTATTAAATGGGAAGCATTAAGATGCCAGTTATTCTGTTGTCTTTTTGTTCACATACAGTTTTATTAATTTTCTTTTCAATAACTATATCTTCCTAGTAATTTGACAAATTTTGCATAGATAACCTATGCATAGTGTTTAAGAAGTTTGTAGCAAGTTCCAAATAGGACTTGTTTATGCTGGTGTTGCAACAAAATAGTTGCAGTTGTCATTGATAATTGCTTTGAATTTTTTTTCAGCTATAAAATTAGCTATTTTATTTTGCATAACTGTGTTCATTGCATTGTTTGTGCATACATTTGAGCTGATAAAAAGAGCAATTTAAATTAATGGAATTTAAATTTTTGAATGGAGAAGACAGTAAGTCATGCAGAAAGGTTTAAATCCCTTCTGACATGGTAGCAAGAAAATTAATCTTTCGGTAGTCTTTTCTTCCAGTTGTCAAATTTGAAGCACATGTGTTAGTTGAACAACTTGCTTCCATTTTCACAAAATTTGTATCATAAAACTGTATATGACAATTCAGTGTCTTGCATCAGCTTCCAAATACTATAAAAATTTTGATAAATACTGTATTCTGTAGTATCATCTTTATTGCTATGAAGAGCAAATGAGCATTTTTGATACCATATAATTTGAATGGGAGGTGGCTTTTCATTTTGCTGCTATGAATGCATTTATCTAAAATACCTGGTTTACTTAGGGTGTGTTTAAAAATGTCTATAGGTGTGTAAGGACATTCTTAGGTTGTACAGTGAAATGTGGTGCAGAAGGTGGCAGATGAGATAAGTCCAAGGTAGCACAGGACATGACAACAGTACATTAGGGTGGGTCTGTGCCTGAGGTAGGAAGCCCTTTCCAGAAGAGATAGGGGCTTGTGTTTGAAGAGATGTTGTCAAAGTCCTGCTGCATTTAAGAAATAGGCTGCATTAATTAGAGGTTCTTTAAGATACTTTCCCTCTCTCCTAACTTTATGTATTTCTTTTTGGACTTTGAAATGTCTTGGAAGTTTGTCATTTTCTAATTTAAGTAAACATACTTTTTCCTTGCTCTACATTAATTTAATTCATTAAAGAAAAAACCCCAAATCTGTGTTTTATATTGTTTTTAAATTTAATTTAATTAATAGGAATTAATTAAATGGAAACAAAAATAGGAACTAAATGCTTATGAACCTTTTGGGAATTGGTTGTCAGCTTGAAATTGTGGAATATCTTTCATCCTTAAGTAAACCCTTAATATGCTCAGTGACTACTTAAACTGAAAAAGAGATAATGTAATAGGAGACTTCTACAATGATTTTTAAAAATTTAGTTAATTCCCTTTCATATATAGGGAATTTTATGAATCTATATGAATACCACAGGAATTGGTAAGAAAGCTTAAGGAACAGTGAGGTAGTTGTGAAAATATCCAAGAGAAAACCTAGGATGTCTGTATGGATGGCACTTCTTGGCAGCTCTCTTGTGATCACACCCAGGGCCTGTTTCCTATTTGTGAATGTGTTTATACAGTACATTTGCTATGTTTGTTAGTGATAAATATTATGGGATGTCTTCAAGAACTGGAAAAAATGTAGGGATCTTATTGTATGCAGAAGGTTTACACTGTATATTGTATGTATAGTTATTTACAAATTTGTAGTGGTTAAATGGTCTTAACTGCCATCTGCCATTTAAAAATGTTATATATACAGACATTATATATCAGCAAGAGATTTTTGAACTGTTTTGGTTTGAGTAAAGGTTTTTGATAGGGGTTCTGTGTACTGTAATCCTGTGCATCTGTCTGTGAGACTGTCTCACTAGTTTTAATAAATCTCTGCCTATAAGACTATTTTGAAAATATTTTCTTAGTGTTCTGGGTTTGCAGGCTGTGTGTATATTTAGAAAGACTTGTCTTTAATTAGTCTTGTCTGATTCACTTGGTGATACAATATACCAGTGAGTTTTTCCCATCACAACTGTTTCCATGGAGATGAGTAGTGACAATACTCAGCAAATGAAATGTGAAATTCATGGTGAGTTTAAAGGGAGAACACTCACTTTACCATCTTGTTGATTGGCATGATTAATGGGAAACTGAAATCATGAATCTTAATGTCGCTGTATTAAAACATTTGAATGACTGGTAGAGGGCCCCCATTCTTTCCTGACATTTGCCTGTTTTCATTCTTGCTGGTGTGACTGAAACCTGACCCACAGTACTCTGTGTAAATTTGTTGGCCCAGCAAGTGACTGGTTTATTGCACATGAGGCTCATATTGGTACTGTCACTGATTGACAGGGAGAGGAACTGGGGAGCTGAGGAGCACAACTAACAGGGGAAATTTTTTGCTGTTTAGTACTGGATATAGTCACCCTAGTGTTAATACTTGTAAGAAACAGAGGCAACCAGCCTCTTTTCTTCATGTTTATTCCAGTTAACCAGACTATGCACAGTTTTCAGGCCCTAGCTGTATGTCTAGCAATTTCTGAATGTCTAAATTAGCAGTTTCTAAAACCTGAAGTTAGTTCATGTTACCCAGAATACTAGAATTGGTTTCAAAATATCATACTTCTATTTTCACCTACTAGTCAAGATCCTTCACGCCATATCAGAAGTTATTTTTGCAAGCTGGACTGTACAGCTGAGCCATTTCACCAATCTGTAGATAAATGCTCATAACTATTTTTAGAAGGAATATTTTTTAAGGGGTGTATTTATATCCATTTTTCTGTGGAGGAAGAGTACAGCAGAGGTGGCATGCAAAACAGATGAGGATTTGTATTTCCAGCACTACAGGACTGGTGCTCCCAGGAGAACAGTTGTCAGTTTGCACAGGTGATTGTCAATAGCATGCACATGGAATCCAGTACACATTTCTTAAGTAGGCTTGGCATTTGTACAGATTCGAAGGACAAATTATTGTTTCAGTCTGTCTGCTGTATGGATGATGCATTGCATTCATCAGCACTCATGCTGGTTTCACCTTGCTTGCAGGTTTAGGATGCTCTTGTAGATCTTGTGATTCAGTTCCTGGTATTTTTTGCCACAGGATTTTACATCTGCTACCTTGAGACATGATGAGACAAATGCATGTAAGAAAAATCCCTGAGTGCAGTTAATACACAGGTGTAGCTTCTTGTTCAGGATGTTCTTTAAAGCAGAGGATTGGGAAACTGGGATTGTGGTCTTGGAAGCATTTGGATGTAGTAAGTAGACAGGCTGAGGTATGGCATGATGGCTTAGCAATGTCAAGATGCTTGATCCACCTTGCCAAACAGGGAAAACTCCTGTTCCCTCCTTCCTACAGAAACAGGTTTCACATGTGGACAATGGTTTGGTTTGTCAGATTGAGGCTGTGGCAGAGCCATCCAGCACGTATTCCCCGGCAGCAGGGGAATGCCTTAGTAGAGGTTTTAGTTTGCTGACCCTCTATTTCACTTCTTACACGTCTTTCTCTAACCCAGACTTCTCCCAAGACAACAATTCACCCCTTATTACTTTCTCCTCAGTTGTTTAGGCTCATGGGTGCCCAAGTTAGTAATTCTGATTATGTTGCCAGGTGAAGTTCATGTTTATATGGTACTACTTTAAGGTGGCAACAGTTTCTTGTGTCTTGCTCATTTATCTTAAGCTCAGGCCTGGACTTGGTTGGCAGCATGGCCATTTTCTGGAGCCCTGACAGAGGTACTGGAATACCCTTGGAAAGGTCTGAGTGGTTTTGGTGGTCTCACCTTCCTAGGTGTTTATTGTTGAGGGTCAGAGGAGCCATATAATCACACTGAATCACAGACAAGCCTTTGCTCTGTCCACTTCAGCTATTCTCAGTAAAGAAATCATGCTGTGATGGAGGCTGTGGTTGCATCAGCACTTTATTTCACTGTGCTTCTGGGCCATTCCTCAGCAGCCTTTTCTTGCAAGTCTTCCAGTCTGTGTACCTGCTACAGACACCCAGCTCAGCTCCCTGTAGCCATGTACAGACTCCCTTCAGCTGCCTTGGAGCTCTCCTTTTCTAATGAGATGCTCCTGCAGAGCTTACCAGGCCCAATTCCTATTGGGAATTGTGCAGCCACCAAGACACAGTAAGAACAGAACCTTATTGGTTTGCTGTATTTTAAATAAAATGTACAGTGTAGAGAGCTGGAGTAAACGATGACCAAAGAAAATAATTTAAAGAATATGTCCTTGCAAGAGTTAAGGACTGGATGGTAATAGAAATGTTTCCACTGTACCCCGTAATTCAGTGTTTTATTCAGAACTCCAGGCTGTCAGTGAATGTGCCTTCCAGATAGGCTCTCTCTCTTTCTCCTTGTTTTTATGTACTTTGTAGAGAAAAGTGCAGGAAGACAGACTTCTCAATCATGTATAGCTGCAGTAAGGTAAAATAGAAGAGCATTCCAGTAAGAATAATGATAATTCATTAGATAATTAGTAAGAAAATGATAATAATAAGTATCACTTGTAAAATGGCATTTAATAATTTTGTCTTGAGAAATTAATGGTGGAGTTGCTTTATTTCAGGAATAAAGCAAGGCTATTCAGATCTTTGTGGGGAGGGGTGATAGCTGAAATATGAACTGACTTTTAGTCCTAGTGCAAGCTGATTTTTAAAGAAGAAAAAAAAATCTTTCCTTCGTTTGTAGCATTTGCCTCCATGCCTAGGCTCAGAAATGGTACATGAATTATAAAAATAAAAAATTCTTTCAGGATTTAGAAAGGAAGACTATTGTTTTGCAGACCTGTTCAATTTAGCTGGCAGCTTTTGTGCTTGAAATGCAAATTGACCATCATAGTGTTCATTTATGAAATGCAGCTGTTTTGATCCTGTACAAAGTGCATTGGATTTTAGGCCCAACTTTTTTGGGGGGGGATTTTCAGCAGAACTGTTGGTAGTGAAGCCAGAAGATTGTATCACAAGGAGAGCTGGTAGCAGAAATAACAGAGTTTCCAAAAACTGCAGTCCTAACTAGTGATTCTATGATTGGGGACAATTTAGTGTAGTGTTTTAAAACAAACAACACTATGCTTTTATATTTTATTGTTTTCATTTTTTTTTTTTTTTAATTACTGGGTTTTGGTAAAATATCATTCCCATTAAGAGAGAAGGAAATTCCTTGTATTATTTTCTTTTTTTTTTCCTAGTCAAAATTGACATTCGGAAAACAGCTCAGTGTTTCATTGAGATTGTAACAGTTCTAGTATCTGTAACTGTAGCACTCGTTTAGGTGACATGTAAGAAGTAAACAACAGCGGAGATCAAAGGGATTCTTTATTTATTTTTAATCTTATCAGCAACTCTAGAAAGCTTTTGTAGTATTGAGTTCTGCTAATAAATTGGTTTTGTAGTGGAGGGAACAATTGATACTTTAATGCTGTGAACTGTGAATTCTGAGTAATAAATGTACGGGCACTGGTGTTAAGTTACCAACATCTCATGAAAAGAATAATGATGAAATAAATATTGCTGTTCTGCATATTATGTAAACAGTGTTTATGCCTCATTAAAGTTTATGATCTCAGTTGTAATGCATTATTCCATTAATAGTAGCTTGCAAAAGTTAAGGAATAATTACATTCTCATTTGTTTTGACGCCCCCCATGCCTAGACAGAATTTGCTGACAGTAGGGAGATGCTGTGTGTGTATGTTTTTATTCATTACTAAAATAGTTTATTTTTAAGTCCTTAAGTGCCCTATCTGGATAGTTGTGGAATTCAAGTGGGTCTTGCTGTGCTAGATTGGAATGAAAAGATAACCTCATAAATGTGCAGCTCAGAATCCAGCACCGTGTGGGATGCTTGCATACTTGCTTGCTGCAGGAGATCTGGAATGCTGATAACAGTTTGTTTATTGCAATGAACAGTTGCACACTAATGTGTGACTCAGAAAAATACCTCAAATCTTCACTTGGCTGCTAAGATGTGATGAATTTCCAGAACATCTCAAAGAACTGCACGATGCCTGTTTCAGTCCAGAAAGTGGATGACAGTTGCCAAACTGAGAGGAAATCTGAAAGGAAGATCCCATCTTCTCAAAGGCACAGTCTATGAGTTTGTTTTCAAGTCCTTTGTTTTTAATATGTTTTATCCAGCAGATCTGAGTTTCCTTGTTTCAAAGCTGCTTTGCTATAATTTTATTTTCTTTGAAAAAGAAAGCTGTAGAGATGCAGACCTCTCGCTATGGTTTTGTTATTCTCCTCACAAGGAGAAAGTTCTTAAAGTTACATCTCAAAATGTTGATTGACTTGTGGTCCTGCCATCACAGTTCTGAGAGTTTTTTATCAGATTCTTTAGAGTAACAAATGTGGAAAGTCATACATTTTGTATTTCTGTCTATTTTTAAAGTGGACTTAATCTCAAGTTGATTCCAAGTCTAGTCATTGTCCAGGTTTTTTGCATGTGTTTTCAGTGAGCACTGTGTGTCTCCTTATCTTGTATCTTAGCTGTAGCTCATTGCCTTCCTTTGGATGTTGTGGTAGCTGTCATGTTGAACAGCTGCCTCTCAAATGATGTTCTGTTCAGGACCTGGAACAAAACTCCAGTATCCATTTGTTGTGTAACTTACTTGCTAAAAATCACAGCAGAGAAGATCCATCTTGCATTTGCTAAACAGATTTTTGGTTGAGTTTTGGCTTTGTGAAGGGTTTTTTGGAGTTTTTTTTACATGCTGTTGGGAGTGAAGTGTTAACCATTGTAAGAGCATAAACATTTTCTGTTTAGCATTTGTACTGAGAAGTTTCCTAATTAGTCATCTTGCTGTTTTTGAAGAAGAAATCTTTAAAATTTCACTGCAGGGAAAGGAATCTCTGTTGTAGCAGCAGATGCTCTGCCTTGTTAGTAAAGACAGGATTCTTTCATATGCATTTAGTAGCTCTTGATGGAAAAAAAAGCAGTCTTTGTAGAACACTTAAACCACAAAAAAAAAATTACCAAATGTACTGTTCCACTTCTTTAGGTGAAAGAGGAATTTACTTAATTCCTTTAGCTTTTTAACTAATCAAAAATCAGTTATCCTAAAAAATTTCACAAACAGTTACTTAGGCATTGCAAATTCCGAAAGCAATTCTGCAAAAAATTGGCTTGAAAATGCTGTCCTTAATTCTGTGAAATTTCCACCCCTTTCTTGTCCATGAGCTCTCTATATCTTGTGATAATTTTCTGCTTTCTGAACTGTTGCCTTTCATTTGCTTTTGTAACTCTTCTCCTTAAAATCCTTGGGTGATTTGCTGTTGACTTTTACTTCTTTGTTTATTTTTTTATTTTTAATTTAATTTCTTTTAATGACAAGGAGGATGTTAATATAAATATCTGTAACTATTACCTTTATACTGCCAGTTCTTAAAATACTTTACTAGTGGTGAACTGAGTCATTTGTCTAAACTAAACCCAGGGTCTGTAGCATCTTTGTGGCTGTCTTGTCTTCATTTTAAACACGTGCTTAAGGTCTTGACAGGTGAGAGGCTAGAAAATTTTAATTAACATGTTACTATTACTAGGCCTGACTGATGGCCAGTTTCACTAAAATTTTTACAAAAAGTCACAAGTTACTTAATCAGAAATCAAAATCAAAGCAGATGGTTTCTAGATAATTTTTATACTTTTCATAGTATCTAGACAAGAAAGATAATCAGACTTTCAAAAGCATTATGTTGAGGAAAACAAACATTTCTGAAACATATCACTGTATAAGCAAAATCATCTCTTGTGTGCATATTTTTTCATAGTAAAGTTGAGGTTCATACCTCCTTCCATTGTAATTTATTCTGATACTGCTTCTGATGTTGTTTGTGGCACCTTACTGGATTTTTACTACTCAACTGTCACATTCTCTCTCAAGCATTTGTAACATTTTATCTGCTGAGAAGTTATGCATGGAAAGAAAATCTAGTTACTGCACTGGCTTTTTAAAATTCCTTCTCAAAATTTGCTTCAATATCTGAATCTCAGAATACTGCTTTGGTTTAAGTGAAAACTTCTGATTTTGTTGGGTGATGTCAAACACTTCCTCTAGTTTTCCTCTTGACTTTACAATTCAAACAGGATATTTTTGATTTTTTTATTTTCCCTGTCTTTGTAAGCTAGCATTTCTTACTGGATGGAGGCGAAATTGGAAGGACTGAGAAAAATGTAAATGCCTTTGAAATATGGTATGAAATGGACTGGTTTCCTTCTGGGGAACAAAGAAGCATCATATTGTGTGTTTGCTTCATGTTCTTACCTTTAGCATTGCTGCTTGGAAGTGATGTGGTGAAGTTGATCATAAAACGTGTGGACTGAATATAACCTTGTGTCAGAGTTTATTCACCTGGTGGTTTCTCACCTGGAGTTCTGTCCTTAATAATGCTGTTAGCACGAGTAAATTCACAGTGTAGATAAGTCAAAGGAGGAAGCATTTTAAGACATGCTGCTTTCTCTGTGATGCTTGTTGCTTTGCCTTGAAATTTTCCTTAGGAATCCTAACCATGGTGCCTAGCCTGCTGCACATGTGGAGTCGCATTAAGTTTCAGCTTTTTCATATCATGGGTTTTGAGGATTAATTATCCTTTAGTTTTCCCAGAAGACAGTCTTCCTCCTGATGCATTTGGTCTCTATTTTTGGAATTTGTAAAGCATGTTTGGGACCCCTAGGTGAGAATTTCCTCTCTTGCATCACAGAAGATACAGTTTTATTTTAAATAAGTCAATAAAAGGAATTGTAATTTTTAGTGTTTAAATAATTATTCTTTTAGTTCAGCATTAAAAACCATGCATACTAATTATGCTCTCCTGGCTCCTTTGGACTATAATCATTTTGTTACAGACTGCCAATTTGCTATACTGTTTCCTGATGATTTTTCAGTGATGCAGGAAAGCGATCTTGCTGCTGCTTCTAGTGCTGGAGCCCCACCTCTGAGAACGAGTTCTGCAGCCCCTTCTGCAAATTATATAGAGCAATTCATGGAGCATTAAAATAAATTTTAAAAAACCCTCTGCTCAAGAACATTAGTCAGTACTAACTCCATAGTCTTTTTTTAATGTCCAGTGTTTTTCACAATTGCCTATTAAAGATTTCCTTTCATCAGCATCATGGAAAGCATGTGCAGATGAACTCCTGGTATGGCTGGCCATGGTGAAGGCAATCTGGGAAGATGCAGATCACTGGATTGCAGCTGATCCTGACGTGCTGTGCTCTAACTTGGGTGTTATGGGACTGTGCACTGTGTTGGAAAGGTCATTGCCCTGCCTTACTTTTACTGCAAGAAGTAGGGACCATCAAATAAAAGGAGAATTTAGCATGCTCATACAAATGGAAATGGTTCTTGGCATATAATGCAGAATGCAGCTTTTTGCAGTTTGATATTGTGGATACTAAGTGTTTAATGTTCAAGAACTTGAGGAAAGAAACATTCACTGGAGAAAATAAGGATAAATACTTCTTCAGGTCTTTGGGGGCTTTGAAAAATTGGTTCCTGACATAGTGTTCCTTAGCAGTATCACTGCATGCAGGGCTTAATGTTACTGAGATGTCTACTGTTTGCCACTATAAGAGAGCCTGAGCTCAATAAACATTTGTTAAATGCAGCACAATCATCCTTTTGTTCTTAATGTAAGGTTACCTAAATACATGGGGACAGCAGTGGCATTCATGTTATGGAATGCTCTTGATCTGATGTTAAAGAAGAAAAAAGTTACTGCTATCATTATCATAGTATTCTCAGTACAGTTCATTTAGCAACAGCAATTGGTTTTAGTTTCTCTCCCATGCATCTTGTAGGTAATGATCCTTCATTCTGTTCAGTTACAGCACTGTGAGAGCAAACCAAGCAGGATTAGCTAGGGAGCCTCTTCACATTCTGCCTCATCACTTATGAGGATTTTTTTTTCCAGTGCTTTTTCCCCACAAGGTTTTCTGTATGTAAAGTGTTAAAAATATGACATTTTAAAATGTAAACGGAAACCATTACTGGTTTGTGTCTGGTATAACAAGGTGCAAGAACAAGGCACAAATGAGGAAGCACTTGTTTCAAGATAACTGGTCTCCATCAGAAGTAAATAATTTGTATGCTTTTGCTGTGCTCACACAAATAATGTCTGGTTTATAATGGCCAAACATTTGAAAAGCAAGAACAAGCTGTAATAAAAAAGGATGAATATGAAAAGGAGAAATTACAATTTTCAGCCAATTTGCAGGTGAAGATCCATTTGAAGTGAAGCTTGAATCTTCTTAAAATATGCTCCCAACCAAGCAGTTCTTAATTTGAAATCCATCTTTCACTTTTTCTGCTTTGTCCTTTAATCCTTGACCTACCCAGAAGAAACAGTTGCATGTAGTTGATGTGTTATTTTTGTAAACTTAAACTTGGAAAGAAATTTGCCATCTAAGTCTGCTTGGGTGATTCAAGAGTGGGATCACACCCTAAATGTAGTAGATTAAGGTAGCTAAAACTAAATTTGACATAAAGCTGTAGTTAGATCAGTGGAAAGCTCATCATAATAATACAGATTTAGTAAAATGTCCAATTTGTGAAAACCCAATAAAATAGTTAATAGTTACTGACAAGGCAGTATTTTTCCTTTTGTTTTGAAAATAATTTATCAACCTGTACAGTCAGTATCTCTGCAGTGCACATATCCCTTTCCAATTTTCATGAATTCAATGTTGGAGAGAGGGAGATACTACTTTTTCATAAAATCCTGTGTTCTTTTCATCTAGGAGGCTTTATGTGTTGTTCATTATGATCTGTCTGTCTGATAGTAATAGGCTGTTTTGAGGAATGAAGTTTATTTGTTTCCTTACACATAGTTTTGCCATTCCTGAAGCAAATGTCAGCTGCTTTATCAAAACTCGCATTCTCATTTCTCTTCTTGTTTCTTAAATTGACTAAATTGGCTAAGTTTGAAATTGGTTTAATCAATTATTTGCATTTATGATGTGCTCTAGAAGAGTATGAGAATTTTTGAGTCTGTGTGGTTTTTATATTTGGGATTTTTTGTTTATCCCACTTCCAACCATTCAGTAAATTACAAAAATATAATATTATCATTCAGCTTCAGTAAGTACTTCTTAATGATCTTAGTGATTCTTCTGTAATCATGGTAAGACCTTAACAATGAAGTTTTGCTAGGGGTCTGGTTATTGGTTTTGTTTTTCATATTGAAAGACTGGAAGCTAGGAAGATGTGATGGTGTTGGTGAGGCAGAGCCTTTACACTAGAACAGATAGGAAAGTCTCTTCTATTGAAGAACTGTTCCAGAAAAAATGAAATACTATTTAGGGAAGTTAATTTTATTGTAGACTCTTTCTTCCCTTTCTCAGATAAATAAATAAAACTGAACCCTTTGCAAACAAGTGTTTCTTCCATTATTCTGAAGTACTCTTATTGTATAAGAAACATCAAAAGGCAATGGCCTTGTGCTTCTTCCAGTCAGCAAACACAGCGTACACACAGAGTGGCTGCCTCTGCTCCCATCCTCCTTCAGTGTAAAACGTATTGATGAGGACGTGGGTGGTGAAATCATCTACTATTTTTTTAACCTGACAATCTGCAGAGATAATTCAGTCTGTTTTTGCCATTTCCTTACCTCTGTTACATATTTCAAACTGTTGGGGTGATATTTTTTCCCTGAGTGTTCACAGCACTTTCTTTTCATAATTTAAAAGAAAATTTATCTAAGTCACCAAATGAGTTTGTGTCTGTTTCAGCTACCCCATAACTAGAAAGCTGTATTTCTTTCACCATATTGAATGACATTCTCATATTTGATATGATGCTTGATTCAGAGTTCCCCTTGGTGAAAATTAAACTGGGATGTAAGTATACAGGAGGTAAAACACCCAGTATTTTCTCCTAACTGATGGTTTTAACTGAACAGGATGCAGTCATTTGTTTCTGTTTCACAGCCTGAGGGGGACAGTGTTTTATGCATGTGCAGTGTATACAGTGTTACACAGTGCAGTGAGGATTTGTATATGAAGCCATTGCTCCATGGCAGCAAACCTATGCAAGGAAAATGGAAACAGCATCTTGCCATTCAGGAATATTAACTTCTGGAAGGGCCATTGCTTTTTCCTACCTTTTAGGTAAAGAAACTTAGCAAAACTTTTTGGAAGGTGAATGACTTTGTGATAGTGTTCCCTTAGAGAAGGTTATTGCCTGTTTATACTTCCTCTCTAAGGACTCTTCATTCTTAGCCATCTCCTTCAGAGAATTCTGATGTTGCCAAGAACTGTTTTTGCAACTGACATCTTGCTTTTGCAACTGACTTTACTAATCTTCTGAAAAGAACTCCTTTTGAAGTGAACAGGATTTTTTTTAAAGGCAGTGTTTTGTAGGTGCTTGCTTCTTATGTGGTTGAAAAGGTTTATTTGCCATCTCAAAGTGTTAGTTTTTCAATACCCATTGTGTTTCAGAATAGCAGTTTGCAGGTGGGAAACATTTTGAAATAATAACATAATAATTATGTTATTTTGAATGATAGAGATTGATATTTGTGTTCTTCCATAATAATACCAAAATGCTTAATAAAATGATGCTTTCTTAGCATAATCTCCATTGGGAGGATGTTCACCTTTTACCCAATGGAGATGTCTAAGCTGGCTGAGATGTTATTCTCTTTCATTTTTGAAGACTCAGTAACTGGTCATAGCAAGTTTTATATCTGAGACTGTTCAGAAATACTGAATAAAATTTTAAGTTCTCAGTGAGTGTGCTTTTATATGGACCTCTGATCTATCTCTTTACTTTTAGGAAAGCATTTTGAAAACATACAAACAGTTAAAAGACATTTTGAGCACTTTCTCCTTCTTTCAAAAGTAGGTATTTATGTCTGTTATATCATCTCAAACCGATTTCTGCTTTACCAGTCAAAAGTTATGGGTTTTCCTGGTAACTGGCCCAAATGAAAATCCAGTGATAACTGCATTAATCCCACCTGTAAGTTGTATAAAGCATGTCTCTTAATGTATGGGACATGCAAGATTTTATATTAACTACAAGTATGAATATATACCAAATTTTAGGAAGTGCATAATGCAAATGCTTTGCACTGACATTTGAATGTTGCCCATTCAAAAGTAGAAAAGAAGTCTGTTTTCTTTCAATGCAAAGCCACTTTTTTCTTATAGTTTCATCTAGCTGAATGTCAAGATATTTCTTAAAAGGTTCTGGTAGCTGTCATGACAGAAGGCAATTGCACCTTGGCTTCCAAAAGATAATTATTCTTTCCAGAATGTTGGAGTCACTAGGTAATCCAGGAGAAGTGTTTTAAAACTGTTTTTTAAAAAAGCTGGTGGTCACTAATCTTGAGGAGACCAAGAAAATGAGGGGTTTAATCCAAATTAAAAAAAGAAGACAAACTCATGTGTATTTATCACAATCTGTCAAATCCTCAACTAATGTAGGGATGCAAGTCTTAGAGAGGAAGGACTCTTTAGCTTCATGGATGGGAAAGGTCTCAACATCCGACTCATTGTGCAAGGAAGGAGATTTGCTTTAAGAGTAAAAACAGTCTTAAATCTCACCTGAGTTCAGAGATGTGAGCATCTTTCTAAAATTTCTGTTATATCATTCTTTGTAACCCATGGGATTGGGGATGTTTTTATTTGGAATATTGCAAGTAAATGTTGTACTTTGATTTGTATTTAGGCTGTTTTCTGACAGGGCAATGTGTTTGTTTGTGGGAAATCCTCCTGCAGTAGTCCCTAAAACAGAACTGCTGCACTGTTCTTGCAGTGTTTGCCTTTGCAGTCCTGATCTCCAGGGATGTATGCATGAGATGAAAGTAGAGCTGCACTAAGCTGCCAGTGACAGTGATGGAAGTGATAAGGAGAGTTCTCTGTGCAGAACAATCCTGGTGGTTTCTCTTAGGAAAAGAGGGCAAATGTTAGGGATTTATGCAGATAATAATAATAAAGAATATATTTTGCTTGTTTGTAAGAATAGTTTTAAATTATTTAAAATTATTTAAATTATTTTCTTTTTAATATGAACATTTATTTCAAGACATGGATCAGTACTTCAATTTTTACTCCAGGAAATGAATATTTCTAATAATCATTCTAAGAAACATGTAGACATATGGGGAAAATAATAGTATGGTGATAGATAATAGGTGTTTAGCAATTGCTTTTAATTTAGTCTTTTGTTTTCCACTTTCCTATTCATTCAGCTGTCTGTTGTAAACTGCAAACAGGTATCTTTGAACTAAGGCTACCCAGCTTTATTCTCATGCCTCTCCATAAGTCACGTTAATTGATTTATAAAGCAGCATACAGTTCTAATACATAATGTGTAATTGAATATTAATTTAAAATTTTCATCAGGGCAAATGAATGTGAGTTTTGCTGTAGAAGGTCTTACAAGGAGTATCCATAAAAGTAAAATTATGGTCAATGCCAGGAATATATTTACCTAGAGGGATGTTAGTCAAAACCAGCAAGGCTTCTTTGGATTTCTTTGTATTTATAATCTCAAAAGATAATGCCAAGTATATTTTCTTAATTAGAGAAAAAACAAAATTGTGCTATAAAACTTAATATGCATCCACTTCCACCATGTATTACTGAATCTAGAAACCTTATTCAGCCTTTAAATGCCTTTATGCATTTAAAAGCTGTGTTAAATGTTGTAATTTTAAGCCTCAGCATATGAAATTCAGTAGGAGTCTGTATTTAAAATGCCTGTCTCCTTAAGGTTGAACATCATGTTAGTCTGTAATCATAATTTTTTTCCCTTCCCGGTGAACTTCATCAATGCTGCAGATTTGTAGCTATGCATTTCTTTATAACATGATCATTTTTTGTGAGCAATAAGCCTTCATCATCCACAGAGTATGGTGTTAAAAAGAAACAAGTTTTGCTGGCAGGTTTTCTATAATTTTCACCTCAGCATATCAGTTTTTCTGAAAGTGGAATTTATTTGTCATCTCTGATATAGGGAAGCATTACTCCTTTTCACAAATGGCAAACACAGAAGTGGAGATTTAAAGTTTGTCTGGTCAAAAGCATAGTATTATTTTGTTTGCTTAGAGACTGCCATATTAGTAATGTATTTCATTTCTTCAGTGATTTCTTCTTGATGACTGCAGCTGCTGGAAGGGCATGGCCTTTTAGGAGTGGTTTACAGGGGGAGGCCCCTGTCAGACACCACTTGTGAAAGGACATGGCCCAGTGATTCATGGCAAGGATAGAAATAAATGCTCCAAGGAAGCAAATTCTCCTCTGATCCAGGAGAGTTCTTCTGTGCTATTTAAGTGATGTTGATTCACTTTTAGAAAAAAATAAAGATGATTATGGAAGACACACTTAAGATCTAAATGATTGCAGTCTGCAGCATAAGCATGTAAATTTTATCTCAGGAGTTTCTTTTGAAGAGGAGTAGAGAAAGATCCTTTTTTTGCATTCAGTCTTGTAGGTAAGTAGTGGGGATTTTTAATAAGTTGGGCACATTGCCATATAACTACAAAATAATAATTTTTTATGCATGCCTTTAGCTAGGGGTGGAATTACCAGGCAGTTTAACTAAAGGGTAATAATATTCAAATGTTAATGAAAGAATAATTCAAAATAGAGAGGCAAACAAAAAGTAGCATGAAATTCAGCAACAACTGGACAGCTAGATTTCACTATGGGTAACTTTGTTTTAAGTTGACTGGATTTTCTTTTTCCTGCAAAGTAAACCTAGATTTAATCTGGCTGGTTTTCAGTTAAACATGTTAAATTTGTCAGGTTTATGCCACTGGTCCTTATCCTGCAGCATGCCTTGGTTACAGTGTCTTTATATTGGTTAGGCTCAAAAACTAAAAGTTTGTATGATTGTGTTTATATGTTTATCTTGTTGTGTAGAAAGTACTTGAATATGACACAAATAGAAAGAGGTTGGAACATTGGGAGGATGTCCTTCTAGGTCTGCATAATACTGGTGTTGTCACTGGGACAATAATAGCTGGAGAACACCACTGATATAGGGCAAAATGTCATGTAGAAGAGCATAAGTCTTCCTGGACTGACAGAAAAGGTTAAGGTGTTGCAATACACAATGCAGATTAATATACTTGATATCTGGAAATATGTTGCAATAAATTTCTTCTATCAATTTGAGATGGCAGAGAAGAAGAGTGAGTTTGAGATGTGAGTAAGTGTTGGTTTTGAGATAATTGTAGATTGTCAGTGTGATGTGACTAAGAAAAAATAAACTTAGAAAATTAGGCTGTGGTAAGCCATTTTTAAAGCCTTGAGAAATAGTCTCTGCTTCAGGTCAACGCTGTTTATTTTGTCCCAGAGTCTTGGAAGGAAAAGAGCCCAACTCCAAACCTAAAATCAGACTCTTGGCAATTACACTGAGCATGGTAATCAGGTCCTCCTGGATCAGCAAATCCAGATTTTCCAGGATTTCTTTAGAAGATATTCACTGTGGATCAGGAGTCTACCTAGGAAAATGCCAGATAAATCTGTTTCAGGAATGAAATACAGGAGACTTAGGGTAATTGGCCATTGAAATAAGTTTTGTCAGGACTCCACATAGGTATCTCCACTGAAAGCCTTTGTCCTTCAGCAGCCATGAGACCCAGACTGAAGATGCAGGAGAAAATTTTAAATTCTTTTGGTCTGCATTTATCACTGCTGAAACAACTGTTCCCTGTCTGTTCTGGGAAGAAAACTGTGGATCAGATTCTTCAGACTAGTCAATGCATCCCTGCTGACAGATAAATTGAATTATGGGGCCAAATGGTTCAGATGGTATTAAAGAAATGGTCAACAAGATGATAAAAATTGATATAGGACCAGAAATGACAGCTGACTTCAAGTCTTCCAGTGCAGAATAATTTATTTTGGAAGCAGGAAAGATCATAGAATTACAGAATGGTTTGCATTGGACTGATCTTTAAAGGTCATTTCATTTCAACCTCCCTGCCTTGGCCAGGGACACCTTCCATTGGGCCAGGTTGCTCAAAGCCCCCAGCCAGCCTGGCCTTGAGCACCCTCAGGGAAGGGGCATCCACAGCTTCTCTGGGCAACCTGTTCCAGTGCCTCACCACCCTCACAGTAAAGAATTTCTTTCTGCTATCTAATCTAGACATACCCTTGCAATTTGAAGCTATTTTTCCTTATCCTGTCTCTACATACTCTTGTAAAAGTTTGTCTATGTGTCTCTTGTAGCTCCCTTTAAGTACTGGAGAGTGCTGTAAGGTCTCCCTAGAGCCTTCTGTTCTCCAGGGTGAACAACCCCAGCTCTCAGCCTGTCTTTACAGGTTCCTGTCCTTCCTGTGCTGGCAGCCCAGAGCTGCTGCAGCCCTGCAGCTGGGGTCTCACAGAGCAGAGCAGAGGGGCACAATCCCCTCCCTGCCCTGCTGCCCCCTGCTCTGGATGCAGCCCAGGACACACTTGGCTCTCTGGGCTGGCAGTGCCCATGGCTGGGTCATGTCCAGCCTCCCAGCCAGCAGCACCCCCAAGTCCTTCAATCCATTTTCCACCCAGCCTGTATTTCTGCTCGTGTCTCAGCTAGAACCCAAACTCAAAGCTGTATGCAGCACCTGAGTGGAGTCAGTCAGCTGCTGACCTGCTGCTTTTCCAACCTCCCCTTTCTTCTAGGGAGGCTGGCAGTGGGGGGTTCACAGCATGATTGTGTGCTGCAGCCTTTTTCACTGAGATATAAGAAGTTTCAAAGCATAATCCACTATTGTTTTTCCTTTCCTCATAGAATTATGTTAGAATGTTAGAATGATGTATAGAATGAGTGTCTGGTAGCAGCAGTGAAAAGTTTGTCCTCTCAAAAAAGAAATTAATTTAGTCTGTGATGTTATAAGGAAATTAAGAGTGCTCTCATCCACATTAAAACTCTCTAACTGTTTCATCCTGAACTTCCAGGGGTTCGATTAGAATTTTACAATAAAAAGAATTTAACACTGGTGAGTGTGCTAGAGTATGACAGACTTTTCTGTATACTGCTTATATACTCTCAATTATAAAATTTCTGTCAAATCATATCAATTTCTTGGACAGACCATTCTGGTAGTGACAGCCCATTCTCCATTTATTAGAATTGCTAACAACCAGACAGACCTGATACAGCCTGAGGGGATGCAAATAGAAGAATTCTTCATCCTGGGACTCCTTGTCCTGGCAGCTGTGATAAGCTAGTAATGCTTATAAATGTTGTGTAGGGAAGAGTTAGATCTAGGGTTCTTCAGAGGTTGGAGTTCCAAGGGAAAGGTCCTGGCTGATAACCAGGCTGCCAGTGTTTTACCTTGACTAGCAATATTCAGCATGTTGCTTGCTTCATACTCTGCTGGAAATTTCACTTGTGAGAGTAAGCTTTTTAATATTTCTGGCCATTATATACTTGGCTTAGAAGGAGAGCACAATGGCAGACAGATTGATCTATGCTTGATTGTCATGTGTTGCTTTAGAATCCCAGATCCATGAATAAAGTTTGTAGTCCAAAAAACCAGACTATCAGTCTCCAGGCTGGAAACTGCTTTTTTTTTTTTTTTGTTGCAGGAAAAGGATAACTACTAAGAGTTCTCATATAGTGTCCTAAGGTCAGTTTTGTCATATACAGTGTAAATCCCCAATAATTTCATGGGACAGTTTATGCTATAATTATTTATTGTCTGTGTTGCAGCAGCACCTAGTGGTTCAAATTAAGATCAGAAATGAACTTTCATGGCACATGATCTCTGCTGGGAAAGCTTTCATTAAAAGTAGGTAGAATGGAATTAGAAAGATGTGGGAAGCCAAGACAGAGAACAGGGAGATGTCTTTTAAGCCACTACAGGAGATCTGCCAGCAAGAGACCTAAGTTTCTATAAAGGGCCTAATTTGTCTTTTATGTAGAAACATGTTTTTTCCTAGCATCAGCTCTTGTTAGCTCACTGCTTTAGAAAAATTGATTTTTTTTTTTTTTTTTTTTTTTTGGATATGGACATACCTGTTTACTTTTAATCTTGGTTGGAAGTCTATAATTGTAACACTTTGGTCAGATTTGAACAAATACTGCAGCCCATTTACCTGTTGCTAAATATCATCCTTTGAAAATCAGAACATTGTGTTAGGATTGCTCACTGCATCCCAATGCATGATGCTTCTCTCACTTGGCTGCTCTAAGGGCTTCACAACTATCTAGTGTACATTAGTACTCCAGCTGGACTGACCTCCTGAAAGAGTCTGTAAAGAGAGTTTAGTTGAAATTTCCAGGCATATGAGTGACAAGAAGGTCATAAGGAGCAGTCAGCATGGATTCACCAAGGGGAGGTAATGCTTGACCAGTGATAAACTTCTGTCATTTAATGACTGGGTTTAAAACTGGTATAATAGCCAGTGATTAGTGGCACAAAGTCTAGTTGGAGGCCAGTGTATCCCAGGAGTCAACCCTGGGTCCAGTCCTGTTTAATATCTTCTTTAAGGACCCGGAGAAGGGAGCAGGGTGTACCCTCAGCAAGTTTGCAGTAGGCACAAAACTGGGAGGAGTGGCTGCGTATAGCAAAGAGTTGTACAGCACACAGGAATGTCATGAAGTGCAAAATCCTGCAGCTGGGGAGGAGCAGCCATAGGCAACTGGAAAGCAGCTTTCCAGGAAGGACATGAAGGCCCTGGTAGGCAGCAAGTTGAAATAAGCCAGCATTGCACCCTTGTGATGAAGAAGATGAGTGGTGCCTGGGTTGTCCTGGGCTCAGTATTGCCAGCAGCTTGAGGGAGGTCACCCATCCCTTCTGCTCAGCACTGCTGAGGCCACACTTGGTGTGCAGGTTCCACTTCTGGGCTCCCCAGTAGAAGAGAAATGTGGAGAAGCTGGAGTGGATCCAGTGGAGAGAGCTCAACAAAGAGTCACAAAGATGGTTACAGATCTTGAGCATCTCTTTAGTGAGGAAAGGCTGAGAGCTGAGACTTTATAGCCTGGAGAAGAGATGGCTTGATTTTTATAAATACCTGAATGAACTGTGCAAAGAAGTGCAAGCCTGACTTCTCCCACCAGTGATGGGACCAGAGGCAATTGGCACAAACTAACACAGGAGGTTCCCTCTGAACATCAGGAAACTTCTTTACTGTAAGGGACACTGGGCACTTGCATAGGTTGCCCATGGAGGTTTTAGATTCTGCATCCTTGGACAGAATCAAAAGGGGTCTGGACATGGTCCTGGGCTGTAGGTGGTCCAGCTTGAGGCCAGAGGGATGGGCCAGGTAACATCTTGAGGGCCTTTCCAGCCCCAGACATTCTGTGATTCTGTCATCATATCTGTAATTCATTCACACAGGAAGTCGAAATGACATTTTTAATACTATGGAAATCTGAACAGCTTTTAGAGATATTTAGATCAGAGCCTTGATCTTACTCCTAAATATTTATTAAAAAAAAAAAAAAACTCACAAAAAAAAAAGTGTTAGCAGACTTTAGTCATGATTCATTGGCAACTGAGGAAAAATTAAGGACAAAACCAGGGAATCTTGTGGCACAAACCTGGTATTCATCCAGCTCCCTTCTGCTAGTTTTCTGGGGGTCTTGGAACATTATCTTGCTTTGTGAAAACCTGATGTGTTGCATCATTCACTATGTAGAATTATATAACAATGTTTGTACAACACTTAAACCATTAAATTTGGAAAGAAATAGTTCAGATAAATAAGACACAAATTTAATTTGGATTTCCAGTCTCACAGCAAGGGGACTGCATTTTAAGAACAGCACATTCTCTGATGGATAGCCTCAATGAAGGAAACAGAATGGCCTTTGTGTTGAAATAACCATTTTTGTGTGGTTGAGATATAAGGAACTACTGTTTTGAGAATATTGACAGAACCCAAATGATTTAGATTTATTATGCTACTAGGGCTTTATTAAAGGAGTTACTTAGAAGCTAAGAAGTGACAAAAGGTAAACTAGAACATGGAAGAGAGTATATAACTATCACTTTCTGCTAATGCTTTTCTTGTCAAGCTTCCTACTTGCTTGTTTATCAGCTTTTTTCAGACTCAGTTTTGCTTTCTGCTCTGCAGCATCAGTGCATGGCACAATCTAGAAGAATTTGTCTGCTCATTCTTCCCCTCCAGACATCACCCTTTCAGCTTGCCACCTTCACAGCTTACAGGTCAATTTTGTTTTCATTTACAGTAGTAAATGTAGATGTTTAGCTTGACTTGTTAATTTTGTTTTTCCTGACTTCTGTCTACTTGCCTGCCTGTCTTCAGGGTCTAAACTCCTTGGGGCATGGGCCATCCCTTCCTGAATGTCTGGAAAATGCTAGCACATTGTAGCTACTACCATATACACAAAAAATACCTATGGCAAGCAAAGATTAAGAGGATGAATGAGATGAGTAACTGGGAGATGTGAACTTCATCAATTCTGTTAAACTGTAGGAACATTTTGTATTTTAAGGTCAACAAGAAGCTCTCATTTTAACTTTCCTAATAAAGCTCTCATAACTGTTTTCTCTCTTCTGGGATGACTTCTAGTCATGTAATACATAACTGAAATAATTTTCCTGTCGTTTTATTTCTTAGAAAATCACTGCCATGTATAATGAAGTAGTTTTTGTGCTAAGAGAGACAGAGATGTATGCTATAATACATTTATATGTCTTGCTTTTACAGAAGGTTTTTCAAAATACTGCAAAGGCTCCTTATGTTTTTCAATTTAGTTCTTTAGTGTAAATCAGAAAGATAAATTATGTCAAAGATTGGAAAGCTTGTGTTAATTTAATAAAAATCAAGTTTGTTTATTGCACTGTTTCACTGAGCACTGAGAAAACTTGGATTTTTGGAGTTCATTGATGTATATGAGCCTGTGAGTAAATGACTTGCAGTGACAATCATTAACTGCTACCATTGAAACAAAAAAAGGTTTTGAACGTCTGTTGCTCTTGGATTTCCTTTCTTCATAATGCATATTTATTGCTCAAAGTTCAGGATGTACCTGTGGTTATGCAGTTATGGAGTATCCTATAACAGGAAGTGAAGAAACTATATGTTGGAGGAAGGTTGTTTGGTTTGGGGTTTTTTTGTGATGTATTTCTGCACTGAACTTTCAATCTTAAATGATCTTTGTCTAACTGTTAAAATTTTTAATAGTCTTGTATAAAAGTGTCATTTTAAAATGATTATTTATTTTCCTTAAATCTGAGTTTTAAATTAAAATGTAAAATCATCAGATACATCATTATGGATGAGGCCATGAGAAGCAGGCATGATTTTTAAAATCACTAAACAGTGCACTTAAAGTTAGCACATTAAATTACCATGATTGCAAATAAATCCTATCTCCATTTCATATATGAATTCTGTAAGTTGAATGCTGCTTCTTGCTTTTTCTCTCATTTCTACAGGGAATTTGTGCCAGTCCTTACAAACACTCTGCTAGGAACAGCATCCATTTTTAATAATAAAGATATATTTCAAATACTTAAATTGGAAACAAATTTGTATTGTGAACAGTGTTTCAAATTGGTGTATTAGAAACATGTGCTTCCTAAACTGTATTTACAATAAAGCTGGAATAAAGAATTCATTTTCTTTGAGCAGCAACCATGTTTTTCTTAGTTTGATTTGTAGACTGCTTGTTTTTAGCCTTTGCTATCTGTTAAGTTTAATAACTGTTACTCTTAAAAAGCTTACCTCTTAATTGCTTATCTGCTAGTCTTATTTTTTCGGAGATGAGTATCACTAGTCAAAAGATTGTAGTTAGTTAAAGTTTCTTATTGTTCTCTTTTCAAAGACAAAATTGAGGTAGACTTTGCTTTGAGCATAGGAACATAATGACTGAAGGCTATAAATAGAAACATTTTCATTATGAAATGCTGAAAACTACAGTGCAGCTAAAAGATTGCACATATACTTTCCTTGCATTCTATGAATGGTAGAGACACTGGTTTCATTGGATTTTGTACATGATGCAATGTGGGCCAATATTTGGGTCTAATAAGTTGCTATCCTGATTGGTTAATTATTGAGGCTTATATGGAAAGATTAAATACAGTAAGACAGATACTGTATAATTTTAAATTAAATTAGCATAACAAGTTTATTAAATATTGGATTAATTTAGGGTTAATTTAGGGTTGTTGTTGTTGGGTTTTTTTGTTTGTTTTTTGGTTTTTTTTGTGGCTGTGTTACTATCCCAAGTGCTGGACATCAGGTATTATACTCAGTGCAATAAACTGTTGAGATACTGGAAGGTTCTTTTCTAACTACCTAAGTCTGGAGTTGTGTACAGGGAATCTATAAAGTGGGAACATTTCTAGTTAGTATTATGAAGAAAAAAACACGAACTTACAAAGCCCAAAGGGCTCAAACTGTAAGATGATGTGTTTGTAATTAACAAAGGAAGGAGGCTGGAGAGTGGCAGGTGTGCATAATTAAGTGCTGTGGGGCTGGATCACTGGTGCTGTGTGTGTGGCTGGATGCTGCTGGGCTCTGGTGCTGTAGCTGATGCAAACCATGCTGGCTCACCTGGGGGCACTCTGCAGCAGGCAGCTTTAGTGTCACAGGCAGGATTTTGACTGGTTATTTGGGGAGTGGGTCCAAATAAAGTCATTCCTTTGCCCTCATTATGATCTCTCTTTGGCAAGAAAGTACCAGAAGAAGCAATTGACAGTAAGTAGGTGGGGGACCAGGAAGGAATGGAATACCTGAAAGAAACTTTTTCTTCTTTTTCAAAACAGATGGGCAGGATTGACTTTACCTGCAGTATTTATTATAGATTTTGGCTAGCATTACTGCATACCAATAACTTACTTTCTACTACTTTCAAGTTTTACCAGATGACTATCAATGCAGTCAGAATTAATTTTTCTTTATGATTTATCAATTATTCTGTTTTATATTTACACTTCACCTTAAATCAAGTTAACTTCTGCTTCTGACCCAATCATATTATTTTAGTAATGCATGAAGAAAAATATTGTGTTACTGTTACTTCAGGCTCTGCCTGGATGCTCTGAAGTTGTTCTGTCACTCAGGATTTTTAGTTGAGGACAGTACCTGCATGGGTGGGAGCAGCCCAGCAGTCATGCAGTGGTGTGACTGTGGGTGCTACCATCCACTGATGGTAACCAAATGAGAGACTGGAAACATCTACCCCTTTTTTCCTGCCAAGTTCTAAGAAAGAAAAACTGTAAAATTAGATGAGAAATATACTACAGAGATACAACATGTCAATTTCTAGAGCACTGGTGAATGTGTGCCTGTGTGAATGCCTAGCCCCTGAGTAATTATAAATGTAACATCTCACACCAGGTTTTGTGAGTTATCTTACAGAGAGAAGAGACTAGTTACCATTGGCTTTGGTAAAATAATTTATGTAGATTAAGATTATAAATGTTGTCATTCATATATAGGTGAGAAATCCAGCTCTGCTGTTATTTGAAGATGAGGAGCTTTAGAAGGGAGAGTTTTCTCTGCAAAAACAGCCTCTGGTGTTTGCTTTACCTACTTTTGTATTTTTTGCTGCCTCTTCTCTGTCTCAGTCTCTTCTTACTGGTTTAGAAACTTGCTTACTGCCTTCTTTTTTATTTTTTTACCCCTTTACCAGTTTATAAGATATGTAACTATTCATTATTTTACTGGAAATTTTGTTTCAGTATCTTTTCATAACACAGGTTGTAATCATAGTTATGATTGCAGATACCACTTCTGTCAGGTTTGAATGCAAAGTGTTGGCATTAACAGCTTAATTTTTGAAGAGCCTGTAAATCCTGAAATACATCTTAATCTGAGATGTGTCCTTTACTTTTATAATTGTTGTTCTTCTGAAATTTATTTGTCTTTTGTGGTGTGTGTGTTTTGTGGTGTTTTTTGTAATAATTAAACAAAGGTGCTAATGTCTTCCTTCCATGATTATTTTAGATTTTTTTCCATAGTGTTAGGTGTTTTGGATCTTCTGATGAGCATTATTAAGAAAATATAAATTGTTTGTAATCACCAGTTTTCTCCACTTAGTTGCATAGGATTAAATATAAACTTTGATTTCAGGATTTAACATATTTTTCAGATTACTCTCAAAATTTTGTTTACATTTGGTATTGACATTAGTTGTTTGCATCATGTGACTTTACAAGAAGAGTAGGAGTGTCAGAATTTTGGCCGAATTCTCACAGTGCTGTCTCGGATTTACCCGTTCATTGTTCATAGTCTAGACATCTTGGCAGAATGTATACTTTTTGAATTGTTGGGCCATGACTTTGGACTTGGATTTAATCAACAGTTGTATATCATTGTAAGACTCTCTTTTAGCAAAACATAATTATTTTTTAATGGTTTTAGAGAATATTCAACTCAATACCTTGTTATTTTAGAGTGATTATACAAAGTGCTGTTTCCAACTTCATTATATTCATTGTTAGAATTTAATTTTTTTCCATAATGCAGGAGGAGCCAGCCAATGATCTATTAAACTGTATATGCATATATTAATCTGTATAACTTATATAAAGACTGTATTTATATGGCATCTAAAGTTGCATTCATAGTTATATATAAATTTGATAGCCCAGAAATTGTAAAGTGAATACAGAGTCAGAAAAGAAGGTAATGGAAATTAAACAGATGACATGGGGGCCCGTATAGCTCAGCTGTTTTTATTTTTGCTCATTTTTTGTATTAATACTTGTATTCATTTTATATTCTGCACTATGGGAGGGAGATTTTGTAGCATTCTATTTGGCTCTCACTAAAAAAGACTGGCCAATGAACAGCATGATACAATAGCCACATTAATAAGGAAGAATAAAAAGAGAAACACAGCAATTAAATCTTGTGTCCCTTCAGAGATTTGGAACCTCTTGATCAGGCAGGTTCAGATGGACCCCAGGTAGGTTTTCTCACAGCATGCTGTGCAGATGCTGTCTGTGGATAGATTCCTCTTCCCTATCACAGTGCCTTTTATTTTGTTTAACAAGTAGTCATGTCTCCTAAGAACCTGGCATGGCATTTGTCATGTCACCCACCAGTGCCACCTGGGGCATGCCAGCAGGTTGCCTGCAGCCTGCTGCTCTGCTGCCAACATATGGGCTTCTAAGTATGAGCCCCAATAGACTGTGCATTGCCAGTTCAGCATCCCTAAATCCTCAAGCACAGTGTCTTCCACAGAGCCCCCAGTACACTGCTTCCCTTGACAGGGGCAGGAGGATGATCTCTTCTGAGGGGGAGTAAGTACAGACCTGGTGATAGCTTTCCAAGTGAAAATCTTGGTGCAGCTAGCCAATCCTAATGCAGTTTGAGATTTTAATTTTGCAGTGGATTAGACATTTGTTGGTAAGAGGATGAAAAAGCCTCTGTTGGCCCATCAGTGGTAGTTTTCCCTTGCTGCTACTCAGATACAGCTATGAACAGATGCAAAAGGCTTTGAGCCTGTTTACCAGGTGTATGCATTATTTCTAACATCATACAGATTTAAACAAAACTCTGCAACTTTGGCAACTCAGTCCAAAACAAAGAGTACCAGGTTACTGACTGTGTGATGTGGCTCACTCACTTTATCTTATTGTAATGTCTGATCCTTGGACCTGTCTGTAAACATGTAGCTTAAGGAGGGATATGCTACTCTCACTGCATGTACATTGGTCCACACAAGCAGCAATTGTATCCCAGTTTATATTTTCTAAGCTGTTTTTGAGAACTTGCAGTTCTGAAAGCTCTGGTAAATTTAAAGTCCTACTGTGACTACTACTGCTCTTCAAACAGTCCAGAAGCAAACTTTCAATCCCTGCAGAAATATTTATTAAAGGCATTTCTGAAGCATAACTATCAAATCCAAGGCACTACTCTGGCATTTTTTTTTTTTTTGTTATGCAACAATTTTGG
This sequence comes from Muscicapa striata striata, assembly GCA_030060385.1. Taxonomy (NCBI): domain Eukaryota; kingdom Metazoa; phylum Chordata; class Aves; order Passeriformes; family Muscicapidae; genus Muscicapa; species Muscicapa striata. Next base: position 55,049 of record JAREIS010000051.1, on the reverse strand, counting down.
TTGCTGTAGCAGTTTGTGTTCCCAGTTTTTTTCATCTTCCTTTACCTCATATTTTTAGAAAACAGCTAATTCATTGTGGTAGGGAACAGATTAGAGAAAACCAGCAGCAGGCTGAAACAGTGAATAAAAGATGATGATATAAAAACTGTCAGCAGCAAAAACTTTTGGGAGCCTGCATCTGGAACAGAGATGCTATTGGTTGAATTCTACATGCACAACCCACTAAGTGTTCAAGGTTAGATGTATTCAAATTTCTTATTATTAATTTCTATTTTGTTATCTCATGTTAATGTTGTTTAGCATAGCACACAGTTAGGCAAACTGCTGAGTTGTGGCAACCAGTGTGCCTTTTGTGGAATTCATTGCCTTTCAGCTAAATAATAGTATTGCATTAATAATGCCTGGAAAAGTCAGACATAAGCCCTTAAGAAAGTTTGTTTTAAAGCATTTTAATAATGCAGTGAAGGCTGTGAGGGTCACTCATTCTTCTCAGTCTATTCTCTGTACAGGTCTTCCAAAAAGACTCTTTAACAACTTGAAGATGCAGACTGAATGAGCTCAGCATACCTAGCTTCTCAGCTGGAGTTTAGAGATGATGTGTAAGGTTCATATATGTTCCTTTGCCACAGTGGAGTGTGTACAGCAAGGATTAAATCTTATTTGCACAGGCTTTTCTCAGGTGCTTATTCAAGGCTGTGAAGCAGAATCTCGGATGAGAGCTGCAAATATGAACGTCTGTGTTCTGTGTTTCTATTGGAAGATTTTTTTGTTGTTGTTTTTTGGGGTTTTTCTGTTGGGTTTTTTTTGGTAGAGTTAATATAAGGAACAAAGTAATCTTAAGAAATCCTTGAAACTACATAATGTCTGGGGGGTAAAAGATGAAAATGTGGATTAAAATGGGAAGAATCTAAAGCATGTTACTGAACTGACTTTTGGAAAGTGACTCGGTGTTACAGTAATCAAGATGTTATACAAAGAGGGTTTTTTTCAGCTTAGAATTTGTACTCACTCATCTTCTCTCCTTCTGTCTGAACGAGTGTTTTAATGCTTTCATGCTTCCCAGGGTGTCTTACTTCACAGCATGCTGCAATCACCTTGCCTTTGGCCCTAGAGGCTGAGGAGCCCTCCAAAAATAAGTGGGAAAAGCCAGAAGCTGTCTCCTCGACTTAGCATTTTCTTTTAGCTCTGCTTAATGGCAGAATTTTGTTGGGTTTGGTCTTGGAATGGTGTCTCCAGCGAAAGCTTCCTCTGGCAGCTGCTGCCTGCTGCTTAGGGGCATCAGCTGGGATGCTGTGCACAGCTGTCTGCCCCAGAAGTGCCTGCCAATGCCTGCTATGAGAGCTTTTTAACTGCTTGTCCTGTACAGTATCGCTGTTCAGCTACCACAGAGTGTCAAGACCGTGGTAATTCTGAAACTATGCTGAGAAAGTAAATCTGTTGGGTTTTTTCTTTACAGTTCTGTACTTAAAATCAAGACAAAGAGAACAGGCTGGTAGTTGTGAAACCCTTAAACCTCTGAAAATCCATAGGATAAGCAGAGGTGGTTCTTTCCAAGCATGGATGTGCCACTGGAATCACAAGGCTGGGATAAACACATTGTTTGTTTTTATGACACAAAGAAATGCCTTGTTACATAAGAAAATAGCTGGATGGGGAAAATATAGCACTTTGTTACTTTAGAACTACAAAACAGGTATCTGATTACTGTCACTCTAATACTGAATATTTGTGCTGGATATATTTAGATTTTTATTTGTAGACACACCTGAGTTGTTTTGCCCATCCTTCAGCCCAGCTGATGTCAGTGTTAACGTGGCAGTTCAGTTCTAGAACTGCCCCTGGCAGACCTGTCAGTTCAGCTCAGGCTCAGCAACACTTCAGTGGTCTGGCTGGATTTTGGAGGAGGCCTTGGTGTGTCCATCCAGTTCAAAGTATGACTGAAGTGTGTTTGTATTGGTGGTCATATAAAGTCATTAATGTTTTAAATTTGATTTATAATTATTAGCAGAAAGCTAGTTTAACACTTTCTACGTTGTTGTAGTGTCATTACATGGGAACTTTTGAAATAATTCAACTTCTTCAGAATCATAAGGGAAAACCCTTCTTCTCAATGGGTATGTAACACACTGTAGATTGTCAAAGGTTTCAGATGACATCTTTCAGAAAGTTAAGTAGGCTACACAACCACTTTCTGTGCCACACAGAGCTTTGATTTTTTTTTTTTTTTTTTTTTTTTTTTTTTTTTAAAACAGATATCAGGTTAGTTTTATTATGTACTGATCATGGATTAGGATTAGTGATTTTGGACTTGTGTTCCAGAAGCAGTTTTCCATTTAGTCACCTAGGAACATCCATTTGAACAAATTTCTTGCATCTCTTTTGGCAACAGCCATCTTGTCTTGCTTGTTTCTGTTTCTACTTTTTTTTTTTTTTTTTTTTTTAAAGAGAAAAAAAAAGAAAGACCTTTTAGAAAATACGTGAAGATTTGTATAATCCTCACCCAAAGGTAAAATGGAAACACAGAAACTACTGTCCTTAGTATATGGAACTTGCTGGGTACAGAGAGTAGTGATTGGAGGCCCCTGACCTAGTGGTGTACCCCAGGGTCAGTACTAGCTCCAGCCCTGTTTAACATCTTCATTAATAATCTGGACGTTGGCAGCAGGTTTGCAGATGACACAAAGTTGGGATGAGTGGTTGATGTGTTAGAGGGTTGTACTTCCATCTAGGAGGACTGTAAAAGGCTGGAGAAAAAAGCCAGCCAACTTCTCTGAAGCTAAGACCTACTGGTTTTGTTAAGAATTTTCATAATTCTAATTAAAATACTTGACAAATATGAAGAAAGAGGTTATTCTTAAGGTTACACTGATAACTAACAAAATAACAGCAATGATTTATTGCCTTTCCTCAGGAAAAGTAAATTTGAATTCCTGGGGTTTTAAATTAAATCCATTGAGATATCCTGTATCCTAAGGCATGGATGCATCTCATGTTTGGGAAGAAGAGGAAGTGCTGCCTTTTTCTCTTGGAAATGTAAGATGAGATTATTGGCATACAGGGGGTTTTGCACATTTAATTGATATTCATAGCTTTTGCAAATTGTAGAGGACTGTAATTGCAGATTAGACAGCAGGGTAAGAATTTATTATTCTTTTAGAAAGGTTGTATGCACTGTTTTGGCTTTAGCAAATTCTTTAGAAGTTTGTAATACATATATTTGTATATAAATGTTTTAAAGCAAATAAGCCACATTTTAGACCAAATTTTTGGTTGCCCTGCTATTTCTGACATCATAGAAAAAGTATATGAAGTCTTGCAAAGTAATGAGGTTTTTTAAAAATGGTTGCATATGAAGGTTTGTATGTACAGAGAGGAGGAAAATAGACAACCCTATTCTGCAAGTCATTAAAATACCTAAAAATGTAATTCATGTCTTCTCTCTTGTAGACTTTTAGTAACTTTAGCTTGTCAAAAAGTGTGCAATAAAATAAGTAAAGCAAGTTCTCCAGTTATACCACATTCCAGCCCCCTTGCTCTGACTCCCTACATTGTTCTTGATTTTAGGTCTGCTCTTCTGTAGCCATCTGTTCACTTCCTAAAATAGCACTGCTTGTGTCTTAATTTAGAACTTTTCTCATTATCCATAATACATTTTAACTTCCCTTTGAATTATAGTCATTTTGATACTGAGTTTTTCAAAGCATTACAGGATATGTGTATGTTAAGTAGTTAACATGCAGCAACTTTACATTCACAATTGCACCAACATGTTTGGGTTCTCAAACATTAGAAATAATTCTTGGTTTTCAGTGTTTTCTGCTTTTGTAATTGTTTTGAATTGTTCTGAGTATTACTTCATTTGGAATTAGTCAAATACTAAATTATAAATACACTAGCAAGCTGTAAAATGGTGTCACAAAGTCATACAGTAATTCCAGCCTGATCCTATGTTTGCAGTGATTCAAGGCAATGTTCATGTTGCATGATTGATTGACTGCTGCTGGGTTTGTGATGGACTAGAATAGATGAGAGCCCTTTGTGAGGGCACTAATTTGCCTTTCCTCTCTCCCATGCTTTCTATCATACTATCTTTCATGTCTCTGACTTTTAAAACATGTTTAGTATGTATGTTTGGCTGTCAGTTTTTTTCTGTTATAGAAATGCTGAAAGTCTTATTCACTGTTGAAAATTATAAATGTTGACACTTTTAAAAGTTTAGTTGCTTACCTTGTCCATATTGATGGAAGAGTTTTTGGAGGAGCAAAATGGCCTTGCTCAATGAACTGGTGAAGTTGCAAATGTGGGTGTTGGTTGTTTAATAGTGATTATGTTGACAGTTTTCACTAAGACATTTAGATTCTTTTTCTCAGGTACTTAGGAATGTTTTCAATATCTGTTATGACTTCTTATTATACTTGTGTAAATATAGAGAAGTCATTAGTGGAATTCAGGAAAACTGTGTGGCAAACATGGATGTCATGCATACCTATAAACTTTAAGATATTTTTAATAATTTTTTTATTGACTACTGATTTTAAGAATTGCAGAATAAACAATGAAATTATGCAATCTGTTGGGTCTCCCATTCACTCAACAGCCCATTTAAGGGAGAATTTAATAATAAATCACTAAAAAAAAAAAAAAAAAAAGGAAAATAAAAACATTTGATAGAGAAGTGTTTTCTTGTCTCCCAGTTAAATTACCCTGATGTCCATTTCTATTCTTATAATCTTCAAATGGCTGGTTTAAAATGTAACAGCTCAAAGGTTTCAGTATGGACAAAAGTAATTGTATTATGATGGAAAATGAAAGGAAACTTTTCAATGGCATATGCCATTTGTATCTATTTTTGTTGGCCATTTGTGAACCATGAGGATTACTGATGGTGTAGTAAAAAATGATAATCCTATCATTCTATCATCCTTCCCCACGTTGTTGATCAAGCAAGAGAGCAAATAAGGAAAACCAGTATACATTTATGACCTGGAGTTTCAGAACACCCATAAGAGCATTATTCCTGATAGAGCTGTAAGAGTGGCAAGGAATGAGGCCAGGCAATGGATCATAACCTGTTCAGCCTTGCTACGTGAGACAGCCCCCCAAGTACAGAGCCCAGGGCAGGCTCAAAGCGCCGCAGTGCCAGCGCAGGGAGCCAGGCTCTGGGGGTGCCTGGGGGCACTGCATTCTGCTGCTGCTCTGCTCTTCTCCTCTGCAGGGCTGCTGCCTTGCCTGGGTGGGTAGGGCAGAAGCCAGAGAGGGAGAGCCCTTGGCAGGGTGCTCCACGTTGCCACGCTACAAATGTGGCAACTGCTGGGTTTCTTCTGAGCTGCAAGGAATTTGCATGGAGTGTTCATATGGGGTGTCATTCTCCTACAAATGCCAGCATGGCTTGGTATGGTCCTGACAGCTGATTGATTGATTGGATTCATTGCCTGGGTAAGCAAACATATGAGACATGACAGGCTGTATAGGCTTTAAAGATTTCTCCCATTTTGTTGCTTGCTGTAGGCTTAGAGTTAAATATAGTTAAAGATTTGGAATCAGCAAACAGAGGAAACTAAAAGTTAAGAATAAGGAGTCAAATATCAGTGTGACAAGATTATTTCCAGAATATACCAATTTTTCCAGTTCAGGAGAAGAAAAAGATGTTTATATTCACATAAAACAAAAAGGGACAGCAATAAAATGACAATATTGTGTGTTGCAAAGGTGTTTTGGAATAGAAGTGACTGTGAGCTCCTGAAAGACGAAGTAAAGTAAATCAGCATCAAGATAATATCAAAAGTTATGTTTAGGTAGCAAAGACAAACAGGGCAAATAATCTAGGCTACCTAATGCATCAGTAATTCTAATTTCATTGTAACTAAGGAATGAAATTTTGAGCATGGCTAAAATACAGTAGCTCAAAAAAGAGTCCACTGAAAACAGAATGATAGGATCAAATGTGCCTTAACTCTTGGAGGACCATTCACAGGAGGGAATGGTAGGCTACAGTTCTCTGGGCTCATGTCAGATGATGGTTGCATAGGGCTGGAATGCACTTCTATTGCTGCCTTACACCTGCTATTAAAGTAAACAAATTTTAAGCTAAAAAAATATTTTATATGCAATCTGTGATTTGCCACATAGAATTGTTGTTTAAAATACCTGATTGTAAAAGCATAGCAAGATTCCAGAAGGGGAATGAACAGCAAACTTCACCCTGTAATCAGGACCTGAAATCAAGGACCAGCAATCAAGACTTGATAGTCTTGAATGTTGCAACTCTGTAAGTGGGCATAAAGAAAGGTACATAAATGTAAAGCCTGCCCCTGGTATAATTTCTTAGCTTAATTTTAGTCTCCCTATTATTATTTTCTGTATTTCAGGTTTGGTGGAGCATATGTTTCAAGTGGCACATGAAGCATGACTTGTAGTACTCTGGAATAATTTGAGGTTGTAATTTTAATAATTAGTTGAATGAGTGAGTGATGAAAACACTTAGCATTTAAACTGATTTTCAGGTTTTTCACAGCTCACTGAGATAATTGGCTCAGTTCCAACTATTTGCAGCTTTTTCAGGATCCTCCCAGCTGGAAGAAATGACAAGAGGCTTTGGTTCCTATTTTGAAAGTCTGTTCATAAGCATTAGGAACAGACATATGGAAACAAATGAACCCTGAGATGAAGGATTGATGATGGCTGTTCTCTGAGCCAGTTGCATGAAAAGTGGTCAGCTCCAGAACTGTTAAAATAGGCACAGTTTATAAGCATAATGTTAAAACATTGGGGGAAGTTTAACTCAAAGAAAAGGAAGGATTTAAGGGATTTGGGGGTAAGGGATAAATCTGTTTCTTTTAGAGTTGTTCCATGAGCTACAGGCCTTCTGGTGAGATATCCTCTCCTCCCATGACATCTGAGTGGGACTTGTCCCACTGAGATCTTCGCCACTGCTACCGCTAGAGACAGCAGTGAACAAAACATGAACAATATTGAAAATACTGTTTTTTTAGAATCTGCACTTTCCTGTGTAGGATTTGGTACCAGCAGTTTTTCGTGGATGGCAGCTCAATGTTCTGGAAAGACCTATGGTACGTTTCCAGATCATTTTGTAGAAACAGTTTCCCACTGCTTGTGATAATTGAGGAACCCAGGGAAGCCAGCAGAAATCTGAAACAGCATGACTAGTTCAGCTTTGTGTGAATGTGACTGTATTTCTTCCAGGAGCCTGAAGGTTCTTTAGATGCCTTTATGCCACTGCAAATGTGAGCTAATAAACAGTGTCACAGCTGAGATGGCACCATGTGAAGTTAGCTTAGGTGTATCTGTCTTGGCATTTCCTGACCAGGCTTATACAGTGGCATTAGAGTGCATATAGGCAGTGAGTGTTGATCAGGTTTTCATATTTGTGCCTTAGTGCTAGTCCTGCTGTATCCAAGCTGGTGCTGGTGGGGCTAATGTGGTATCTCTGCCTTATGGTCTAGATTTAACCAGGCTATTCAATTCAAACAGCTATTTTGCCAATCAAATTCTGCATCTGGGCAAGTAAGACCTACCAGAAGCAATGTTGGGTTGAACCTGGTGAAGAGAACAGGCTCTGCTGCTTGATATTCCTCAGTAATAACTTCAGGGCTGCTTCCCTCCTCTACCTGAGGTGTTATTTTATTTCTGATAATAGAAAGTTGATTTTAAAAAGAAAACAATATGGAGGTAGATGCTTTTAAAACAGGAGGTAGGATTTATTGTAATGCACTTTGTTTTCCTTGACCACTTCTGCTCTTGGGTGTTGGTTGCCTTTTTTTTTTCCCTAGGTGGAGTTGAAAATTGCTCCTTAAAGTGTTTCTATTTTGAAACTGTTTTGTACTGCTGCTAGTTTTAAGGAGGCTTAAGGGTACTAGTACAAAAAAGATATCATAAGAAGTACTTATGTTTTGGACAAAGAGGAACTGTCCTATTTTTAAGGATTATTGCAAGCACTTTTTATAATACTGGTTTTTTTCCACTTTCATGAAGAATTTTCCCATAAATTATCCAGAATTCACATTTAATGAATTGAAAATTCTAAACACGTGGATATAATTTACTTCATAATGAGATTTAGGGAAAAATAGTTAGAGTAAAACAGTTATGATGTCATCTAAACAATATTTATTTTTACTAAATATATTAGTAGTTTTATAAAATTATTTTTACTCATTCTCATTTTAAATTATTAAATTATACTGATTTGCTTAAATATTTAACCTTCTTGTGAAAGCTAATAAAGATCCCTTTGCATGAATGGACATCCTTATATCCAATAAGTAAATACCTACAACTGAATTTTAATGTCAACATCTTTTATTATCTCTGCTGGCAGTACAAAATTATGCCTTTTATACCTCAGTATGGTGTTTGTAGGGCCTCAGTTCAGAGCTTTGCATATAGAGTTGTGCTAAATAAATGGTTATTGTGTAATTGCTTACAGGAGACTCTTCTATCCCAGGTGATTCCTTCAGTGAGTAGACTGAAGGGGACAGATACAGAATAGGCCCAGGTGCTAATTTTGTCTAAAAAATAAAAGAGATAATGTCTTCAAGTCCTTGCCTGTAGTGGAGTTGTTTATCTACAGTACATGTTTATGTTCTGGTTTATGTGCAAACTGGCATTATTTTGCTATGATTACACCTTCAGGTGTTGAAGTCTTATAGCTGTATATGATTTAATACCATTCAGTCTAGAGTCACACTTTGCTCTCACTGGGATTTCTGCAGTTTTATTAGCTCACTAATACAGTTAGTGTTCTGCTTTCTCCTAGTTTCTGTGGATCTTGGCTTGTGTCACTCCCCTGGTCCAGTACTGTTGATGACTTTTAGTTGCTTTTATTTGAACTCAGAAGATGAACCCAGAATTCTCAGTAAGACAGGTGGCTTTGTGATCTAATCCTGGATCTCCTCTAGCTCCATATTTTGTCTGTGTGTTTCCCATGGGCCTTCCTGGAAGTCCTATCTTTCCTTGGAAGTCCTGTAGTGCATAGTGTATGTCTGGATTTAGGGAAAGCATCTGCTCAAGCCATAGATACAATGACTAGGGGGATCACGGAATCACAGAGTGGTTTGATTTGGAAGGGGCCTTAAATATCATCTTGTTCCAACCTGCCTGCCATGGGCACCTTCCACCAGACCAGGCTGCACAGGGCCCATCCAACCTTGCCTTGAACACTTCCAGTGATAGAGCATCCACAAATTCCCTGAGCAGCTTGTTCAGTGTCTCACCACTCTCACAGTAAAGAATGTCTTTCTATTGTCCAATCTAAAACCTACTCTCAGTTTGAAGCCATCACTCCTTGGCCTATCATTACATACTTGTAAAAATTCCCTCTCCCATTCTCTTTAGATACTAGAAGGTGCTGTAAGCTTTCTCTCTCAGAACCTTCTGTTGCCCAGGCTGAACAGCCCAGCTGTCTTAGCCATTCGTCACAGGATAGGTGTTCCCTCCCTCTAACCAGCTCCATGATCTTCCCCTGGACTCACTCCAGCAGGTTCATGTCCTTTCTGTGCTGGGATCCCAGAGCTGGATGCAGCCCTGCAGGTGGGTGTGGGAAGATAGCTTGTAAGGATAGTGCAGAAGGCAATTTTCCTTAATTCATTACAGCTGTACTGATTACCAAGAAGTGGAGACAGCCTTGCCTGCCCAATGAGGATGGGGGTTATAAAAGAGTGGGGCAGCTGGCCACAAGTCACAGTTGGAGCTTGAGGTCCAGAGTCTGCTGGAGTTTGGGATGGAGGCTGCTGGCTGTGCTGTGAGGAGGAAGGGACAGACAGTCGTGCAAGGGACAGACAAGGTAGGCAGATGCTGTGTGAGGGGCAGACAGGGTTAGGTGGCCAGGTAAGGGACAGACTGGGGGTAGCTGGTCATGCAGAAGGAAAGAAGGAGTCAGTGCTGTGTGGAGCTGCCTGTGAGGAAAGGAGTCAGTGCTGTATATAGGGGAAAGAGTTAGAGCTGCCTGAGTGGAGTGCACCGAAAGAAGGCATAAAAAGTTTTTATTAAAGACTGGTGTTGGTGCCAGTCCAGTCTATCTGGACATAATTGCTACAGCTGGGGTCTCACAGAGCAGAGGGGCAGAATCCCCCCATGGCCCTGCTGCCCATGCTGCTCTGGATGCAGCCCAGGACACACTTGGCTCTCTAGGCTGGGGATGCACACTGCCAGCTGTGGTGTGACGTGAAAATCACACAATATGTGTCTTGAGAAGTACTAAGAACCTTCTGTTTTTTTCCTGTCCTTTTTTACTATGTGTTTTTGAGGTGGCTTCTTTTAACAGCATTTGACAGGCTGTGTTGAACAGTGCAGAAAATACCTCAGTTTCCTTAAGGATGAAGAGTTACCTTATTTTTGGTGTCTGGGGCTGTATGAGACATGAGCAGAAGGAAGACAGGACATTGAGGCCCTGGGCTGTGTGGGTTGGTCCTAAAGGATTATCTGCCTATCAGCAGGTCTGTATGCATTTAATTGTGCAGCAGTGCAAAGAGGGGTGTTGTTCCAAACCACAGTGTGAATTTTCTTAAATCCTGTCATTATTGAATGATGCAAGCCTATGGTCACAGGTCCCTCATACTGAGCACTCACTGGAGTGGTTCACGTACATGCAGTGTTTATAGATAGAATATATCATTAGAAAAATGGAGTACAGTTTTTTCATGTGATTCTTGTGGCTCTTAATCAAGTTGGCAGATATGTGAAATGTGTTAGCATCTTTTATCAGCATACTTTGTCATATTTAGAAGTGCCTCTAGCTGAGGTTGATTGTATACTTGATCTGTATACTCTGCAACCAAGGACCATTTAAGATATTAAAATGGGCCTACATAAGATGCTGTGAATTGTTGTTAACTGAGAAACTAAACACATTCTTTTTCCTGAACTAAATAGCTATTAAATACAACTAAATTAAGTTTAGAGAGAAGAATTTTATCTTTTTTGAGGTATTGAAAAAACTCAGGCATCCTCTAAAGAAATCAGAAAAGCTGAAAATTGATATCTCCTTGTAAAGACCACCCTTTAGAGGAAAGATTCTCAACATCTGCTTGAAGTACAGCTGTTCTAACCTGTGATGGAACTAAAAATTTCAGATAAGTCTAAAATGAAATATTACTCTTCAAAGGTACTTAGCTTTTAGTTGGTATTTTAACTCTTCTCCTCTCTTGGATGTGCTTGCCTTCTATACTTTTCCTTCCCATCCTGGAATTTTTTATGGTTTTATAGTGAAAGGAGGAATAACACTTATTTCTTACTGGAAATGCATGTTGGGGGGGGAAAAAACCCAACCCACACAAAGCACAAACTAATTTTTCTCCAATACCAGGAGCCCAAAGAAAAAATCCATCAAGTGCTCAGTATTCCTAGCTTCAAGGAACCTAATTTTTTTATTGACTACAAACAATTAGAGGTATTGCTAATGCTGCATCTCTGAAGAGTTGGATGTCTTCAATGGTTTGATGTTCTTCTTCTGAAGTTCACCTGATCACTGCAGTGATCACACTGACAGCGGGAAGGAGTTGAAACTCAAGCTTGTTAAATATTAGATTAAAACCCAGTGCAGAATTTGTAGCCTGAGGCCACACAAATATTGTAAAATTTAAATGATAAATCATTTGAGAGAGGCATAACCCACTAGGCTAATGGATACACAGAAAAAATGCCTCATTTAATTGCTGTTAGAAAATGGAAGAAACCCTGGGGAGGTTTAGAAGTTCATAGCCTTCAGAGGAACTCTAACATAGATTTTATAGCATTAGCTACTGTGGTGCAGAATGCTTCAGGTCTTCAAGAACAATTTCTGTGTCATTTAATCTATCCTTAAATCTGTTGAGAATGTGTGTGCGCTTTCCTTGCCCTCACTGTTCTTATAGAAGAATTATATGTGAGGGCTCACCTCTCTAACTCTTCCAAAAATTTATGCTCTGTTTTTTATGATTTCCTTACAGTTATATTTCTTCTGCAATACTATTTTCTCTCTGATATTTGTTTTGCTGTTGTATTTCCATAAACACACCAGCAGCTACCATCTAATGCTTTTTTTTTTTTTTTGCAAAGCTAATCCAGAAAGGTCTTTTCACTTCCCCTGAAATCTTACTTTTCTTTATCATTACAACAGCCCCCCCTTTACATCTGATTTGTAAGTGACATTACTGCTTCTCTGTTTTCTAGAAAAAGAAATATCATAGAGTCACATGTCTGACTTGTAATTCTGGTTTATGATCATCCTGTTTTTCAGTAGGTCACCTGAACCTTTCCCTTCAGTTGTCCAGTGCCTTAGCTCCTTTTTTCTAATAGTATGTCTTTGTCAATCTGTGAGGATACCATTCTGGATTTATATGGGGATAGTAAATGGCATTTAGATCACAAATTCTTAGTAAATCAGCCTGCCTTATTTCTGCTACTCACAGACAACATATTTTCTTGGCAATTATAAGCATTTGCAGTTTGCATGGAGATTTGTAGTTCTTTTTATTCTGCAAATACGTCAGATTTGTGCAGATATGCAAATGGTATAAGTGTTGCTCTGTAAATTAATTTGCTGTCTTCTTTGATAGATCTGGGGAAGGTGCTACAAAATTTCTGTAATGTGCCATCTGTTTTATGTATGTTTTCTGGTTGACATGCACTCATTTGAAAAATGTGACTGTAGCAGAGAAAAAAAGCTGTGTTATTTATCTGGTGTTACTGTCCATGGAACCCATAAAATGCCTTAAAATCATTTTAATATTAAGGAAATCAATCTTCTGGTGCTTTCTCCTTCCTTTGCCTTCTGTGAAGTATGCTGTATAGGATAGGGAATTCGATGTTCACAGCAGAACAGGCTTTTAAAGAGATGTTTTGAGGTCTGAAAAAAAAATTGTTACCTTCCTATATCCTAAACCCTAAGACCGTAAGCTTCCCCAGCAGAGTTTATTTCTTGAAGTCAACAAGACGTATAATAGGTAAAGAAGGTGCTTGCTGCCTTGTGTATAAGGTTGGGCCCATAAAAACAAAATACTTACTTGAATCCTGAAATGTTTGAATGCAGTACATGGAACAGAACCACCTGAATCTGGAATGAGACTTCTGGATAATGCTTGTTGCAAGCAAAACCAGTCTGGAATACAACACTGTGCTAGACCAGTACTTTTCAGAACATCCCAAGTGTACTAAATACTTTTTATATTTATTAACTGCTTAATGAATCTGTTACAAAACCTAAATACATCAATGAGCCTATAAAAAGGAGAGGTAAGGTAAAGCCTTGACAAAAATACTACGGTAGATGAAGAGGTCCTAAGAAAAAGACCTAAACTTAGGAGATACTATTGCTAAAAGACAAAAATGTAAGAAACTGGTATCTTATATTTCAGTGCATACTGTTTAAGGTTGTAGTAGTCCTTGTATTTTCAAACTAATAGTGGCTGCCTTCATTAGCATTTTTGTTGTCAAGATGATTTTTATCAACAGTCACAACTAATCTAAAAGAGGAAAAAGAGGGAACCAAGAGGAAATAGTAATAGTAGTTTTCTGGAATTGCATATTTAGATATGGCAGAGGTAAACTTAATTGTTAATTTTCTTTACCAAAGTGTAGGTATTTGTTCATTTTTTGAGGGCGGTTATTGGATTTTTTTCTAAATCACATAAAATTGAAAATCACTGTTACCAGCTGCAGATTTGGAAGTGATTTCATCTAAAGAAGGCTCTCTTTACTTGGAGTACTCTCTGTGATGTAAGAGGTTAAGTGACATTTTTAAAGAGCTACATGGTTTTCAAATTGTAGGACATTTTAAAAATAAAATTAAAATAAGACTACATTTCTCAATGGATTATGACCTGCTTCTACTTGAAGAAAATATTAGTTTGCCTTCATAGTTAAAGAGCTTCTCCTTTTGGAAATTAACAGGCTAATTATCTATTTCTCTTCAGTATGGTCTCATTTGAAACTCTGCTAAAGAAAACAAAGGGAAAAAAAAAATCATGTGGACAAATTTAGAAGTTCACAAATGCCAAGTGGGAAGGCTTCACAACTGTAAATTGAATGTTTGCACATTAGAGTGTGAATGCTGATTTTAACCTTTTCATCAGGAATTTTGTATGCTGTGTAATTGACAGGTGAGAACTATATTCCCTTATTAGCTTCCCACCTCTGGTACTTCCTGGGCACAAGACTAGACAGGGGTCAGAAACAGAACATCAGTAATAGAAACCAGGAGCTGGAAGTAGGATGAATGTTGGGAAAATTGGAGCTATTGCTAAATCCTGTTTGCTTTGATACATGTAACAGCTCACTTGGAAGTCAAACTGTTTAATGCATGTTTAGGGATTTTGCCTTATTGTGATGTTTTTCAGACTGTGTTTAGTTCAGTTGATGCCTGTGATATTTGTGCCAATATTTGGTGTGTTAAGAACATTTCTGGCACCTTACAGACTGTGATTGTGCAATACACCATGCAACAAATGTACTTTAGGATATTATTTTTGTTGTCCTTTGCCATGTCTTTAAGAAGTACCTGTGGGGGGGTGTACTGCAGACCAGAGGCTCAGCCACTTGATGTGTATATACAGAGCAACATTCTCTCTCCAGAATCCATCCACTCAACAATGCTTGAAATACTGGCTTTTATAAAGTTTTGGAGGGTCAAAAAAAAAAAATTAATTTTGAACCGAGACAATAAAACCCTGTATGGGGACTGTGTCCTATGCAGAAGTATCCCTTGGCTGTGCTTCAAAGGGAAGTTAGGCATGGCCCGTGTAGTGTAGTACAATTTTTGGCTGTGATGCAAAGATTTCTTCTACATTTTCTTCCCTCAAACCTTAAAGCACCATTGATCACCCTGATATTTCTGCCATACTATCACAGTTTCACTCTCCTGTTTAAAATAAATAGCTTGCATTTCAATTAGGGTATATGTTATTTTTTTAAGTATGTGCAGTATTGATTTACAGTTTTCTAAGCTGTGAGAAATAGAGTACCTGCTCTGCTTGATTGCTTCCACCTTGCATTTATTGCTGAACATTTGTTTTATTTATTTATGGTGGGAGTTTGCAAGGATGTGAAGGGGCATGGCTGTGCTTGTATGCAGACCAAGTGCTTATTCCAGCCTATTCAAATGAATTATTTCCACTCACTGGAAACTCTCCTGTTGCTATCCATATTAGTAATTTTATTGACAGTTATAGCCAAATGTTAGTATTAACTATTGGAGTTCTTGATTGTTAAAACCAGGTTTGGAATTTTTTACATTTATTTGAAGCATCTATGTGTTCTAAATCTGGCTAGAACAGTATCCTAAGAAGAGCCTTGCATATCAGTTTGCAGCTTTACATTGTTCTAACTCTCCTACAACCCAAGAAGAAAACCAGGGAGACCAGGTTTATATGTTTTTTCAAAGTCTGTAGATGTTTGATGTTGAGTTAGTCTTTTTAGCAAATGGTTTTATTGCTGAGGCCTGCAAGTAGAGGGAAGGTTTGCAATTTTAAACTAAATTCATAAAAAGTGTTATTATATTGGATTTATGTTGAGACAGGTAAAACAAAGGCTGTCTCTGGCAAATCTAGGCATTCATTGTAAACATTTATTAGAAACACATTTTGTGTGTTAAACATCATGAGTTACAGATGAATAATGGCCAGTTTTGCTGATAATTTTATCGGTTTTTATCAGTTGTCGTTTTTCATTTCCCCTTTAAAAAACTTCTGAGATAATGACACTAGTTTCCTCAATTATCACTGTGATTGCTTTCTATGAGGAGATTGGAGGAGACACTAGAGAAATGCAGCATGTTTAGATTAAATATTTAATGCTTTAAAAATGTTTGATTTGTCAATAGTGAAAAAACAGTGTTGAGCATAATTTGTATTCATGATGTATTGTGTTAGCATAGGAGGTATGTTGATACAATCGTAGTGTAGGACTTATGAAAAAGCTGTAGGTAAAATGTTCTGTTTGCTGTTTTGTTGCCAAACTTGACAAGAAGCAAATATAAACTATCAAATATCCATGTAGGTGGGAATTTTTTCTCTTAGAAAATCTAGTATGTAGATTGTGAATCTGCTGATCTTGGACTCACTCCTTTGACTGTATATAGCTGAGATCCACTCAAGGGTCTTGAGTTCAGTGTAATAGGTGGATGGAAATGAAAAATTCCCAAAGGCTCAAGGGCTCGGTCAGAGCTTCCCAGGCAATGGGGGGAGTGCTTGTGAACTGAGTACAGGTAACTTTCAGTTTGTTATAGACAATGATTCAGTTGTCATGGCAGGAACAAGCTGAGAGTCTGGGCTTGCTTAGCACAGGTAGTTGTTGTTTAAAATGAAGATCTGGGACAAGTACTCGAAGATAAGAGACCCCTTGTGAAAGACTGATGGCTTTCAGGGATTGTGTGCAGTGAGAAATTGCTGGGTACTGTTTTCAGAGGCAGTGGGTAAGAGAAGCTTGGGATATCAATTGGTTATTACAATTGTTATTGCAGGGCTGAGGTGAATGTTTTCAACACTTGACAAATACCTCTCTTACTGTCAGGTTTTATCTGAGGGCCAGGCCAGTACCTGTTCCATCAGCATCACCAGCCTCTTCTTCTGGAATACTTTCTTCCAATACTTGTCCTTCCCAGCAGACTTAACGGGTTTCACACTTGTGAGATGCATTGCCAATGAGAAGTACTAGTAGAAACATTTTGCAGTTTTGTAGTATGTTAGGTAGGTCTGTCACTATATGTGTTGTAATCTGTGAAAACAATATATTTTGGGAACGATTTGCATTTTCTTGATGCTGGTGATGCACATGAATACTTAGAGATGTAAATTAAGGAGAGCATTTTGCATTTAGAGAGAAAGAAGTAGGAACACTTGCTTTTGCAGATGATTTTAAAAGCATCCCTGCTCACCAAATGTGAGGCTATGTTCTATGTTGACTGAGCAATAGTGCATTTCTTCATAAACTTTGTCTCCCAGATTACCTTGCCCATTAAGGGAAATTGATCCTTGCACTGGTTTTTCCATATCGCAACCTTTGTGTCCTTCAGAAAGTTTGCTGTAGTCAGAAATAACTAATTCCTTTAAACTGATACTGCATTGTTTTAAAAGTATTTGTACCACTACTCTTTTTCCACCTCTCAAATTGATGGTGGTGTTATTTAAGAGAAATGAGATGGCTTTTAGGATTGGAGTACATGTGCTGAGAGACTTAGCCAAGAGAACAAATTTGTAGTTTGAGGTTTAGGTCTCTTCTGGGTTTTTTTTTTTTTTTTTTTAATTAGTGAAGAAAATGAAAGCACACTAATACTGTTTTAAATTTCTGTGACATTTACTGTAATTTCAGTTATTACAGTAACTAGCTGTTTTACATGCACTTTATAAGTTATTTATAAGTTGCTTGAATAAATTTTTGCTCTTAATTACTTGTTTTTGTTATTGCTCATATTAAACATTTTTTCTAACCCATGAATAACTATGAACTTGAATACATAGCAGCTCTCACTGTTTCTGATTAAGTATATTGATCAGTGCATGGTTAAAGACTGTCCTGCTAAGTGTATGGATAAGTGTGTATCTGCGCATCCACTGTTCGTGTTTGAGACTTCCTGTGCCTCCAGGTGGGCAAGTAGAGAGGACACCACCTGAACTTTGTGCAGTTTATTTCTGCATAAGCTGTGATACAGTGTTTTTCACTTTCCATTGAGTTGACTTACCTTTGAATTAGGTGGAACCTCAATGAAAATCAGACTTTATATGTGAATGTTCAAATTCCACCCAACATCAGAAAGCATTTTTAGTTAATCAAAAGAACTGTGTTCCATTCTTAAATTTCCACCTACTTTTTCCTATTTTATTTTGTTTGCTTTATTTTGTTTTGTTTTAATTTTATTTCTATTTTTTTTAGTGAGTGACAGTTGCTTCAGGAACCTTGCCGAGGATCGTAGTGGGATAAACCTTAAAGATCTGGTCCAAGACCCTTCTTTGTGAGTATCTGGCTCTTATTGCTAAGCAAAGAAAAGCTTCTTCCTGATATCCTTGTGAGTAGTTTTGTAATTATATCAAGAAGTAGTATGATGAAGTACACATAATGTTTTAGTGGTTTATGCTTGCCAAGTTGTTAGTCTTTAATACAAGAAGGTATTATTGAAGCTAACTTGTTTTTAATGTAATTCTGTTCATGAAGTAACATCCAGAGAGCACATCAGTAAAGGGTGCAAAGTTATCAGAGGTAACAGAGTGTGCATGCTGGTATTTCTATAGAGGACTTGCAAGCACATTGTTGCCTCTCTTTTTCTAAGGAGGAATTACATATAAATTAGAATATTACTGGATAATTATGTTATTGTCAGTTACTTTAATATCTAGAATCTGTTTTCTTTGTATCTGATTTCATACAGCTGATATTTGTTTCTTCCTCTAGTACTTGTTTTAAGTATATGTGCACATGGTCTAAATTTTGCTTCATTGCAAGACTTCTGGTCTTTACCTTAGTATTGTATCTTTGTCTAAAATAAAATTCAATCTCTTGAGCTCTGAGCCAGACTTGAAATTCTCTCAGACCTTCTTTGTCGTTCAGTTTTTTGTTTGTGTTATTTTGTTCATGGGTTTTTTCTTCTCATCTGTTAACTTTAGTACTAGCTGAAAATGTTCTTGCTAGTGTGTGAGTGTACTGCTTGTTATGAGGGAAGGGGAAAAGAAAAGAATTCACATCTTTTTAACATGAATGACAGTGCATTCCACAGTGAACTCAGATTTTTCAGTATTGATTGAGAAGTAGTGAAAAATAAGGTGTATTTGGCATCTTAGTTACAGGGATTTATAGTAATTAAGTAGCTGCAGACTTTGTCATGTTGCTACAGGTAAATGACATATGCACATATACATGCATTCTTAGGAAATTTTGACATAAGATATGTAATTGATTTATACATCTGAAATTACAGAGGTACAAAGGGCAAGTATATATGCTGCTTGATATGTACAGAGTGAATGCAATAGATAAATTTTTAATAATTACCACTCAAGTGTTGAAGTCAAGGCTATTTTAAAGGTCTTAATTTTCAAAATTTTTGTTGAGTGGTAGTTTTTGAGTATTTTTGATTAATTGGTTGGCTTGGTTGAGTCTTTTTTCTTTGCTTTAGAATTGTATGTGGGTTTTGGAGCTGCAGGTAGGCTTACATGCTACACATTGTTTTGGGTTTGCACTTTTAGAGTTTATTTTCAGAAGGTTGAATTGCCTTTTTGAAGAATAATAATTTTCTGTATTTCTACCAGAAGTGATGGAATCTTTTCATTTTGTTTCTTGACTGTAACTCACATGAAGAATATTGTAATAAATTATTGTAATGTTAAAAATAAATTAAATGGATTTCTGCTTCTTATAGCATAAGAAGCATAAGTGACTGCAATGTAGCCATTTTTGTCACTTTGAAAGAATAAATTCTCGATATGTGTTAGGCTCAAAGGACTGCTTATGAGACTTTGCTGTATGACAGATTATACAGGAAGAAAAGTGTCCTTCCTGCTGAATGATAGCAATGTATAGACTTGGGTTTGTCTTTCCAAATCGATATTCTTGCTGTTTTATGACTGAGCAACTGTGAAGAGTTCTTGTTAAATGTGCAATAGTGTGAGTGAATCTCCAACATGAAGAAACCATCTAAGGCAATATTGTTCAACACAACCTTTTGTAGGTGAGTCTTAATGTCCCATAGGATCTGAATACTTTGTTATGCAAAGGACAGCATTGGGATGAAGCATGAGAGTGCCAGACAAAGAGATGTTTTAATCTTTCTTTTGAAATAAAGAATAAAGTTTAATTAAAATCTTATGCCTATTTGGGTATGATTGATGCCTGTAATAATACCTGGAATTGTAAAATTGCATTTGATTAATCCTCTTACCAGTTTAATATTTATACTTTAGGATTTCTTTAGTGCTCATTTGTGCTGACTGTTGATGTACTGCATCTTTTTCTTTGTAATCTCAGATATAAACATTAGATTTACATTAAAAATTCTCATGCTTTCTCTGCAAATGACTCTGTCGGTCTTTGTTTGCTACTCTTGGCTCTGCAACAGACAACTTCTCTTTCGTTATTGCAGAAGGCTTTTTTTTTTTTTTGAACAGCTGAAGGTGTCTCTTTACATTGATATGAAGCTGTAAACTAGACAGCATTGTTGATTTTTTCATTAATGTTTGATTTATATAAAGTATGCCTAATTGTCAGAGTAGCCTTTTTTCCCCAGGTAATTTCCCAGCTGGAGTAGGACTGTAAACTTAATCTGCTTTCAGTTCTCTCAGCAATGCTAATAAAAGCTCTGCTGCTCAAATCAGTAGTTTGATCATCTATACTTGTATGTGATTAACTCACAATTTACTGTGTCAATAAAAATGAAAATTCTGCTAAAGGAAAAAAAACCCACAACACCAAGCATATCAAACCTAAAGTGAGGAGTTACAGATTGTGGGAGAAGGAAGCATGCAACAACTTCAAAATTAAATTTCATTTAGTGGATAATTTGAGAAAAATTTAATTTCTGCAAGAAGTTGATCATAGTTCAACTGTAAAAGTGGTTTGAGAGTTAAGTGCTGTTTTTTATTCACTGCAGATAATCACAGAATAGTTCAGATTGGAAAGGTCCTTTACAGGTCACCACCTGCAGTGAGCAGGGATGTCTTCAACTAGATTGGGTTCCCTGGAGCTCAAGGATATGTGTGCTATATATAGTGTCCTGTTTTGGACACAGACCTTAGAAATCCAGAGGTGTGTAGAAGAAAAGAAAGAAGAAGACAAAAAATGCAATGCATGGCAGGTTAATTAATTGAGGGAACAATCAAAAGCAGAAGTGTCCTACAGTATATAAAAGATTATTAAAGGGTTTATTCTGTTTGCCTGGTGAGAAACAATTAGTTCAATTTATAGGCAACATTGATTGGATAGTTTGAAAAAATTCTAGATGTAATTTGGTGAAGAAACTTGAATCTATATCTAAGAATGTCAGGGAGAGTTCTGCAGATTATAGTCTACATATTTGATCTTGTCTAAGTATAGAGGGCTGGAAGGGCAAACCTTTTTTTTTTTTTTTTATTATTTCCTCCGTTTTTTCTTTTTCCTTTTCTTTTATGAAAATGTATGCATTCTGTTTTGTCTTGTGTGTAATTAATATGACCAAAATCCAGATGGAAATTATTTTGATTCCTATAAAGGTAATGTAATACAGCTATGAATATTCAAATCCCATGATTTGGTTTAGATGATGCCCTGCCTACCATTCCAGTAACTCATAAAAGATATTTAAAGTGTTTGATTTTACAGAGGAGATTATTCTCAATGAGAAGACTATAGGTATTTTTCCATTTAATGTCCTAAGCAGCAGAGCTGCAGAGAGCAGGTGCAATTGGAAAAACTAGGCTGCTGGTTCTTAGATGATGGTTCAGACTTTATTCAGCTGAAGTAAAATGCAGTGAAACAGCTTAAGATGCTAGCAAATTCCTCCTTTTGTGGGGAGACCTTTGAGGCTCTGTATCAAGGCAAAAGGCTGGTGCTCAAGGAAAGTGAAACATATTGATCAGTTCATTTGACCCCTTGTTCATGAGCAGACTGAATGGTCTGCACTTCTCTGTCTTGCTGTGCTTTTCCACCCTCAATAGCCTGTCTGTGCTCAGGAGAGAAATGGGCTAGATACAATTCAATATGTCTATCACCTGAAACTTTTCCTGGGGATTTTACTATTGCTTTTCTTCTCTCACTAGAAGTTACTTAACCTGAAGAGTGAACCATCAGATCATTGAATGTTCTACTTCAAGCAGAAATTCTATGTATAGACATTCCAAAGTTTTAGTTCTTAGCATCACTTAATAAGATGTTCCTTTCAACTCTAGCCTGTATATAGACATAAAGTTCATAAAATACTTGTCTAAACAGAAAAGAGGATGCTTTCAATCTTTCTGTGCAATTCAGTAGCTGCAGCTGCAGATAATCACTGATACATTTGTTTTGGAAACATCTTCAGAGCTTCTTTGAGATGAACAATATCCAAGAGATTCTGAATAACTTCTTTCTAGGCAAAATTGCATCACATCTAAACTGTGTTTCATGTCTCCTTCAGACTGATTATGACAGTAGATAAACCTAAAACATAAGAACAGGTAACTTTTGAGAGGAAATTAGAACTTGTTTTAATAAGTATGTACTGCAGGAAAGAAAACATTGTGAGAAAAAAAATGTTATTTACCCGCCATGTAATCACGTTAGAAAGACAGCCAAAATTATAATAGCCCTATGTTTAAAACTTGTAGATTAAATCTGAGTTCCATTTGTCTATGACAGAAGATAGAAATCTCACTGAAGTCATCATTATCCCTGATTGTTTCACAGCCTTAGAAGGAGGAACTAGGTAATTCTTCTGTTAAGCTGTTGTGAGATTCTTAGAATGTCACTTAAGGACTGAAGATGATAAAGGAATTCTTGAGGAGCTCTATTTTTTTTAGTCTTACTGAATACATAAGATATATACTTTAGGATGAAACAAATACCTGGATGGATGAGGGAGCAGCAGTGGCTATTGTCTGCTTTGAGTTCTGCAAGGCTTTTGGCACTGTGTCTCACAGCATCCTCGTAGGCAAAGTTAGGAAATGTGGGCTGGGTGAGTGGACAGAGAGGTGGATTGAGAAACTGTCTGAACAGGAGATCCCAGAGGTTATAATCAGTGGCATGGGGTCTAGCTGAAGGCTGTCACTGGTGGTGTCTTCTGAGGTTCAGTGCTGGGCCCACAGTTCTTTACCTTAATTCATCAATTTCTTGGAGGAAGGGCAGATGTCTCCTCAGCAAGTTCACTGATGGCACAAAGCTGGGAGGAGTGGCTGACACCCCAAAGGTCTGTGCAGCCCTGCAGAAGGACCTCGACAGGCTGGAGAGATGGGCAGAGAACTGTCTGAGATTCAACAAAGGCAAGTGCAGAGTCCTGCACTGGGCAAGAATAACCCCATGGACCAGCACAGCCTGGGGCTGACCTGCTGGGAAGCAGCTCTGTGGAGAAGGACCTGGGGGTGCTGGTGGACAACAAACTGTCCATGAGCCAGCAGTGTGTCCTTGTGGGCAAGAAGGACAATGGGATCCTGGGGTGCATTAGGAAGAGCAGTGCCTGCAGGTCAAGGGAGGGGATCCTGCCCCTCTGCTCAGCCCTGGAATGCTGTGTCCAATTCTGGATGCAATCCCATGCAATGTGCTCTTAAGATGACTCACTGTGGTCCCTTCCAGCCTTGCCCATTCTGTGATTCTGAGATTGAAGACTTGATAAATGGACTGTTAAGTCTGTGGATGTAAAACTTCACTTTCCATCATCACATGGAGGAACCTGTCTGGTAGATTTTGAGGAAAACTGTAAGTATTGTAGTTTATACATTCTGATTTTTGATCATAATTTGAAAACCAGTGGCATATTCTATTTTGCTGAAGATTACAAACTCGGTGTTGTGAGGATATCAGTTCACATGTTCTCCATTTTGTGCAGCCTTTCTAGGTTTTCAATGCCTTGTTTTTTTATTTAACTGCTGATCTCAGTAATGCTGCATAGTGAGGAAATGTGTATTTGGTCATTCTATCCTCAGTTACCTTGTTGTGCAGTAAGCTTCTAGTGGGAGTTCATGCTCAGTTGTTTGTCCATTACTTGACTGTATTAGCATGTTTTCCCTAATAGACTTAGAAAAATACTTCTCTGCTTCTCTTGCCTCCTGAGCTTATCTATAAGCATCAAGTGACTTTTATCAGGTTATCTTTATTAGGATGACTGTCTGTGGTGGCCCAGACTACTCTTATTATGCAGAGAAGCAATGCTGAGCATTACAGAAATGCTGCCTATTTTAAGCATTGAATCTAGTGAAAAAGTTGTAACTGACAAACTTCCAAAGATCTGAGACCTGCCTAAAGGAATTAATGAGGATGAGTCTAATCTAATAAGTACTTCCTGAAGTTGGTATACGTAGCTTCATGCTATCCCTATGGTTTCTCATCAATCTGGGAGATTGAGAAAAACCTTTCAACTGCAAGCAGAGTTTTCATGTGCCTTAAAAACTTGTATTTGCCCTTCCTTCAAGATAATTAAAACATGCTTAAGACCTTAAGTGGCCAGGGTTTGCTCTCCAGCCATTTTCCCCACTTGACTTCTCCATAGTCCAACCAGCCTCCATCAAATGTATCACAGAGCATGTTCTGTTGTTCATTTGCCAAATCTTTACCTCCAGTTATATGAACAAGTCCCTAAATGCTTTCTCTGTTACTTGCACTTCAAGAAAAAAAATTCTCAACCTATGAGATTCCTTGGCAGTTTCTAGCAAAAATGGCTAATGTTGCATGTGTCCTTTGGCTGTTTAAACTTAATGACTCATAAACCTATAGGAAAAACTTTATCTGTCTGAAGCAAACCCATAGCAGCAGACTGTGTAAAGCAGAACAGAAGAAAATGTCTTTTTTAAGTACTTAGTAACTTTCAACTCTAATAATTTTTACATCCTGGCCCAAAGCAGTCTCCTGTAACCTCTTTAAAGCTCCATCCATCCATCTAAAGCTTTATTTACCAATAGTAGTTACATTCAGAACAAACATGTCTTCTCTTATCACACACTTACCAAATTCTTAGAAGGAAATTTCTTCTTTTTGTTCTTGCAATGCCCTGTGGTATCCTGCAATTAAGAAGTTTATGAGCTAATTAAGTAACTGCATAAATTGGTTCTAGAACTAGAGGCTGTGCAGCCCCAGTGCTGTCTGGGCTGATAAGTACTGTTGAAGGGAGAGGGTTGGTTGTTTGCATGGCAGCTGCATCTTGGGTGTTCCATCTCTCTTTTCAAGTTCTAGTACTGGTTTCAGAATTAAGTCTTGTACTTCTCTGTGGTGCAGGGATGCACTGCTTCAAGCTTGTTAGCCAGAAACCTCTATCTAAAGTTTAGGAATTTTCTCCACATATGGGATCTGTAATGTGGATGTATGGTGTTTCTCTATCAAAACAAGTTTAGGAATTCTCTTTACTTATAGAATCTGTATGATTATATAATGTTTGTTGAAATAAGAAACTTCATCATTGTCATTGGTTATGGAGATTTACTAGATCCTTCATTTTCAGATTTAAAGTTTGTTGTTATTATTAAATGTACTTAAACTTTTATTTAGGAAAGTAAATGAAAATGTTAGAAAATTTTTTAAGTGTTCAAAAGAAAAGCTGTGTCATTAATGCTCTGTTTCATTATGTTTGCTTTCTGATATCTGAAAAGAAATTCATGTGACACAGGTTCAGAAATCTTGATCAAGTTTCAATCTAGCCAGTATCACAGTTGATTAAAAGTAATTTCTGTTTATTTTAAAACTTAATTTTAAAATTGCCCACTCTGCTTCTGACTTAAAATTCATGTCAACTTTGTATTTTTCCTAATGCAGTTTTTAAATCCTGTGGCCTTAATAATTTCTCTTCTCTAACAGTACAAGAAAGAGCCTTAATACTTCCCATCAGCAGTCAGATGTTCTGCCAGTTTCTGGGAAGCCAGACCTTAGTGCCCACAAGAATTGCCTGGGAAGACAAATACTGCAAAGTCTGATGTTCTTCCTCCTTCTTTCCTTGAGCAATTATTGCTGAGTACAGTGTTATGGTATGGAGTATCCCTTTGGTCAGTAGTGCTGGCTGTGCTCCCTCCCAGCTGTTTCTTCTCCCCAGCCTTACTTGCTGGGTGGCAGAGCAAGGAAAGAAAAGGTCTTTGTGTTTCACTGTTCAACCATAGTGAAAACATTGGTGTATTATCAGCACTGTTCAGTCACAAATCCAAACCACAACAACTCTGGTGCAGCCACTTGCTGTGAAGAAAGTCAACTTCATCTCAAGCAGACTTAGTTCACATATGAGTAATACTATAATTACAATACTCATTGTAATTAAAAAAAAAAAAAAAAGTAAGTTTTGTAATTAATTTTTTTCCTTTTGCATTTGGAAGGAATATAGACAAGCTTCCTGTGTGTCTGGGTATATTCAGGACTAGATCACAATGATTTTTACAGAAGAAGTAGGAAAATTGAGTATGTACCAAGTACTGTCACAGTCTCAGAATTAAGTACCAGAAGATTTCTCTCTGTAATCATTTGCACTAATAATTAATAAGAATAGATTGGAGTAGAATGTAAAATGTTCATTTGTTTGAATATAATTTTACAGCCTGTCATTTCCTTTGGAATTTAATGACAAAGCAGCCCAGCTTCCTGGTCAATATTCTGTTTTTTTAAAACCACAGTCCAAATTATTTTTAAAGGCTTAATGTATAATGACAGGAATTTCCTTGAGGGATTATGTTGTACACTTCTCTGGCTTTGCATTTGGTCTTCTCATCCAACCCAAATCCACCACAGCTTCTAGTTGCATTCTCTGGTCTTCTCTTGGTGACCCAATGTTGCCTTGATCTTGTAACTTCAGGCTTCTTTTGGAGGGGTCTTTTAATGGCATTTGCTATTTTCATCAGCTTTCTGCTCTCTGAGGATCTATGACTCTCAAAACTCTAACAGCTTCTTCTAGCC
Source organism: Muscicapa striata striata (assembly GCA_030060385.1). Lineage (NCBI taxonomy): Eukaryota > Metazoa > Chordata > Aves > Passeriformes > Muscicapidae > Muscicapa > Muscicapa striata. The sequence goes on along the minus strand of JAREIS010000051.1, from coordinate 28,538 downwards.
TATTTTGCCACCTCCAGGCTTCATCCAAATCTCAGTTAACCTGACTCTTCACCCGACTTCATTCTTTCAAATTTTAGTCTTTGTTTCCATTTATATTCTAAGCTTTTCTTGGTATTTAAAGGGGGTTGTCTTCTCATAGTGTATACACTATGAAAAAAAATTTTTAGTGTGGATCCAGAGGTAAGAAATGGTCCAGTGCTGATCTTAGCTTAAACTGCATTTGTTAAGATAATGCTCTAGAAAGATTCTCTTAAAACTCCATAGTGCATTGTGTGTTTCTGTATACTCAGATAAGAAAATTTATTTTAAAAGTACTTACTAAAAGAAATCAAGAACCAAACAGAAGACCTTTTTATATGGCTACAAACCTTGGATGTGCTTAAATCTTGACTACTTTATTAACTTCTAATAGGGGTATGGTATGGATGATAAGATTAAACAGAGATTTGTAACAGCTTCCACACAAAGAAATTAAATAGACTAGAATTTTTCACTTCAATGAAGAAACAAGATATGGTGGAGGTATACAGAATTAATAGCATTGAAAAAATCAGAGGCAGATATTCACTTTTTTTCACAGATCAGAAATGTGACAGGAAAAAATCAAACAGCAGGCTTAAAATTAATAGAAGTACATGCTTGTTCAAGTGCAGCAGAACTGGATGTTTCATAATTGATGCAACATCACGTGGAAGCCTGCAGTATCAATGACAGATACAAATAAAGGAATTAGGCTGATAGACCTACTGTGGCTGTTAAAGCTGATGAATTGCATGGAGCATTTAGGTCAGGAAAGCTCCTGAACTGAAGGCAGCAAGGGGTAGTAAGTGTGTACTAGGAAACAACTCATGTTCTGTGTCATGTGTTTGTTCCCTAAGCATTTGTTTCTTAGCACCAGAAACATCATACTGAGTTGTGTGCACATTCAGACTGAGCTGTTGTGGCAATTTTTATATACTTCTCTCAGTAGTACTTTCATAAAGATTGTAGCACACACAAACTTGAATTTTTTTTTTCCATTGCATGGGCAAACACTTGTCCTTCAAAGTAGAGGGCTTCCCTGACATGGCTAAACTTAATGGAGTAATGGAAGAAGAAAACCATCTCAACAAATGGCTTTTGGTAACTTACTACATGATAGAAAATCTCCTCTAATCTCACAATTAAAATTACTACATGATCTTCTGAACTGCTCTGAAAAATGTTTGTGAGCTCACCCCTGGACATGATTCTCTTTGTGTGAGAGATGTTTTGTCTAAGCTGCAACTGCTTGAAGGAAAGCCTTATCTAGAGAAGACCTCTCTGAAATTTGTGTGCCTATTTGCAGTTCTGCTACTGGACCATTAGAATAGAGATGTAAAAGAAGCCATTGCTGTACATCTTAGGAATGATTCTGACAGTGATATATAGAAAATTGTGATGCACAGATCTGTTCATGCTTTTATGCAGTATTATTCACTGCATTTCAATTCTAGATTGCTTTCTTAATTAGAAGTGTCATGCCATAACTTTTCTGGAGGACTCCTATAATATCACTTTTAGCAGTGTACAGCAGAAATCTATACAGATGGTGGCTTAAGAAAGAAAAATATAGCTGTCCTACAGTAAATCTTATGGGTTTTTAATGTACATTTTACTCACTTTCTTTCACTACAGCATGAAGTTTACCATGGATTCTTCACTTACACTTCTTTTCCTTTATCCATGCTACCATGTCAACATCCCAAGAGTATAACCAGAACTTAAGTATCTTTTTATGGATAAAGACAGCATTGAGCTCAAAACTGATGTGTTAAGGGTTGAAAAATTACCTCAAGTGGTTTTCCACAGATAGTTATATCAAAGAAACACAGTTATACTACAGCAGTAAATGCTTCCCTTTATTTCTGTTTTAAGTTTTTTGGTCCTTCCTTAACTACAGCATCTTTCTTCCTACCTCCATTTTCATCTCCTTCCTTATATTCTAATAAGGAGAAATTCATACTCTATTAAAATTCTATTTTTTATTGGTTATTTGGTTTCAGATAAAATAATGTATCTTGTCTATATTTGTCATTGGAAATACAGCATCCATTTGAAATTTTTTATTGTGTCATTTTCGGATAGGTGGTTGATTTAGAAAATACAGGTTGCTCTGGAGTAAGTGTTGTTTGACTGACGTGATTGTAACATCTATTTTAAAAATGCACATTCAGGTTCTTTTATTTCTCAACCCTTCTTCATTCAGTATTTTTCTCGTTGTCACAAGCATTCTACACAGTTAATGTGCTCTGTCTCTTAGTATAGTATGTGGAAATGTTCAGTGGCAAGTGTTCAAAAACAGAGTAGGTCATGGAGGGACTATTAAATGTGGGAATGCATGATTGGAACCTCTTCCCCATTTTAACAAAGGATGTAATTATCACTTAGGAGGTGGTGGTTTTTAGTCTGTGTTCCATTTTTCCAAAAGGTGCAAACAAAGATACCTTTAATGTATTCTTTCCTTTTTTTTTTTTGCTAACATAAAAAACCAATGTTCTGACAGAACCAGGAAAGCTATTCACTATGTAGATTGCAAATGATCCAGGAAATGCATTAGTGTGTAATTTTGTTTTGATTTTCATATGCAAAAAGAGAGAATAGAGGGCAATGTGGCTGAGAGACTTTTACCACTGTAGTTCTGGGATGGATTCAGGACTGAGAAGCAGTGTGTGGTACCATGAGCAGCTGTTGTGTCTGTTTTGTGCCTGGAGCTCTGGTTGTACCTCCATTGTTGGCATTTTGTTCAGGAAACTCTGCATTGTGCCTACTCTACTGCACATGCAGTGCTGTGAAAATTAGGGAACAATACTTGAAAAAGTTCTAATTCAAACTATCATAACAGTTTCATACAGTTTAGAACCTCAACTTCATCTAAACAGGTATTAATTTCAGGGGAAGATCAGAGGTTTCAGGAGTATTATCCTATCGCATTTCAGGTTTCTTTTGCAGAGTCCAAACCATAAAGAAAAATTGAGCAAAGTATTTGAGTTTGAATAATCTCAAAACATTAAAACTCTTAAGATCAATTTTCATAGAACAAGCAACAAAACCCAGAAAATGCTCATCCCAAATGTGGTGATGCTTATCCAGTCTTCCCCATCCACAGGTGGATCATCTTGGTGTTGTGTGTATTAGTAAGTGCAAAATTTGCAAAGCTACAATAAATACCCAAAATCCATCTAAAAAGGCTCTCAGAATCTTTACTTTGAAAACTGACATAAGTAGAGATACAATAAAGTAGTTGAATTTTATAAGAATGTCGCTGTATTCAGACAGTATTCTTTTAGTCAATTTAATTTAAAATGCATTTTTTAGCATCTTTCTGCATTGAATCCCTTCTAAAAACAGGAATTTGCCAGAAAAATGCAAAGAAATAGTTATTTTAGTTTTTTTTCTACTTCTCCCTGGCTTAAGGAGTGCTGACTGCCATGAGCCTTAGGCAAATAGTTTTTCAAGGGCAATTCTGCATATGAGGGGATGAAGCAACACACTTCAAAGACTGATTCATGTTTTTAACAGTATGCCCTCTATTGTTTTTTAAAAGGTAGCAATCTTAAAAATACATCCTCAAGAAATGAATTTGTGACCAAAAGCTGAGTAAGATTTAAAGATAATGTTTGTGTTCAAATAGGTGGAGAATCTCTGTGTACTTCATTATTTGCTAGTCCTTATTCACGTATTAGTAATAGATGAGCTAATGAAGATTTTGGAGATTTCAGAACAATTTTATATTTTTGATTTTTATATTTTGTGTTTATGTGAAAATTTCAGTTTTATATCATGAAAGTATTTGGGAAGTGTGTTTTAAAGAAGTCAAAACTGAGAAAACGTCTTCCCTTTTTGCTAGCGTCTCAAACACCTTTGAGAAGTGTGTCTGCTTCAGCCTGCATGGTTGAGCAGAAAATTTTGGAGATATATATGTGAAACAAAAATGCCCCCAAGTTTTTCTAGATCTAGTAGAAAAAGAGATTACTAGCTCAAGGTTTTATTCAGAAATGCCAGTGATAGCAATGAGTTCTACATTTAGGAAGGTGTTTTTTTCTGTCTTCCTTCAGGAGTTTCTCTTGTCCTGCCATCTGCACTCTTAAGCCTTTTAATCTCTTCAACTAATTTATTGTATAATGCTAAACAAAAGGGTTTGCTTCTGGTTTTTTTTTTTTTTTTTAGAGTTTATGAATGTTTATGATGCTCAAGACCTCTAATATAAGACCAAATTTTCATTGGATTGAAAGCCTTTTTTCCTCAGTCACAGACTTTTTTCATCTTTCATTTGCTACTATTATTTTCATTGTGTACATGAGGAAATAAACATTATGAGCAGTGCGAGGACTACAGCATGTGTATACACAAGCTATTTTTAATAGTCAGATAGTATTTTTATATTGCTAACAATATCCTTTCCTGGAAGGTTTTGTCATAACTTTTGATTTCAGTCACACCACTGTTACCTGTAGCCAAGCTTTTAATTAGCTGGCCTGCTTGGGTATTTCTGCATAGCTTAATGCACTGACTTACTGTGAAGGAATAGCAGTAATCTCTGCAAAGGTAGCAGTACTTAGAAATGCTTTCTTCTTATTATTTCTCTAATGCAGCAATTGCTTCCCTTAAAATTTGTTTCAGTGTCATCTTAGCAATCACTTTTGTTCCCAACAAAGAACTGTCTTAAGCCTCCATTTTTAACAAGGTCTTAATACCCTTTAACTTCAGATTCATTAGATCTGTTCTTGGCCAAAACTTTGTTATGTGGGAAAACAGCTCTGAAATGAGCTTATTATAGAGAGTTCCTTTATTTATCAGAGGGATTGTCATTCTTTACATCTTTTTTTTTTCTGTCAGTCTCTTCCATAATTTTCCTCTTCCTTTTCCTCTTAAGGCAGTGGTCTAATTATACCGAGCCTTCTCAAGACCATGAATTTTTGGTGCTACTTTGGCATTTGGAATGACAGTTTCTTTGTACTATTTCTGTTCTTCTGCACAAGACAGGACACTAGCTGAATATTTTTAACGGAAATTAGATTCACATATTATTGCTACCCTAATAGCAAGCTTTTGTGTTGCCCTGTCCTCTGTAAATTCTATTCAGACATTTTACAGAAAGATTATGTTGGAATCATCACTGGAGAAGAAAGAAGAGATAAATGAAACATCAGTAATCATTAATAAGAAATTATTCTTATTAAAGGCAAGTTTTGGAACTTATTGTATTGTAATGCAAAGGATCAGCCCATTGACACTTTTATGAGAAGGAGGTTTGTACATATTTGACTACTTCCAGAAATCATGTCCCTTCCTTCAGCTTAGTTGGACTCCATGGTGTATGTCCTTTCTATTTCAACAAAAGCTACTCTTGAGGAGAGACTTTATCAGAAAATGTATTGACATTATATTGTTCTGGAGCAGCAGTGAATGATGAAATAAGACATTCAAATACATCTGCACTATTCAGATTTTACAGCTGTTTCTGTTGTTGCTTTGTTTTAAAACTCATGAAAGAAAATGCTAACTGAAGTTATTGATCATTAGCCTGTGTTGTACCTGTGTTCAGCTCAGCAGTAGGTCTACTTATTTTCTTTCTTTTCAGGGTGCTCTTGTAACAATCTTACAGGATAAAATATCCCACCTTCTGCAGTAGCTAGTTACAGGAGAAAAATTTAACAATCACTGGAGGAAAGTGATGTACTCTGTTACTCAGCCTTGAGAAAAGGAAAATGAAGATTTGAAGGGTTTTGTGCTGAGCAGAGGCAAGAGACTGGTCTTGGTAAAATTGCTAAAAATGAGTTATTCTCACCAGAATCTAATAATCAAGAGCCTTTCTAAATAGTCTGTTTCACAGCTATAGATCATGTTTTCAGGCAGTAGAAAATACAATTTTTTTCTGACTGGTACTGTTGATTAATTTGTAAAAGGAAAGCTATGTCATTAAATAAGACAAGTGTTTGTTTTACAGCTGCTATTAATAAAAAGTTTAATAGTGGGATGGGTTGGAGGTGTGGATTAAGGGAGAAATAATGAATGGATAATATAAGTTAAATTTGATATGCCACTGTGATAAAGTGGAGCTAAAAATACTGAGAAAACACAAGTCCATGAGGAAGAGGAAAGCAGATGAACCAAGCAATAAATATTTTGTACTTGGCCAGTAAAAATAAGTGAAATGTTGAACATGTGTGGAGGAAATTATGGCCAAACAAGGACATAATATCCTCATTGAGGCTAAAATGCACAACCCTGTATGTGGCTGGGAGAATGGTGACATTGAGCTATCCCTGAATGAAATATATGGGAAAGAACCATAAAGTAACAACAGTAAGCGGATGGGAAAGAACCATAAAGCAGATGGGAAGGTACATTAAAGTAGCAAATAAGTAAATAGAGGTGCAGGGAAAGTATAGCAAAGTAGCAAATAGGTAAAAGGGATGTGACTAGACTAGGCTGCTAGACTGCTTGAGCCAAGGGGTGGGGGAGATGCTGTAAAAGCATGTGAAACCAATCAATAAGTAACAAGTAACATGTGGACAGTTGGCTTAATAGCCAATTGTGTGCTTGCTAGATTTGTGTGATCATTGTAAGAAACCCTATAAAATATGTATGCTTTGATGCAGTAAAGTCAGAGATTCACTCATGCCTCCCTGAGGACTCTTTGAATACTAGGCTAAGATGTCCCACATCTGGACAAAATTTCTCCCGTCAAACTTGAAATGAAACTGGCAAACCAAAAAATTGAATATTTGATTTCATGTCAAAGTGTTTGTAAAGCCTTTCACTGAGGAACTTTGATAAAATTCTATGATGTACAACTATCTTCATTTTAATTGAACTACATATTTAAGTGAAAAAAGTTACTGGAAATTTGTCAAGTAGCTCTTTCCCAATTTCAATTTGAAAGATCTCGAATGGGTATAAATGAGTTATATTTGCTACTAAGAACTATTTCTTTGCATCATTCTCATGGAATAACACACAATTTCTAATTACCCTGTTATAACATGCAACATATTTTAGATTTAAATTATGTAATTAATGTCATTTGTTAATAGCTTGTGACAGATAAGCACAAGCAAGTACTCTGAGCTGGCTGGTTGTGAGAGAGATGTCTGTAGCACAGTGCTGAGTACAAGCCAACATGCTTTTCCTCTCAGCATGGTTTATTAGTTGTGGCTCAGTGCCACTCTCACTGTGGTACAGAGTTGGCCGTGATTTCATGTGGGATGCTGGTATAGCTCCCTGAAAATAACAAATAGGCCCAAGGTTTTGGTTGGTGGTTTTGTTGGTTTGTTTTTTTTTTTCTTCCTTCATCACCTACGTTTAATAGTTCAGTTGTTAATAAAAGCTCTGAGAATTCTGCCAGAAAAGGTAGTAAAGTGTTGGTTCTAGTTGTTGCTTGGTGTGATAGCAAGTAAAGGAGCAGGACAGGCCTTTGCAGGGATTTACAGAGATGTGTATTTCAGCCACGCTTCTGCATCATCCAGGGTTCAGGGAATGAAGGCGAAGGCCTTGAGAGGGAGGGTTTAGGTTTGATACATGGGAAGCGAGGTGGGGAGAGCCCTTGGGACTAATTACTAAGGGATAGGGAAACCAGGTGGGAGTAACTAAAAGGCTGACAGACAGGCAGAGGGAACAGGGTTGACTTAGGGAACAGAAGAGGAGTTGCCTTGGATGGATAAAACAGGATTGTTATCAAGAGAAGGCAGTGAGAGAGGCCTCTCATGTTCTCTAATTGGGAATGCCTTTCTGGGTCTCCACAGTAAACATTTTAAAAAACAAGTAGCAAGCTTGCATTATGATGCATCATTCAAGTATCTTGTCGCTAGCAATTGTTCAGTTAGGGTTGCTATTTTGATTTATTGTAAAATCGGAAGACATCTAGTGCCTTATACTTTTAATGCAATGTAATGCAGAACTGTGTCATGGATTGCATTGCTCTGTGAAAGAGAATTCTCCAATAATATGAAAGCTCTCTTTGAAGTATTTCTGTATTATAGCTACTTTAGCTAATTTTAGAAGGGGGGAAAGACTGGAGGGTGGGAAATGGTTCAAAAACTTTTGTTCTGTGTTTTGCTAAGGTATGGATCAGTGCAGTTCTGAGGATGAAACTGAGCTGAAGCAAGAGTAGAAATGCCAATAATGCAATGAATTTATCAATGTAAACTCAATGAGAAATTTAAAAATCTACCTGTAGAGTTTTATGTTGTAATGCCATATGTGGGATGTGAGGAGTCACTGTGCTTCACTGTAAAGATCTGACCCCTGTGGAGTAGAGATCAGCTGAACCGTAATCAGTAGATGTGACAGAATGAGAGAGAACCTTGGAGTGGACATGTTTAGGTATCAGGTATTCAACTTCGACTTTCTTTTATTTGTAAAAGGCTTCTCCCACATTTCATTTAGTCATTAAAAATGGTTTTGAATTCAGTGTGAGTGAATTTTAGACAAACTGTTATATAAGACTTGCAAAGGTGAATCAGTGAGGGAATGCTTCTACTGAGTATTTACTTTTCCTTAAGTAAGATGAAAGAAGATATTCTGGTTTTCATACTAAAACATCTGTAATCTAAGCTTCAGAGCATGAGAAGTCTATTTTTTTTTAAAAAGCCATTTATTATAATTATTATCTCATTTATGAAGCCAACTAAATGTGCACTGGATAATCATGTTTCTCAGCTTTGAAAAACACTGCTGAATTTGGAAAAGCATGCCTTCTTAGCCACTTAAGGCACTGCAGCTATGAAATGTATCTTGACACTTATCTAGGGTAACATTTTGCATCAGTGAGCATTTTAAGTCAGGTGATGTGGCTGGAGGAAATGGGAGCTAAAGCATTGACTTCTATTGTGGAGGGAGAGCATCACTATTTGTCCTGACATGTTTTGGATGAAAATATACCTGACAATATAGTTTATGTTAAAATAAGCTAGTAAAATCTACCCATGATATTCTGCTGGAGAGAAGGGAGGGGGAATATTTATAAGATACAAAATCTGGAGTTTTCTTTTGGTTTGTAGATGATCTCTGGTCCACCAGCTTTCTAGATCCAGCTTTTATGTTTTAAAGGATAGAAGTTCTTCCATTGCTTGACCTGATGGCACCGCCCACCTATCTCTAAGCTCTTTGATCACAAAGGCAATTCCAAAATAGAGTTAAACTATGTAAAGCAATTATAATATGGCATTGCCAGCGTAATATGACCTTGCAGTTTAACCACAGGTTAAGATCCTAAAATATATTGTTCTGGCAGTATCTGTAGTATCTATATACTATAGTATCTATATTTTTTTCCTATCAGTTCTTTAAATATTCTTTCTTAATGTAATGCTGCAGTTTAGCTCAGTTCCTAAGTTTAGGTATCTCTTAAACTCATTTCAGTATAGACTGGGATTTTTTTCTGGTTTTTCTAACCAGCTTTTTTGGTTTTACTCTCTAAAGAGTAAGGTGTTTTAGTACTAGTTCTGGAACAAAAAGGCAGGTTTCATAATTATAATTGCTTGTTTGGAGTAAAATAGTAAATTGTGATTGGGCAAGAAAAATTGCAGTTTCTTACAGTGGTTTGTTCATAAAGCACAGCTATCTCTGTACACAAACATCATGTATTTGTTTTTTATATCATTATCTGTGAGAGTTGTGCATACACTGTACTGTCCTCACTGCCAGTTTGCCAGCAGACTTGCCCAAACCATCTTTCTTTCCTGCCCTGTGGCTCAGCAAGTACTGTGGGAAGTATTAGCAATGTTAGGGTTGGTCACCTTAGTCATTTGCCTATTGCTAGTTAGGAATTCAGCCTTTCAATTAATATAATGTGGTTCTGGGTATATAGTCAAAGCAAAATTCATGGTGCTTAATCTTTTTCAAGGTGCTTCTGTGATCATAGTTTACACAGCAGCTATTTCAGATCCCTAGGAACACATCTAAGCTGTTTGTGGTACTTGGGTAGGATTGCAGGTTGAGCATTTTTCAAGACTGTTCTCCAGATACATGAAATTGATTGTTTATCAGAAAAGGGAGACCAACACACATGCTGGCAATTGAAAGATCCCTACTGCTTTATTTTTTTGTTTTTAAATCTCTTTGGGGTTCCAATTTCCAAATACACTGATAAATGGCAGAGGCTTCTAGACTAAATTTCTGATTTGGATAAGATACCCTCCTCTTGACACTTTTGCTATATTTATCTAGACAAATTTACCAGGCCTTCCTGACATGGAATAAACACACCAGCGCTCAAGGAAGTTACCTGTTTTACAGAAATGTAAGCTCCAGGATTCATTTTATCTGTTTTCATTCCTGTGGTGGGGCAGAAACTGAGGAAGAGATCAAATCTCTGCCTTATCCATGTTCTTCAGCTCAGGAATTGCTGGAGGCATGTTGAAATTACGGGGCATGTTATGGTCACTGTCACCCAAAGGAATGTGATAGTAAGTACTATGGTGTACTCAGTAACCCAAAGTCATATTTATGAGGGAGGAATAAAAAGAGAGAAGGGCTTCAGAAGATGGAAACAGAGGGGATTGTTCTATCTAACTATTACTTTTGCTTTTAAGAGAACATCATACAGAATAGATGGAAAGAAAATTTAGCTGTTAGTGACTTACAAGGTAAATTAAAGCTGTAAGTAAGGAGGAGTAAATAGTTACATTTTGCCAACGTTTGTGCAAGCTGTTTAAAAATTAAAAGTATAAATTATTTTTGGGTCCTGAATGGAACAAAATGCATGAATACATTGAATCAAAGCCTTCTTAAGTTGTCCAAGATCCACATATCCCCAGCCTCCCATGTTTCTGAATAATGAGTCAGGTTGTAATGTGTTGAGGCATGAATAGCAGAGACAATACATAAAGTGTTTTTTAAATTAATCTAGAAACTTTTTGTTGACATTTAAATGATCAGATGCAAAGAAAAAGGGAGTGACAACTACAGAAAACAAAAATGAGTTCCAAAACCCACAGCCAATAATATATGAATAACAAAGAAGTGCTTTTCAGTATCTTGAGTTTAAACCATACAGATATTTTATAAGCAGCTGTAAAATATGGATGATGACGACTTCAAAAATAACTATAAATTATCTGGTATGGAGATAACTATGTGAGACATGCAATAAAATCTCACTTGCAGCATTGTCAGTAAATACTATTTGTCTATAGAAAGTTCCTTCTAGGTATGGAAGACAGATTGATCAAATGTGATGATGTTTTGTTCTTGTGGCTTCATTCTGTGGCTGAACAGATTTTTCTTTTTCCCTTTCATAGCACAGAGCATACACTAAGAAAACTCACTTTGAGTCAGATCACTATTTTAAACAGAATTTAATTCACCCATTTAGGCCACACAGGGCAATACATGTATATATATATGAACACACTCTAATGTATGAAGAAAACTAGCAAATTCTGCTTCAGAATGTAACTGTCTGGAGAAATATAGATGTAACAAGACTGCCAAAAGTTGTATCCTGGATTGTACTCACACTTAACATCCCACTGGAATGTGGTGGAGCAAAATAAGGTGTTAGAGCTTCCAGAAGGTAAAGCATTGTTTGAACAAGTTCGTTATCCTTCCTGGATGCTGCTTGTCTCTGAGACCTGTCTCATTCTTGTAACTTCGGTATTGTAAGATTAAGTTGATTTTTTTTAAACAAGTTATTTAAAAGTTCTGGTGGTTGTCCATAAGCCCTGTGATTTAAATTGTAAAGAAAAAAAATTTGTCTGGAATGATCAGACCATTGCCACACACTCTCCACATTTCATTCTTTCCAAGTTTGAATCATCCTGCTCTCACCTTTAATTCTTATCGGGTTTTTTTGAATGAAGTTATCTTTCTGGATGTCTTTTTGCCTAATCATAGAAAATACTGTGACTGCACTTTTCAACCTGTGGTCTGCAATTCATTCCAGCCTATTCTCCAACATCAAGTGTTCCTCTATTGCTGGTCCCATTTTCTGGTTTTATGTATCTCAGCCAAACTTCCTTTCTTTAAAATAAACACTTAATTTTTTTAACCTTGGCATAAACTGACACATGGACTTTGTGTATCTAACTATGTTTTACAAGCATATTCACATGCTCAAGTGTCTAAAAATGGAAGAGAAAATATTCACTAAAGTTATTGGGAAGAAAATTATAGTGTTGTAGTGGAATGTGAGCAGCATTTGTTCCATATAAATAGAAAAAGCCTGAAGGGTTCACAGAGAAGTGCCATATTTTTAAAATTCATTTCTTGTTGGATAAGTCTGATGGGGAGGTAGACAATGTTAATTTCTACAAAAATTAACTTTACAGTTAATGCTAGTTGTGGGTCAACTCATTCTTGTAGGAAGAATCTTCTTAATATTTGATTCAGATGGTCTGTCTTACATTAAAGTAGGAGCAAATAGAGCTCAACTGAAATGATAGGAGTGTCAGCAAAAATAACTTTATCTTCCTGCATAGGTTTCTACAAGCTGCTATGGTAATTTTCCAGTGAAATATTTAATTTCCAGGCAGATCATTACAATTCTTACCATATTGCCTAAATCCTTTAATTTGCAGTGCCTTCCAAGGTAGGCAAAAGGTCACTCTCCAGCACCCAAAAAATTTTGCTTTCAGTTGAGATAGGTGAGGATTTTCTGACAGGCAATTGCCAGCAATATATATGCAAATGCTCTGTATCTCTTCTAGGTATGTACTTGCTGGAAAAAAATGCAAATACGTTGCCCTACAGTGGTATTTGCTATAGGACAAAGGAAGATCAATATATATTATTGTCTTGGCACTTACTATAAATACTTTTTTTCATACACTGTTTTAAAATCCTCAGTCCACCTACTAAATCCCAACATGGATATTAAATATATGTTTCTTTGTCTAGATGGTGAGAGTTTTACTGGTTTTGTGATAATGATTTTTGTCTGCTTCTGCATATTTTTTCTCTCAGGAAATTTCAAATCTTGCTCATGTTGTTTAATGAGCTGGCTGGTCAAGCATCTGATGCCCCAGTGGGAACTTTCAAAGTCACTGAACACGTTTTTACTTAAATCTAGCTGACATTTCTGTCTGTTTGATTTAATGTATGATTTCCATATTTAGATTACCAATCAGATGGAGCATAGTACAGTCATTCCTCTGCTCTATAAACACGCATGCATCCTGCACTGAATTGGGCTCTTCTGCTGTTGGTCCACATGGCAAGAGTGTTTTTAAATTCTGCTGGCATTTGGGAAGACTTTGTAAGTCAGTTTTAATTATAAATAAAATTTTGAATCTCTAATGAAAATCCTAAGTGCAGAATTAGTCTTCAGTACTTTATTCTCAGGCTATTTCAGTTGTTATAATCTGTAGAACTAGTCTATTACAAATAAGGAAGTATTTATTTATCATTTAAATGCTAAAATCCTAAAAAAAAGCTTGATGTTATAAATATCCATATTGTTTCTACTTAATTTCATTTTATTCAAAGATATTAAAAATATTTACTATTTGCATGCTTCAAATTCTTGCCATGAAGTATGTAAGTATTGGTGATAGGACTTTCGAGCAATTACTAAATAATTTGTTTAGTAAAAATCAAAACTTAAATAGTTTTACTTCTCGTGGAAGCTCGGCATTCCTCCTGATTTTGCACAGAGTACTCCTCCCCATGCTGAGATTTGAAAAAAATAAAATAAAATTGCACTCCTGTCTATGTATTCTAGGTGTTCTTGTCATCTGATTTGTTTGTTGTGGGGTGACAGTGCCTGCAAGCCACTGCAAAACTTCTTGGTGATGGTGCCTTCCTGTGCTCCCCTTGTGTCTCTTTATTGAGCAGTAACAAACTGATGAACATTTTCTAGAGGAGCCAGTCCATCTGTCAACCAGGCTCAGGCTGACAGCAGTGTTACCCCAACCTGTCATACAGGGCTGTGCCCCATGTGCTGAGGTAAACCAAAGTTACCACTTAGAAAACTGCACTCAGCTCTGAACTCATGTGGGTCTGGCTAACTACACCAAGGTGTGTATTTTAGATTCATATACTTTATAGCAGTTCCAACCTTCCTCCCCAAAATCGAGTCAGATTAATTCTGCTGGAAGGGAAGAGTGGCTCCTGGTCCTGTGCCAAATGACCTACATATGACCTCAGCCCTATTTTCTGACATATGTTGAGGACAAAGACCCTCGTTCTATTCTTTTCCAATATTAGACTGTTGAGGCAATAATATTTTCCTGCTAGAAGTGTCTGAAAAATTAGCCTCTTCTGATTTAGTCTTGCTTTTTTCATACAGTAAAATTTTAAAAAAGAGAAAAAAAACCAACAAACTGACTATGAATGGTGAAGGAGAAAAATAGCATGGCTTTCCTCCTTAAAAATGATGTTTTAACGTAGTTTTTGCTTTTCTTGGGGAAAAAAAAAAAAAGCCTGAAAGCAACAGAAAATGAGGCATACTTGTTACTCTTAAAACAGTGATATGGTAGGGAATAAAAATCTTGGGGTTAATCCCCTCGCCCTTCTTTTTTTCATGTGTACAAAGAATCTCTGAGACATGGTGAGGCAGAGGGAGAATCCTGTCATTTTGATGTCTTCAACTCAGAGCTGTTTATGAGAGACACGAACTGACAGAGGGCATGTCTGCAATAATTTGATTTCTGTGATGTTTTTCCATACAGCATGTTGAAGTTAGCCTAAGACGGGGGGAGGAGGGAAGTAAGTTTTCAAGGATCTAATTATTGAATCCATTAAAATAACAATAGTAATAGTAGCAATAATAATAATAATACCTAAAAAAAACATACAATAAACCTGGAGTAGATCTTCATCACATAATTTTATACCTTGGAGTAAGTGAAGCTGTCACAGGATCCTGTTTGGGAGCTGTTTTGCATGGTTCAGTGCTGGCATTCAGCCAGTGATAGGAGCTGTAGCCCAGCTTGCTGTCGCTGCCAGTGTTCTGCTGTGTAGGAAGGGAGCCCAGAATAGCAGCCTTCTTACTACCTCCCTCAGGGTGCTTCAACAATTTCTCAAAGGTCAGTGGAAACTAGTTATCAATTAAAGGAGCTCTGTCTTCTTTTAATGCAGGTAGTGGAGAAAAAAGCTTTCAAGTGCTTTCAAATCCTCCTACCTCTTTCCTTGGAATACTTGTGATGATGTGAGGATCCAAGGCCAGTTGATTTGTGGATATCATGGGGGTCAACATCAAGGTAGTCCAGACAAGTAGGCTAAGAATGCTGGCTTGGTCAGTTTGCTCTGGCAGAAGTATTGTAGCAAATGTTTGTTCAGTAGCCTGTGATAAAATGAGCATGCTCATAGAATTAGAAACAGCCAGTCTGGCTCCCAGTCGTTTGATCTGCTCCCAAGAACAGTCTCTCTTAAATAATCTGCTTAGTTTATAAATCAGTCAAAAGGCAGAATATCCTGATGGCAGGTAACAAATATATTTGTGGGAAGAATCTGGACAAAAAAATGCCAAGTGGGGGATTTTTAAGTTTTGCTTTCATTAAAAGATGAAGGAGAGTTTCATTGGGAGGCTTAGTGACAACTTGATATTGTTTAGACAGTGATCTATCTGAAGAAAGATTAATGTTAATTAAAGTGGCATTGGAGAAATTCAGCAGATGACAGCAGCCAAGCTGGCTACAAGCTATTTTTAGAAAATTTACTTCATTGCATTTGGTATGACTCATTTATTAAGTTAACGGATGAATCAATAGCTCAACTTCTTATGGCAGTCTCTTAACGTGGAACTGCATATAAAGATTGTGTTCATATCTTTGGTCAGAATTCAAATTATAAAAGCTGACCCGTGTGGATTCAGTCCAAGCACACAAGTGTCTTGCACAAAATGGAGCTCTGCAATAATGCTCCAGTGAGCCCTTCCCAACATGGATATATAGAGGGGCACTGGGGAAAATCAGCTAGAAGTCCAACTTGCACTATTTGGGATGTAACACAAATAGCAAATAGGTCAGCTTGTTAAAATAATGTAACAGAGTTGTAATTTATTTCTCTTTCAGTTTTGTCATGAATTTACTTTTCATCTGAGCTGTGGTTCATTGTTTCTTGCCTTCATTTGAGTACAGTTCTTCCTGGTTTTCAACTTCCCTTAACATGGGTATAGTTTTCTCTTTTCCATGAGGTTCTTCTTTAATTTGTGAAATAGTAAAGCATCCATCTGTTCCAATACAACTGTGTTGGCCTTAGTTCAGTTTATTTCCTGTATTTTGCTAATTTTTTAGGTTGCTATAGAAACCTTGTTGTTCTCCTGAATCCTTTTTGTGAACTTCTGCGAACCTAGTTTGAAAAATTAAAAAGACACTACATTTTTATTAGTTTTAAAATCTTTGTTAAAATAATTATATTTATTATTTCATTATTATTTTTCTGGAATTTCTATCTTATAGTTTCTGATCCTCGCCTCAAAGGCCTTCACCAGTTTAGCCCACTGTAAGATGTAATTTTTCATTATTATTGTGTGAACTCTTATTTCTACATCTAAGAATAATTTCATTTCTCTTTTGCAAAAGAGATTAGAGAATTGGGCTGTCTGTATTGCATTCAAGGTATGATACAGAGCTGGTAAGACTAAAGTCTGTCAAAATTTGAATATAAGTTCTGATATGTTTGAGATTATCTCTTGCATATACAAGTCAAACATTAAAGGTAACTAGTATTTAAAATAATTTTACTGTTAAATAGTGTGGCTTGCTATAGTGTGAAAATACTGCCATTTGAGAGAGAAAGACTTTGCACATTAGGTTTTTCTGGATGAAGTTTGGGACTGTCTTTTCAGTGTACTGAAGTAGCTGGCTGTGTATTTAGCTTTGCTCTTGGTTAGGTGTGTATTATCAAGGGGAAAATGCCATTTCTGCTGAAGCATGCTGGATGTTGAATCGTTCAAATGGAGAGCAGTATAATAAAATCTGTAAAAAAAACGTAAAATATGTGAAAGATGATGAATGACTCCGCAAAAAAATTGCGTCCCTAGTGATCTGAGTTCTGGCCATTCTACCATATTCTTTGCTGCATTACATTTTAGCATACAAAGCCCATTGTAGTTAATGTATACTCAGGCTAGCTGGTTCTTTGCTTCTCTGATTGCAGTTACTTCTTGAAACATTGTGATTAAGAATGGTACTGTAAAATATCCTAAAAAAAACAACCTACAGAGAGAGGTTTTTCACAAGAAAGTGAAAAAATATGCCATGTGTAAGCCCTCTGTTACAGTCTGTGTATCATCCTATAGCTGAAATCTCCTGTGTGTAATTGTCTGGTCTCTATTCTTTCAGATATCTGTAACCAAACCAAGGAATTGCACAATGGCAAGCAAGCTTCCAGACAGGCCACAATTGATGGTTACAGTTAAATGTAATTCAGAGAAACACTTGAAATATAAAGTTTTCCTCAAGTTGAACATATCCATTATTTCATTGATTTTCAATTTGCCTTGATTTTGCTGGTGTTTCTTAGCAATCATCACAATGTTTTTTTTCTCTGTTACTTGTGTGTGTGATTTTGTCCAGTCCCTTACTCTTCAGGCTTAACTGGCTGTGGGAGATTTGTAATAGTGATGTGGCTGTGTTAGCTGCATCCTCCCAGTGTGTGTGATGCTTTTAAACTTCTGTGAAACTCACAGCTGAACTTTATATATAAAGTGAAATGTCTTTTTTATGTCCTTCACCAGTTAAATCTGGTACTATAATCTGCTGTGGTGGATCTTTCAGAAGTTATAAGATTGAAATCTAACATTCTGAAATGAAGCAAGTATAGACTTCCTTAAAAACTTCATTTTGAATCTGAGACATTGATAAAATTGTGTATTAATGTTCTCTGATTCTCTTTCAGCTTCAAATTTGTTATTGTTTATGTTTGTAGACTGGATTTTTAAGATAAAGATGTCAGTGTAGGATTGTAAATGGATTAATAGATATGTGAGTTGGAGCTATCAGTGAGAGATTGTTTAATTAAACAGTAACATAATTTTTAATATGTCTTTCTCTTTCAAAAATGTGGAAATGTGGTAGCTGACATTTTAAGAGTGGTACCATTTGATCTGCAACTTGGCAGATTCAGAGTATGTTAAACTCTTAACACAAAACTTTGCAGAACTATTTGCGTAGTGATGCTAATTAATGCTGTAAGCAAGTCAAATGAGTTTACTGAGTCAATTATTTTAATTTTTCTTCTGACATTCCAAGAAAGTGCTTAATAGTTGTGCCAAGTGTGGCCAATAAAGAAATCTTCCATGTGGAATTCCATGTGTCTGGAGTGCTGGCAGCAGAGGTTCTGTATTCTCCTTCTGCTAGAGTTTAGAAAGACAATGATTTTTGGGGTACTCCAAAGGGCAGACAGGAATGGATCTCAAAGAAGTACATAAAAGTTTCCTTCTTACAGACCTTATTGCAGTAGCCATAGGACTGGTCAGGTGCAATGTTAACGTGCATCTGAGCCATTGCTCATCATGGTTTGATAAGCAATCCTTTGTCATGATGCTAAAGCAGTTTTTTGGTAGCTATCCCTAGAAACACCAGTTTAAGAAAAGTAATTAAAAATAAAAGTTCATTTGTACTTGCATTAGCAAAAGAAAAAAAAAACCAGTTCTCTCCAACTTTCAGCTCATTTAATTAATGGCAGCACTGGAAATTTCAGAGAAAATGGGAGAGAACAACTGCTACAGTCTTTGTCCATTATGAATTTGGATGCTGTAGTATCTGAGCCCTGTCTCTAACTCAGAAATCATAGCTGATGTTATCTGGAGCAGTGATAGGCTTCAGATTTCTCTGATGCAGACTTCATCCTCTGCGTAAAACCTTCAAGCAGCTCATTTACAAGAGAGATATGAAAAGGCAGGACTTACAGGGAAAATCTTAATGTATTTTCTGTGTTAATATCTTCTTCCCTTTTTCACCTGACTAAACAATGTTTATAATAATTTCAAGATATAAGAAAATATGTCTGTGTAGAAATGCTGACAGTTGGAAAGAAGAATTACAATAATAGGGAGATAATTCAAATGCACATTTGATAGGTGTCTACTGGTTTACAAAAAAGTTTCCTATATGACTTTGATTTTTGTAGGATCCAGAAAATAAATAGTATTGCTGTGTAGAGCCAGCAGGAGGTCATTAGTGCACTTATATTTTTAGGTCTGAATTGTCACTATCAATGAAACTGCTTCATGAAATAAAAGCAGTCATGTCTGTATGTCTCTGGGGAAAATGTAATATTAACCACCATTTATAGTACATGCTATTCATGCATCTTCAGTATGTGAACTATTTTTTACCAGGATTTTTGTAGGATTTAAAAAAGTAATTTCAGTGAGTTCCATGAAGAACAAAACCCTCTATTTTTTCTGTGTCAATGCCAACTATTGCCTATCACCCACATTTTATTACCAATCATTAACCACAGGGATTTTTCAAACGTGGAGGCCATAGAGTTTGTGTGATTTGTGATGTCTGTACATCCACATTTAATTAAAAATTTTGATTTCTAGAATTGTATTTGGATGCATTTCAGACTGTGTAGCAGCATAGTGAAATGCTCAGCACAAAGCACATCAGGCTTCAAATATTTAAACTCATCCATTTGCCTTAGATATTCAACAAGAAATCATAGAATATGATGATTGATTGCCATTAATATAAAAAATGCCATCCTGATGATGGCAATTCTGCTTGGCTGACTTAATTATTAAGGTGATGGACACCTTGTTTCTAGTATTTATGTTAATCACATAAGGATTTTTCATTGGATAAAGGGGATTTTTTTGCTTTTGATTTGGGACTTACTGGGTTTTACCTCTAAATTGGTAGAAGGCATCTTGTGTTTTGGAACAAGTCATGAGACTAACAACATGCTGTATTTTCTGTTACTGATTTTGAGAACATCTTTCTTCTTCTGATTTCAGGTTGGGTGGGACTATATCTGCATACAAGATAGTGCCAGACGAAATAGAAGAAATCAAGGTACAGTATTACTGCTTTCAACACTGAACTTCTTTGTTTGGAAAATCATAGAAGTGTTACATTAAGAAGTCATGTTGTTTCTTGCTTTGAAGTGTATCGTAGGGGAGAGAGGAAAGTATCTAAAGTAAAATTATTAGGTCCATATTTATGCATCTAAAATAGAATTTTAGTTATTTTTACAAATACAGTTTGCCTTCAGCTTAAGCTGACTTCAGCAGGATTTGTTTGATGCCAGATTTACTTATTGATACCTATTTCTGTTTTGCTACCTGAAGATGGATGGAGGACTATGATGAACACTGAGTTATATTTTCATAACAAAAAATACATATCGTGTCCTTCTGCTTTTTTGAGATCAAAAGCACATCCATATTTTTCAATATTGTCTGTCTTAAGAAGGGCATAGTATGAAGTAAAAAATCATTATAAGCTCTTAGATTTTGAGTAGTGATAACAATAAATACTGAAGTTTACCTTTGAAGTAATGTGCACTGTAACAAAACTCACTTTAGCCAAGCCCACCCCTGAAACAAACGTCAGCAAATTGTGTCAGTGTTGTTTTTCAGTGGAGTGAAAGATGGGTATTGGGGGGGTGTTTGGCCTGGATCTGATGGCACAGTTTGTGTAGCTGATTCTTTATTTGGTTGTTAGTAGGTCAGTCTGACATATAGCTTGCTCACTGTGATTGCTTAACCTGCTGTGCTGTTTTACATACTCATTTTGAGCCGTGCAAAGAGAATTAAGAATAGTTCTAAAATCTTGTGAAGGGAAATGACTGTATAATATCTGATGTAGACATGACTTCACAGTGTGCAAATGGTGAGAATTTATTCCTCTTCAATTAATATCAAACCCACTGAAAGCAAGTCAGTGCACAGTGACTGCCTGTATCTGCATCAGTCAAAGTTATCACCATCATGAACAAAAATTATTTTTGTCATCTAAGATTAATGGACTCCTCTGTCCTGAATTTTTCCTGATTTATTACTGAATAGATCCAGTATTCAGACCTTGGTCTCAGAATAAAAGAGAGAAAGAAGACTTTCGAAATTTAAGAGTGGTATTTTCATGATGCTCAGAGAACTGCTCCAAAACTATTTTAAAAAATTACAAAACCCCTAAATACAATCTTTTTAATATAGGAAAACCAATACCATGGATATTTTGTTAATTATTTTGAAAATGAAGAAAGCTGGTATTTCTAGCTTCATTGTACTAAACTGAGTTCAGTGAACAAAGAAAAATGGAAGGTTGGGAGATAAGAAATAATTTTGCTTTTAGAAACTTACTGCAAGATTAGTAGTCACAGGAATTTGTCACCTTCTGAGGAGAACTGTTCTGAATGTTCAGCTTTTTCTTATTTATCTGGTGTTTCAGTGCTTGAGATCCTAGGAAGCATCAAAGGATGGGTTACTCATTAGTCTCTGTTGTGCCAGAATGTAACTGTGGAAGAAGGATTTCGTTGTTTGAAGTCAGAGCTATTTAAAGTGTTGGGAAAACTCCCTTTACTTGTTTCTGGTAGCTGTCCTGTCTCATTCAGGTAATGGGGGTTTTAGGTGTATTGGCAGTCTGGCCACTTCTCACATCTTAAATGATTGAATTTCTCAAGCTGCAATACATGTTATTTATATTAAACAAGGCACTGCTGGAAGATGCCAAGGACAGACAAATACATATTGGATATCAAAAAGTCTTATTTAGTACATATGTATTCTGAATGGCAGCTGGTAAACAGAAAGGTAGAGTGTCCTTGCATGAAATGTAAGAGGTAGTTTTAACATCTGGAAGGTTCTCCAAGCTGATTGGAGTAGAAAAAGGAGAGAGGAGAAAATAGAAGGCAAATCAGCTTGCTGGAATATTGCTTCTAGAGAGAACAGAATCTTCTTCTATGCACTTTAATTCAGTAATTTTTGCCTTACAACTCTCTCTCCCCTATTTAAACATGAAATATTAAGAAAGTTAATTTGATGAAATATGCAAAAATAATAGCTTCACTTTAAAAATCTGATTTAACTTGATGGGATTGTTGAATTATATTTCTGCAAGTTGTATTTTCATGTTTTCTGGCGGTCCTTAGAAGGTAAACTGCTTTCTTAAATGAAAAAGGAGATACTTTATCAGACAGAGTGCAATAATTACTATGACAGATAAATAAGTCTTGTAGCATTTGCATGTATTCTAGGAAAGGTGGTACAGATTAAGTTCTTTTGCAGCTCAGAATAACTTATGAGGAAAACCAGTGTATTGATTTTATTAATTCTTGTAGTTACACCTTAGGTAGAACACCACTGTGGGCATATGAATGAGGAGTGCTTAGGACAGAAGTGGTAACATGTACCCTGACTAGTCTTGTGCACTGTGCCAAGGTTAGGAAGGATTGTGTGGAACCAATCACCACTACAATTCCACAGCATCTGTATCAGTCTGAAATGAAGTGTCATGAAATCTACCTTCCCTAGATTTTTGTCATAGGAGCTGAGGTTCCCAAAGTGAGAACATTTAACAGGTGGCCTTACCTAGGTGCCATCACAGGTTTCCCCTCCTAAAACTCTTCTAGAAGGTAGATATGTCTTATATCATATGATCTTCTATTTCAATAAAAGAAGCTTTCAGAGAATGCATAAATGGATGTGTACTATCATCTGCATTCCTGTCATTCCTCTACACCAGTTAAAGCAATGTCACTTCATTTTCAGTACCTGCTGGTTTTAAAATACTTCCAGAACTGATAAAGACAGTAAATATAGAAACTGCAGCACTTTCTGAGGAAGTGTCATTGTTTCAGCTTTCTCTAGACTTCTATTCTTATCAGAATATTCATCCTGTAAGCAAGAAACTTTTCAAACTCCAAAAAAGCATTGTCAGATTTCAGCCTTGTTCCTCACCCACTGTAATAGTTTGAGCCTAAAGGAGAGGTCTTCCAAGCCAAATGATTTCATGTGCATAGGACCTGGTGGGCCTATCAGGCAACACTGGTTTGGATGAACAAAATGAAGGTTGTCTCAAGAATAAAGAGAAATTTATGACTATTACAGATTAGGGAAAGTTTACATGAAGTGCCTAGATTTATGTCAACAGTATCATCTTGTGGCTTATAATACCATGAGAGATGGTCTTTTTGATTTCCACATTCTGCCATTACAAAGAATATACATGATGTGGCGAAGGATGGTTGTTATAGAAGAAGACTCAGTGAATGAGAAAACCACTCAGCAGATTTCTAAAAAAAAAATACTTTGCTTGGTTTGCAGAAAGGAATTTAATTGTTTTGTGTTGGGTTTTTTATGTGCTTTTATATATTCTTTTCATGTGTACATATGCATGTATCTCATCTCAAGACCAGAAATTGATTTTGTAGCAGGTCCTTAATTCATGAAAGTAATATGCACAAGAAAGACATTGCCAGAACATTTCATTCCAATAATATTTGTGGCATGAGACAGATATTTCAGTGTAGAGAGTAAAGTTAAGTGGTTGCCTCCTGTGGTAGTCAGTTTTAAGAAATCTTGTTAGAAATATTTTGTTAGTGCTGGTGTTAAATTGTAAATTTAGATGTAAAGCAGTCCTGGAGCAAGATGGGAGAGGTTTTTTAATTCTGTTTAACACCCTTTAACAGACACACACTTTATGCTCCTCAAGGAGCACTTATAATTCTTCTACAGATACTCTTCAAATGAAAACATATATGCAAAAAGTATTAAAGGTTGCATTTAAGACTTCAGACATTTTCCCCTGAATAATGGTAGGATAGCTCTCTTTTTCTCTTTAGGAGTATGTGTTAACTTAATATATGAAGATTTTTATCCACAGCTGAAACACATTCTTCTCAGGTTGCCTTCAGTCTTTGAGAAATAGACTCCAGTGAAAATGATCCAAGAGTAGAAAATGATAAAAACTGTGAGGGAGAGTAGAGTAGCCAGAAAGGAAATGGTGAGCACTGTGTCTTCTTAAGAGGTCAGTTGCCCTAGATGACTTAGGAAATCAAAAGATTTTAACTTTTCCACTCAGTCATGTTTAGGAACACCTTAGGAAGAAAGGAAGTTCATTTCAGTGTTGTTGAGATCTATTTCAGAGCAAAGCTATACTCCCTGCCATCAAAAATATTCAGCTTTGATGTCCTTACAATTAAAATCAGTCTATTCCAAGACTTTCTCAGAAATCATTTGGTTTGATGACTTTGTGGTGTCTCATTACTACATAATGCTGTATCTCAGAATCTTTTTTTGTTTGCTGGTAAGAGTAGCTGATGAAACTCATTGCAAACTTTGTGTGCAGCCAAGAGATGCTGACCTTGTTCATTCAAAGCATTTTCATATTTATCAACATGTGGTAAAAATAAGTAGCAATTTGTCAGCAAGTGCCAGTGTGCAGTCTCATATTTTAAAAAAAACAACAAAAGAAAGGTAGTCATAACTACTGTGGTGGATAGTCCACAAGAACAGGGTTGTGGCTGAAAATAGTTGTCACAAAACTGGCTTTGTGTCTCCATACCAGAGAGTGCAGCAGTATTTAAATATCTCTTGCATCTTCTGCAGAATCAACCTTGCTTTACATGAACAAGGAGGTGTACTGTCATCCCTGTTTTGCATAGGAGTTTATGGTTTACTTCATCACTGTATGGATGTTCACCTGTAAGTGTATCAGCACTGGCCAAGGATCTCCACAAAAAGTTTCCCCAAAGTTTATGATGGGAGTCATCAGAATTTGATGATAATACTTGAGATTATTGCTCCTTTATCTGTTTGGAACCGGTACAAATGAAAAGGTTTGCCCACTCAGAATAAGGCTCGAGCTGTTTGAGGTGTGTGCTCCCACTAATCCTAAAGCAGCAAGAAACTTTGCTATTTACCTTGCAGGAATGACAATTCTGTTTCTTAGTTTTTCTGCCCATGTTTTCCCTCTTCTGGATCTCAAATTATAATTGCTAACTCACAGCACAAGAACTCTTACTAAGCATGACATAAAAGAGTATTATCCAATGAATGTCTAGTGAGTATTAAGAAGTAGCATCTCCATTGACTGTAAAGCTCACAGATACAAGTTTTAAAAGATGTAATGGGCATATGTGATGGTCCTGTCTCATGTCATTCCATTAGATTGCTAGTTATGTGTATTGACTAAATCTGAGAGCTTGTCTTTTAACTCTCCTGACATACACTCAGAGTCTGACCATCCAGTAGACAGTTGCATTGTACTCCTGCATCCAAGTAAAGAAAGTTTCTAAAACCTTTTGCAAATGTCCCAACCAGTAACAAAAAATTGACCACTGAGATGTCAACTTTGTGTATGAAATCCCTGATGAACTTGCAGATTTGGTTTTCCTACTTACTTGTTGGATTTGCATGAAGGAGACTTTCTTATGGGCATGAATCCAGTCAAGGCTATTGAGAAGAGTGATGTGTTAAGCTAAAACAACTTTATATCTCATCATATTTTCCTGTAATCAAAGTTCACCTGATGTACACACAGATTTCTTCCTGACATAATTTCTTAGTCCTTAATTAGCAGAGTCAATCACTGACTAGTGTTCTGTTTTAAGCAACATGTATCATTGTTTGGATGACAGAAAATTCTGACTTTTTACTTGCTGTATTAATCCTTAATAGTTGATCTGTTGTTACAGATGTTATTTCCATGCTAGAGAAAACTAAAGTTTTGTGTGTGGGACTATGTGACAAAATTGTCAAAAATTTCATATAAAACAAAAAATTACTTTCCTTTCATTTTTCATCCACATTTATGCATTTGCGCTACAAGGTAGAGATTTGCAACCCCTGCAGTATTGTTAATGTACTCTTGGCCATGCATCTGTGCTTCTGTCTTGTAGTTCTTGTCAACAGTTGCTTATTTATATTATATTGTATGATATTATATTGTTCCTAGTTGATTGGGATTTCATTATCTGTTGTATTTTGTAATTTTTTTTTTTCTTCTCATGAGTCATTTGCTGGTCTAACTTTTGTTTCTTCTAAAACTGATTTTGCCCCTTTTTCTGGAAAGTGCACTCTGTATTACATTGGGTTCTGACTCCAGGCTTTTGGTGCCAAGCATGGCTATGCAAGCCTGAATAGTCCAGGCACAGTCTCACACCAGTGAAATATGAGCGTTTCCTAAGAATGCCTTTTCTATTGTGGGGGTTTTTTTTCCCACCTATGAAGCCATTAGTAGTTGTGAATATCAGTTTTGACTTTTGGATTGTTTCTGCTCTGATAGGTTTGAGACTGTTTTTGCTTGGAGGACAAGACTGTTCTCCATGCTATAACTTTTGCTATCTTGAGTTTCTGTGTAGACACTCCCTAGGGAGTACTCACTGAAGGGGCTTTTCATCTGTTTCTCTCATCTTCATTGGTGATGGATGCTCACTGCAATCACAGACTCTCAATCAAAAAACACCTTTTACAAAAAGAATGTAAAATGAGAGATGGCTGAAGTGTCTATCAAATTCTGTTTTAGGACTGCTGAATGTATCAAAAGCATTCCTCTTCTTTCCTGGCAAGGGCATCGACTGGATGAAAGAGTATACTCACTAACTTTCCCCATGAAAATAGGAATTGTCACTTTTTGTTTTCCTGCTGTCTTCCATCTTATGTTTCATAGGCTTTGTGGCTTCAGAGACTTCATGTCTAGAAATGACAGATGAGACCACCTCACCAAGTTACCTTGCTCTTCCAGGCTGTCTTGAATCTAGAAAATGCTGAAGCATTGTTATAAATTCCTGTTCCCTGATGTGAGTAGGTTTTAAGCAAATGCTTTTATGTTGTATTGTGCAATTTAGTCTTACAAATATGCAAAGTTTAGCCTGTGATTTGCAGATCATGGAAAATTGCTACATGGGGAAGGGAAGGGCAGGAAGACTGTGCATCCCTGTAAGTTGAAATACAATGCTAAAAAGACAAAATCATTTCAGTAGTTTTATTATTTACTTTCTAAAGCAAACAAAATATTTCTGTAGATCTCCTGCAACAAGAGAGAACAAAATAGCTGAAAGTTAATTTACAAGACAAACCAGTATATTATTCATCCTTTAAGCATTTCTGTCGCTCAGCATTTAAGCTGTTGCCCTTAAGAGGGGATATTAATGTGTATCAAATCTTTCATTGCCACAGACCTTCTATTCAGTGTTTCTTAATTAAATATGTTAGAAATAGATTTGAAATCTCTTGTTGTTTTCAGCATAAAAATATCTCTGCCTCTCTCTGTGGATGTAGTAACCAATTTTGTCCAAATTCCTCCTGGCTTTCTTTCATTTTCCATTTTTGCTAAATACATGTCTTTGTATCAACCATCATCTGAAACCTAGTTGATTCCTAGGGCGTCTTCTGACCAGCTCTAACACAGTCTCTTTGTGCTTTTCATCTGACCCCTTATACTGGGCAATGTTTTCAGTGCCTTCTGTTCTCACTGGAAAAGTAATTTCAAATGGGATGTCACTTAGCATGAATGAGAGGAGAAAACATGCTCAGCTTCATTAAGCAGGAAATAGCTTTTGGCAAGTGTATAAGTAAATCAAGTTTATATAAAAGCTCCAATTATTTTCCACGTGACCTGTTACATTAAGTTTTAGTTGGTTTTATTTTACCCTGTAAGAATGTATTCTGATGATTCTTATTTGAGATCTGAGAATGAAATTTAATGTTATCCTGTCAAAACTGATAATGTCATAAGTAATTAAGGGGCTTGACTGAGTTTGAGGGAGATCAATATTATGTTTCATTTTTTTCTGGTAAATTTATTTCTGAATTATCTTTTTATGATTGTCATGGTAGGTGAATGTTGGACCTGTATATATAAGAAAAAAAAGGCCATCAGGGGATTTTTTGTTTGCTTTTTTTAAAAAAAACAAACCCAAACCTTCAGGTTCTATATGCTGGTTCTTTGTATAAAGGGAAAAAGTGATCAGGAATGTTGTTTGGGGTTTTTGGATGGTTTTTGTGTTGTGGGTTTGTTTGTTTGTTCATTTTGTTTGTTTTTTTAAATAACCCTTGTTTGTATAGCTATTAACAGGTTCTATCTTAGTGAATTATGAAAATTATTATTTTGTGGAGAAATGAAATATTACTGCAAATAAGGATATTAAAATACTGAATAGTTGGGTGATAAACCATCTGATGAAATCAGCAGAGGTTAATGTTAAATGATGTGTGTAAGAGATGTGAAAAATCCCCAATTCCACTTTGTATAAAATAGAAGTCTCTAATTAGACTACTATGGATCCAAGAAGGAGGATCATAGTGGGCAGTGTGCTGGGGTGGTTGCTGTTAATCCAGTGTTCAAGAGCAACTGAAGGGGTGGTGGACACAGCCATGGGGTGGAATAAGGAGAAAGGAACCAAGTCCAGAACACAGAACCTTTCTCTTGTGTGAGCCTCTGGTGCCACACCACGTACAATGGCATGAAGGGCTGTTCCCCTGATCACAGAAGTGGCACAGTAGCACTAAAAGATTTAGAGTCAGATTATAAAAATAATCTAATTTATAGAAGCACTTTTGTGTGAGGAACAGATAAAGAGACTGGGATAAACATTCTTCCTTATTTATACTGCACTTTTAAAATTAACTCTCATTCATAATTTATGCAAATTTTAAGAGTGCCTGAAAGCAAGTGCCA